>BSYR01000026.1:70560000-71760000 GCA_030270665.1 Hibiscus trionum | reverse complement strand
TGAACTTCATAATTAGGGTGCTAGCTAATGACTTTTGAGAAGTTTGAAACTGTTTCTCTATAGACGTTAATAGATCTTGGACATTCTAATATTGCTCAATTGAGCCATGAACATCAGCAGGAACCTTTCTCTTAATGAACATAATACTTAAGCGATTGGATCGCTCCCACTTCTCATATAGAGCAAGATCAGCCTGATTGTTAGTGCCGGTGATATGTGGCTCAGATTTCCTTATGACATAGTCAATATCCATACACCCCAATTGAAGAAGAATACTCTCTTTCAAGAACTTAAAGTTCTCACTGGTTAATTCAGGGATATCTACTTTATTATCAGACATATTCATAGGTTGTAATGCTGCAAAATAAATTGACATACATGCTTAATATAAATTTGAGGCAACCATAAGTCATAATTTACCAATGTAAATTATGTAAATAATGAATCTAGTGACATAAAAATTGCATGTGTGCTAATTTTTTAATTCGATTAGATCCAGTTTATGATAGAATTATTTTCTATCCCTTATATAAAAATTATTAAATTTATTTTCATAACTCTTGTGGGTAATTATAAAAACTCATCTAAGAATTTTTACCTTAATAATTTATGTAATGAGATTTAATATCTAGACTTTCTGTATGTGATATTAACCTTAGTAATTTTATTTAACTAAAGATGTTGCGGTTAGTCTTTAACTAAATAAAATTATGAAAATCACTTTGCTAGATATTAACCCTAAACTTTATTCAAAGTTGTTGATAATTCCTTCTGCGACATTTTATGTCTAGTCCTTATGAGATCCTTACCGTAATTGTATTTAATTAAAGTTGTTGTGGCTAATTCTCTAATTAAATAAATTATCCGGATCTCTAGACATATATTTTATAGTTTTATTGCTTAATATTTTATGCAATAAGTCTTAAACTTTTATGTACCTAATTTTATGTATATAACTAGTTACTCGATAAGTTATATAGCATTTCTTAATTTATGCACATACAAAAATTATTTCTAAAATTTATTTTTAATAAAATTATCAATAAAATTTAGAAATTAATTTAATAAAATTTAACGATTTTAAAACAAGTCTACAACATAAATTTTCTCAAAATTTTAGAATTTAAAGATCAACATGACATTTTAATTTTGAGAAACATACATACTTTAAAACGACATGGCAGAGATTTAACCATGCTCTGATACCAAATGTAACCATAAATCGAGCAAAACACAATGGAAAGATTGAAATTATAAATACCTCCAGCCATTGCCTAAACCATATGCCAAAATGAAATGTGGTTGCACCACCGTCAAGCGCATCGAACCACCGTCGAACTGTAACACCCGGGTTTAGGGGTCGGGTGAAAATAATATTTTAATATTATTTTGGGCTGGGTTTTATAATTAAAATAATCTTTTAAGTTTCGGGTTTCAAAAACAAATATTTTTACATTGGACCAAATTGAATGAATTACAAATTGAAGAGTTTATAAAGAAAATGGAAAATGGCCATTCATTAATGGCATTTTCGTAATAAGGTGAAAGTCAATTTAAAAAGCCCCTTTTTGTTAAAAGACCCATTTTAACATCTTTCACTATTCATCATCTTCAACTAACGGGAAGAAGAGCTCTCTCATCCTCTCCACTATTCCATTTCATTTCTTCTCCATTTCAACTCGTTTTTGAAAGGTAACACCATTTTTGACTTCTCCTCAACCTCCTCTCTTCAAAAGTACAATTAGTTTTTATTTTCGTTAAAGTTTTAGAAATAGAGATTTCAAAAGTTTTGATTAAAAATGATGCATTTACTATGTTTAACTTAATATTTCGATTTAATGTTGTTAGTTATGAAGTCTAGGAGCTAA
Organism: Hibiscus trionum; assembly: GCA_030270665.1. NCBI lineage: Eukaryota > Viridiplantae > Streptophyta > Magnoliopsida > Malvales > Malvaceae > Hibiscus > Hibiscus trionum. Next base: position 71,758,132 of record BSYR01000026.1, on the reverse strand, counting down.
ATGGTACCACATATATGAATTTTTCTTGGTTTTGAACAAATTCCCGAAATTGGGTTTAAAGGGGGTTTTTTGAAGGGTTTTGGGTGAGTTTTGGGGGTTGTTTTAGGTTGGAATTGATAGGCTAATGTTAGTGCTATGGTTAGGGGTTGATTTGGGATCATTTGTGGGTATAAAAGGTGTTGGAAACATGAGTTTTGGATGAGGTTATTGGGCTGCACGAAATTGTTAAATGTGGGGTTTGTTCATGGCTTGAAATATTGTGATTTGTGTTCGAATTGTATTCCGGGTTAACTACTTTGATGCTTGGACTAATTTGAAGTTGTTTGGTTGTATAGAGGTTGTTTAGAAGCGAGAAATTGTGTCGGTGAAGCATCGGGAAGAAATCTGGAAGCTTGAGGGTGGTTGCTTGCTTGGTATTTGAGCTTGGAAGCATAGGTGAGTGGTTAATGTTTTAAAGTGGTTTTAAATGGTTGGTTCGAGCATGTGGACTAGGTCGGGCTTGGTGGACCCACCTAGAGTTAGGATTAGGGTGGTAGCCTAATCCTAAACTTAAACTAGAGACATTGGTTGAACTTGTAATTGATGTTTATGCCTCGTGTTAATTGTGATATGATTGTTTATGTATAAAGTGTTATACATGTGTGATGAGGCATGGATGTGATGCATAGTATTATGCATGTGGATGGTTCATGATTGTAATCATGGTGAGTACGTGCTAAGCACAGAATTGGTTGTAAATGATAATATGGATTGAGTTAAATGTTGGCACTAGTATGCTTGAGTACAAATGATCGATCATTAGGATGTTAGTGTGCACACATGAGTCAAAATTCGCGCGTGGCCTTGGTGGCGTTGAGTCACCAAGGAGGGGTACGGGTTTGCCCGGAAATTGTTATTTATATATAGTCGATGATGAGTGGAATCCCATCGACGGGGCGTGAGGATGAGTGGAATCCCCTCCGCGAGATCGGTGATGAGTGTAATCCCACCGTGAGGTAAAGTGATTGTTGGATGTGAGTTCCAACGTGTTTATCCGCGTATTCAGGTCATAGCTAGGTGCCAATATTGAGTGATATGTGTATCAATGTGATGTGGAATGTGATTTCTATTTGGATGTTCATATGTGTTTACATATGTTGTGAAATAGAGCTTGTCGAGCATGGCATATATTTGAATATTGTTCATGCATCTTTAACATTTGACTCTTGAGGATCAATGGTATAATCATGCTTTTATCGTGGTTGAGATCGTGCTTGGACCCTGCATTGTCGAGGTTTGTTTTTAAAGAGCTTACCCTCACTGAGCTTCATTGCTTACGCTCTCTCCTTGTTTGACAATGCAGATCCTTAGTTCGGGGTTGCGAAGTGCAAGAAGGGCCTCCAAGTGTGCTTCGTGGTGCTTGTTTAGCTACCAAGTATGAACTTTTTAATTAAGATGTAATGGTCAAGCAATGGGACATGTAATCGTGTTATGATGCTTTTAGGAGTATGTTGTTGTTGTTGTTGTTTAGGAGCATGTTAGACTCCTCGTATGTATTCGTTAACTTGGATTTTGAGATGTATGCCCTTGCTTGTGAACCTTATTGGCAATTGCTTATCTTGAATTGTCTAAGTAATGTCTATGTTGAAGTATGCTTTTGGTAATGCCTTGAATGGATGTTTCTTTATATCCCTTGAGTGTTTGAGCATGTTTGTCTTAGGGTTCATGCCTCTAGATCATGTATGTTTATGTTGAGTGTTGTTTGGGGTCGTTTAGGGCCCTTAGAATTGTTGAGAAATGCCTAAGTCTGGTTTTTTAGGGTTGCAGACAGCCCGCGTTTCGAAACGAGCTGGGCCGTTTCGAAACGGGTAAGGCTTCAGGGACCCCGTATCGGAACGTGTTTCGATACGGTTTGGCCACTATGAGCCCCTGTTCCGATACGGGTTTCGGAACGTTTTGACTACTGGAAATCTGAGAAATTGACGAGATGAAAGTGTTTCGAAACGGGTCTAAGGGTTTCGAAACGGTCAAAATCTCGTTGACCACGAGAAGTTGACCGTTGAGGGTGTTTCGGAACGGTAGACCTCCGTTCTGATACGGTCTCCTAGTTTAGGCTTAGAGCCGTTGACCAAGTCAAGGCGTTTCGATACACCTTGAGGGTGTTTCGAAACGGCCTGCCTAATAATTTAAAATGGACTGTTTTGCGTATGTTGTTCGAGTTATCGTTTTATGAATGCTTGACTTTCCGCTGTCGTGATCACTTAGGATCTAAGGGTGCCTCTAGAGAAGATTAAATTAAAAAGAAATTTTCTGGGTCGTTAACCGAGAAGGAACCTTAACGGGTTTCACTTCGATTTTTCCCGTGTGGCCCACTCGGACCGGTCAAGCGTCCGGACCGAGACGAGGGGGTTACACTTGTTGGTATCAGAGCCTAAGGTTACCGAGACCTTGGGCAGGTAAGTGAGGTAAGTTCAAGTTTTGTATTGATATGCACGATATTTGCTTGTCTTGTAAGCATGATTGCTTGTATGACGTGTATGCTGATTGTTTTGTTTAAAAGCATGTTGTCCGAGAGTCCCATTGCTACTATTATATCAGAAAAGAATCTTTAAGTGAGGGAAACGTACTTGAGCACTTGGAAGCCTTGCCTTGCTAACTCAATCTTGTGTATTTTGTTTGTTGTGGTTGTAGTTATCGTTTGTGAGTGATGTCTAGGCCGAGGGTGGTTCGTCAGGAACCACGTGTTGCGGCTCCTGTTGAGCCGGTGATTGGAGTGGAGGCTCATATAGAAGGGCCTGCGGCTGCTGGAGTTGGAGCACCTCCACCACCACCTCTTCCGCCTGGAGCTGGAGGCGAGGATGGAGCTGAAGGAGAGGGACCTCAGGGTGGCCAAGGTCCGGCCGGAATTGATATGACTCCGCTAGTGCAAGCTATAGCGGGAGCATTTCAGGCCGCAGTTGCAGGAGCTCAGGCTGCAGCTCAGCCTAGGTGTGACGATGCTAGTCTACCTTTGGAGAGGCTCCGTAGCTTGGGGGCCGAAGAGTTCAGAGGATCTACGCCAGAGAGGTCTGAGTTATGGTTGGAGAAGACAGTTCGCATCCTAGCTCAGATGGGTTGTGTGGGTGCTCGTAGATTGGGTTGTGTGATCTCCTTACTTCAGGGTGATGCCTACATCTGGTGGGTCACCATTACTACCGGAGTTCGAGAGGCAGAGGTTGATTGGGATTTCTTTGAGTCTGCATTCAAGAAGAGGTATTTGGGACCGAGGTATCTTGATGAGAAGAAGCTAGAGTTTATGGCCCTTACTCAAGGAGATGCTTCTGTGACTGACTATGAGATCCGTTTTGTTCGCTTGAGTCAGTACGCTCTAGAGTTGGTTCCTACTGAAGTGGAGCGTTGTAACCGTTTCCGCTATGGGTTGAACGAGGAGATCAAGAGGTACACGTTAGCTTCAGACTACTCAGACTTTGATGTATTGGTCGCGAGGGCTAAGGACTTAGAGCACAGTTTGGGATAACCGAGATGAAACCCGTTAAGGCTCTACTTTGGTTACCGACCCTAGGAAAAACTTTTTCATTTTATCTTATCTAATTACATCAATTAAACCTAAGCGGAAGCCCAACAACAAACATGGCCTAAGCCCAACACTTGGAACTCTTTAGAGATGTCAAAAAGCCCAAAAATAGGCATGTGTTTCGAAACAGTCAAGCCCGTTTCGAAACACAAGCTTCAGTTTTAAAAGCCAGACACCCGTTTCGAAACGCATCCACCCCGTTTCGGAACAGGGTCTCACTTTGCCTTGCCGTTTCGATACCATTTTCGAAACGGAAATTCTAGTAGCCAAAGTGTTCCGAAACTAGTTTCGAAACAGGGGTTCACAGTAGCCAAAATGTATCGAAACGAGTTCCGATACGGGGGCCCTGGAACCACACCCGTTTTGAAACAGGACAACCCGTTTCGAAACACCTGTTGTCTGCAAATTCCCAAAATCACTTTTAGACATCTCCAATTGATTCCAAATGTCCGTAACAACTCCAAGAAGCATACGTATCATACAATTATGTTCTAGAGGCATGCTCCCTATAACAACATACACAAAATACATAAGGGTTCATGGTAGAACATCCATTCAAAGATCATACATGTCATAGACTTAAGCATTCAAGATTCATGTTTCAAAAGACATGCACTTAGGCAATTAAGGTAGGCAATTCAACATGGTTTACAAGCATCCAAGGCAACCAAGAGCCAACCAACAACATGGCATATAAAAGGAGTCTAACATGCTCCTAAACAACCAACAACAACATACTTCAAAAGCATCAAGCCACAATTACATATCCCATTGCTTGACCATTACATCATAACTAAAAATACCCATACTCGATAGCTAAGCTAGCACCACAAGCACACACTTGGAGGCCCCTTCTTGCACTAGCAACCCACGAGCTAAGGATCTGCATTGCCGAACAAAAGAGAGTGTAAGCGTGAAGCTTAGTGAGGATAAGCTCTTTAAAAACAAACCTCGACAATGCAGGGTCCAAGCACGAGCACAACAAGGTAAATGCATGTCCTTACCTTCGATCTTCTTGAGCAAAAATGTCAATGATGCATGAAAAATTATCCAATAATATGCCATGCTCAACAAGCTCAATTCACATCATATGTAAACACATATAATCATCCAAAAAGGGATCACATTTCATAACACATTGATACACATATCAACTCATATTGGCACCTAGCTATGACTCGAATACTCGGATAAACACGTTGGAACTCACATCCAACACAACCATTACCTTCGGTGGGATTACACTCATCACCGGTCTCGCGGAGGGGATTCCACTCATCCTCACGCCCCGTCGATGGGATTACACTCATCATCGACTAACATAAAAATAAGAAGAATTTCCGGGCGAACCCGTACTCCATCTTGATGACTACCATCATCAAGACCACGCGCGCATTTGACTCACGTGTGCACACAAACATCCTAATGGTCGATCATTTGTACCCAAGCATACTAGTGCCAACATTAAACAAAATCCACAACATCTCATACCACTTCCGTGCTTAGCACGTACCCACCATAATCACAATCATGAATCATCCACATGCATATCACAATGCATCACAACATGCCTCAACATACATGTATAACACATTTATAAATAACCATCATAAATACACATCACCATGAGGCAAAAACAACAAGTTAAGAGTTCAACCAATGTCTCTAACTAAAGCTTAGGATTAGGCTACCACTCTAATCCTAACTCTAGGTGGGTCTACCAAGCCCAACCTAGTCCACATGCTTGAACCAAACACTTAAAAACCACTTTGAAAACACTAACCACTCACCTTCACTTCCAAGCTCGACTATCAAGCAACCAACACCTTCAAGCTTCCAGATTCACTCCCGATGCTTCACCAACACAAGTCCTTGCCTCTAAACAATCTCAACACAATCCAAACAACCTCAAATCAGCTCATACAACAATGTAGCAACCCGGAATACTATTCAAGCATCAAACACAAGAATTCAAGCCAAGAACAACCCCCAAAATCATCAAACCTGAGCAGCCCTATAGCACAGTCCAAAACTTTTGATTTTAACACTTTTAACACTCCCAAATGATTCCAAAACAACCCTTGACTAACATACTAACATTAGCCCTCAAATTCCAACATAGAACACACCCAAAATCCACTCCAAAACCCTTCAAAAACCCCCACAAACCCAAATCCGGGAATGTTTATAAAACCATGTAAAAATTATATATGTTGGACCATTTGATTCACAAACATCATATCTAACATTATTAAATCAAAACCTTAAGTTAAAAACAATAAAGTTACCATTTTTATTCAAATCTTCCAAAAACTCAAATTCCAAAACATGGATGAAAATGAAAACTACTTGTACTTTTGAAGAGATGAAGATGAGAGCAAGTTGGAAATGTATTTACCTTTCAAAACCGAGCTAAAATGGAGAAGTAAGGAAATGGAATAGTGAAAGGAGGATGAGAGCTTCTTTGGTCGTTCAAATTGCAAATGGGTGAAGGAAGAAGACAATGTTTTCTTTTAATTAAAAGGGTTTTAAAATAAAGTCTCACTATTTACGGATTTGCCATTAATAAGATGGCAAATCCCACTATTCACAATTTCCATGGAAGATGTAAAACAATTCAATTTAGTCCCACACAAAAATGTTTTCTTAGATATCACAAGGTCCAATTAATATATTATTATTTTTAATTAGAAAACTGAGACCCAAAATATTATTTAAATATTATTTTCACCCGACCCCTAAACCCGGGTGTTACAAAAAACATGAATAAAGAGCCAAATATCTTTGGAATTTAATTAAAGAACCTTGATTAGAGGGTTAGCACGAAATTTACCTCCAATCTTTGCTTCTCTTCTAATTTGGCAAGTTTAACTTTCAAGAATCTTGAATAAAATTGAGAGAAATCACCAAGGAGAAGTTGGAAATCAAGAGAGAATTTGAGAGTGAAGAAAATCTGGAAGTTGAGAGAAAAATGAAGAGTTTTTGGCTGAAGTGAAAGCAAGAGAATGAAAATGATTGTCAAAAGTGTTTTAACAAATTAACTAACTCCTTAACTTAATTAATTAAAGCCATTTTAATATTTGATAAACCATTTAAAACACATGCCAAATTAGAGAAATGGATTAATTGTCAAATAGCTCCCTAAAGATTCTAAGATTTTGACTCCTATTGAAAAACATACTTTTTCCCAACTTTTAAATCTTTACATTTTGTTCACTGCCCAAAATGTATACTTTCAAAAAAACTGTTTTGCAAAATTGATTTAACCAACATCTTAGATATAATTTTAGAGGATTTTAGGAATTTTTATCATATTTTTATCCCATCTCGAACCTTGATTTTTCCTAAACCACCTTTTAACGGTTCGAACAACCGACTACCGGTTCCACCGGCCCAACCCGACTCGCAAAACACCTAGGCCCAAAACTAGGGCATTACAACAAGAGTACTGCTTACAATTAATATTAATGTCCAAAGACTTGATATTAATGTTGTGCTTGGTATCTTTAGGGGAACTAGCCATTATTTTAAATTTATTTGTTTACTTATGAATATTTACGTGGGCTTGTTTATTTTATTTACTTATTTTTGTTCTATATTTAGGTAATTTATTTTTGTTGTCACAATATCTGTTAAATACATTCTACACTCATGTTTAGTGAAACTAGTTTCAATGAATAAAAAAGACACTTACATATAGTATTTGGTTGTATGAACATAGACTTTACACTAAGGAAAAAACATCTTGCACCTCTCACTGCGGTAAGCACCCATAAAAGGTATTTTGAGAGGTGAGATCGTTCGAATTGCATGAGTCTAATGATCATAAAGCACAACACTCTAGATTTCTTTTGGAGCACAAATTTAAAAAGATTACTCATATTAAGGGTTTCCTTGACGAAATTAAGAAATGTTTTACACAAAACTTTAAGGTTAAGATGACATCACTTATGCTTTCATTGTTGTCTATGAAGTATAAGGGTCAAGGAAATGTGAGGGAGTACATAATGAAAATGTTTAATATTGCTTCAAAATTTAAGGCACATAAGATCGAACTTTCTAAGAATTGTTTGTTCTTATGGTTTTGGCACCGCTTCCTATACAATTTAACCAATTCAAGTTACAATTGTCAAAGGGGGAAATAGACTCTATTTGGGCTCATTTTTCATTGTGTTCAAGAGGAAGAAAAGTTGAAGCATTATAAGTGTACAAGTACTCATTTGGTTTGTGCTCATTTAGTTAGTGTCTCTAAGAATAAGGGCAATAAAAGAAAATATTAGAATAAAGTTGCTAAGGATTCTACCCAAAAAAAATGACATTAAGTTTTTAAGTGTTGATTCTTTTGTATAAGTTAGGACACATGTAAAGAAATTAAACTTTAAAAGAGAGCAACTGCATCGGTAATTTTGAGTGATCCATGGGCTGTAAGTTTTATGATCCCACAATTAAGATTATTTTAAGGATATATTTATAACTTTTTAGGATGTTGAGTTTGAAAGGGGAAATAAGGTTAGATACATTGCTCTTGAGGAGGAATTGAATTATAATTTAATTCCTACTATCACTTTTGACAATGTTTAGGTTTTCACACCTATCATTAATCAAGAAGTGAATCAAGTACCTCAGCAAAACAATGTTGAACAACTCTCATTCAAGATAAGATAATTGTTTCAGAAGAACAAACTCAACAACCTAAAAAATATATAAGTGTCATTAAAGAGGTCCACGAGAGGAATGAGAAATACTATTCGAGATTATTATATTGTATTTCCTCAAGAAAATAAGGATAACAATGGAATGATAGAAAGTGACTCAATTATTTTTTATCAGACCATAGAAGTTCTAACTCTCAAAAGTGGATTGATGTCATTCAAGAAGAGTATAATTTTATACAAGGCAATAAAGTTAAGGAACTTGTATCATTACCTTAAAGTACGTCTTCTATCTAAAGGATATACTCTAAAAGAAGACATTGATTTTGTAGCGACATTCTCTCAAGTTTTATTGAAAGACTCTTTCAGGATAATCATGACGCTTATTGCTTATTTTAATCTTAAGCTACATAAGATGGATGTTAAGCTTGTGTTTTTCAATGGCGACATTGAAGAAATCAATTATATGGTATAATCATAGATTGTCTAATGATACAAAATCAGTGATATGTAAATTAAAGAAATTCATCTATGAGCTTAAGTAGGACTCTTATTAATGAAATTATAAATTTCATATTGATTATCTCATTCGGTTTTGAGATAAATTTGGTTAACAATTGTATATACTACAAATTCAGTGAGAGCAAAACCAAGTGATACTCATATTGCTAAAGAAGACAAATTTAGTCTTAATCAATACCCTAAAAGTAACCTTGAAATTTAGAAAATCTAAAAGATTCTCTATACATAAGCTATTGAGAATCTAATTTATGCTTAAGTATGTATACGTTCGGAAATTGTGTACATTGTTGAAATGTTAGACAAATATTTAAGGAATCATATTATGGACCATTGGATAGCATCCAATGGGATTTTGAGATATCTTCAGAGAACAAAAAATTACATGCTCACATGTCGGAGTTCTGGTAAGTTAGAGAGCATCAAGTTTACAGGCTTCGATTCTATTAGAATATTAATGCAAAAAAAATTGTCACATAAGCTGCTAATTATAAATTGAATAGAAAGACCACTTCAGTTATTTTGTGACAAAAAATATGCATTCATTTATTCTATAAACAATAGGAACACTTCAAATTTGAAGCACATAAATATTAAGCTCCTAGTTGATGAAGAAAATTCAGAGTGGTTGTGTGTGTCCATAGAGCATGTTGGTACAAACTCTATAATTGCGCGCATATTAAGAAACTGTCACCCTAGGTCTTTCATGAGCACACTAATCATGTGGGTGTCATGTTATTTAAGGATATTCGGTTTTAGTGTGAGTTTGTAATTTTAAAAAATGCTCATTCGTTTTAGACACAATTTCGGTTACTTCAGTTTAAGAATATTTTAAGATCATTTTCTGCAGAAATAAAGTTCTTTTGGTTTATGCACACTCTGAATTCAGTAAAGTTGATCTCACTAAGGTTTAGGAGGACCAGTTGGAAATAGACATGTTCGGTTCACATTTCATGTAATTTTCCATGCTACGCGTCCATGATTGATCTATGTCATTTGACTGTTTTTGTATATGTGACCATTGATGGGTCCGGTCATGATTGATATGGCGAAGACCGCTTTGATCCTATATGGATATAGTTGATGGACGAAATTGTTATAGAATACATATTATATAATAGCAAATTTTTGAGTTCATAAGGTTGTACATTTATCGGGAAACATATGTTGCCCAAGTGGGAGATTATTGGATTAAAATCCTCAATTGTGGACACATATATAAAATGTATGATGCTATTATAAAGTATGACACAAGATCAAGTGACCAATTATGTTAGGCGTATCATATGTATTAAAGTGTCATGGAAATAAAAGTGTAGATACCATAAGATATATTTATAATTCAATGAGGGGCAGAGTTATAAATATTTAATAGTTGATTTAATAATCAACTTTATTTAGAGGTAGTGGTCCCCAAGAAATAAGTTAACTTGTATTACTCTTGTCCCCGTCAGAGAGTTTTTGCGCTAAGGGCTAACCTATCTTCTTGGAAGATCATAACCACCTTTTAAGCGATCTTCATCAAATGATTCAAAGTTTTACTCTATCGATTAATTCAGGTACGCTTCCACTTTCAGTTTATTGTTCTTTGATGATTTGACTTAGTAGATCTTGAATTTAGATTTCATGTTTATTATGATTTGATTCTAACATAGGGTCCGTAGGCATTTAGGGTTTGACAATATAGCATTTGTTGTCAAATAGTACAGTCAATTGATGAGACAAATGAACTTGATAACAACCATACCGATAGAATCGTGTCATGAAAAGTTTGGAGACATCAAGACTTGCGTCCGAAAGATTTGGAGCGAAAGAATTACTGTAGAAGATTCGAAGACAAAGATATAACAGGTTTAAATATGTTTTAATCATATAAAAAGTTAATCTCATCTATTAATTTTTTTCAGATATCATCGAGTAATTCTATAAAAGTATATATAATTATTATTCTAGTAATTACATTCTCCTGTGACTATAATAAATCTTAATTTTCTGAACATATTTGATTAATTGTGTAATTACGTTTTTATTTATTATATTATATTAGATACAGTAAATTGTAACTACATAAATTTAAGTTCTACTTTAAAAAAAATCTAAAGTATTTGTTTTTGTTTTAAAGAGAGACGGAAGAGTGGAAATTCTAAGGTGAGGCACCTTAGATTGAGGTTAAATTGCGGCTCTTCATAAATTCTTATTATTTTTGTAAAAATATGTGTAGGACTGAGTAATAATTTAGGTAGAACCAAAATTTTTGCTAATTGGGTAAGAATTTGTGTAACTACAGAAATTCTTATCAACTTGATAAGATTTTGTGTAGATTTTGTTATATTATGACCTAAATTCTTACCATTTAAATAAAAATTTGTGTAATACGCCTCATTTTAGCTGCATTCTAAGGGTGCCTCACCCTAGAACTACCCTTGAAGAGTGCTAGAAATATGTTTCTTAAGCCTGTAATTTATATTAATTGTCTATTTTATTGAAATTTATTTTTTTGACATATTTTCCTATGCGTTTACTTAGGAATTTTTTTTGTCCCTTTTAGTCCCTTTTTCTATACTCTAACACTAAAAAATCACTAAGAAATTAAATTTTAAGCCCTAACTTAAATTCTAACTCCTAAACCTTAAACTTTACACCCTAAAATACATCATACCCCTATTTCTCTATACCCTAACCATAAATCTTAACCTAAATCCTAAACCTATATTTTTAATGTGGACATAAATAGGGCATTAAAAAGGACAGAGAATTTATATTATTTGACTCGTCAATTTTTGAAAGAGTGATTGCAAAAAAAAAAACTTTTATAAACTAGTTATATTCGGGGTTAAAGATCTAACTTAAAAGTTAAATATTGAGTTTAGAGTTTAAAGTTACAATCTAAACCCTTAACTTTACTATGCTAAACTTTAACCCCTAAACTAAATCACCACCCCTTAAATTTAATCCAACTTTTTCATTGTAAATGTATTGAATAATTTTCCTGTTTTTAAAATCAACTAGCATAGATGTTGATAAATTTATACTCCCTCCGTCCCACAATTTTTGTCCCTTATTAACTTTTTTGGGTCATTTTTTTTCAACTTTGACACATAATTATTTAAAATATATCATTGATAAAAATATGAAAAATATATTTTAAAAACCTTTAATCGAGTAGTTTTCAAATATATATTTTATAAAATTTAATTATTTAAAATATTCAATATGATAATAGTCAAAGTTTAAAAATTTTGACTTTCAAAAAATCAATAAGAGACATATTTTATGGGACGGAGGGAGTATATACTTTATTTTTTTTAGTAAAAGTAAAATTTTATTAAGAACTCAAATCGAAGAAACTAACCCACAATGTTAGGAAAACCTACAACCTCAAAAGTAAAAACAACAAATTACACAAGAATTAAACCCAAACAAAAACCTTTAAAAAATGTAACAACAAAGCGTAACACATGACCGAACCATGAAAGTGGAAAACATTTAGCGCCAAAAGATAAACATCGAAAAAAAAATATAAATTTCAATACACTTTCATATGAAGTTGTTTATCTTTATTTTCTCACATTTTTTTAGACAGTTAATTTTAGTAAAAGAAGAAATTAGATGTTAACATGAGTGTTTAATCATTCACTCTAAATTATATTGGCAAATGCGGTATTGAATATGAGTAATGAAAGAAATTTTCAATTATAAAGACATTAATCAATATTACAAAGAAAAAGTTAAGAGAGACGCCTTTTAACTACCTCAATATTTAATCCACCAAACCAACCTCTCTTTAACATTCCAAGAGTGAAGATAACCCGGGAATCTTGTCATATTTTAGAATTTAGGATTGTTTCTACTTCTTTTATTTTGATAAAATTCAGGCATGTTTCTAGGTCTGAGCAAAAGGGGCACATATCAAGGGCCTATAATTAAGAAGTTTAAGGGTCTAATTTATAATTTAATTTACGGTAAATTACACCACATATCATTCACTATGGACTCTGACTCGAAAATACTATTTAATTTTAAAAATGTTCAAAATTAACACTGAACTTTAATAAGTGACTCGTAAATATAACTCTGTCGTTAACTTTTAACGCTCTCGTTAAGTCAAAACGATGTTATTTTGGTGCGGCTGTTCTGAAGCCTAATTTATCCTAGAACGACGTCGTTTTGCTGGAGGAAAAATGTAACGCCCCGGTTTTGGGCTTAGAAGTTTTGGGCGTTGACCGGTTTGGTCAAAGTGCGGTTCGAATATATAAGAGTGAATTTATGAAAGCCTAGTTCGGGTTGCATTAAAAATATGGAAAAATGTTCTAAAATCATCTTTTAATATATATAAGTGAACTGTGAAATCAATTTTACAAAATGAGGTTTGGAAGGGTGACATTTTGGCTAGTGACCAAAACGTAATTTTTGAAAGTTGCGTGACTGTTTTAGAAAGGATTGAAACTTTGAATCTTTAAGGAGCTATTTACCCAAAGGGAGTTTCTCCAGATTTTCTAAGATATTTTAAGGTTTATTTCTGATTTTAAAACAAAAGAAAAGAGGAGGGAAACTATTTTTCCTATTTTGTAACTAACTTCCCATATTTTCCAATTTTCCTTTCTCTCATTTTCTCTCAACCCAAACATCTTTTCTCCAGAGATTTTCTTCTGGTTTTGGCATCTAAACACCTCTTTTCAATCAACCTTTGATTGCTAATCATCTCATCAACAAAACCTCACATTTTGCAAGTTGATTCTTCAAGCTTTTTGGTTCTAAAAGAGGAGAAACTCAAGTTTGGAGGTAAGAACGTCCTTCTCCTCTAAACTCTCAGTTCTTTACTGAAATTCCCAAGTTCTCAATCCTTAATTGATGTTTTATAAATGGCTTTTAAGTTGTGTGATGGATCTTGGCTTTAAATGCAAGATTTGATGGTTTTTCATGGATTTTCGTGAGATCTGATTGGGCTGTGTTTTAAGGTGTTAATTTGATGATAAATGAATGTTAATTTGATTGGAAATTGAGTTTTGATTAATGCAATCCCGGATAGGTTGAATTTCCTAAGTTTAGCTTGTGTTTCTTTGTTGTTTTTGGGTGATCTTGTGGATCTGTTGTTGCTGGAGGTATAAGGATGTTGTTAGGTCCTTTTTGGTTGTATAATGATGTTTAAGGATGCTTTGTTGTGATGGTTTATGGCTGGGCTTTGTTGAGGAGTTGTTTAGATGCATTTTCGGTTGTGTTTGGTGGCCGAAAATGGAGTGTGGATGAGAGCAGCGAGTTTAGGTGCTTTCATTGAAGCTATTAATGCATGATGATGCATTAATCTACTGTTTTAATGTGTTAAAACAGGGGAGTCATCTTTGGATCCAAGTGGTGGTGATCCGGAAGCTTGATTTTGTGTTTCGGCAAGAGGCGAAACGGAATCGGTGAGTGGATTTTGGTTTTCGGCTTTGAAACCAATGTTTTGGAGGTTTGGGAGCTTAGTCTAAGTCTAAACAACTTTGCTAAGCTCAAGAGTAAGTTTTCGGAAAAACTCTCTTGTTGAGGAACCATGTGATGGTTGGGTGCAATGTGTTTGTTGCATGTTTTAATTCTGTTTTTAAAGCATATCTAGCATTTGTGTTTGCTGAGATTATAAGCCATGTGTTTAAGGAAGCTCAAGGTTAGAGTTTCTTGTTTTTGAACATTGTATAAATGTTGTTTGATGCTTAAAGATGCATGATGTTTATGGCTTGGTTAAATGCTTTAAAACAGTGGAATATTGATGATATATGATGTATATTGGCAAGTGATGTTTTTGAAAAGGTTAAGGTCACTAAGGTGGTTAAAAGTCCTTGAGTGAACCTTGTTTACTTAAGAACATCAAGGTGGTTAAAAGTCCTTGGATGGTTCTTGTTACGGACACAAAGGTGTTTAAAAGTCCTTGTGTGGTCCTTTCCAAGGTGTTTAAAAGTCCTTGGGGCCAAGGTGTTTAAAAGTCCTTGGGGTGATTTATATCATGGTGTTTAAAAGTCCATGGCCAAGGTGTTTAAAAGTCCTTGGGGTCAAGGTGTTTAAAAGTCCTTGAGGTGATTCATATCATGGTGTTTAAAAGTCCATGGCCAAGGTGTTTAAAAGTCCTTGGGGTCAAGGTGTTTAAAAGTCCTTGAGGTGATTCATATCATGGTGTTTAAAAGTCCATGGCCAAGGTGTTTAAAAGTCCTTGGGGTCAAGGTGTTTAAAAGTCCTTGAGGTGAAACTTGTTAAGGACACAAAGGTGGTTAAAAGTCCTTGTGTGGTCCTTGCCATGGTGGTTAAAAGTCCATGGGCCAAGGTGTTTAAAAGTCCTTGGGGATAAGATCACAATGGTGTTTAAAAGTCCATGTGTGAGTCTTATGTTGATCTTGTTTTAAAGATGGAAATTATCACTTGTGGCCAATATGACATGTTATGTTATGAAGCATGAGATGCTTGTTTTAAGATTGCTTGTGAGCATGTCTAAATGTATTTTGAAGTATGATTTATAAATGAGTTTTATAAATGCATTATTGTGTGGTTTTAAGGAGCTTTCCTCACTAAGCTTTTGCTTACGCTCTCTCTCTTTTCTTAAACCAATAATGCAGAGCATTAAAGTGCATTGAGGGCAGCAAGGAGGGCAAGCAATCAAGTGGAAATTAAGCTCATGTATGGGAAGGTTTTCTTAAACACTTTTAGCTTTTGGCATTTGGCAATGGGGGACCAATGATGTTGTTTTGGGAGATGTTTAGAACTCCCTAAGTTGGATTTATGTTGTTGTTTATGTTGGTTTATGTAATTGGCCATTATGTGTTGGTTTGGAGGTTTTTATGCATGAATGGTTGCTTGTATAGGAAGCATGCCTTTAGATTTGGGGCTTTCCACATATGTTGTTATATTGATGAATTGTTGATGCAAATATGTCTCTTGGATGTTGTATGAGTTGCTGGTAAAGTTTGATAGCTTTTGGAGCATGATTGGTTGGTCAATTGCATGTTTAAGCAAGCATTTTTCTGCATTTTGTGCAGGCCGTATCGGAACAGTGCCTGCCGTTTCGGAACGGGTGCCTCGAAGCAGCCCAGGCGTCCGAAACGGGCGACACCGTTCCGAAACGGAAAGGCTACTGTCTGCCCTCGTTTCGGTACGCGTTGCGGAACGGCCCCGCGTTTCGAAACGGGCTGTCTCCCGTTTCGGAACGGATGACCGTTGGGGCTGACATTGGTAGTTATATGTTTCAAAATGTTTGCATTTTGGTCCTGAATCTTGTATGTGCAATTGTGTGAGTTCGGGATGTCCGTTTGAGCTGAAATTTGGCCGAGATGCATGAAACCTGATTAATTTCAAGTTGGTAACTTTAATTTGGGCTAAGTCCTTATATTTATCAGAATTTACAAATTGGTCCCTAAAGTTGTAATTTGTTCAATTGGGTCCCTGTTTGATCTCTGATGTTTATGATCTTTGAGTATGTTGTTTGTATGATCACAACTAGGGTTAATGTGCATCTAGACAAGTTTAAAAAGAAAAAAAAGGGTCGTTAATCAAGGTTGACTTTCGGGTTGACTTTGGTTTTCCCCGTGTGACTTTCTTAATTCGGGTCAACCGTCTTGGCCGGGTTAAGGGGGTTACATTTGGTCAATTGCATGTTTAAGCAAGCATTTTTCTGCATTTTGTGCAGGTCGTATTGGAACAGTGCCTGCCGTTTCGGAACGGGTGCCTCGAAGCAGCCCAGGCGTCCGAAACGGGCGACACCGTTCCGAAACGGAAAGGCTACTGTCTGCCCTCGTTTCGGTACGCGTTGCGGAACGGCCCCGCGTTTCGAAATGGGCTGTCTCCCGTTTCGGAACGGATGACCGTTGGGGCTGACATTGGTAGTTATATGTTTCAAAATGTTTGCATTTTGGTCCTGAATCTTGTATGTGCAATTGTGTGAGTTCGGGATGTCCGTTTAAGCTGAAATTTGGCTGAGATGCATGAAACCTGATTAATTTCAAGTTGGTAACTTTAATTTGGGCTAAGTCCTTATATTTATCAGAATTTACAAATTGGTCCCTAAAGTTGTAATTTGTTCAATTGGGTCCCTGTTTGATCTCTGATGTTTATGATCTTTGAGTATGTTGTTTGTATGATCACAACTAGGGTTAATGTGCATCTAGACAAGTTTAAAAAGAAAAAAAAAGGGTCGTTAATCAAGGTTGACTTTCGGGTTGACTTTGGTTTTCCCCGTGTGACTTTCTTAATTCGGGTCAACCGTCTAGGCCAGGTTAAGGGGGTTACATTTGGTGGTATCAGAGCTGAGTTCTCGGGTAATTGGGAATGTGTATGTGAATGTTTGAAGTATGTATGCTTTGTATGCTTGTTGAGTGGAAGCATGTTGAATGGATTGCATGTACGTTGCAATTGAGATGTATGTTGTGATGAAGCATGTTGTGGGTACCCATTGCCAAATCAAAGCTAATGAAATGATGTTGTTTTTAATTGGAAATGAGCTTGAGTACTTGGATTGCTTACCTTGCTGGGCCTGATTTTGTTTATTTGCATTGTGATTGCATGGTTATAGTATGGCACCTCGTAGAGAGTTGAGGAGTAATGTGCGAGCTACGGCTCAGAATGAGAATGAAAATGAGGAGAATGTTGAGAGTGCGGTTTTACCTCCTCCACCTGGTGGTGGTGGTGCTGGGGCTGAGGAAGCTGGAGCTGCAGCTGGTGCTGAGGCTGCTGGACCTGAGGCTGGTCAGGGGCAAGCTATGCCTGATATGACAATGTTAGTGCAAGCTATTGCTGGTGCTTTTCAAGCAGCAGTAGCTGGAGCTCGTGGAGCTGGGCATCAGGAAGATGCTGGAGTTAGACTACCTTTGGAGCGTTTGCGCAGTCTAGGAGGGACTGAGTTCAGGGGTATGTCTGCTGAGGGTTCTGAGGCTTGGTTAGAGAGTACCAAGAGGATCTTGGGTCAGATGAGTTGCACTGATGTGCAGAAGCTTGGCTGTGTTGTGTTCTTGCTGCAGAAGGATGCATATACGTGGTGGACAACCACTATTGCTGGGATGGCAGAAGCTGATGTAACTTGGACATTCTTTCAGAATGTGTTCAAGAGAAGGTATCTGGGTGTGAGGTACCTAGATGAGAAAAAGAGGGAGTTCATGTCTCTTACCCAAGGGAGCATGACTGTGGCTGAGTATGAAGTGCAGTTTGTTCGACTCAGTCAGTATGCACCTGAGCTTGTCCCGGATGAGCGGGCGAGGTGTGAAAGGTTCCGTTATGGCTTAGTGACGGATGTGAAGATGTATGTGCTGGCTACCGAGTATGATGATTTTGATGTGTTGGTGGGCCGAGCCAAGGATATTGAGATGAACCTGGGTTTATCTGCTAAAGGTGCTGGCAAGCGAGCAGCTGAGCATAGTTCCGGTGGTGGACGGAACAAGAGGGGACGTGATCAGAAGTATCAGTCCTCGGCTAAGCGAGGTGGTGGAGCACCTGCTCGGGGAGGCAACGCTAGAGCTGATCCGAGTGCTTGTTGGATTTGTGGGTCTCATGGTCACATGAAACGTGATTGTCCTCGTGCTGTGAGGGAGGTGCAGGCTCCTGTTGCGGCAGCTGGTAATGGTTGCTGGAGCTGTGGATCTTTGGATCATGTTTTTCATGTTGACCTTATGGAGCTACCTTTCTATTGTTTTGATGTAATCCTTGGTATGGATTGGCTTGCTGAGCATCGTGCTGTGGTGGATTGTGAAAATAAGCGAGTTTCGCTGAGGCTTGCGGATGATTATGAAGTTGTTGTGGTTGGTGAGAATGTGAAGTTTCTTGCCAATGTGGTGTCTACCTTGGAGGCAAGCCGGATGCTGAGGCAAGGATGTGAAGCTTATCTGGCTTTTGTGATGAATCCTAGCTCTAAGGAGTTGAGGGTGCAAGATATCAGGGTTGTGAAGGAGTTTCCTGGTGTGTTTCCTGAGGAGTTGCCTGGTGTACCTCCTAATCGCGAGGTGGAGTTTGGAATTGAGCTGTATGAGAATACAACTCCTGTGTCCATTACCCCCTATAGAATGGCACCTAAGGAGCTGAAAGAGCTGAAGACGCAGTTGCAAGAGTTGCTTGAGCGTGGTTTCATTCGGCCGAGTGTGTCGCCTTGGGGTGCACCGGTCTTGTTTGTGAAGAAGAAGGATGGCACTATGAGAATGTGCATTGATTACCGTCAGCTGAACAAGTTGACTATCAAGAATCGGTATCCTTTGCCGAGAATTGATGATCTCTTTGATCAATTTCGGGGAGCTGCTGTGTTCTCTAAGATTGACTTGAGGTCAGGGTATTACCAGTTGAAGGTGAAGGATGTGGATGTGCCTAAGACAGCTTTCAGGACAAGGTATGGGCATTATGAGTTCCTCGTGATGCCGTTTGGTTTGACAAATGCTCCTGCTGCTTTCATGGACATGATGAATCGTGTGTTTCATGAATACCTGGACAAGTTTGTTGTGGTGTTCATTGATGATATCCTCGTGTACTCGCGTACTGAGGAGGAGCATGAAGAGCATTTGAGGATTGTTTTGCAAGCTTTGTTGGAGAATCAGCTTTATGCTAAGCTGAGCAAGTGTGAGTTCTGGTTAAGGGAGGTGGTATTCCTTGGGCATGTGGTTTCTGCCGAGGGGATTCGTGTTGATCCTCAGAAGATTGAGGCGGTGATGAATTGGAAGGTTCCTAAGTCTGTTCATGAAGTATTTAGTTTCCTCGGTTTGGCAGGATACTACCGGAGGTTTGTGGATGGGTTTTCTAAGATTGCTGCACCTTTGACAAAGTTGTTGCAGAAGGATGTTATGTATGAGTGGACGGAAGCGAGACAGCAGGCTTTTGAGAAGCTTAAGGCGGTTTTGACGCAAGCTCCTATCTTGGTTCAGCCTGAATCAGGGAAAGAGTTTGTGGTGTATAGTGATGCGTCCTATGTTGGTTTGGGATGTGTGTTGATGCAAGAGGGTAAGGTGGTGGCTTATGCATCGTGGCAGTTGAAGGTGCATGAACGCAATTATCCTACGCATGACATTGAGTTGGCTGCGGTGGTCTTTGCTTTGAAGATCTGGAGACATTACCTGTATGGTGAGAAGTGTACTGTGTACACGGATCACAAGAGTTTGAGGTATCTGATGTCTCAGAAGGAGTTGAATCTTAGGCAGTGGCGTTGGATTGAGTTACTCAAGGATTATGATCTGACGATTGAGTACCATCCGGGAAAAGCTAATGTTGTAGCGGATGCCTTGAGTAGGAAGGTAGCTGTTGAGCTGAGAGCTATGTTTGCCTGTTTGAGCATTTCGCGTGATGGTGGTCTTGTGGCTGAGTTGCAAGTGAAGCCATCTTTGGTTCAGATGATCAAGGAAAAGCAGTTGTTGGACGATTCCTTGGTGCCGCATGTTCAGGATATTGCGGAGGGTAGACCTTCGGATTTCTGTTTTAATGATGATGGGGTGTTGTGTTTTGGGAGTCGGATAGTGGTGCCTAATGATGTTGAGTTGAGGCATGTTATTCTGATTGAAGGTCATAGTAGTCCTTTTGCTATGCACCCTGGTAGTACTAAGATGTACCGTGATCTTCGTGATGAGTACTATTGGGTGGGTTTGAAAAAGGATGTTGCGGAGTTTGTTAGCAAGTGTTTGGTGTGTCAGCGAGTTAAGGCTGAGCATCAGTTTCCTTCAGGGTTGTTGCAACCGTTGAGAATCCCTGAGTGGAAGTGGGAAAGGGTCACCATGGATTTTGTATCTGGTTTACCCATGTCACCATCGAAGAAGAATTCGGTGTGGGTGATTGTGGATCGCCTGACGAAGTGTGCGCATTTCTTGCCTGTGCATACTACGTTCTCTTTGGATAAGCTTGTGGAGCTGTACATTGCTGAGATTGTGCGGCTGCATGGTGTGCCAAAGTCGATTGTGTCGGATAGGGATCCGAGGTTCACATCGCGGTTCTGGCAGTGTTTGCATCAAGCTTTGGGCACGAGGTTGAATTTCAGTACATCCTATCATCCTCAGTCGGATGGTCAGTCTGAGCGTGTTATCCAGATTTTGGAGGATATGTTGAGGTGCTGCGTGATTGAGTTTCAGGGCTCTTGGGAGAAGCATTTGCCTTTGGTTGAGTTTGCTTATAACAATAGTTATCAGGCGAGCATTCAAATGGCACCTTATGAGGCTTTGTATGGGAGGAAGTGTAGGACTCCTCTTTGTTGGGCTGAAACGGGTCAGAAGTTGGTTTCGATGTCGGCTTTGTTGAAAGGAACCACCGAGAAGGTGAAGCTCATTTGTGAGCGGTTGAAGGCAGCTTCTGATCGGCAGAAGTCTTACGCGGATTTGAAGCGTAAGGAGATTGAGTATGCGGTGGGTGACCGTGTGTTCTTGAAGGTTTCGCCTTGGAAGAAGGTGATGAGGTTTGGCCGGAAGGGCAAGTTGAGCCCTAGGTACATTGGACCATACGAGGTGGTTGAGCGTGTGGGTCCTGTTGCGTACAGGTTGAGGTTACCTCAAGAGTTGGAGAAGATTCATGATGTGTTCCATGTTTCTATGCTCCGGAAGTATAGATCTGATCCTTCGCATGTGATGCCTGTGGAGGAAGTGGAATTGAATCCGGATTTGACCTATGATGAGGAACCGGTGAAGGTTCTGGATTCGGATAGCAAGGTTCTTCGTGGCAAGACCATTGAGTTGGTGAAGGTGTTGTGGAAGCATCGCGGTGTTGAGGAAGCCACGTGGGAGCGAAAGGATGACATGCTGAAGCAGTTTCCTTATCTCTTTCCTTCAGGTAAATTTCGGGGACAAAATTTCTTAAGGGGGGGAGAGTTGTAACGCCCCGGTTTTGGGCTTAGAAGTTTTGGGCGTTGACCGGTTTGGTCAAAGTGCGGTTCGAATATATAAGAGTGAATTTAGGAAAGCCTAGTTCGGGTTGCATTAAAAATATGGAAAAATGTTCTAAAATCATCTTTTAATATATATAAGTGAACTGTGAAATCAATTTTACAAAATGAGGTTTGGAAGGGTGACATTTTGGCTAGTCACCAAAACGTAATTTTTGAAAGTTGCGTGACTGTTTTAGAAAGGATTGAAACTTTGAATCTTTAAGGAGCTATTTACCCAAAGGGAGTTTCTCCAGATTTTTCTAAGATATTTTAAGGTTTATTTCTGATTTTAAAACAAAAGAAAAGAGGAGGGAAACTATTTTTCCTATTTTGTAACTAACTTCCCATATTTTCCAATTTTCCTTTCTCTCATTTTCTCTCAACCCAAACATCTTTTCTCCAGAGATTTTCTTCTGGTTTTGGCATCTAAACACCTCTTTTCAATCAACCTTTGATTGCTAATCATCTCATCAACAAAACCTCACATTTTGCAAGTTGATTCTTCAAGCTTTTTGGTTCTAAAAGAGGAGAAACTCAAGTTTGGAGGTAAGAACATCCTTCTCCTCTAAACTCTCAGTTCTTTACTGAAATTCCCAAGTTCTCAATCCTTAATTGATGTTTTATAAATGGCTTTTAAGTTGTGTGATGGATCTTGGCTTTAAATGCAAGATTTGATGGTTTTTCATGGATTTTCGTGAGATCTGATTGGGCTGTGTTTTAAGGTGTTAATTTGATGATAAATGAATGTTAATTTGATTGGAAATTGAGTTTTGATTAATGCAATCCCGGATAGGTTGAATTTCCTAAGTTTAGCTTGTGTTTCTTTGTTGTTTTTGGGTGATCTTGTGGATCTGTTGTTGCTGGAGGTATAAGGATGTTGTTAGGTCCTTTTTGGTTGTATAATGATGTTTAAGGATGCTTTGTTGTGATGGTTTATGGCTGGGCTTTGTTGAGGAGTTGTTTAGATGCATTTTCGGTTGTGTTTGGTGGCCGAAAATGGAGTGTGGATGAGAGCAGCGAGTTTAGGTGCTTTCATTAAAGCTATTAATGCATGATGATGCATTAATCTACTGTTTTAATGTGTTAAAACAGGGGAGTCATCTTTGGATCCAAGTGGTGGTGATCCGGAAGCTTGATTTTGTGTTTCGGCAAGAGGCGCAACGGAATCGGTGAGTGGATTTTGGTTTTCGGCTTTGAAACCAATGTTTTGGAGGTTTGGGAGCTTAGTCTAAGTCTAAACAACTTTGCTAAGCTCAAGAGTAAGTTTTCGGAAAAACTCTCTTGTTGAGGAACCATGTGATGGTTGGGTGCAATGTGTTTGTTGCATGTTTTAATTCTGTTTTTAAAGCATATCTAGCATGTGTGTTTGCTGAGATTATAAGCCATGTGTTTAAGGAAGCTCAAGGTTAGAGTTTCTTGTTTTTGAACATTGTATAAATGTTGTTTGATGCTTAAAGATGCATGATGTTTATGGCTTGGTTAAATGCTTTAAAACAGTGGAATATTGATGATATATGATGTATATTGGCAAGTGATGTTTTTGAAAAGGTTAAGGTCACTAAGGTGGTTAAAAGTCCTTGAGTGAGCCTTGTTTACTTAAGAACATCAAGGTGGTTAAAAGTCCTTGGATGGTTCTTGTTACGGACACAAAGGTGTTTAAAAGTCCTTGTGTGGTCCTTTCCAAGGTGTTTAAATGTCCTTGGGGCCAAGGTGTTTAAAAGTCCTTGGGGTGATTTATATCATGGTGTTTAAAAGTCCATGGCCAAGGTGTTTAAAAGTCCTTGGGGTCAAGGTGTTTAAAAGTCCTTGAGGTGATTCATATCATGGTGTTTAAAAGTCCATGGCCAAGGTGTTTAAAAGTCCTTGGGGTCAAGGTGTTTAAAAGTCCTTGAGGTGATTCATATCATGGTGTTTAAAAGTCCATGGCCAAGGTGTTTAAAAGTCCTTGGGGTCAAGGTGTTTAAAAGTCCTTGAGGTGAAACTTGTTAAGGACACAAAGGTGGTTAAAAGTCCTTGTGTGGTCCTTGCCATGGTGGTTAAAAGTCCATGGGCCAAGGTGTTTAAAAGTCCTTGGGGATAAGATCACAATGGTGTTTAAAAGTCCATGTGTGAGTCTTATGTTGATCTTGTTTTAAAGATGGAAATTATCACTTGTGGCCAATATGACATGTTATGTTATGAAGCATGAGATGCTTGTTTTAAGATTGCTTGTGAGCATGTCTAAATGTATTTTGAAGTATGATTTATAAATGAGTTTTATAAATGCATTATTGTGTGGTTTTAAGGAGCTTTCCTCACTAAGCTTTTGCTTACGCTCTCTCTCTTTTCTTAAACCAATAATGCAGAGCATTAAAGTGCATTGAGGGCAGCAAGGAGGGCAAGCAATCAAGTGGAAGTTAAGCTCATGTATGGGAAGGTTTTCTTAAACACTTTTAGCTTTTGGCATTTGGCAATGAGGGACCAATGATGTTGTTTTGGGAGATGTTTAGAACTCCCTAAGTTGGATTTATGTTGTTGTTTATGTTGGTTTATGTAATTGGCCATTATCTGTTGGTTTGGAGGTTTTTATGCATGAATGGTTGCTTGTATAGGAAGCATGCCTTTAGATTTGGGGCTTTCCACATATGTTGTTATATTGATGAATTGTTGATGCAAATATGTCTCTTGGATGTTGTATGAGTTGCTGGTAAAGTTTGATAGCTTTTGGAGCATGATTGGTTGGTCAATTGCATGTTTAAGCAAGCATTTTTCTGCATTTTGTGCAGGCCGTATCGGAACAGTGCCTGCCGTTTCGGAACGGGTGCCTCGAAGCAGCCCAGGCGTCCGAAACGGGCGACACCGTTCCGAAACGGAAAGGCTATTGTCTACCCTCGTTTCGGTACGCGTTGCGGAACGGCCCCGCGTTTCGAAACGGGTTGTCTCCCGTTTCGGAACGGATGACCGTTGGGGCTGACATTGGTAGTTATATGTTTCAAAATGTTTGCATTTTGGTCCTGAATCTTGTATGTGCAATTGTGTGAGTTCGGGATGTCCGTTTGAGCTGAAATTTGGCCGAGATGCATGAAACCTGATTAATTTCAAGTTGGTAACTTTAATTTGGGCTAAGTCCTTATATTTATCAGAATTTACAAATTGGTCCCTAAAGTTGTAATTTGTTCAATTGGGTCCCTGTTTGATCTCTGATGTTTATGATCTTTGAGTATATTGTTTGTATGATCACAACTAGGGTTAATGTGCATCTAGACAAGTTTAAAAAGAAAAAAAAAGGGTCGTTAATCAAGGTTGACTTTCGGGTTGACTTTGGTTTTCCCCGTGTGACTTTCTTAATTCGGGTCAACCGTCTAGGCCGGGTTAAGGGGGTTACAAAAAACATTAAAATCATACTCTTAGAGGGGTTTAAACTTTGGACCTCCAAAATAAGTCTTAACCACTGAACCAACATAACATTGTATAATATTTCACCACAAATATTATATATCTCAAACTAACTAAAATTAATTCAAAATATTTTATGAAATAAATAATACTATAAATAATATTAATATATAAATATATATTATTTGCACACACGTATATATATATATATATATATAAATAAAAATATATTATTTTTAAGAAAACTCCAAAATATTCATAAAAATAATATATTATATTATTAATAATATATAAAAACCCTAAAGCCTAAATTATTAACCCACGCACCTCAACCCTCAAACTTAAACCCTAAACCTTAGAGTTTAGGATTTAAGGTTTAATGGGTTTTTTATATATTTATTTTATGAATATTTTATGTTTTTTAAATAATATGTAAAAATATAAAATAAAATATTTTTATTTAAATTATATAAATTTATCCATTTGGTTCAACCAAATTATTTTATTCAAAATAATACTATAAATAATTTTAATATATAAATGATATAAAATATATTACTTTTACATATATAAAAAACCTCAAAATATTCATAAAAATAATATATAAAAATCATAAACCCCGAACCCTAAACCATAAGATTTAAGGTCTGAGGTTTGATCTTTAAAGTGTATGATTTAGGGTTTAGAGTTTTATATAATATTTATAATATAAATATATTATTTTTATGAATATTTTGGGGTTTTTTAAATAATATATTTATATTATAAATATTATATAAAAAGTAAAAAATACACTTTTATTTATATATATTTTATATATACAAATAATATATTTAATATTATTTATAGTATTATTTATTTCATAGAATAATTTGAATTAATCTCGATTAGTTTAAGATATATTATATTTGTGGTAAAACATAATATAATATTATGTTAGTTTTGTGGTTAAGGCTTAGCTCTTTTTACTAAAAGTCTTGGGTTCAAAACCGATATTTTTGAGTCACATAAAAGTTCAATGTTAGTTTTGAACATTTTTAAAGTTCGGTGACATTTTCGAGTCAAGGGCATAGTTGAGTGGTATGTGGTGTAATTTACCCTTTAATTTATTTTCATTTACTCTTAACACTTATTTATTTTTAATATTTTTTATTAAAAATCTAATTTATAAGCGAATTAATTATTTTTGTCTACTTTTAAAAAAAATTCAATACTCATTATCAGGGGTAATTTTTTAAATTAGCCTTAGCCACCAAAATTTAATAAACGAGCCTAATAATGTTGCATTATGTGAATTGTATTTTGAGAAAATATCTTTTGAAGAATGTGTCTTCACATGTGACCTTGTTCTTTTGGAAGATACATTGAGTGGAGCAACATTGATAGTTTTTCAGGAAGAGGTGCTATTGAAAGAAGCATTCCTGAAAAGGGACATTAAAAATATGGGTAATCTTTGTTAGAGGTCCTTTTGTTTAGATCGTGTTCTATTTTGGTCACTAAAATTAAAAAAGATTATTTTGGTCACTTATGTTTTGGTAACTATCATTAAATTAGAATCGTTTTTGGTCTAGGAATGGATTTTGTACTTGTGTGCTTTATTTGCTTGTTAAATGGAGCTTTGAGAGTTGTAGACTCTTAACATGCAGCTTTTGCTTGGTCTGTTTGAATGTTTCAGCAATTGCTTTACAGTGTGTATGTAGGCCATTTAGATTCTAATATTATCTCATACAAGTGAAGTGATGCATCTTCCTTAACATTACAAATTTACAATTGACTCAAAAGGTTGGTATTGAGTTGAAAACTGATTTAAAGTGTTTCCAGTGTGTAGGGACAGGTAGGGTTAGAGATTTTTAGTGTGAAGATTGGTGAAAAAAAATAAAATTTTAAAAGTTTGAGAGTCAAATTTAAAATTGATATTTTTTATTAATGTGTCACGTCATCGTATTAATGTTTTTAACGGAGGCTAATGTTCAGGTGACCAAAATAATTGTTAAATAAAAAAATTGATACTAAAAAAACTATAAATGAAAAATATATTTTATTTTTGAATTTTTAAATAAATTGATGATGTTGACCACCAGTCAACTAATTGTTAGAACCGAAAAAAAAAAACTTAAGAGTAACATTGAAAAAATTGAAACAATAACGATGTAATCGAACGAAAAAAGCTCAAGGGTAACAGTGAAAGCAGCCGTATGTTAAGGGGCAAAACTGCAATTATACATAAGACAAAAATAAAAATAATAAATAATAAATAAATTAGAGACGGATTATGTGTTTTTTTTTGTCTATCCCCTCACCACACCCTCAAAAAAACCCCTTCAAACAATAAAACGAACAGATTGATTCCCGCCATGGTGGCTAAGCTAGAGCTCCAACAGCAGCAGCAGCAGGAGCAGGAGGAGGAACCTTGTTCAGGCGATTTACAGAAGGTCAAGTCTTTGATATGTGCCCTTAACTTTGTCTCTAGAAATCTTCCCCTCCCTCCCCATTTATTCGACGCCGTTTCCTCTATTTGCTTTGATCAACAAGAGGAGGGGCTTCTTGATAATGGAACCCAGGTTGAGTCTGGATCTGATGTGCCCCATACGACTTTGGTGAGTAATTTTGGATTTTCCCTTTTGAATTCTCGCTTCTCTTTCCGTAGCGATGCCAATTGTTGTGAAGTTGAGGTTTTTTTTTGTTTCTCTTTAAGTTTGTTTTTTGTGGAATTGTCTGAATTGTTTTTCTTTCGTGTCAATTTCTCTTCATTTATGCTATTTCCTTGGATGCCCTTTTGTTTAGTTTGTTTGGTTTGTGACTCGAGGGTGTGGGGTTATGAATTTGTTTAGTGGGTCGATGAATTAGTGTTGAAATCAAAATTCCAGATTCGCGTGTAATTTTTCAGTTTTAAATTTTATCTGAATTTACTTTGAATATATCAAGATTATTAAATTTTAAGTTATATTATGTTGCTGGAATATATATTTTTTAAGTATCTTTCCATTAACTAAAATATACATATTTTTAAAGTACCGTAACTGTAATTAAATTACAAATTAGCAATGAGAAAATATTCCCTGTACTAGCCCTTTTCCACAAGCGGGTCTAATTTAGAGTTTAGGGGTTGAGTTTGGGTTTTAGGGTTAGGGATTTGAATTTTAGATTTTAAAGTGAAATTAGGCATGCTGTGGAATATTTTTTTTCCCATTTCCAGTGCATGAAATAATAACCCGTTAGCAATATTTTCTTTTCTTAAAAATTAGTATTTCTTTTAAAGAGAAAATAAGTAATTCACCAAATGTAGCAACTGATTCACCTAGTAACCTAAAAAAACATTCTCTGTGAATTTTGTATTTTTTGTGTTTCTTTTGTAGATACTCTTAATAGTTTTGATGTTGTGAGGGGAACTGTTTTTGAATTTGTTGTACTTTCTCTTATTGATGAGATAGCGCGTTTTTTTTTTAAGTATAATAACAGATTTTGAACTGTTATAGGGAGTAATAACATTATCTTACTGTTTTTACCATTTTCTGTTGAAAATTTTGAAGTTTTTGGAGGAAAGGAGTTGGAGGATTCTGTTTCAGTAAGACGTAGCCCCCCCCCCCCCCCCCTTTCTATTGTTCAAAACTTCGAATTGACCGAATTTGATTTCTACTCATGATTTGTAGTTTTCCAGGCTTTCAATAGTGGCCGTTTCACAATGAAATTTTGTATTTTTTGTGTTTCTTTTGTAGATACTCTTAATATTTTTGATGTTGTGAGGGGAACTGTTTTTGAATTTGTTGTACTTTCTCTTATTGATGAGATAGCGCATTTTTTTAAGTATAATAACAGATTTTGAACTGTTATTGGGAGTAATAACATTATCTTACTGTTTTTACCATTTTCTGTTGAAAATTTTGAAGTTTTTGGAGGAAAGGAGTTGGAGGATTCTGTTTCAGACTTTCAGTAAGACGTAGCCCCCCCCCCCCCCCCCTTTCTATTGTTCAAAACTTCGAATTGACCGAATTTGATTTCTACTCATGATTTGTAGTTTTCCAGGCTTTCAATATTGGCCGTTTCACAATGAAATTAATTTTTCAGAAGTTTGGCTGCCATTGCTGTGTGTGATAGTTTCATTACTTCTAAATATTAGCACTATCATATATTGACTTCTGCGTTCTTAAATTGATTTAATGTGGCAGGATGATCCTTCTATTTCTGAGAAGGATGGTTTATTGTGTGACCTTGATGGTGCACTATCAAAACAACGATCAAAATGCATGTCAGGTTTTAGCTTGGCAGAATCAAAGGAAAACCGTTACCAGAGCCACATTCATCATAGATTGAAGGAACTTGAAGGTTGTCATTTCTACTTAATATTCTGTATTTTTCTTTTTTACATAGTCATGATATGTTAAAATTGGTGATTGAAAATCATGTCATCTTTCTATTGCCATTACAAGCATCTATGAGTTTAATAGTAGCAAAATTTCATTCCAAGTTGTATTTTGACAACCATTTTAGAAGGATTACTTATGCATTTATGTTTTGAATCAGATTTGCCTTCAAGCAGAGGGGAGGACTTGCAGACAAAGTGTTTACTTGAACTCTATGGACTAAAGGTAAACTAATGTGGTAAAGTTGTAGATATACACATAAACCCATATTTCTCAAGTGCTATGTGAACTCCATATTAATACCGGAAATGCGATCATTTGTTCTATTGTTTAGGCAGCTGTTGATTGCACTATCATGAAGTTGTCCCCCCCCCCCCCCCCCCCCCGAATAGACTTTGGATATGGAATTATATCTTTTACAATTTTGCTTTCTGTTGTTATTATCTGTTAAGGACTTTCAAAGTTCTTAAAAGTTGACCAAATGCAGTCTATATTATGGGCAAGATATGATAGCACTGTCTTTCTCGTTGCTCTTAGCCTTTTATCTAATTAAAGCATGCAGCTGAAGGTCTTAGATTGATGATGATGAATCATTTTCTATATTTCACTCTCTTGGTTTTGGTGAATGACATGGGACCTTTTCTCTGGCAGTTAGCGGAGTTGCAAAGCAAGATACGTTCTTATATAAGTACAGAGTACTGGCTCCATGTCAACTGTGCATATCCTGACAAGCAATTGTTTGACTGGGGAATGACGCGATTGCCTTTTCTTCCGTATGGCATTTTTGTTCCGTTCACTACAGAAGCAGATGATCAAACGAGAAAGAAACGGGATTATGAGGTCTTTTGCTTTATTTATGAGTCATTTTAATTTAATGTTACTGGAGAAAGTGGGTATTAAAATCTACATTGATTGTTGATAACTTTGTAATAACTGAACTTCAACCTCATGGGATGAGATTGTGCTTAGAAATTTTTGGTTTTCATTTAGTATTTACCTTTCAAATCATTTTTCCTTAGAGATCTCATTTCCTAACCTCTTTGTTTATTTGGGCACGAGAGAGGCTTTGTGAAGGATATAGCAATCAATGCGTGCAGAGATTTTCTAGAGGATTTATGAGAAAGGATAAAATTGCTAAGAGTGTTCAGTTGGTCGATTTTCGGTATGGTAGAATCATAGGAAGCCCCCTTCAATGAGCAATGCAAACCTTTGTATTAGGAGAAAATGAGGATAGATAACTTGTAGAATGAAAAATCATTTTATGCTCTATCTCAAAGGAATATGCATGTCTCTCTCTCTCTCTCCGTGTGTGTGTGTGTGTGTCAAAAGAAGATTGAAATTTCTCATGTGCTGTTGATGAAGTGATTTTTTTTATTTGTGCAGAGGCTATCACGATTGAGAGATGAGGAGAGAAACCATTTGGAGAACAGAAAGAAGAAATTTTTCTCAGAAATAGTTAATGCATTCCGTGACTTCCAATTGCAGATTCAAGCCACTCTAAAGCGTCGAAAACAAAGGAATGATGGTGTCCAGGTATAATGTTCTTTCATTGTGGTATACTTTCAGTGTTTTATCATTCGTATGGTAGTGATAGGGGGATGCAAAGTCGTGCTTTAGTTAATGGGAAAAATATATGTAGAATTCTGTGGAACATGTTTGCCTTGAGCCAATATTGATCAAACTAATGGGAGGCATTTACAGGATGTAGGGAACTGATATATAGATGTTAGGTAATAGATAAAACTACAGCTCTGATTTAAGCTTTCAACAAAGAATTGTGAGCTGGGCACCACATAGAGTGCCTTCTGGCCTTCTGATATCCATCTACAATATTAAACTCTTTGATACAAACACTTGCATTATGATTAAATCTTCGTGTAACTGGTATAATTATGATATTGCTCGTACTTCAACAAAAAGTTGTTTCTATTATTTTTCTAGTAACTATTAGCATTGCATTATTGTATTTATTATGTGCAGACTCTCGCTTACTCCTCATCTCTCATTTATCAAGGGTTTACCATATGCCTTCAATCCAACATAATTTTCAGATCCTTAGTATGGAGAATTCCAGTACTAGATCCTTCAATCAAGCATTTTATAGTGGCTGATGTTTCCCAATTATTGGAACATCCTCAATTCATATTATCTAGAGCTATGTTACTTGGATTCGGGTGTAAATGTCGGACATGGGTAGGGCTAGGTTTTTCTGAATTTTTCCATACATTTGAAGGATCCTTGAAGGTTATATCCCCATATCCAAGTGTCGGACCCGGGTACTTCATGAAAAATGAAGAATCCAAGTAACATAGATCTAGAGGTTTATTCATGTCATAGAAGCATACAGCACTCTGTGCCAAATATGAAAAGCTTTTGGTACTCTTTTTGATTTGATTATGTATATCTTACTGTCCTTTTACTTGAAACAACACCATGATTACAGTATTTAGATATTGAATATATTTTGCCAGAAGTGTAAAAGCACTAAGCACTTATTTTAGACAAAAGGAAGACTTCCAAGAAACAAATTGCCCAGTTAATCATCTTTTGTAATTCTAACAATGCTTTATATATTTCTATTGTTGGATTTAACATCACTTACAAATAGCTATAGTCATCATACCATTTGGTATAAATCACAAGAGACCTATAGCATAAGTTTGGTATTTTTAACAGGCATGGCATGGAAGGCAAAGACAACGTGCTACGAGAGCTGAGAAATTGAGGTTCCAGGCCCTGAAGGCTGATGATCAAGAAGCATACATGAGATTAGTAAAGGAGAGCAAGAATGAACGATTAACTATGCTTCTTTCGGAAACAAATAAGCTCCTTGTTAATTTAGGAGCTGCTGTTCAGCGTCAGAAAGATGCTAAACATTCAGATGGTATTGAAGATTTGAAGGATTTAGATTCTGATTCACCTGAGTTGGATGCTTCGAAGGATGGAACTCCTCGAGATTCACTCCCTGAAGAAGATATAGATGCCACTGATTCTGATCAGAATGATGAATCCAGTGATCTACTTGAAGGTCAGCGGCAGTATAACTTGGCTATTCACTCAATTCAGGAAAAGGTAAGATTGTAAATCTTATTATCTGTTTCCTTGTGTAAAATGTTTTCATTTTAATGTTTGTCTTGGACCATTGAGTTTATATTGAGCCAAAGGACCATTGGCATGTGATTCTTAGAATTCAATTGTGCTGTGAAAGGTGGGAACAATGTGTATGTCTACTTGCTGCAAATTCATGATGACAAAAGCAGCTTAAATGCTTTATTTGCTTTCTTTTAACTGTTGAGAAATTATTTCAAGGTACTTCCAATATGTTATTTGCAATCTCTTAGTCATGGATTCCATCTTTTTGAACATATATATTGATTATTCTTGGGTTTTTGTGGTCATTACTAGCTGTGGCTAATTTGCTAATCAGTGTATACTGTATACTCAATAATATAACACTGGTCCAGGTTGATTCCTGTGAATTGTCATTCCTTTACCAATAGTCAGTGTTAGTTCCTTGGTATCCACCCAATTGCTACCATATGATATCTTATTAATCGTTTTCTATTTGCATTGCAAACCATCCATGTTCTCAATATTTGTAATGTTTTAGTTTCTATATATTTTTTGGGGAACAAGCTACTAAATTTGTGTTCTGTAAACAGGTGACGGAGCAACCATCCATGCTTCAAGGTGGAGAGTTAAGACCGTACCAGTTAGAAGGGCTCCAATGGATGCTTTCTTTGTTCAATAACAACCTTAATGGAATTTTAGCTGATGAGATGGGGTTGGGAAAAACAATACAGACTATTTCATTAATTGCTTATCTCATGGAGAACAAAGGGGTGACTGGGCCCCACTTGATAGTGGCTCCAAAAGCTGTATTACCAAATTGGATCCATGAATTCTCGACATGGGCTCCTAGGTACACAATTATTTTCTGAAAACATCTCTATCTCTCATGCATGGGTACATCAAAACATGCACACATTTATTCAAAAGGTTGCATTTGCTTTTCTACATGTAATCTATAATTTGATATTTCTTTGACATTTTCTTCTTGTTTCAGCATTCATGCAGTCCTTTATGATGGACGTTTGGATGAGAGGAAGTCGATGAGGGAAGAAATATCAAGAGATGGAAAATTTAGTGTTTTGATCACACACTATGATCTTATTATGAGAGATAAAGCATTCTTGAAGAAGATACACTGGTGCTACATGATTGTTGATGAAGGCCATCGATTAAAGAATCACGAGTGTGCTCTTGCACGAACACTTACTTCTGGGTATGATGATAAACTTTATGTTTGTTCTTTCTTCCAGATTGTAATCATGTTGTTTTGGAAGGTTATACAGCCACTTTTTCTACCATTGGGTGTTGGTATTCTTGATCCTATAGATGTCTCATCTACGTTTTACTTTGCATCTTGGAGGCCTTCTGTTTAGGTTGTATGCCTAACATAATTGATTAGGAAGGGGCCTTACTAGCTTTCAGGTTTTCAGATAACATGCGACTTGTAACAACTAGTGCACTCTATGTAGAAACATAACAGAAGACAGAAAATTAAAAAAACTGAAACCACAAATTGCTTGTCTTGTATTTTCCTCCTGTTTCATCTTTTCTTTCTCCTTTTCCTACTTTTAAAGGTCACCTATTATACCACTAATTAAATATACACGTTGGATATCTTTTATTTTTTCTGTGGAGTCACCAGAGGCGGGGAAGGGTGAAGGAGAGTTAGAGTTGGCTGTAGGGATTTAGATATATAGATACATAGATAGAAGCACCATCTATTAATTATGCTACGTAGTGTGTTGCTTTGGTTTGCCTGGAAATTCTATTAATGCCATATACCACTTGACTGATACTACTACTTTTGCCTGAATGTTAGCATATAATACTTCAAAATCCTCTCACGGTTGCTTTGAAAACAATTCGAGGTGAAGTTTGGCAAGTACTTTACCCTTTTGAGAAATAAGGCTAAGGTGTTTCACTGCATTATGAAAGATATATCATTTCTAAGATAACTATCATTATGAATGTTTTCAATTGCTGGAGTCTTATATTTTAGATTAGGTCTTTGCAAAAGAATTGGAAAGGCTGTTGTAATTGAATTTTCACTTGTGTGCAGCTATCAGATACAGCGGAGGCTTCTGTTAACTGGGACCCCTATTCAAAATAGTTTACAAGAATTGTGGTCCCTCCTTAACTTTCTACTCCCAAACATTTTCAATTCAGTTCAGAATTTTGAGGAGTGGTTTAATGCACCGTTTGCAGATCGTGGTGATGTTTCTCTTACTGATGAAGAGCAACTCTTGATTATTCGTCGTCTCCATCATGTAAGGTCTTCATTAATTTCAAACTGCCTTATCTATCCTTAGACTTCTTAATATTGAATAAAATTCCTTGATTTTCAGGTTATAAGACCATTCATCTTAAGAAGGAAAAAAGATGAGGTGGAGAAATACCTTCCTGGAAAATCCCAGGTTATACTCAAATGTGATCTGTCAGCGTGGCAGAAAGCATACTATCAGCAAGTAACAGAAAAGGGAAGGGTCGGCCTAGACAATGGTTTGTATATTATTTTTCATGTGATCAAAGCTATTTTGATGGTTTATCACTTATAATCTATTTGTCAAAAATCTGTATTTGCATTCTTTGAATCATAAGGAGTCCTACTAGGTTTAGTCTTCCTACTCTATCTAAAAGACTTAGAGTACTACTACAGCAATTAAACTAATAAATTAACTCCTATACGAATTAGGATTACTACGCGGATTCTTACAATTTGTAGGCTGGGATTTTCATTGAGTGGCATGTGCTTTTTGTAGTCAGTATAGTTTCTCTTTAATTTAAGGGGATTTACATTGTTTTCAAACTGCTAAGCGACTAGTTTCTAGTTACTGATATTTTCTTCAAAAAACGGGGAGGGGTAGTTACAAATGTACCATGTGAATTACCATATATCTACCATACAACCTTCTCAAAGGGAGCTGAGTTACCAAATTATGCTTCTTAATGTTCCGAGTTGTATCTATCTTCTCTGATCTTTTCCATATCCTTTTATCAATTTTAGACTACTTGACTTTTAATCTTGGACTCTTTCACATTTGAGTTCTTTTGAACTGCATCATATTGTTTCCTGCTTAGTGGTGGTGTTATCTTACTGGAACAGGAAAGAAGAAATAGTTGCCAATTTGTTAATAAGTCTAAATTTTTGCAGGGTCTGGGAAATCAAAGAGCCTCCAGAACCTGACAATGCAATTGAGGAAGTGTTGTAACCATCCATATCTCTTTGTGCCTACCTACAATATGTGGCAGAAAGAGGAGATTGTTAGAGCATCAGGGAAGTTTGAGCTCCTAGATAGGTTGCTCCCAAAACTTCACAGAACTGGCCATCGTGTCCTGCTCTTTTCACAAATGACTCATCTCATGAACATTCTCGAAATATATCTGAGACTCAACAATTTTATGTATCTTAGACTTGATGGTTCAACAAAAACGGAGGAAAGAGGCACTTTGCTTAAGAAGTTCAATGCTCCAGACTCTCCTTATTTTATGTTTCTTTTAAGCACTCGTGCTGGAGGTCTTGGGCTGAATTTGCAGACAGCGGACACTGTAATAATTTTTGATAGTGACTGGAACCCCCAAATGGACCAACAGGCAGAGGATAGAGCCCATCGTATTGGACAGAAGAAGGAAGTCAGGGTTTTTGTGCTGGTTAGTGTTGGATCTATTGAAGAGGTTATTTTAGAGCGTGCAAAGCAGAAGATGGGTATTGATGCTAAGGTCATCCAGGCTGGATTGTTTAATACAACTTCCACAGGTATATTGTGCTTGAATTGATTTGACCTGTGTTGCATGTGGCACAAAAATCAGCATGGCATGAGCTAGAATAAGGAATATTTCCTCAGTTCTGTCGTGTTATTTTTTATAATCAGCAGTTGCAAGATCCACAGGGTATTGTTGGATATTTATGTGTTTGCATGGTGTGCGCGCGCGCATGTGTACGTATATGGGTGGGGCAATCAAACACGGTGAATGTCGAAGCAACTGCTACCCGGCTGCTACTCTACCCTAACCTTTCCTTTGACATTTAACAGCACTTAGTTTTGTTTCGTCATATCATATTCATACATGTTTTTACCATCTAATTTTACTTTTTTGAATGCTAGGGTAGGAAATCTCTCTCTGTTTGTTGTTGGCCCTTAACATCTATAGTGCTAAAATTTTCTTTCTTTTATCCCTAAGCCATGCCATAATTTTGTGATTATTTTCCTGAAACTCAAATTGTGTTCTTGGATATGTATACATTTTTGTCATATTATTTTTAAGAGAACAGTAAGTTCTATTCCGGGCATTGGCTTGAATTTGCCTTAAAAACAATATTTTTCCTCCCTTGTTTGTTAAAATATGTTTATCGTTCTCTCGTGCTTAAAGTCCATTTGAACTGGTTGGAGCAATTTTTATTTTCATCCATCACTTGACAGCAACTCTTCTCTTTTAGCTCAATTGTATTCCTGCTTGAGTAAATTCAATACCATTCTAACGTGATCATCTTCACTTATGCAGCTCAGGACAGAAAAGAAATGCTGGAAGAAATTATGCGGAGAGGAACAAGTTCGCTTGGAACAGATGTTCCAAGTGAGAGGGAAATCAACCGACTCGCAGCTCGCTCGGATGAGGAGTTCCGAATGTTTGAGCAGATGGATGAGGAAAGAAGAGCAAAGGAGAATTATCGGTCTCGTCTCATGGAAGACCATGAGGTGCCTGAGTGGGTGTTTGTACTCGATGATGATAGGAAGGGCAAAGCTTTAGAAAGCAATGTTGAATTAGGGAAGCGAAAACGAAAGGACGGGAACTATTACCCGGATAGGATGAGTGACTTACAGTTCATGAGGGCTATGGAGAATGCGGAAGACATGGAAAACAAGTTACCGAGCAAAAGGAGGAGAAAAGACCATCTTCCAGCTGATGAGAGCAATGAGGTGACTAGTAACAACATAGGAGTAGAATATAGGAATGACAATATGGCAGCAGTAAGTGAAGGAACAAGTGAAGATACTACCTATGGTTCATCAGCTCCAAAGAAACCCGAATACCTGGATCCGGGGGTCGAAAAATCTGAGCATCGTGTTGGAGGGAGTTTATGGAACGAGCAAATAATTGCATGGAATACTATTAAGAAGAAGAAGAGATCAAGCTATGTTTTCCCAAGTTCATCATCAGATTGTAGAGGGCAGAATTCCAATGGAAGAGGAAATGGATGGGTTTGATTTTTGAGGGTGTAAATTTCCTATGCCTGTTCCTGCATACTCAATTATTCTCATAGAAATGTCTTCCCTAGTGTGTTATCATGTATTCTACCTTAAACTTAATCCAACAGTTTAATTAATTTCCCTCATTAAAATTCAATCAGCATCTTACCATAAAATCTAGACTCTAAATTATGCCTTCACCAATGATATGGCACATCATGTATTTTTCTTTTAAAAACAAATTAATTAATGACATGCACTCTATAACAGTATATCAAGTTTCTTAATAATATTTTATTGTTTGTAAAAAGATTTCTTAAAAATATTTTAAGCTTAACTATAAAATAAGTGCTTGAATTATATATATATATATATATATTTGCAATAGTTATTTAAAGTATTTTTTAGTTGAAATAGGTGTTTAAAGTTTCATTTTTTGTTTGTTTTTAAAGTCAACTGAGTCACATACTTGATACTTTGGCACCTATTTCAACCAAAATGAAACTTTAGACACCTACTTCAACCAAAAAATATTTTAGGCCCTTATTTCAGCCAAAAAAAAGTTTAAGTACATATTTCAACAGAAAAAAAAAATACTTTAAGCACATATTGTAAAAAGAAACATAGTTTAGGCATTTATTTTATAGTTAAGTAATATTTTAATGTTATTTATTTTAATTGTTATTAATTAATTAAAATTAACTAATAAAAATTGTAAAGTAAGATTTAAGATTTTTAATACGTATCCTGTGTTAGAAATCAGTTTCAATTGTGCCATTGATTCGAATCTAAACTACCGTTGTCAACATTTTTTAACTCATTGTCACTATGAGTAATTATTACAAAAAAAAATGGTATCATGACATGATTTGAATCTAAACTACCATTGTCAACATCCCCCCCCCCCCCCCCCTTTTGCCTTTATTTAAATAAGAAAACAAATAAGTTTTATTTTTAAAGAGAAATAATGCAATGAAAATATAATAGAAGGAATATAGAGTACGTTTGAAAATATTTAGTAAATTAGAATATTTGCTATAGTAAAAAGGAACTTATCGTGTGTTACTAAT
Source organism: Hibiscus trionum (assembly GCA_030270665.1). Classification (NCBI taxonomy): domain Eukaryota; kingdom Viridiplantae; phylum Streptophyta; class Magnoliopsida; order Malvales; family Malvaceae; genus Hibiscus; species Hibiscus trionum. Next base: position 71,719,512 of record BSYR01000026.1, on the reverse strand, counting down.
GTATTTTTTATATTTATTATCTTTTAATAATAGGAAGAATTCGTCATGAGCACACGATGAATTCTCTTACACTCACCAGGAATATACGACGAGTTACTCTTTTAATATAACAAATGTCCTAGTTTACAAAATAAACATTAATATGACCTATATCCCTAACATTTTATTTCCCAAAGAAATATCAAACAAATATGTGATTTGAGTGGTGCAAGTTGAGATTAATTGACTTATTTACAAATTATTTCAGCTCTCTCAAACTTTTTTTAAATTTGTGTACCATAACAGGCCATCAACTAATTCACATCGACGACATTACATTCGAAGGCACGAAGTCAGAATTAGATAATAAAAAAATAATGTTGTTTAATTTTAAAATTAACATAAAATTGATAAAATACTTAATTTAAAAAGTTTAAAAAACAAGATTTAATTTAATAAATATTTAAATTAATAGACTCAAACCATTAGAACCAAGAGAATAATATATCATCAATCAGGCTGTCTATTTCCCATAAAGAAATGGCAAGGAAAAGGATGAATGTTGAAAGTAGGGAGAATATGGTTTAGTTGTACCCAACAATTTGTAAGATTCCAAACATGGGGTATACAATCAACAATGCCCTATCCACCAATACATATATACTATGTTTTTTAACTATTATTTTTCTTTTCTTTATATATATATATATATATATACACACGAGATATGATCTACTTACACAAAATGTAAAACTTATAAATTTATTAACTCCTTACTTTTTTTCTAAGCGATAATCTTCACATAACTCATTGGTAATTTCAGCCATCAACTTGACTCATCCAACGATCCAAAAAACACTCTTACGAATTTAAGTATACCTCCATCAGGTATGCATCATATTGGTTTAAATATTTAAAAAATTTATCCATATGAAAATTTAAATTGTAAAAGTTAGTCTCTATCTTATTTTTACGAAATTGAGTCTTTATATTACTTTTACTTTAAAATCTTAGTTTTTCCTCTAACTTTTCAATTTTAGTATCAACTACTGATCTGAAAACTATAAAAAGCAAAATAACTTTTCTAATCCCATATGTTTACTATTTTGATCAACCTGGCCCTTAATCTTTAAAAATAAATAAGTTCTCATTAATTAAAAATTATATTTTTTAATCATTTATAGCTTTTAAAGGGTCAAAAATGCTAAAAAATTATAAATGTAGAAGACTAAAATTGTTATTTTACCTTTTTAAATAGCTTTCAAGTTAACCATTTACAATAAAATTACACAAAAGTTAGAGTAATTACCAAAATTTTCACACAGAAAATAGTACAAGAACTCAATTACGCACGAACGAAAAGTATATAGGTCAAACTCTAAATTTTAAAATAATATATATACATTTAACATATTTAAACTGCAACTTATTTTAAATATACTCTCAACCATTTGACAATGAACACTCAATCACCCTGCTGCAGTTGCTGGTGCTCGAACCAGTGACCTCTAGGAAGAACAACCGTTCCCTTAACCACTGAGTCAAGTTGGTTCGTGCAACTGCAACCTATTTAACACTTATTTAAATCCATGTAACACAGATAACCATTGTTTATAAAATGTAACATAGATAATCTATTTTTGTTTGCTCTCTATTATGCTAAAACTTTACTTAATCTCCCAAAGTATTTTATTTTGACTTACAAAATTATTAGCATGTTAAAATTTATTTTGTTACGCTCTCAAAGTGATCGCGGTAGTTTTTTTATTTAATTATTATTTTTTAACTCAGTGGCCGATTAATTTAAATTAAATTTTACATAAATTCATTATGAGGATAATTTTTTCAACTTTATTTTCTATATTCACAACCAAGATTCAACAAATAATAAATTTATACATATCAGTCGAATGTTTAATGCTAATTTTCATTTAACAAAATTTTATAATATCACCTAAACGACCGTTACAGATGATATAATTAATTTGGATTTAATAGTGGTATTGGTTTTTTTTACTAGATCTACTAATGGTATTGTAAAAGTACAATGACCATTATATTAAAATCGAAAAATCAAAATTAAAATTTCAGCATACATTATGAGTTGATATTCCATTTGTAGATGATTGGAATTTAGAAGAGGTGAACCGTTTGAGTTGAATCGGATTAGTGGCTGTGGTTTCAAATCAATTAAAGGTGATTGGATGTTTTCAATATTTCAAAATAATAATTCTATATAAAATATTCATACAAAATGAGTTTTTAACGTAAGAATTATAATAATTCAGGGTTAAGTAATTTAAGTGTACTTAAACCTATCTTATTTTGTAATTTTTTAATAGTATATTATTTTGTAATTTAAAGGTTTATGTATATATTTTTTAATATTTTAGTATGATTATATAGTAGTATAAATACATATGTTGTATAGACTACGTTGCTAGAATTCTGTCACTATGTGAGAACAATGTCATCATTTATTTCTAGAACCTTTTAAAGGGTTCAGAGATTTTGGTTGCCGACTCGGTTCTCCAAGGCTTTTTTCTAATTAATTCGAACTGACTCACGTTACACACTTGATTTTGGTGGGTGAATCTTCTAAAGAATATTCTCTACATACAAAAAGTCTCGAACTCAAGACTTACTTAAGCGATACCAAGTTACTTACCACTTGCAACAACTCGTTGATAGATATATGTGATATTAAGTGAATGCATAATGTTTAATAAATTGAATCAATATAAACACTATGCAAAATGAGCAAAAATTATTTGTCCCTAATTATGCTTCTATTTATGTCTCATGTTAAAAAAAATACTTAAAATTTAAATTAGGAATTCTAACCCTAAATTTTAAATTTTAAACCCTACACCCTACGCCCTAAAAAATATACTCTAACCTAAATTTCTTATACCCTAACGTTAAGTCCTAACTCTAAACTTTAAATCCTTAATTTTATTGTAAAGGCATAAATAGAAGCATGATTAGGAGGCAGACGATTTCCACCTATGCAAAATACTGAACAACTTGAACAAAACACACGTAAAGAGTTGACCTGTCTATAGGTCGATACGAATTGCAGTTTAGTTTTGAAAATAAAAGGTTCAATGGTATTTTTAGCTCTAGATTTTTTTAAAAATGTTGTTGTCTTTAAAATTTTCGTCATTTTTACCTATAAACTCCTATTTTTTTGATAAATTAAATCAATTGGTAAAAAAATAACGGCTGGTAAAAGAGGTTTGGACAAAAATTAGAGGTTTGAGGCATAATTAGAAGTTTGATCAGTCAAATCCGCTAATATTATTGTTTGGTGAATAGCGGATTGAAAGAGAGGATTGAGGTGAAACCGCTAATTTTGAAAGAAAAAAAAACTCACAATATGAGCTTTTTGAGATTAGAGGTTTGATATTAGAGTTGTAAAGACTCTTTTACCTTTACTAGTTATCAAAAATCTCAAAATAACCTAAATTAAATATTTTCTCACCCTATTGATAAGCTAATCCTATTTACTTTTTTCCTTTTATTATCACATATTTATATGTGTATTTAATAATTAAATTAAATTATATTAAAATGATTATTTAAATAATAAATTAATATATAAATCATTCGAATATGTTTAGAAAAGTTATATTAAAAATAATTTTATAGATCTAATTAATATTAATTAGATACAAAATATTAATAACTAATAAACTATTCAAACAAGTATGGAATATAATCATGTCGTTATATATCATTTTGTTTGTTTAAATAATCTAATACCTATCAACTATCAGTTAATTTTACCAAACACTTTTATACAATCAACTAATACAATCCGCTAGTCAAATCAGCTGATGCAATCAGCTATCAGCTAATGTAATCCGCTATCCGATATTAGCTATCCGATATTTGTCAAACAGGGCCAACATATTTTTTCATATTTCCTGAATTTTATAGTTTTATATTTTTTTACAATTTTTAAAAACTATATAACATTAAAATATAAAAATAAATTTGAATTATTAAAAATTGTAAAAAAATTGGATAAGGGTTGATAAATGAAATTCAACTCTTATCCCAAAAAAATAAAAATTTTACGGTTTTTAATAATTCAAATTTATTTTTTATATTTAATATTATAGTTTTAATTTTTTTTTGTTTTATTATTATTTTTTCACAAAAGAAAAAGCAAATAACGTCAACATTGATAAAAAGAAATAAAATAATTGTTGTTAAGTCGTCAGTTTTCCATAGAAATAAATTCGTTCAAGAAAAGACTCTAGAAGATGTTGATCGTAAATGAGAATATTGATTATGGAGAAGAAAAGAAAACAGATTCGTATTCATATACATGAAAATTATATAAGAACAAGAATAATCTTTGATTAAAAATTAATATAGATTTCTCTGGAGTAATAAATCTCTTCAAATTATGATACTGATAGAAGGAGAACCGTAATAAATAAAAAGAAGAAGTATCTTCTATCCAGTAGCGAATCGCTTGAACCAAGATTTCGAGATGGATGATATGAGGTATTAGTACCTCTAACACACAATTTAAATGTAATAATTTGTCCTCTAACAAAAATATTGAATGAATTGTTTATAAATTACGAGGTTTACGACTTCTTTCCTTTGTGACTAAGATACTAATCGTGAGGAAAATAGAATTTTCACAATGATCGCTAATCCCGCGTTTGAGAATACAAATTATTGTTGTGCCAAAAAAATGATTTTGGTTGGAATTATTAGCAGAAATAATCAAATGATTTTATTATTCATTTGAATAATTAAATGTTTTACCATTAATGAAGTGAATTTATTACTATAATCCTGATTTTTCAAAAAAAAATCACCGATTTAATATGTTTCTTAGAAAATAGGAGTTCAAGGATAAAAAGAGATGAAAAATGTTTAAATGCTAGGGTATTTTTTTTTTTGAAAAGTTTGAAGACTAAAATTATGTAAAAAAAATTAGTCGGACTGAATTTGGCCCGACTTCACTCAGCAACCCTTTTTCAATTATAAATCGATAACATATTAAAATATTTCTACTTTAATATTTAGATTAATTTTTTATTTTAAATCAAATTCAGATTTGATCAAATCCAGCTCCCAACTTGTGAACATGACTAATAAAGAACGTAATAAAAATCTGTATAAAAGAAATATTGAAGTATAAAAGCATATGTAATTTTATAATGTTTTAAATATAAAAAAATAGAACAAATATAAACATAAGTAATAAAAATTATTTTTTGAACAACAATTTGTTGATCTAGTGGGATGAGGCACTAGATGTCTTAAGTAAGGTTAAGGGCTCGAGTTCTGACGTTGTGAATAGAGAAAATTGGATTGAGGGAGTCATCTCATAATGAGCCTCTACAAAACTTGATTTGGATTAATCGACCAATAAGTCAGAAACTAATGTTTAAACTAAATTTTTTTTTTTAATTTTATTGACTTATTAATCCGAATCGAGAACTACAAAAAAATATTGTAAAGACAATTTTTTCAACTCAATTATTTATTCACAATTTCATAAGCTAAACCAACTAAATTTTGATAGAAATAATAAAAACAATATCTACATGCTAACACCGTCTCTTAATTCCATGAAAGAAACCAAAAAAAAATATCTACATGCTAAACATGTCAAAATCCACAAGAAACAAATTATGCTGCTAGAAAGAAAAAAAAAACAATAAGATGGCTGACCATTTTTCTAAATCGAATTGGAAGGGAATATACTATCTAGACGATAATAACGAGGTAAATAAATAAATGTAAACACAAAAAATGACGTCAAGATTTTAGAAAAAAATCATAAGTAGAAGAAAAGAAATTTTACTATATCAAAAAGTGAGAATACAAAAATAATAAACCCTTAATTCCTTATATAACTACTTTTAGGGAGAAAATACTTGTTTTTAAAAAAAACTTGAATAGATTTTTTTTACTCAAACTAAATTTGCTACTCTTCAACACATATTCAAAAAGAAGTAAAGTTCCACTCTAACCGTTCAAAGCTTGGTGGTAAAGTATTTGTGTTTTATTCCATTGCTTTCTTTTCTTTGTTTCGGACGTTGATTTGTTGTTTGTTAGGCTTGTAACCCCCTCAGACCCATCTATACGTTCCACGGATCCTAAGAAGTCACATTAGGTTTAGGGATGTAAAAACAGGTCAACAGTTGGGTTTCAGGTCGGGCTCTGTCAGGTCGGGTCAAATCGGTTACAGGTTATTTCAGGTCGTTTTTTGTTTTGACTCGATTCGGTTCGGGTTCGGGTTCATTTCGGGTCGGGTTCATTTTAGGTCGGGTTCATTTCAGGTCGGGTTCAATTCAGGTCGGGTTCATTTCGGGTCGGATTCATTTCAGGTCGGTTCATTTCAGGTCGGGCCAAAACGGTTAATTGACTGGTTAATTTCGGTTCGGGTTAATTTCAGGTCGGTTTCGTTTCAGGTCGGGTTCATTTCAGGTCGGTTTCGTTTCAGGTCGGGTTCATTTCAGTTCGGGTAATTTCAGGTCGGGTTTATTCGGGTTTATGGTTTATTGTGTAGGAATTAAGATTTAACATACATAATATTAATATATTATACGTACATACATATAGGAAGTATGGTTTAGTGTTTTGGGGTTTACGGTTTAGGGTTTGGTGGTAGGGGTAAGGTTTAGGGTTTATATATTGGCGCATACATACATATATACTTACGTACATTATATATATGTTTATATGGTTTAGAGTTTAGGGTTTAGGGTTTAGGTCTTAAGGTTTATGGTTCATAAATTGATATATACATACTTACATGCATTATATATACATACATATATGGATTATGGTTTTTATTTTAAGGGTTTAGTGTTTGTGGTTTAGTGTTAAGGGTTTAGTGTTTCACGTTCCTACATACATTAAACCCTAAAGGTAAACTTAGTTCATTAATAATAAAACCTAAACCCTAATTCAAAATATTAAACTAAACCAAAACCCTAAACTAATAAAAAGAAACCCTAAACCCATAAAAACCTTAAACTAGAACCAATAAAATCAAAACCATAAATCAAAACACTAAATATTAAGCCATGAACCCTAAACCCTAAAGATGAGCTTAGTTTAATAAAAATAAAACCTTTATTCGAAACACTAACCCCAAACCCTTAAACCTTTAAACCATAAACATATAAACACTAAACCCTAAACCTAAAAATTAAATACTAAACCCTAAAACCATAAACAATTAAAATAAAACCCTAATTTAAAACCATAAAACAAAACACTAAATAAACCCCTTAAACCCTAAAAACAACACATATTAACCATAAATTATAAATCCTAAATCCTAGATTAAAACTTTAAACCCGAAAATGAAACCTTAAATCAAAACCTCAAGCTTAGTTCATTAATATATGTAGGTGTATTAGGGTTTATGGTTTAGTATATGTTAATGTATATATGTATATACATTAATACATATATATATATATATATGTATATTCATTAATATATATATATATATATTAATACATATATATACACACATAAATTCACATATATAGTATGTACGTATTAAGGTTTATGGTTTATAATGTAAGTTTTAGTATGTATATATATATATGTATGTGTATTAGGGTTTAGGGTTTAGTTATTAAATGTTTAATTATTAAATGATTTTATAAAGGAGGATCTAATTAAAAAAGAACCTAAACCTAAAGGTACAATGAAACTAAACTAAAATTAGGACTAAATTGAATCAAAGTAAAACTAAAGAAATAAAAAAGACCTAAACTAACAATGACCTAAAGTGCAATTAACCCCTAATAAAATGGGTGGGATTTTTCCCTCCATCTGTTTACTTATTTTTCCCTCCATTTATTTTACCAATTATTTTCTTGTGCATCAATTAACCCCGTTAGATTGGTGATCATTTGGTAGAGATCCGTGTGGTTTTGAATGAACCAATGAAAAGCGAGATTGGGTATTTTGGAATAAATTGGCCGCCATTTACAATTTTTTTAGTTTCCCGCTTCTTCTAATTTTTTGAAATTTGGTTACAAATTGCTAATGCAACAAAAATTAAGGTTTTTTTTTTTAATTTAATCTAAAAACTGTTATAAATATTTATCTATATGAATGTCTATGATGATAAGGACTTTATCAAGGAGATTTGATTTATTTTTATTAGCAACATAAATTTGTGTAAAATAATTAAAATTGCGGTATTATAATATAACTATGAATTTAAAATATTAATTTAATGTAAGTATAAAGATGAAAAATTCACAAGTTTTCACAAGTTTTGCAAGCATGTTAATTAAGTATAAAGATTTAATTTAATATAAGTATAAATATTTAATTTAATAATGTTTATTCATTCAACTTAAGTTAATTAAGTATAAAAAGTTATCTTTCAAGTTATTTTAAAATAAAAGTTAAGTTAATTAGAAAGACAATTTGATTTAATAATGTTTATTCATTCAACTTAAAATGAATGCAAGTTAATTAAATTTATTTTTAATCTTAAGTTAAGTTAATATTATTTATTATTAATTTAGCATTAATTTATTCATATTATTTATTGTTAACTTAAAATATTATTTTTATTATTTTTAATTAAAGTTATCTTTTAATTAAAGATAATTTATTACCACTTAATATTTATTCATTCAATTTATCTTTTAATTAAAGTTAAGTTAGTTAATTTATTAATACTTGACATTATTACTAAATATAAAAAATTAATTATTATTTTTAATTAATTTTAAAATTTTAAATTCATTAAATATAACTTCTTCAAATGTCAGATAATTATCATTATCAGCAAATCAAATAACAATATCAATTCATGTCAATATCAGTTCAGGTCAAGAATAGTTCAGGTCAAGAACAGTTCAGGTCAATATCAGGTCGGGTTCAAAACAGGTCGGGTTCAAAACAGGCCGGGTTCAAAACAGGCCGGGTTCAAAACAGGTCGGGTTCAAAACAGGTCGGTTTCAAAACAGGTCGGGTCCAAACGGGTCGGGTTAAATCGGTTATCTGGCAGGTCAGTCTTGGGTTCGGGTTCGTTTCGGTCGGGTGCAGGTCGGGTTCGGTTACTACAGTAACAAGTCAAATTCGGGTTCGGGTTCACTTCGGTCGGGTGCAGTTCGGGTTCGGTTTCTACAGTAACAGGTCAAATTCGGGTTCGGGTTCGTTTCGGTCGGGTGCAGGTCGGGTTCGGGCCATTAAATTCTCGGGTCAAACCAGGTTCTGACTCGATCGGGTTTCAGGCAGGTTACCAGGTCGGGTCAGTTTTTCACACCCCTAATTAGGGTCACAAGAGCGACCCACGGTAAAAATTCACAAAAAAAACATTTTTCTTTAAAACATTTATTAAATTATAAAGTTAATTTCGGTTTAAAATAGTCTTTTAGGAATTCATTTAAACATACAAAAGAAATTCCAGAAAACGTTTTACAAACACTATCATAAAACAATACATGACGTGCATGCCCACTAACTATGTCGGTACCGTACTCCAGAAGCAACACCGAGAGAACTCCAAACACTGATGTTGATCATCGAGCCATGATAGATTTCTTTTAACTTGCGTTGGCAAAAACAACGTGAGCTTGGAAAAGCTCAGTAATACAGAGCTACCAAATGATTCTACAAGCACATGCAGGTATAGGGAAAGCATAACATTGTCATGATGTTTCGGGCAACAATAGGCTCCAAAATATGATCAGATATTTCAAAGAAGCGGTATACTTGAAGATGATAGGATTGTTCTCTATTCAATCACTGAGTATCATACTAGGAACATATAGACCGAAGAATTAGTCAAGATATGAATTACGGTAGTTGAGTCAGGGGCTTAGTGTGTGTTCCAACAGTGAAAAGTTAACACATACAAGGTAACGGTGTGGTGAACGTTATTTCACGGTTATATAATGTTAGCGATAAGGTTCATTTTAGATTTCATATCTACCCTCCAACAAAACTTCGGTATGCAGTTCCCCATAACTGCAACTATAACGGGCATTAACCCAGGCTCATTGGGCGTAGGTGCCAGCCTAAGGGGATACCTTAGGTACGGTAAGAAATTACCCTAGCCGAAGCATATAAACCTGAAATGGTAAGGAATTACCAGTCTGATCAGGTCTGAACCTACGGTAATTTCATACTCTATCCCAAATATTCCGGTAACGGTCTAGGCAGTGACAATAGTAATCGGTAACAACAGTAATCGGTAATAACAATAATTAGTAGTAATCAATAATAATCGGTTATAACAGTAGATATGAAGCAATCTTTAGTTTCGGTTCTGATACAAAGGTATATTCCGGTTAATTAATAGTCATGATTCAGATCATGAGACAGTCTACGGTTCAAGCAGGGAGGATATTTATGTGCACTTGGAACACACTAGGTGAAACGATTTATTTCTCAGAGATACTTGGTATTTACAAGGAAAAAGGAAACACTGAACTTTTGACAATTATGAGTTGATTTCAGAAACGATGTCCCTATATAAAACAAAAAAAAATGTGTAGTCAAAGTCTCTATCTAGGCATTCAAAAATCGATACAATACGATCATTTAGGATATCGAATATATCAATATTGTTTTGATCCTTTTTGGCCGACAAAGTCATTTTGGTCATTTAACACTCTAGGGCAATTTCATACTCTAAACCTGATGGGATAGGTCAATAATTTGTTGCGCTGAAGATTGCTGACAGTTTACCAGGCTTCCAAGACCATTCCACTATACTCATCTCCAATACATTACTTTCCATGCATTCAAATTGGTACACTTTCTCTGTGTTCACCATTTAACTCTGGATGTGTTATACATCTGTATAAATCGTTGAAAATGCATTTATGTGGTTTTCATCCATTAACGTATAATATTAAGAGATGATTGACATACATAAATCAAGCTTTAAACCCATTTGAGTATTACAGTTACTTGCGTGCGATCAGGATCTCAGCGCTTTAACTTATTTTGGGTCAAGAGGGTATCCTGATTATTTAAAGTGCGATCATTCATGTTCTTTCAGCCCCATTTCAAACCACTCAATCATTTTAATCTCTAGTTTATATCCCATCATGTGGTTAACTTGGTAGTTTCGTGTGCCCGATGGCATCTTAGTCATTTTAGCCAATTCATACATATCGGTATTTTCAATCCTTCCAGTTATTTCAGCCCCTTTCGACCCTTTTCCAACCATCCAATATTTTCAACATACGAGGTAGACCCGTCATTTCAGTAAATTTAAAAATTCAAATGTCCAAGGATATTTTGGTCATTTGCTAATTCGGTCGTATCAATATTCCAAATTCTCACTCGCTTCAGCCATTAATATCAATTATGTATCTTCTGACAGTTTGATTGATCCGAACATATAAAGAGTTTCTCCCACAAATTTATCTTTATAGGTTTATTCAGGATTTACGCTAGATCCAAGTGCTTATCTTTCTTGAATGATTATGTCTTATTATCGCATCTCTTTGAGTAATCGAGACTTTTAGATGAATCAATTGTTTTATCGGATCTAGTGTAGGTTTCAACACCACTTTCATTATCGGGGGGGGGGGGGGGGGGGTATTTCTATCATTTTCACCTCGAGGGCATTCTCGTAATTTTATACTCAAATATTTCTGTCGTTTGACTAATTTACATTATTAACCGGGTTTGGGAATTGACCGCCTCATTAATTATTTATTGAATTCCAGATTCTTTGATTTACCATCTTTCTCATTCGATTATTCCAATCTTATCTACATTGTCATACATTTTCATATCCGATTTGACTTAAGAAGAATTAACGGTACTCATCATCATATTTGTGCATGCATTAACCGAATACTAACATGTTCATAAGGCATACAAGAGGTAGCAATGTATTACCTTGAATCCTTACTAGATTGATCAACCGTGGTACTCTATTCGATCACTCGCGAACCTGGATTTGACGTCCCTCCACATCTCGTAGACAAGGAACTGTGAATACCTTCAATTGCACAAATTTCAATTTTAGTCCATATTCACATTGTTCTTAACTGAATAATTAAATACACATGAACGAACGAGTTCAAGGTCAGGTTCGGAGGCCTTTTGGTCAGAATTTTGCGAAACGGGGTTCAAAAACGGACTCAGACGTCAAAAAACATAAAATATGACTTTTTGAAAATTTGACTTTTTGGTCAACGATCAAAGTCAACGCTGACGTCAGTGGTCAAAGTCAACGCTGACATCACTGGTCCAAAGGCTGACTCGACGAGTTGACTCACTAGGTTAACTCAGGCGAGTTGACTCACTAGGTTGACTCAGGCGAGTTGACTCACTGGGTTGACTCGATCAACGGGTCAAACTCGGTTCAAACGAGTTCGGGTCGGATTAGGGCATGTGTTAATAGGCTGAGTATGGGTCAAGGAACAATGGGCCTTAATAGGCCGGCCCATTGGCTTATAATGAGCCTGTTGATTTATTGGACCCGGTTTTAGGGCTTGGACCGGTTCTGGTTAGACCGGTTCAAGGCTGATTCGATCTGGTTCAAGGGTGAACCGACTACGGTGGTCAGAGTTCACCTTCGGTGACGCGTGGCCACCACTCGCTGGCTGGAAGACGCACCGAAAAACGCCCAAAAATTCATCATCCACATCACTATAACATCGAAAATAGGTTAGAAAACTCACCAAACTAACCAAAACGGTCCAAAGCCAATCGAAACCGGCGTGGCCCGACGAGGTCTTTGCCGGCGTCGGAAGGACGACCGGTCAAATGAGTTTTGTTCACCCTCTCACACTGAACATGCCTGAACTGTTGACACGCCCAGCCGAAATCAAAGATAAACCGTGAGGGGCGGTCATGGTTCTCCCCAAATCTTCAACCAGTTCTCCACGGTGAACGACGGTACACCTCTGCGAGTGAAGAGCTGGGTCTCGATCGGGGCGACGCGACGATCACACTGACGCTGGCGGTGCACGCCACGGCTAGACGGTGACGGAGGTCGAGCCAATGAACGACGAGGGAAACTTTGGAAATTTCCAGACTCTCTCTAATGATTCAAATTCCAACAATAATGGTGTATATCCATAATGGTCATGCTTGTTAATTGTTTTATTATTATTATTATTATTATTATTATTATTTCGAAAGGAAAACGACATTGGTTTAATATAAACCATGGGAAACATAAAGCCAAGAGCTCTCTTAGCTCAATTGACTGGGCATCTGGTTAAGTATACAGAGGTTGTAGGTTTAATTCCCCTCGATAGTAACTTCTCATTTTTTCTTCTCACCTCATTTTCTATTTCCAAATTAAATTTCCTTCATTATTTTTTATACTATTTTTTAGGGTGTTACAAGGCTTGTTTAGATAGCTTTTGTTAGGCTGATAATTAATATGTTTTCAGAGTCGTTTCAGATATTTTTAAATGTTGAGCGAAAATTCAAAATAAACTCTGTAAAACGAAATCATATTTCATAACTTTAAACAATTAATTTAGATTTGGTTAACAAACAATTATTTTCATTATTTTATTTAGAAAACACTTTAAATAAAGCCAAAAAATGCCCAAACGTTTGATTGAATAGCCTCTTTGGCCCTTATTCTTTTTTTTTGAAGTAATTCAACTCTCAACGTTTTATTTTGGGTCAAAATGACCCATCTGTGGATGAAATCTGTCAGTCAACTGGCGATAAATGGCTCGAAATAACGTGACAAAGCTATATGACAGTGCACGCTGATATGACAGTATCATATAGACAAATATGTTGACTTAAAAAACGTTACATCAGTCAAAAAATAATTTTATAAAATTATATAAAATATAAAATAATTGTTTCTTTTTGCTCATCATTTTGTCAAGTCATTTCAAACTATTTACCGTTAATTTTATTACAATTTTCATCCGCAGAGAGCCATTTTGACCCAAAATAAAACGTTGATGGTTGAATTGCTTCAGAAAAAGAATAGGTATCAAAGTTACTATTCAATTAAACGTTAAAGATATTTTTTAACTTTATCTCTGATTGTAACTAAAACAATAAGAGTCAATTACTTGCAGAATTACAATTTGAAAAATTATTAAAGTTGTGAAGGTGGAAGTTAGCGCAGCCTGTATTTCACCGATTTGTGTTTCCTCGCTGGTGTGGGCGATATTTGTTTGTGAAGGGAAAAAAAAGAAACATGAAATGTAAAGCAAGCCTAACTCGCCAGGTTACCGTTGAAATGAGATGAATGCAATAATTCTTCTTTCATTTAGACATATTCGAAACCCAAAGCAGTTCTTAATCCACAAAGCCGACAACACCAACAATATCATGCAAAGTTTGTATTTGTAAATTGTAAACAACCCTAGCACTTATTCTCAGGCTCAGCAGATGACTCCATCTGCAAACCAGGTTTTTGGCTCCTTGGTTTGTACCACACCGCACAAACAAGATACAGTGCAAAATTTATTATCCCCAGAACGGCTAAAAGTCCATAGAAGCAATCAAGTCTGCCGTGGTTTATGTTATCTGCCAGCCACCCTTGCCCGCCGTTGCTTCCTCCGCTTACTCTTTTCACAACGGACACCAACAAGCTGCTGACGAAGAAACCCAGCGATAGGGTCGTTAGGAACAGACCGGTGCTCATGGTTTTCATTCCTTTCGGGGATTGAGTGATGAAGAAATCGAGTTGGCCTGTGTATATGAAGGCCTCACCGGCTCCCACCAGGAAGAACTGTGGAATCAGAAAGAAAACGCTGATAGGCAGCGTTGTTGTGGTGTTGTTGGCAGTGGCGGCGGTGGCGATGGCTCTCGCCACCGCCAGTCGTTTCTTTTCGGCTAGTGCCGCGGCTGCCATTCCGAACGCTGATAGGACTAGGCCTATGGCAATTCTCTGTAGGTTGGTGAAACCTGGTTTGCCTTTCCATTTCTTCCAAACCGGCATAATGAGACGGTCGTATACCGCGAGCGTGATCATTATAGCCGCGACGAAAAACACGGTGAGGGAACCAGCAGGGATTAGGAAACCGCCGATTGATCTTTCCATGGTGGAGGCTTGCTCAACTGAAAAAGTGATCATCTGTGCATAAGTGGTCCAAAATATGATGGTTGTGGCCCATATTGGCATAAGTCCCACCATCATTTTCACTTCCTCCACCCTTGTGACCGAGCAAAGTTTCCATGGATTTGGAGCTGAAACAACATTCCTTTCGAAATCGCCTTCAGCAACAATGGCTGCCTTGTCCAAGAAGCTAGGGTAACAAAAACAAAGAAGTACGTGATTAATTAGGTGTTGTATTTATGACTTTATTCCCAAGCAAACACTGAATAACAACGAAATGAACTCACCGGAATTGATCGGTGTGATGAATTCTTTGAGCCTCTGGTGTATCTTCGTATAATAACTCAGCATTGTAAGGGAGTTCCATCTTTCTTTTATTTATTGCAGCTACAATTACTTGGAAAATCTGAACTATTGGACTTCCCAAACTTTTCTTGTACCTGTACCTTTTAGTCCCTGATAAAAATATCAAGATGGCTACAAGCATGGAAACAGAGCAGATTCCGTAGCTCCAGCTTCGGCCGACTTCGTCTTGTAAGTAGACGAGCACCGTGACCGCCGTCAGTGTTCCGATACTGATGAAGAAGAAGAACCTGTTGAAAAAATAGGTCATCTGGGCTTTCTCCTTCTCATCTTTCTCATCAAATTGATCGGTTCCGAACCCGGACACACTTGATTTTAGGCCACCAGTGCCTAGTGCAATCAGATATAAGGCCACGTATAAAATCCCCATCTGAAATCCGTTGGCTGGTTTGCATGTATGGGATGCCGATGCATGGCACGGCGGCGGGCGTAGTTGTGGCAGCTTTGTAGCTATTGCTAATGCCCCAGTCCCCTAAAAAACCACCATTATCATCACAGATCAAAAGCTGAACATTCAGCACAAAAGATAGGAATTATAAAACAATTTTGTTCTAAACACCCACCAGTGTCTGTATGATGGAAAACACGGCAATTGTCTTGTATCGGCCGAGGAACGAATCGGCAAGAAAGCCTCCGAGCAGACACAAGAGGAACGAAGTGCCCATGAAATCTGTCACAACATTGGCTGATGTCGAACTCGGCAAATGCATCACTCCAACCAAGTATGTCACAAGGTTAACCGCAATCCCCATTGTTGAAAGCCTCTCAGAGACCTCAATCCCTGTGAATTCATTTCAAGGTAAGAGCTCAAAGAAACCCTAGGATGACATGTGAAGCTTGATGACATAGAAGCAGGGGACTCATTACTTGTTAATTATTATACTTTTAATTAAGTAAATAAACAAAAGAAAACCCTTTTTTGCTGTTTTTCTGGGTGGATAAGGAATGTTAGAAGAAAGTGAAGCCTACATAATAATGTTGTAAAAAAGCAGATTGGCTTTGAGAAAATCTCAACAATTCAGAGCTTTTTACATGCATGAGAGGTCCCAAATAAATATCTTCCGAGTATTAGTATTGTTAGAGTTTATGATCCGAATTCCGTATTGTTCCGGTTAGAACAAAGTTAACCACAGTCCCCATCATTGAAAACCTACCTCCCTTCTGTTCCACTCCACTCATAAATTAAGGTGAATACAATAAAAAACCGGGTTCGATTTCTGGAAGGGTGTCATGTATTATTGCTGAATCTTCTAACTTTTTGTTTAAGTTCCTTTAAATATTCAGAATTATATTATTAATTCTTGAAACCCTCCATCAAGCCTTCATCCTGCATGAACTAACTGCTTGTTGTTGTGATAGAATATCACCTTCTTTTGTATTTTTCTGCCAAAGCTATTGCCTTTTGACAGAAGTTTATACTTGTTACAGATATGGTAATAAATGTAGTCACATGGTATGTTAAATGCCTGTCCAGAAAAAAAAATCAATGCCACGAGCGAAACATGTATGAAGCTTTGTCTTAGAAGTTACATGGGGCAACAACTCTGGATCTACACAATACCATAATGTTCATGTATTCAAAACAATAAATGATGTTGAAATCAACCCATGGTGGATGATGCAAACAAACATACCTAGAACAAGTGTAGCCGGAACCCAACCGCCGGTTTTCGACCTGTCGGCGGGGAAACCCTTGTAGTCCACCGCGTCCGCAACCGTCCAACTCATCTTACCATCCTGGAAATCCATGAACAAAACATTTCAGAAGCCTTGATTAATAGATAGAACTATGTTTCATAGTGTTTTTGAAACTCAGATAACTGACCATTTTCTGATATTCAACAAATGAATGGAAGAAAAAAAGAGCAGAACAATGCTGAAAAAGGGAAGACAGGAGAGAAGTAAATGTTGTAAGAAAGACTTGGATGTGTTTGGGAACTATCTTCCCCTTTTATAGGAAAATGTTGAAGTTAAAAGGAACTCTCCACTAAGTAATTGATACAGATTATTTGCTCATGTTTTTTTTTTATATAATTAAAGGTAGGGGTTAGGTTTATCAAGCTATGAGTGGAAGGCTCTACCACTGATTAAAACCATTGTTTTTTTTTTTAATTTAGAAAATATATGATCTTCAATATTTAGTATTGAAATTTGTATGGAAATAGTGAACCATAGGCAGCTTTCATTAGTGCATTTTCTGCCCCACAAGCAAAAACCAAAGGCTTCCTTGACCCTTAACCTTTTGTTTCTGCATGAAAACCAGAAACCTGCAGCGTGAGTTTAAAACGTTTCACAGAAAAGGAAAATTTCGAAGTTTGTATTGTGATTTATGAACTCTTTTTGGCATATGAAAACAATAATATTACAACAGAGGGGAGTCTAACGTATAACAGGTCTAGGGTGCAGCTAAAAAAGACAAATTTTGAAATTTGTCTAGAACTTAAAATGTTAGACTTTTTATAACATTTTAGATTTTTTTTCGTGATTTTTGATAAGTTCCGATACTTACAAAAAAGTTTCGATACCTTTTTATAACATCTTAAGTTTCTAGATAAAGTATAGAAACTTGTCAAAAATCACAAAATTTTTTTATCTAAAAGTTTAACGTTTTAGTTATTGGACAAGTTTCGAAGCTTGCATTTTTAGCTGCACCACAGGCTCACTCGCAACAGAGCCTGATGAAAACAAGGAAAAAGAAAGCAAAGTTTTTCCCTGAGATGCAGCCAAAAGATAATGGAGTTGAAGAACGTTTCGCATTGTAACACAGACACAATGTGATCTTTGTTTTAGACATGAAAACTATGTTTCAGTAGTGCATAAATGATCATTTTCACAGCAAGTTGATAGTTCTTTGAGCTTTTTAGCTGTCGGTTTCGATGTAAGAAAATGGTGTAGCCGACTTTCTTTGCAGGGAGAATGAAGATCACAGATGTATCAATCAAGAAAATATTGCTTTTGTAAGGCTGGTGAAGATCAACATTATAACCAGCTTAATTAGAGGTCATAATATAATTTTCAGAAATCTGTCACGTTGCTACATATGAAAATTCAAAGATACCTTGAGCTACAAGTCAATTAAAATAAGATTGAACAGGATTGACAAAATATTATTATGATTACTTTTTTTCCGGGTAAATTACGTAAATCATCACTGAACTTTAATCTCATACCTATTTTGGTCACTGAAGTTTCAAAACGTTCAATTTACTACATTGAACGTTTTGTGTCAGTCATTCGTTAACTTATTGACACGTCTAATTATCAACGAACAAAGGAACTTCTCTGAGATCTGAATGGTGGAAAACCTCATTGACACGAGAGAAGCAGCATATTGAGAAACAGGCTTCATCCGACGGCGGAAGGGAGAGATCGACGAGAGAGAAATCAGAAGATTTTTGGCCGATTCGTGAATTTCGGAGCACTTTCCAGCAAAATTGGTGAAATTTGGGACCGAACAACCACCACCTACGACCGTTTGGGGTTTAAGAGTGAAAAAAAACGTTCAATCTCCAAACTTCAGTGAGTAAATTGAATATTTTGAAACTTCAGTGACCAAAACAGGTTTAAGAGTAAAGTTCAGTGATGATTTATATAATTTATTTTTTTTATTTTAGGGTTTGTTAAAGTTGAACCTAACAAGCTAAGATTTAGATTCCTTTCAATCAACATGAAAGTATGTTACCAGTCCTACCACTATATGAAGACATTAATTATGGGTGAAAATGCTCGAAATCGAAGTTGACAATAACAACAATGATTGTTGAGTAGGGTCAAGCAAAGTTGACAAAGAAGTCATACACAAAAATGGCACCCCATGTGCTCCGCACGTGCCGGAGAGTACTCGAGCTTCGCACGTGCGATCGGCACGTACCAGCAGACACCACTCAGGAGCCAATCAAACCCACCGGCCATTGCTGCCACATGGTTCACGAAAAGAGAGTTTCCACTTGAAAAAGAAGATCATGTAAGGCCAAAGGTGACCCATAACCGGACAATGCCCTTTTCAATTCTGTGTGTCACTCATTTGTTTCTGAGGCATATGCCACAGAATCCACAACCACCCCCATATTGTGCATGATCTTTAGGTCTATAGAAATGCTCCAAGTGTAAAGGAAAACACAACATGCTTGATGTTCCAAATCTCTTTGCATTAGGAACTCCCATATTAAACTTGTTTTTCCAACATGCCATATGCCCACTTAGTCAAATCAAATATTTTATTCCTTGCCACAACCAACAAATGCTTTTTTATTTTTAATATTGTCTAGAAGGAGTTAACCAGTTGGTGTAATCAATGGCATTCGAGTGAATATTTATAAAAACAAGAGTGCTGGAACTGCTGTTTACCGCTGGGCTGCTGCAAATTGTTTTAGGACAGGTTTTTTGTTTGTTATGTTTTATGTTATAAATTCTTATTGATTTAGATGTTCATAAAGAAAAACTTAGTGTTATTTTATTTTCCCCGCCGCTGTTATTCTTAGCTTTTTCTTTCCCTTCTATCGTTGTTGACGATGATATAAGTTTTGTGTTGGTTGTCGACCTAAGTGATCATTCTTATTATTTCTTTTAATAATACTCTCTTCTGTTTTGGTTTCACCTTTTTGCACGTCTTGTTATTGTGTTTTGTTTCGTCTCTTTTTCTGCATGTTTTTCTTGTCTTACGGCACAATTTTCATCTACCTTTGTGGTAGTTTAGTGTTCGTGTAGCGATCATCACTATATACATCCTTAATCTAGAAATATCGACAATCTCGTATGGTTACATTCCTTGAGGTTAGTTTGTCAATATTTTCAGAACTATTATTGGAGCAGTTTGTAAGATTGATACAAAACAATTTGTAAAATTAATTTTGTCGATCACCTCTTCTACATCACTACTTAATTGTCTAATTAGATAAAAACATATTTATTTACTTGTATGAAATTTCTTGGTAAATCTAACACTTAAAAAATCGAATGTATTTTTGTTGTACATTTCTTTGTTTTAACGAAATTTAGTTTCTTATTAAGAAAAAGTTCACAAAGATAAAGAGAGAGAGATTTGTATTCCTACAAGGATTTGCTCCCTCTTGCCGGCTTTGTATACTCTTTTCAAATCACACTTGACGATTGATTTATCATTGTATCTCATCATATGTGGTGCATTTTGAAAGATTTTTTTAACAGTCAGAAAATTAAGATAATGGTGTCAAAATTTTGAATATTAATTTTAAGAGTAAAATACACAAATTATCACTCAGCTATATTTTCTCTCTTATTTGGTCACTCAACTTTTAAACTTTTCAATATACTAACTGAATTTTCAGTTTGTTCCTGTTTTGGTTATTTTGAATTATTTTATTATTATTTTCAATTTTTTGGCATTTATTATTATTATTTAATATAAAAATAATTTAAAATATAAAATATAAAACTAAATCTAATTGTTCGCTGGCCACCATTTGTCGCTATCGGACGCCACCGCCGACGATCGTAGATGGTGGCTATTCAGTCCCAAATTTCACCGATAACTTCGTCTTAGCTCCCTGAGTCCGAACCTAACCTCCATTTTGTTGGAAAATGCTTCAAAGTCCACGAAAAAGAGTTCGAAAGTGAGGAAACCGAAAAATTTCAAACGAGATTCGCGAATTTTAGAACATTTTCCGGCGAAACAAACACCAGTTCGGACTCAGCGTGTCAAAACGAGTCCAATGGTGCAATTTAGGATCAAAAAGGCGTTGATTTTGGGCCCAGCGGTGATCGACAATGGTGGTGATGTTTTTATATATTTTTTAAATTTAATAATAATAAAATATGATTTTATTATTTATTTTAATTGATTTTTATATTTAATAATATCAAAAAAATCAAAAAATAATAAAATAATCCAGAGTGACCAAAACAGGAGCAATCCGAAAGTTCAGTTAGTAAATTAAAAAGTTTAAAAGTTGATTGACCAAAATAGGAGAGAGAAGATAGTTGAGTAATGATTTTTGTATTTTTACCCTAATTTTTATTTTATTAAAAAGTAGGTGGACTCAAATGTTGGATGTTAATTTCTTTAAAGATTGGAATTATTGTTTAAAGGGGTGTCAATTTCTTTATAAAATAGTGTCAGTTTTATACATATATAGATATTAAAAAAATCTCAATTTTTTGGGTTGTCAACAGACGCCGATTGATGATTTAGCTCCGCTAACGATCGATTCTTTATCATTATCTCTTCTTATCTTGGCTAGAATTTTACCCTAGTTTGAAGACCACAAGTTAGTTGTTATAAATACATACTCTTAGATGTTTGCTACATGGAGTTTTTAAGGAGGATATTTTATATACTTGAGAGATTATATTATTCATTGTTGAGAGATTTCTGTTGAATGTTTTCTGAGTTGTTCACTCTACTTTTGAAAGGTTATTTTAATTGAGTGAAAAGGTAGTGCTCATGGGGAGTGAGTGTGAATAAATTGTACAAACTTTGAGACTGCATATATCTTTGGTGAGCTCGGCTAGTTTGGGAAGTTGTATTCTGAAATTTATTAATTAGTGAATTTATTCTTCGAACAAAACTCTGTTGAAGTGTTGATTGAGAATTCAAGTAAAGATATGTTACTGTAATAACGGCCTTATATAGCGATAACGATATCGTTTAAATCGTTATTATAAAAAATAGCGGTCTAAATTTATTATGTCCACATCCTAATAAAATATTGTGATTAAAAATATGACCGCAGCTGCAAATTAAATATCTATGTTGACTGTTGAAAATACAGAGCAACTCAAAATAATTTTCCTATATGAGTCATTTAAAAAAGCAATGTTACTCCAAAATAAACATAAGATTTGATTATTTTAAAAAACTCCAATGTTTTCAACAACAGTAGCAAGCCAGCTGCCATCCTCCATGATAGTTGCTTTTCTTTTTATTTGCTCCCCTTTCTCTCTAAAATATACTTGAGCCACATGTTACATCTTAGCCGAAACTCCAATTACATGATATCACATAATTTATTTTAATGAAATAGAGATAATTATATTCTCAAGGCTCATAAAAAATGAGATAAGATAAATGTTTTTAACCACTCGATTAATTTGTAAATTTCACATGAAACATAATTTATTAGCACTTGTTATGTCTTGCTCAGAATGATAATGTGACACATAATATTATTGTTGCCGTTTGTTTAGTTTATATAAAACACTAATTTGTGTCGATTTTGATCTTGTTTTGAGCCAATCTTTTATTTGTAACTTAATTTTATAATTGATTGAATCAATAAGAAAAAAAAACAGCCGCTCTTGCTCTCGAAGACGTAAGCACGTTGCTGAACTTCGTTAATCTCTTGTATTCTTGCTTGTTTGATTTTCTTGTTCGTTTGTCTTATTGCACAACACAATCAAAGCCACAACTTCTATATCCAAAGACTAATACTCCATGATCAAATACTTTTGTCTTTAATAACGTGATTCGAGTACAATGACAAAATATATTATTTTTTTAAAAAGAAAATTTGAATTCGAATTTTAAAGATGACATTGTTGGAAGAAAAAACTACAAATTTCGAACATAAATCATAAATTTAACATGTACTATGCCGAAAAGTACTTTTGTCTTCAAATCTTCCTCATAACTCTCAAACAACGATATTAACATTAATATGATTTGTCAATATCAAGTGATGTTCATGGTTTTGTTTTTATGAATTTTTGTATAATTATTAGTATTTAATCAATTAATTGACTAACTCAAATTGTATATCGCTAATGTTTATTTTAGGATGATTTTTTTAATTCAATTTACAATTAGTCGATTATCGACATTGTTTTAATCTTAATCCTAATAAAATATGATTAAAACATAAAGATATTGTTGAATGACAGGGACAAGACTATTAAAGAAATGAGAGGGTTCGTGTCTTCTATTTCGTATTTGATGATAATTTTGATTTGTTAATTTAAATACTTGTGAAATTAAATTTTACTCATTTTAAATGTTAAATTAAATATATTTATTAAATTCTTATGAATTTTATGATTTTTTTTATTTATTAGAAAACTTTTATCTTTGACAAATGTCAAAACTCAAACCCACACAAGATAAAACGCTATGAATATCATTAACCACTAGAATAATTAGTGGGTATCATAAAAATAATATCGCAAATCCGAAACCAACATCACTTGCGTTTGTGTTGATGCGATGATTCTAGGGAAATGCCTCTTAAAAAGACGCTAAAAAAGACGCGTACACAAATTCTTACAAAAAATTGTAAGAATTTATGTATATGTACCGAAATTCTTACATAAGTGATAAGAATTTGTGTACATATACCGAATTCAAAATTTTTGTAAGGAATTATGTAACTGAAATTCAAGATTTTTGTATGTAAACAAATTCTTACGAATTTTATAAAAAAATTGGTACATGTACACAATTCCTTACAATTTTTGTAAGGAATTATGTACAGTCATTTTTTATTTTTTTAAGAAGTAGTTTTTTAGAATTTCTCAATGAGTAGAGAAGTGCTTAATAAAGAACAATATCAGAACCTTTTTTAATGCTCTGATTAGAAGCTTCTCGTGGGTAATTAAGATAGAGATCTTCCCCCCAAGCACACAGCTTTGGATCGGATCATTTTAATGAGATTTGCTTGCTGCTTAAAGTGTTTAATGTAGTTTAATTATAACGGGAAAAAGGCCCGTGTCGTGTTTAATGTGTTTGGATTTTAGAGTTTGGGTCGATATTTTAATAAAAATGTAGTTTAAAGTTAGAGGACTGATATTTTAATTAAAAATATAAATAAAAATAAAAATGTATTGACAGTAAAATATGTGCGAGTGAAATGTACGGAGAATAATAAAAATAAAGGTTTGAGGGGTAAAAAGTTTTGAACTTTGAAAAAAAATTAACTAAGTTTTTTTTTATAAAAAAATATAATCAATTAAGTTTTTTAACCAGCGCTGATTTTTGATTCAAACGAATTTTTAGATTAGTTAGTATAATGCGCCGTATCATAATATTTTCATTTGACATTTTCAGAATTTTTTGTTTATTTAAAAAATTCAAATTTTTTATTAAAAATTATAATAAAAAATATTTTTAAAAAATCTATAAATGACATGTGATAGTAATTTACTGTATCATGTGACAATAATATCTAAAGAAAAATTGTCAAGATTTAATGAACAAAAATAGTCAAGGGACTTAATTGATTAAAATTTATTGGCTCAAAGGCTTAATTGGGTGTAAAAAAAATTCAAAAACTTAATTGATTTTTTTTTCAAAAATGCAATAACTTCTTATTTCCTTAAACCTAAAAATAAATATAAAAAATTAGAAGAATTCATCATCAATGTGTCAAAGAACAATTTTACGTATAAGAACAAAGTCAAAGGATAGATAAGGCCTTAGCCACTTAGTTTTCGTCTCCTAATTATAGTTTTTTCCGTTTTTAACATGAAAATTTTAACTTCTAATTACATATTGTTGATGCTGATTTTGAACGACACCAAACAAGGAGGTAGAGACGATGGTCGAAGGAAGGTTTGGGGGCGAGATTTGATAGTTCATCAATCGTAGGACGGGCTGAGAGCCACAGTGGAAAATGGTTGACTGTAGAATCGAGCGATTCACCCCTAGTTTGGCTTGGGACTGAGAGTTGCAGACCGTGTAGAGAAGGCGAGCGACATATGGGAGAGGAGAGAGAAAATGGTCGATGTCGAAGGGTCATCCCCTTTTTCTTCGGTCTTGGGGGTATTTATATCCCATTGTTACTGTAGATGGAGTGATGTTTGACGAGACCGTGCCAGGCCTAGTGATGACTATTGATCGACTGGCAGATGGTAGCTCGGCTGTCAAGCTGTAAGCTCAATTGAACTTGATGGATGTCTTTTCTCAGCGCAGTGGTATCCAAAGTTGATGAGTCCAGAGGTGTAGAAGTGTCCGGGGGAGGAGCTCCAAGCTCCATGATGTTAGAGCGTGGTGCGGGAACAAATGTGTTTTCTTCGGAGGTAGAGTTTTTCAAAGGTGTGGCAAAGGTAAAACACCAGTCCCCCCTTAGTTGAAGGAGTGTCATAAAGTGGCACAAACTAAGATCTGGATGGTTGATTTTCATACATAGGGAATGATGTTCTTGGGAAAATGTGCCATCATTGTTCGTGGCGCCTTGTGAGTGGTCTAGAATGGGGATGGGCGTAGGTCGTTGCCTTTGTAACTGTAACACCCCGGTTTTGGGCTTAGAAGTTTTGGGCGTTGACCGGCTCGGTCAAAGTGTTGTTCGAATATAAAAGGTGATTTTTAGGAAAGCCTAGTTCGGGTTGCATTAAAAATATGGAAAAATGTCCTAAAATCCTCTTTTAATATATATAAGTGAACTGTGAAATCAATTTTGCAAAATGAGGTTTGGAAGGGTGACATTTTGGGTTAGTGACCAAAATGTAACTTTTGAAAACTGCGTGACTGTTTTAAAAAGGATTGAAACTTTGAATCTTTAAGGAGCTATTTACCCAAAGGGGAGTTTCTCCAGATTTTCTAGAATATTAAATGATTTATTAAATGGTTTTTAAATAAAAGAAAAGTGGAGGGAAGATTTTGTCACTTTCTAACTAACTTTTCTCTCAAATCTTCTATTTTCCTTTTTTCTCATTTTCTCTCAAACCAAACATTTTCTCCAGAGCTTTTTCCTCTGATTTTGTCACTTAAATATACCTTTTGATTGCTAATCATCTCTACAACAAAACCTCACCATTTGCTAATTGGATTTTCAAGCTTTTTGGTTCCAAAAAGGGAGAAACTCAAGTTTGGAGGTAAGAACGTCCTTCTCCTCTGAACTTCAAGTTCTTTACTGAAATTCCCAAGTTCTCAATCCTTGATTTGTGATTTATTAAAGGTTTTGCAATTGTAATCTTGATTTTGGCTTTAAAATGCAAGATTTGCTTGATTTTGGTGAAATTTTCGTATGATCTGTTTGGGCAGTGTGTTGAGGTGTTAAATTGATGTTAATTGAATGTTAAATTGATGAATAATTGAGGTTTAATCAATGCAAACCCGAATAGGTTGAATTTCCTAAGTTTTGCTTGAGTTTTTGGTTGTTTTTGGAGTGATCTTGGTGATCTGTTATACCTGGAGGTATAAGGACGTGTTTGTGATCATTTTGGATGTTAATTGATGTTTAAAAATGGTTTGAAGTGATGGATCTTGGTTGGGTTAAGTTTTGGAAGTGTTTGGGGGTGATTTCGGTTGTGTTTGGTAGCCGAAATGATGGATTTGCAATGAGCAGCGAGTTGAGTTGTGTTGCTGGTGTTTTTAGTGCATTATGATGCATTAATCCTCTGATGATATGTGTTTGAAACAGGGGAGATCGATCCGTGAGCATTAAAGGTGTTGTGGAAGGTTTCGGATGCTTGGAAGGCTTGTTGGCTAGCCTTGTTTTGTGTATCGGTGAGTGAAGTTGGGTTTTCGGCTTTTAAAACCAAGGTTTGAAGGTTTTGGGAGCTTAGTTTAAGTCTAAACAACTTTGCTAAGCTCAAGAGTAAGTAAACGGATTTTCGCTCTTGGTTGTGTTGTGAATTGGCTTTTTAAGCAATTGTGATTGATGGTTGCAATGCATATGATTTGTATGTTTTAAATTCTGTTTTGAAAGCATATTTTAGCATGGTTTAATGCTGGTTTTGAAAGCCATATGTGAAGGATGCTCAAGGTAAGAGATCCTTGGTTTTGTACATTGAAATTGTGGATATGATGCATAGTGTTGCATGTTGTTAAATGGCTTTGTATGATGCTTTAAAACAGTGGAATATTGTTGTTAATGATGCACATTGGTGAGTGATGTTTAAGGTTACAAAGGTGGTTGAAAGTCCTTGTGTAAGCCTTGTTTATTTAAGAACAACATGGTGTTTGAAAGTCCATGGTTGGTTCTTGGCTAAAGTTCATGATGATTTTGCATTATGGTTATGCATGTGAATTAAAGGTTAATGTGGTAAGATGGTTATATTGGCTAGTGATGAAAGTGGTTCTTGGTTCGTTGATCGGATATAGTTAGCCGGCTATAGGATTGGGTGCACCGTGAATTAAGTCGCCTTGGATGTGGAGTGGTTAAGAGTGAACTGGTAAACTCCATCCAAGTATCCTAACGAGATGGTTAAGGTCATAATGGAGGATGTGATGCCCATTCGAGGACCTTGGGTAAGCAAAGGTTATATGGTGGTTAAAAGTCCATATATGGGAACCTTGTGCTTGATAAGATCACAATGGTGGTGTAAAGTCCATGTGTGGATCTTGTGTAGGGTATCCCGGATCTCGTTAGTGATGTTATACAACTACCAATCGGTGATGCAAAGGTTGTATGGTGTTTAAAAGTCCATACATGGGAACCTTGTGCATGTTAAGGTTGTATGGTGTTTAAAAGTCCATACATAGGAACCTTGTGCATGTTAAGGTTGTATGGTGTTTAAAAGTCCATACATGGGAACCTTGTGAAAGTTAAGGTTGTATGGTGTTTAAAAGTCCATACATGGGAACCTTGTGAAAGTTAAGGTTGTATGGTGTTTAAAAGTCCATACATGGGAACCTTGTGAATGTTAAGGTTGTATGGTGGTTAAAAGTCCATACATGGGAACCTTGGAAATGATAAGGTCAAATGGTGTTTAAAAGTCCATTTGGGAGACCTTGGATTGGTAGTGTGTATGAAGCGTGGGGACAACGCTTGTGATCCGCGTATCCGATCGGGTGTTGAGTTGAAAAGTGGATTTGGTTGGTCACTTGGAAGCCAATATAATGTTCTTGAATATAATAAAGCATGAGATGCTTGAATTGATGCATGGTTGCATGAGATTTGCTTAATGCATTATGAATGCATGTTTACTTGTTGGTTTGAACATGTGTTGGTTATCTATTGAGAATGGTGCATGTGTGCATGAAATCTCTTTAGTGCATTGGAGTCTTGCTAAGACTTGTTGTAAAGGCATGAGATGCAAATGAGAATGATGTGGTAATATGTTGCATGGTTTAATGCATGTGTTGATTGATTGAGTAAATGTTTTAAAAAGGGTTTCTTAATTTGAAACGGCATTCAAGTATGTGAATGGTATGATGTAAAGTGGAAGTGTTTTCCAAGGTTTGATTTTAGCTTTGCATATGGTGTTTTTGCATAGAATGGCTAATTTGATGGTTTTGCAAGTTATGTTTTGAAAAGGTTTACTTAGCTTTCTAAGCTAAGGGTTGATTTTCATGTTTGTGCAATGCATGATTTTAAAGCGTGTTGTTGAAAAGGGTTTTCAAACATGGCTTTGGTTTATTGAAACAAGTTGCTTTTCAAAGAGGTTTTATGACTCGCTGCATTGATGGTGTTTTGGTTTTGAGCATTCCTCACTAAGCATTATGTGCTTACGCTCCTTTTTGTCCATCAATGCAGATCTTTGAAGTTGGACAGCGAGAAGCAAGGGATTCAAGGAGTACTCCAAGTGAGATGTATGTCTCGGTTAATAGCTATAGTTAATAAAGGCAATGGGGGTAGAATCTCTTATGTTGTTGTTAAAGGAGATTGTATATGTTGGACATGTATGGTTTATGTTTTTGAATCATGTGGATTAATGTTGTAACGTTTGAATCTCCCTATGCTTAATTTGTGTTGCTATGCTTCTTGTTTAAAAGCATGTTTGAGCCTTGAATGAGTTTAATGTGTTGTTGCACCTAGGGGTGGTTATGTATCTAGTTTTGATACATTTATGTTCCTCATATGTTGAATGGCTTGCTGGTGTGATTTGGTTGCTTTTGGAGCATGTTTGGTGGGTCAATGTTGTGTTTAACCAGCAAGGATGCTGCAATCTGGGCAGGGCGTTTCGGAACGCGTGTTACCGTTTCGGAACGGGGCCCTGTAAAGGCCAGGGTGTTTCGAAACGGATGGACCCGTTTCGGAACGTTTGTGCTACTGCCAGTGCCTGTTCCGATACGCGTTGCGGAACGGCCCCGCGTTTCGAAACAGGGTGAACCTGTTTCGGAACACCTGACCGTTGGGGGCTGACATTGGCGGTTATGTGTTTCGAAATGTTTGCGTTTTGGTCCTAAATCTTGTTTTTGCAATTGTATGAGTTCTGGATGTCCGTTTGAGTTGAAATTTGGCAGTGAAGCATGAAACCTGACTAATTTTATATTAGTAACTTTTAATTGGGTTAAGTTCCTATAATTCTCAGAATTTACAGTTTGGTCCCTAAAGTTGTGTTTTGTGCAATTGGGTCCCTGAATGATCTCTGATGGTTGTGATCTTTGAGTATGATGTTTGTGTGAACACATCTAAGGTTAATGAGCATCTAGACAAGATTAAAAAGAAAAAAAAGGGTCGTTAATCAAGGTTGACTTTCGGGTTGACTTTGGTTTTCCCCTTGTGATCTTCTTAATTCGGGTCGAACGTCTAGGCCGGGTTAAGGGGGTTACATTTGGTGGTATCAGAGCTGAGTTGCGAATGTTGGGGAAAACGGTAAGTTGTTGTGATATGTGTTTGATGTTTATCCTGATGTATAGTTGAAAGCCGGCTGAAACATGTGTTTCTGAGCAAATTGTTGATGTTTTCAAGCATGCTTTGTGGTTATGAATCTTCTTTGAGCTCATGTGGTTTATGCTGTTGTTGTGAGCTGATGTTATGCATGATGGAAGTGTAATGGGTATGATATGTTAATGTTATGCTGTTGCGAGTGGATGTTGTTTGATGTAAGCATGATCGGATATGTTGTTGATATGCTTGATGTTGTGATATCCATGCTTTTGTTGACTGTTATGTCATGTGAAAGGGGGAGGATTCGGGATACCCATTGCCTTATTAATATAGCTATTGTGTTATGTTGGAGTTGGAGTTTGAATCCTTGTTTAAGCTGGTCTAAGTGTTTTGTTTGTTTTGTTGTGATTGCTTGTTGTTAGTAGTATGGCGAAATCGGTGAAGGAATGGCAGTTGGGTGAGAGGGTTGCTGCTTTAGGGCAGGTTGTTAAGGCGTGGAATTCACCTTTTAATGGAGGTGTTTCGTCTCAGTTTTCTGTGCCTGGAGTTGAGGTGGTAAGGCAAGAGGAAGAGGTTGGTTCTGTGATGAAGAGTTCATCACCTGTTGCTCAGGAGGTGTTGGGAACATCTCAGGCTGTGGGATGTGTGGGTTTGTCGAGGCAGTGTTTGCATGATTTGGGTGTTGTGGAGTATCATGGTTCGACACCTGAGACGTTTGAGGCCTGGTTGGCCAGTGTGGTTCTGATTTTGGATCAAGAAGGCTGTGGTTATGCCTGTAAGTTGGGAAGTGTTGTCTCATTGATGTGGGAGGACGCTTGTGCCTGGTGGACATCTGTGGCGGTGTCATCGCACATCCATGATATTGATTGGGATTTCTTTGTGTCTGCCTTTTATGAAAGGTATCTTGGAGAGAAGTTTCCAAGGATTAAGCAGTGTGAAGGTAGTGCAGTTGAGGAGCAAGTGCTGGTTGAGCAAGGAGTGGAGGCTCGGTTACCAGTGTGTGACCGTTGTGGAAGGCGCCATGTTGGAGGTTGTTGGGGCGCAGGTGCTTGCTGGAACTGTGGTTCTAAGGAGCATGTGAAGCGGGATTGTCCTATCGGGGTGAAATCAGGTTCTGTGGTAGCCAAAGGGTTTCAGAAGGGTCGTGGGAACGGCCGAGACAAAGTTCGAAGGTGGCAGGAAGAGCAGAAAGTTGTGAAGAAATTGGGGAATGAGATTTGTTGGAAATGTGGATCTGCTGGGCATAGGAGGCGTGATTGTTTGAAGTTGGCTAGGAACAGCCAAGGTTCCTTACCGCAAGGGGTTGGTGGTGATCTTAGTGAGTTAGCTGATGCTGCAGCGGTGCGGCTGGAGAATGATGGTTCTGCAAGGAAGAGAGCTCGTCTGTTGAAGCTTCAGGGTAGTGAGGTGTTTTCAGGTAACCTTGTTTTAGTAACCTAGTTTGGTTTTGGTTTAGGTTTCCTTGTGTTGTGAGTTTGGTCTTGTTGCTAGCATGTTGGGGTAGTAGATGTTGTTGTTGTTTTGAAACATCTTAAACGTGAAAGAGGTTTTAGTGGGTATCTTGTGGTTAATGGTTGTTAGAATGATGGAGTTAGACAAGTTGAAAGTGAAGTAGGAGGTTGTTCTTAGACGGACTCTGAGGATGTTATTGGTGGGTGTGAACTGACATACATGCACAGTTAAAATCATTTGTTATATGTTATATTATATATGTACTGGTCCATGCATACATGTGGCATGACATTAGAGGTTTTGCATACATGTACATCAGGCATTGATAGGGCATGTTGGTGACCATGCATACGAACGTTCACACTTGCTAATAACTAATCAAGTCTGTTAGTGTCGTGGTTGGGTTAGGTTGGTGATGGGTTTTTAGAAGTTGTTTTGGTGCTGAGTGTATGTTAGAGGTAGTGGAGAGTATTAAGCAAGTTGTTAGTAATAGTGAGTGCGGTATAGTATGTTGGTAGAAGGAAAGTGTTTGATGCTTAACGAGTTTAGTGGTTTGGTAGTGAGGAGTACCGGTTGAAGTTAGAATCGGTCAAGTGGTTTTTGAATGGCTAGTAGAAAGGTGGTCCCTTGGTGTTAAGTGATGTTGCAGGTTAGTGGTTGTGTTTCTAAAGTGCTGATGTAGCTTGGCATGGATGTTGTAATAGAAGGGTTGTTTGTTCGTAGCAACCTTCGAAGAGTTGAGAAGATGGTATGTATGTTCAAGTTGGGCGGTGTTCTTGTAAGGCAAGTGTTGTGGTCAAAGCTTGAAGTGGAAAGGTAATGAAAGATCGAAGGTCATTGTTGGTTGGACGGATTCTTGTGAGAAGTGGTTGGCTGGTTGTGAGTAAGTGAATTCTTTTTGGAGATCAGCTGGTGGTGTGTGGAACGGCTAGCGGAGTTAAGGTTGGGGTTTTGTGATGTGATTTTTGGATATTGGATGAGTAGTCCTGGTGAGTCGTTATGGTAATGATAGCGGCGGATGTGAAGGAATGCCAGCATTCGTTGAGAAGTTTGGGTAAGCAGTTGATGCTTGGGAATGCTTGCTTGTGGTGGAAATCTCTGGAAAAGGTTGAGTAGTTTTGCAAAGGTTTTTAGAAGCAGTGAAGGTTGTGGGTTACATAGTGGCTGAACTGTTGGTTGGAGTCACTATGTGAACAAGTTTCGGGAACAGTGTGTGGTGGTGTTGAGTTTGGGCGGAGTTTTGTGAAGAGGGTGTTCAGTGGTGGTTAAGTCTCCTGTGTTGCTTTGTGGTTGCTTTGAGAGGGTTGGTTGTGCTCTTTTCGCCAGTTGAAATTTCGAGGACGAAATTTCCTAAGGGGGGGAGAGTTGTAACACCCCGGTTTTGGGCTTAGAAGTTTTGGGCGTTGACCGGTTCGGTCAAAGTGTTGTTCGAATATAAAAGGTGATTTTTAGGAAAGCCTAGTTCGGGTTGCATTAAAAATATGGAAAAATGTCCTAAAATCCTCTTTTAATATATATAAGTGAACTGTGAAATCAATTTTGCAAAATGAGGTTTGGAAGGGTGACATTTTGGGTTAGTGACCAAAATGTAATTTTTGAAAACTGCGTGACTGTTTTAAAAAGGATTGAAACTTTGAATCTTTAAGGAGCTATTTACCCAAAGGGGAGTTTCTCCAGATTTTCTAGAATATTAAATGATTTATTAAATGGTTTTTAAATAAAAGAAAAGTGGAGGGAAGATTTTGTCACTTTCTAACTAACTTTTCTCTCAAATCTTCTATTTTCCTTTTTTCTCATTTTCTCTCAAACCAAACATTTTCTCCAGAGCTTTTTCCTCTGATTTTGTCACTTAAATATACCTTTTGATTGCTAATCATCTCTACAACAAAACCTCACCATTTGCTAATTGGATTTTCAAGCTTTTTGGTTCCAAAAAGGGAGAAACTCAAGTTTGGAGGTAAGAACGTCCTTCTCCTCTGAACTTCAAGTTCTTTACTGAAATTCCCAAGTTCTCAATCCTTGATTTGTGATTTATTAAAGGTTTTGCAATTGTAATCTTGATTTTGGCTTTAAAATGCAAGATTTGCTTGATTTTGGTGAAATTTTCGTATGATCTGTTTGGGCAGTGTGTTGAGGTGTTAAATTGATGTTAATTGAATGTTAAATTGATGAATAATTGAGGTTTAATCAATGCAAACCCGAATAGGTTGAATTTCCTAAGTTTTGCTTGAGTTTTTGGTTGTTTTTGGAGTGATCTTGGTGATCTGTTATACCTGGAGGTATAAGGACGTGTTTATGATCATTTTGGATGTTAATTGATGTTTAAAAATGGTTTGAAGTGATGGATCTTGGCTGGGTTAAGTTTTGGAAGTGTTTGGGGGTGATTTCGGTTGTGTTTGGTAGCCGAAATGATGGATTTGCAATTAGCAGCGAGTTGAGTTGTGTTGCTGGTGTTTTTAGTGCATTATGATGCATTAATCCTCTGATGATATGTGTTTGAAACAGGGGAGATCGATCCGTGAGCATTAAAGGTGTTGTGGAAGGTTTCGGATGCTTGGAAGGCTTGTTGGCTAGCCTTGTTTTGTGTATCAGTGAGTGAAGTTGGGTTTTCGGCTTTTAAAACCAAGGTTTGAAGGTTTTGGGAGCTTAGTTTAAGTCTAAACAACTTTGCTAAGCTCAAGAGTAAGTAAACGGATTTTCGCTCTTGGTTGTGTTGTGAATTGGCTTTTTAAGCAATTGTGATTGATGGTTGCAATGCATATGATTTGCATGTTTTAAATTCTGTTTTGAAAGCATATTTTAGCATGGTTTAATGCTGGTTTTGAAAGCCATATGTGAAGGATGCTCAAGGTAAGAGATCCTTGGTTTTGTACATTGAAATTGTGGATATGATGCATAGTGTTGCATGTTGTTAAATGGCTTTGTATGATGCTTTAAAACAGTGGAATATTGTTGTTAATGATGCACATTGGTGAGTGATGTTTAAGGTTACAAAGGTGGTTGAAAGTCCTTGTGTAAGCCTTGTTTATTTAAGAACAACATGGTGTTTGAAAGTCCATGGTTGGTTCTTGGCTAAAGTTCATGATGATTTTGCATTATGGTTATGCATGTGAATTAAAGGTTAATGTGGTAAGATGGTTATATTGGCTAGTGATGAAAGTGGTTCTTGGTTCGTTGATCGGATATAGTTAGCCGGCTATAGGATTGGGTGCACCGTGAATTAAGTCGCCTTGGATGTGGAGTGGTTAAGAGTGAACCGGTAAACTCCATCCAAGTATCCTAACGAGATGGTTAAGGTCATAATGGAGGATGTGATGCCCATTCGAGGACCTTGGGTAAGCAAAGGTTATATGGTGGTTAAAAGTCCATATATGGGAACCTTGTGCTTGATAAGATCACAATGGTGGTGTAAAGTCCATGTGTGGATCTTGTGTAGGGTGTCCCGGATCTCGTTAGTGATGTTATACAACTACCAATCGGTGATGCAAAGGTTGTATGGTGTTTAAAAGTCCATACATGGGAACCTTGTGCATGTTAAGGTTGTATGGTGTTTAAAAGTCCATACATGGGAACCTTGTGAAAGTTAAGGTTGTATGGTGTTTAAAAGTCCATACATGGGAACCTTGTGAAAGTTAAGGTTGTATGGTGTTTAAAAGTCCATACATGGGAACCTTGTGAATGTTAAGGTTGTATGGTGGTTAAAAGTCCATACATGGGAACCTTGGAAATGGTAAGGTCAAATGGTGTTTAAAAGTCCATTTGGGAGACCTTGGATTGGTAGTGTGTATGAAGCGTGGGGACAACGCTTGTGATCCGCGTATCCGATCGGGTGTTGAGTTGAAAAGTGGATTTGGTTGGTCACTTGGAAGCCAATATAATGTTCTTGAATATAATGAAGCATGAGATGCTTGAATTGATGCATGGTTGCATGAGATTTGCTTAATGCATTATGAATGCATGTTTACTTGTTGGTTTGAACATGTGTTGGTTATCTATTGAGAATGGTGCATGTGTGCATGAAATCTCTTTAGTGCATTGGAGTCTTGCTAAGACTTGTTGTAAAGGCATGAGATGCAAATGAGAATGATGTGGTAATATGTTGCATGGTTTAATGCATGTGTTGATTGATTGAGTAAATGTTTTAAAAAGGGTTTCTTAATTTGAAACGGCATTCAAGTATGTGAATGGTATGATGTAAAGTGGAAGTGTTTTCCAAGGTTTGATTTTAGCTTTGCATATGGTGTTTTTGCATAGAATGGCTAATTTGATGGTTTTGCAAGTTATGTTTTGAAAAGGTTTACTTAGCTTTCTAAGCTAAGGGTTGATTTTCATGTTTGTGCAATGCATGATTTTAAAGCGTGTTGTTGAAAAGGGTTTTCAAACATGGCTTTGGTTTATTGAAACGAGTTGCTTTTCAAAGAGGTTTTATGACTCGCTGCATTGATGGTGTTTTGGTTTTGAGCATTCCTCACTAAGCATTACGTGCTTACGCTTCTTTTTGTCCATCAATGCAGATCTTTGAAGTTGGACAGCGAGAAGCAAGGGATTCAAGGAGTACTCCAAGTGAGATGTATGTCTCGGTTAATAGCTATAGTTAATAAAGGCAATGGGGGTAGAATCTCTTATGTTGTTGTTAAAGGAGATTGTATATGTTGGACATGTATGGTTTATGTTTTTGAATCATGTGGATTAATGTTGTAACGTTTGAATCTCCCTATGCTTAATTTGTGTTGCTATGCTTCTTGTTTAAAAGCATGTTTGAGCCTTGAATGAGTTTAATGTGTTGTTGCACCTAGGGGTGGTTATGTATCTAGTTTTGATGCATTTATGTTCCTCATATGTTGAATGGCTTGCTGGTGTGATTTGGTTGCTTTTGGAGCATGTTTGGTGGGTCAATGTTGTGTTTAACCAGCAAGGATGCTGCAATCTGGGCAGGGCGTTTCCGAACGCGTGTTACCGTTTCGGAACGGGGCCCTGTAAAGGCCAGGGTGTTTCGAAACGGATGGACCCGTTTCGGAACGTTTGTGCTACTGCCAGTGCCTGTTCCGATACGCGTTGCGGAACGGCCCCGCGTTTCGAAACAGGGTGAACCTGTTTCGGAACACCTGACCGTTGGGGGCTGACATTGGCGGTTATGTGTTTCGAAATGTTTGCGTTTTGGTCCTAAATCTTGTTTTTGCAATTGTATGAGTTCTGGATGTCCGTTTGAGTTGAAATTTGGCAGTGAAGCATGAAACCTGACTAATTTTATATTGGTAACTTTTAATTGGGTTAAGTCCCTGTAATTCTCAGAATTTACAGTTTGGTCCCTAAAGTTGTGTTTTGTGCAATTGGGTCCCTGAATGATCTCTGATGGTTGTGATCTTTGAGTATGATGTTTGTGTGAACACATCTAAGGTTAATGAGCATCTAGACAAGATTAAAAAGAAAAAAAAGGGTCGTTAATCAAGGTTGACTTTCGGGTTGACTTTGGTTTTCCCCTTGTGATCTTCTTAATTCGGGTCGAACGTCTAGGCCGGGTTAAGGGGGTTACATTTGGTGGTATCAGAGCTGAGTTGCGAATGTTGGGGAAAACGGTAAGTTGTTGTGATATGTGTTTGATGTTTATCCTGATGTATGGTTGAAAGCCGGCTGAAACATGTGTTTCTGAGCAAATTGTTGATGTTTTCAAGCATGCTTTGTGGTTATGAATCTTCTTTGAGCTCATGTGGTTTATGCTGTTGTTGTGAGCTGATGTTATGCATGATGGAAGTGTAATGGGTATGATATGTTAATGTTATGCTGTTGCGAGTGGATGTTGTTTGATGTAAGCATGATCGGATATGTTGTTGATATGCTTGATGTTGTGATATCCATGCTTTTGTTGACTGTTATGTCATGTGAAAGGGGGAGGATTCGGGATACCCATTGCCTTATTAATATAGCTATTGTGTTATGTTGGAGTTGGAGTTTGAATCCTTGTTTAAGCTGGTCTAAGTGTTTTGTTTGTTTTGTTGTGATTGCTTGTTGTTAGTAGTATGGCGAAATCGGTGAAGGAATGGCAGTTGGGTGAGAGGGTTGCTGCTTTAGGGCAGGTTGTTAAGGCGTGGAATTCACCTTTTAATGGAGGTGTTTCGTCTCAGTTTTCTGTGCCTGGAGTTGAGGTGGTAAGGCAAGAGGAAGAGGTTGGTTCTGTGATGAAGAGTTCATCACCTGTTGCTCAGGAGGTGTTGGGAACATCTCAGGCTGTGGGATGTGTGGGTTTTTCGAGGCAGCGTTTGCATGATTTGGGTGTTGTGGAGTATCATGGTTCGACACCTGAGACGTTTGAGGCCTGGTTGGCCAGTGTGGTTCTGATTTTGGATCAAGAAGGCTGTGGTTATGCCTGTAAGTTGGGAAGTGTTGTCTCATTGATGTGGGAGGACGCTTGTGCCTGGTGGACATCTGTGGCGGTGTCATCGCACATCCATGATATTGATTGGGATTTCTTTGTGTCTGCCTTTTATGAAAGGTATCTTGGAGAGAAGTTTCCAAGGATTAAGCAGTGTGAAGGTAGTGCAGTTGAGGAGCAAGTGCTGGTTGAGCAAGGAGTGGAGGCTCGGTTACCAGTGTGTGACCGTTGTGGAAGGCGCCATGTTGGAGGTTGTTGGGGCGCAGGTGCTTGCTGGAACTGTGGTTCTAAGGAGCATGTGAAGCGGGATTGTCCTATCGGGGTGAAATCAGGTTCTGTGGTAGCCAAAGGGTTTCAGAAGGGTCGTGGGAACGGCCGAGACAAAGTTCGAAGGTGGCAGGAAGAGCAGAAAGTTGTGAAGAAATTGGGGAATGAGATTTGTTGGAAATGTGGATCTGCTGGGCATAGGAGGCGTGATTGTTTGAAGTTGGCTAGGAACAGCCAAGGTTCCTTACCGCAAGGGGTTGGTGGTGATCTTAGTGTGTTAGCTGATGCTGCAGCGGTGCGGCTGGAGAATGATGGTTCTGCAAGGAAGAGAGCTCGTCTGTTGAAGCTTCAGGGTAGTGAGGTGTTTTCAGGTAACCTTGTTTTAGTAACCTAGTTTGGTTTTGGTTTGGGTTTCCTTGTGTTGTGAGTTTGGTCTTGTTGCTAGCATGTTGGGGTAGTAGATGTTGTTGTTGTTTTGAAACATCTTAAACGTGAAGGAGGTTTTAGTGGGTATCTTGTGGTTAATGGTTGTTAGAATGATGGAGTTAGACAAGTTGAAAGTGAAGTAGGAGGTTGTTCTTAGACGGACTCTGAGGATGTTATTGGTGGGTGTGAACTGACATACATGCACAGTTAAAATCATTTGTTATATGTTATATTATATATGTACTGGTCCATGCATACATGTGGCATGACATTAGAGGTTTTGCATACATGTACATCAGGCATTGATAGGGCATGTTGGTGACCATGCATACGAACGTTCACACTTGCTAATAACTAATCAAGTCTGTTAGTGTCGTGGTTGGGTTAGGTTGGTGATGGGTTTTTAGAAGTTGTTTTGGTGCTGAGTGTAAGTTAGAGGTAGTGGAGAGTATTAAGCAAGTTGTTAGTAATAGTGAGTGCGGTATAGTATGTTGGTAGAAGGAAAGTGTTTGATGCTTAACGAGTTTAGTGGTTTGGTAGTGAGGAGTACCGGTTGAAGTTAGAATCGGTCAAGTGGTTTTTGAATGGCTAGTAGAAAGGTGGTCCCTTGGTGTTAAGTGATGTTGCAGGTTAGTGGTTGTGTTTCTAAAGTGCTGATGTAGCTTGGCATGGATGTTGTAATAGAAGGGTTGTTTGTTCGTAGCAACCTTCGAGGAGTTGAGAAGATGGTATGTATGTTCAAGTTGGGCGGTGTTCTTGTAAGGCAAGTGTTGTGGTCAAAGCTTGAAGTGGAAAGGTAATGAAAGATCGAAGGTCATTGTTGGTTGGACGGATTCTTGTGAGAAGTGGTTGGCTGGTTGTGAGTAAGTGAATTCTTTTTGGAGATCAGCTGGTGGTGTGTGGAACGGCTAGCGGAGTTAAGGTCGGGGTTTTGTGATGTGATTTTTGGATATTGGATGAGTAGTCCTGGTGAGTCGTTATGGTAATGATAGCGGCGGATGTGAAGGAATGCCAGCATTCGTTGAGAAGTTTGGGTAAGCAGTTGATGCTTGGGAATGCTTGCTTGTGGTGGAAATCTCTGGAAAAGGTTGAGTAGTTTTGCAAAGGTTTTTAGAAGCAGTGAAGGTTGTGGGTTACATAGTGGCTGAACTGTTGGTTGGAGTCACTATGTGAACAAGTTTCGGGAACAGTGTGTGGTGGTGTTGAGTTTGGGCGGAGTTTTGTGAAGAGGGTGTTCAGTGGTGGTTAAGTCTCCTGTGTTGCTTTGTGGTTGCTTTGAGAGGGTTGGTTGTGCTCTTTTCGCCAGTTGAAATTTCGAGGACGAAATTTCCTAAGGGGGGGAGAGTTGT
The DNA here is from genome assembly GCA_030270665.1 of Hibiscus trionum. Lineage (NCBI taxonomy): Eukaryota > Viridiplantae > Streptophyta > Magnoliopsida > Malvales > Malvaceae > Hibiscus > Hibiscus trionum. The sequence goes on along the minus strand of BSYR01000026.1, from coordinate 71,679,819 downwards.
AACACCCCGGTTTTGGGCTTAGAAGTTTTGGGCGTTGACCGGTTCGGTCAAAGTGTTGTTCGAATATAAAAGGTGATTTTTAGGAAAGCCTAGTTCGGGTTGCATTAAAAATATGGAAAAATGTCCTAAAATCCTCTTTTAATATATATAAGTGAACTGTGAAATCAATTTTGCAAAATGAGGTTTGGAAGGGTGACATTTTGGGTTAGTGACCAAAATGTAATTTTTGAAAACTGCGTGACTGTTTTAAAAAGGATTGAAACTTTGAATCTTTAAGGAGCTATTTACCCAAAGGGGAGTTTCTCCAGATTTTCTAGAATATTAAATGATTTATTAAATGGTTTTTAAATAAAAGAAAAGTGGAGGGAAGATTTTGTCACTTTCTAACTAACTTTTCTCTCAAATCTTCTATTTTCCTTTTTTCTCATTTTCTCTCAAACCAAACATTTTCTCCAGAGCTTTTTCCTCTGATTTTGTCACTTAAATATACCTTTTGATTGCTAATCATCTCTACAACAAAACCTCACCATTTGCTAATTGGATTTTCAAGCTTTTTGGTTCCAAAAAGGGAGAAACTCAAGTTTGGAGGTAAGAACGTCCTTCTCCTCTGAACTTCAAGTTCTTTACTGAAATTCCCAAGTTCTCAATCCTTGATTTGTGATTTATTAAAGGTTTTGCAATTGTAATCTTGATTTTGGCTTTAAAATGCAAGATTTGCTTGATTTTGGTGAAATTTTCGTATGATCTGTTTGGGCAGTGTGTTGAGGTGTTAAATTGATGTTAATTGAATGTTAAATTGATGAATAATTGAGGTTTAATCAATGCAAACCCGAATAGGTTGAATTTCCTAAGTTTTGCTTGAGTTTTTGGTTGTTTTTGGAGTGATCTTGGTGATCTGTTATACCTGGAGGTATAAGGACGTGTTTGTGATCATTTTGGATGTTAATTGATGTTTAAAAATGGTTTGAAGTGATGGATCTTGGCTGGGTTAAGTTTTGGAAGTGTTTGGGGGTGATTTCGGTTGTGTTTGGTAGCCGAAATGATGGATTTGCAATTAGCAGCGAGTTGAGTTGTGTTGCTGGTGTTTTTAGTGCATTATGATGCATTAATCCTCTGATGATATGTGTTTGAAACAGGGGAGATCGATCCGTGAGCATTAAAGGTGTTGTGGAAGGTTTCGGATGCATGGAAGGCTTGTTGGCTAGCCTTGTTTTGTGTATCAGTGAGTGAAGTTGGGTTTTCGGCTTTTAAAACCAAGGTTTGAAGGTTTTGGGAGCTTAGTTTAAGTCTAAACAACTTTGCTAAGCTCAAGAGTAAGTAAACGGATTTTCGCTCTTGGTTGTGTTGTGAATTGGCTTTTTAAGCAATTGTGATTGATGGTTGCAATGCATATGATTTGCATGTTTTAAATTCTGTTTTGAAAGCATATTTTAGCATGGTTTAATGCTGGTTTTGAAAGCCATATGTGAAGGATGCTCAAGGTAAGAGATCCTTGGTTTTGTACATTGAAATTGTGGATATGATGCATAGTGTTGCATGTTGTTAAATGGCTTTGTATGATGCTTTAAAACAGTGGAATATTGTTGTTAATGATGCACATTGGTGAGTGATGTTTAAGGTTACAAAGGTGGTTGAAAGTCCTTGTGTAAGCCTTGTTTATTTAAGAACAACATGGTGTTTGAAAGTCCATGGTTGGTTCTTGGCTAAAGTTCATGATGATTTTGCATTATGGTTATGCATGTGAATTAAAGGTTAATGTGGTAAGATGGTTATATTGGCTAGTGATGAAAGTGGTTCTTGGTTCGTTGATCGGATATAGTTAGCCGGCTATAGGATTGGGTGCACCGTGAATTAAGTCGCCTTGGATGTGGAGTGGTTAAGAGTGAACCGGTAAACTCCATCCAAGTATCCTAACGAGATGGTTAAGGTCATAATGGAGGATGTGATGCCCATTCGAGGACCTTGGGTAAGCAAAGGTTATATGGTGGTTAAAAGTCCATATATGGGAACCTTGTGCTTGATAAGATCACAATGGTGGTGTAAAGTCCATGTGTGGATCTTGTGTAGGGTGTCCCGGATCTCGTTAGTGATGTTATACAACTACCAATCGGTGATGCAAAGGTTGTATGGTGTTTAAAAGTCCATACATGGGAACCTTGTACATGTTAAGGTTGTATGGTGTTTAAAAGTCCATACATGGGAACCTTGTGAAAGTTAAGGTTGTATGGTGTTTAAAAGTCCATACATGGGAACCTTGTGAAAGTTAAGGTTGTATGGTGTTTAAAAGTCCATACATGGGAACCTTGTGAATGTTAAGGTTGTATGGTGGTTAAAAGTCCATACATGGGAACCTTGGAAATGATAAGGTCAAATGGTGTTTAAAAGTCCATTTGGGAGACCTTGGATTGGTAGTGTGTATGAAGCGTGGGGACAACGCTTGTGATCCGCGTATCCGATCGGGTGTTGAGTTGAAAAGTGGATTTGGTTGGTCACTTGGAAGCCAATATAATGTTCTTGAATATAATGAAGCATGAGATGCTTGAATTGATGCATGGTTGCATGAGATTTGCTTAATGCATTATGAATGCATGTTTACTTGTTGGTTTGAACATGTGTTGGTTATCTATTGAGAATGGTGCATGTGTGCATGAAATCTCTTTAGTGCATTGGAGTCTTGCTAAGACTTGTTGTAAAGGCATGAGATGCAAATGAGAATGATGTGGTAATATGTTGCATGGTTTAATGCATGTGTTGATTGATTGAGTAAATGTTTTAAAAAGGGTTTCTTAATTTGAAACGGCATTCAAGTATGTGAATGGTATGATGTAAAGTGGAAGTGTTTTCCAAGGTTTGATTTTAGCTTTGCATATGGTGTTTTTGCATAGAATGGCTAATTTGATGGTTTTGCAAGTTATGTTTTGAAAAGGTTTACTTAGCTTTCTAAGCTAAGGGTTGATTTTCATGTTTGTGCAATGCATGATTTTAAAGCGTGTTGTTGAAAAGGGTTTTCAAACATGGCTTTGGTTTATTGAAACAAGTTGCTTTTCAAAGAGGTTTTATGACTCGCTGCATTGATGGTGTTTTGGTTTTGAGCATTCCTCACTAAGCATTACGTGCTTACGCTCCTTTTTGTCCATCAATGCAGATCTTTGAAGTTGGACAGCGAGAAGCAAGGGATTCAAGGAGTACTCCAAGTGAGATGTATGTCTCGGTTAATAGCTATAGTTAATAAAGGCAATGGGGGTAGAATCTCTTATGTTGTTGTTAAAGGAGATTGTATATGTTGGACATGTATGGTTTATGTTTTTGAATCATGTGGATTAATGTTGTAACGTTTGAATCTCCCTATGCTTAATTTGTGTTGCTATGCTTCTTGTTTAAAAGCATGTTTGAGCCTTGAATGAGTTTAATGTGTTGTTGCACCTAGGGGTGGTTATGTATCTAGTTTTGATGCATTTATGTTCCTCATATGTTGAATGGCTTGCTGGTGTGATTTGGTTGCTTTTGGAGCATGTTTGGTGGGTCAATGTTGTGTTTAACCAGCAAGGATGCTGCAATCTGGGCAGGGCGTTTCCGAACGCGTGTTACCGTTTCGGAACGGGGCCCTGTAAAGGCCAGGGTGTTTCGAAACGGATGGACCCGTTTCGGAACGTTTGTGCTACTGCCAGTGCCTGTTCCGATACGCGTTGCGGAACGGCCCCGCGTTTCGAAACAGGGTGAACCTGTTTCGGAACACCTGACCGTTGGGGGCTGACATTGGCGGTTATGTGTTTCGAAATGTTTGCGTTTTGGTCCTAAATCTTGTTTTTGCAATTGTATGAGTTCTGGATGTCCGTTTGAGTTGAAATTTGGCAGTGAAGCATGAAACCTGACTAATTTTATATTGGTAACTTTTAATTGGGTTAAGTCCCTGTAATTCTCAGAATTTACAGTTTGGTCCCTAAAGTTGTGTTTTGTGCAATTGGGTCCCTGAATGATCTCTGATGGTTGTGATCTTTGAGTATGATGTTTGTGTGAACACATCTAAGGTTAATGAGCATCTAGACAAGATTAAAAAGAAAAAAAAGGGTCGTTAATCAAGGTTGACTTTCGGGTTGACTTTGGTTTTCCCCTTGTGATCTTCTTAATTCGGGTCGAACGTCTAGGCCGGGTTAAGGGGGTTACATTTGGTGGTATCAGAGCTGAGTTGCGAATGTTGGGGAAAACGGTAAGTTGTTGTGATATGTGTTTGATGTTTATCCTGATGTATGGTTGAAAGCCGGCTGAAACATGTGTTTCTGAGCAAATTGTTGATGTTTTCAAGCATGCTTTGTGGTTATGAATCTTCTTTGAGCTCATGTGGTTTATGCTGTTGTTGTGAGCTGATGTTATGCATGATGGAAGTGTAATGGGTATGATATGTTAATGTTATGCTGTTGTGAGTGGATGTTGTTTGATGTAAGCATGATCGGATATGTTGTTGATATGCTTGATGTTGTGATATCCATGCTTTTGTTGACTGTTATGTCATGTGAAAGGGGGAGGATTCGGGATACCCATTGCCTTATTAATATAGCTATTGTGTTATGTTGGAGTTGGAGTTTGAATCCTTGTTTAAGCTGGTCTAAGTGTTTTGTTTGTTTTGTTGTGATTGCTTGTTGTTAGTAGTATGGCGAAATCGGTGAAGGAATGGCAGTTGGGTGAGAGGGTTGCTGCTTTAGGGCAGGTTGTTAAGGCGTGGAATTCACCTTTTAATGGAGGTGTTTCGTCTCAGTTTTCTGTGCCTGGAGTTGAGGTGGTAAGGCAAGAGGAAGAGGTTGGTTCTGTGATGAAGAGTTCATCACCTGTTGCTCAGGAGGTGTTGGGAACATCTCAGGCTGTGGGATGTGTGGGTTTTTCGAGGCAGCGTTTGCATGATTTGGGTGTTGTGGAGTATCATGGTTCGACACCTGAGACGTTTGAGGCCTGGTTGGCCAGTGTGGTTCTGATTTTGGATCAAGAAGGCTGTGGTTATGCCTGTAAGTTGGGAAGTGTTGTCTCATTGATGTGGGAGGACGCTTGTGCCTGGTGGACATCTGTGGCGGTGTCATCGCACATCCATGATATTGATTGGGATTTCTTTGTGTCTGCCTTTTATGAAAGGTATCTTGGAGAGAAGTTTCCAAGGATTAAGCAGTGTGAAGGTAGTGCAGTTGAGGAGCAAGTGCTGGTTGAGCAAGGAGTGGAGGCTCGGTTACCAGTGTGTGACCGTTGTGGAAGGCGCCATGTTGGAGGTTGTTGGGGCGCAGGTGCTTGCTGGAACTGTGGTTCTAAGGAGCATGTGAAGCGGGATTGTCCTATCGGGGTGAAATCAGGTTCTGTGGTAGCCAAAGGGTTTCAGAAGGGTCGTGGGAACGGCCGAGACAAAGTTCGAAGGTGGCAGGAAGAGCAGAAAGTTGTGAAGAAATTGGGGAATGAGATTTGTTGGAAATGTGGATCTGCTGGGCATAGGAGGCGTGATTGTTTGAAGTTGGCTAGGAACAGCCAAGGTTCCTTACCGCAAGGGGTTGGTGGTGATCTTAGTGTGTTAGCTGATGCTGCAGCGGTGCGGCTGGAGAATGATGGTTCTGCAAGGAAGAGAGCTCGTCTGTTGAAGCTTCAGGGTAGTGAGGTGTTTTCAGGTAACCTTGTTTTAGTAACCTAGTTTGGTTTTGGTTTGGGTTTCCTTGTGTTGTGAGTTTGGTCTTGTTGCTAGCATGTTGGGGTAGTAGATGTTGTTGTTGTTTTGAAACATCTTAAACGTGAAGGAGGTTTTAGTGGGTATCTTGTGGTTAATGGTTGTTAGAATGATGGAGTTAGACAAGTTGAAAGTGAAGTAGGAGGTTGTTCTTAGACGGACTCTGAGGATGTTATTGGTGGGTGTGAACTGACATACATGCACAGTTAAAATCATTTGTTATATGTTATATTATATATGTACTGGTCCATGCATACATGTGGCATGACATTAGAGGTTTTGCATACATGTACATCAGGCATTGATAGGGCATGTTGGTGACCATGCATACGAACGTTCACACTTGCTAATAACTAATCAAGTCTGTTAGTGTCGTGGTTGGGTTAGGTTGGTGATGGGTTTTTAGAAGTTGTTTTGGTGCTGAGTGTAAGTTAGAGGTAGTGGAGAGTATTAAGCAAGTTGTTAGTAATAGTGAGTGCGGTATAGTATGTTGGTAGAAGGAAAGTGTTTGATGCTTAACGAGTTTAGTGGTTTGGTAGTGAGGAGTACCGGTTGAAGTTAGAATCGGTCAAGTGGTTTTTGAATGGCTAGTAGAAAGGTGGTCCCTTGGTGTTAAGTGATGTTGCAGGTTAGTGGTTGTGTTTCTAAAGTGCTGATGTAGCTTGGCATGGATGTTGTAATAGAAGGGTTGTTTGTTCGTAGCAACCTTCGAGGAGTTGAGAAGATGGTATGTATGTTCAAGTTGGGCGGTGTTCTTGTAAGGCAAGTGTTGTGGTCAAAGCTTGAAGTGGAAAGGTAATGAAAGATCGAAGGTCATTGTTGGTTGGACGGATTCTTGTGAGAAGTGGTTGGCTGGTTGTGAGTAAGTGAATTCTTTTTGGAGATCAGCTGGTGGTGTGTGGAACGGCTAGCGGAGTTAAGGTCGGGGTTTTGTGATGTGATTTTTGGATATTGGATGAGTAGTCCTGGTGAGTCGTTATGGTAATGATAGCGGCGGATGTGAAGGAATGCCAGCATTCGTTGAGAAGTTTGGGTAAGCAGTTGATGCTTGGGAATGCTTGCTTGTGGTGGAAATCTCTGGAAAAGGTTGAGTAGTTTTGCAAAGGTTTTTAGAAGCAGTGAAGGTTGTGGGTTACATAGTGGCTGAACTGTTGGTTGGAGTCACTATGTGAACAAGTTTCGGGAACAGTGTGTGGTGGTGTTGAGTTTGGGCGGAGTTTTGTGAAGAGGGTGTTCAGTGGTGGTTAAGTCTCCTGTGTTGCTTTGTGGTTGCTTTGAGAGGGTTGGTTGTGCTCTTTTCGCCAGTTGAAATTTCGAGGACGAAATTTCCTAAGGGGGGGAGAGTTGTAACACCCCGGTTTTGGGCTTAGAAGTTTTGGGCGTTGACCGGTTCGGTCAAAGTGTTGTTCGAATATAAAAGGTGATTTTTAGGAAAGCCTAGTTCGGGTTGCATTAAAAATATGGAAAAATGTCCTAAAATCCTCTTTTAATATATATAAGTGAACTGTGAAATCAATTTTGCAAAATGAGGTTTGGAAGGGTGACATTTTGGGTTAGTGACCAAAATGTAATTTTTGAAAACTGCGTGACTGTTTTAAAAAGGATTGAAACTTTGAATCTTTAAGGAGCTATTTACCCAAAGGGGAGTTTCTCCAGATTTTCTAGAATATTAAATGATTTATTAAATGGTTTTTAAATAAAAGAAAAGTGGAGGGAAGATTTTGTCACTTTCTAACTAACTTTTCTCTCAAATCTTCTATTTTCCTTTTTTCTCATTTTCTCTCAAACCAAACATTTTCTCCAGAGCTTTTTCCTCTGATTTTGTCACTTAAATATACCTTTTGATTGCTAATCATCTCTACAACAAAACCTCACCATTTGCTAATTGGATTTTCAAGCTTTTTGGTTCCAAAAAGGGAGAAACTCAAGTTTGGAGGTAAGAACGTCCTTCTCCTCTGAACTTCAAGTTCTTTACTAAAATTCCCAAGTTCTCAATCCTTGATTTGTGATTTATTAAAGGTTTTGCAATTGTAATCTTGATTTTGGCTTTAAAATGCAAGATTTGCTTGATTTTGGTGAAATTTTCGTATGATCTGTTTGGGCAGTGTGTTGAGGTGTTAAATTGATGTTAATTGAATGTTAAATTGATGAATAATTGAGGTTTAATCAATGCAAACCCGAATAGGTTGAATTTCCTAAGTTTTGCTTGAGTTTTTGGTTGTTTTTGGAGTGATCTTGGTGATCTGTTATACCTGGAGGTATAAGGACGTGTTTGTGATCATTTTGGATGTTAATTGATGTTTAAAAATGGTTTGAAGTGATGGATCTTGGCTGGGTTAAGTTTTGGAAGTGTTTGGGGGTGATTTCGGTTGTGTTTGGTAGCCGAAATGATGGATTTGCAATGAGCAGCGAGTTGAGTTGTGTTGCTGGTGTTTTTAGTGCATTATGATGCATTAATCCTCTGATGATATGTGTTTGAAACAGGGGAGATCGATCCGTGAGCATTAAAGGTGTTGTGGAAGGTTTCGGATGCTTGGAAGGCTTGTTGGCTAGCCTTGTTTTGTGTATCGGTGAGTGAAGTTGGGTTTTCGGCTTTTAAAACCAAGGTTTGAAGGTTTTGGGAGCTTAGTTTAAGTCTAAACAACTTTGCTAAGCTCAAGAGTAAGTAAACGGATTTTCGCTCTTGGTTGTGTTGTGAATTGGCTTTTTAAGCAATTGTGATTGATGGTTGCAATGCATATGATTTGCATGTTTTAAATTCTGTTTTGAAAGCATATTTTAGCATGGTTTAATGCTGGTTTTGAAAGCCATATGTGAAGGATGCTCAAGGTAAGAGATCCTTGGTTTTGTACATTGAAATTGTGGATATGATGCATAGTGTTGCATGTTGTTAAATGGCTTTGTATGATGCTTTAAAACAGTGGAATATTGTTGTTAATGATGCACATTGGTGAGTGATGTTTAAGGTTACAAAGGTGGTTGAAAGTCCTTGTGTAAGCCTTGTTTATTTAAGAACAACATGGTGTTTGAAAGTCCATGGTTGGTTCTTGGCTAAAGTTCATGATGATTTTGCATTATGGTTATGCATGTGAATTAAAGGTTAATGTGGTAAGATGGTTATATTGGCTAGTGATGAAAGTGGTTCTTGGTTCGTTGATCGGATATAGTTAGCCGGCTATAGGATTGGGTGCACCGTGAATTAAGTCGCCTTGGATGTGGAGTGGTTAAGAGTGAACCGGTAAACTCCATCCAAGTATCCTAACGAGATGGTTAAGGTCATAATGGAGGATGTGATGCCCATTCGAGGACCTTGGGTAAGCAAAGGTTATATGGTGGTTAAAAGTCCATATATGGGAACCTTGTGCTTGATAAGATCACAATGGTGGTGTAAAGTCCATGTGTGGATCTTGTGTAGGGTGTCCCGGATCTCGTTAGTGATGTTATACAACTACCAATCGGTGATGCAAAGGTTGTATGGTGTTTAAAAGTCCATACATGGGAACCTTGTGCATGTTAAGGTTGTATGGTGTTTAAAAGTCCATACATGGGAACCTTGTGAAAGTTAAGGTTGTATGGTGTTTAAAAGTCCATACATGGGAACCTTGTGAAAGTTAAGGTTGTATGGTGTTTAAAAGTCCATACATGGGAACCTTGTGAATGTTAAGGTTGTATGGTGGTTAAAAGTCCATACATGGGAACCTTGGAAATGGTAAGGTCAAATGGTGTTTAAAAGTCCATTTGGGAGACCTTGGATTGGTAGTGTGTATGAAGCGTGGGGACAACGCTTGTGATCCGCGTATCCGATCGGGTGTTGAGTTGAAAAGTGGATTTGGTTGGTCACTTGGAAGCCAATATAATGTTCTTGAATATAATGAAGCATGAGATGCTTGAATTGATGCATGGTTGCATGAGATTTGCTTAATGCATTATGAATGCATGTTTACTTGTTGGTTTGAACATGTGTTGGTTATCTATTGAGAATGGTGCATGTGTGCATGAAATCTCTTTAGTGCATTGGAGTCTTGCTAAGACTTGTTGTAAAGGCATGAGATGCAAATGAGAATGATGTGGTAATATGTTGCATGGTTTAATGCATGTGTTGATTGATTGAGTAAATGTTTTAAAAAGGGTTTCTTAATTTGAAACGGCATTCAAGTATGTGAATGGTATGATGTAAAGTGGAAGTGTTTTCCAAGGTTTGATTTTAGCTTTGCATATGGTGTTTTTGCATAGAATGGCTAATTTGATGGTTTTGCAAGTTATGTTTTGAAAAGGTTTACTTAGCTTTCTAAGCTAAGGGTTGATTTTCATGTTTGTGCAATGCATGATTTTAAAGCGTGTTGTTGAAAAGGGTTTTCAAACATGGCTTTGGTTTATTGAAACGAGTTGCTTTTCAAAGAGGTTTTATGACTCGCTGCATTGATGGTGTTTTGGTTTTGAGCATTCCTCACTAAGCATTACGTGCTTACGCTTCTTTTTGTCCATCAATGCAGATCTTTGAAGTTGGACAGCGAGAAGCAAGGGATTCAAGGAGTACTCCAAGTGAGATGTATGTCTCGGTTAATAGCTATAGTTAATAAAGGCAATGGGGGTAGAATCTCTTATGTTGTTGTTAAAGGAGATTGTATATGTTGGACATGTATGGTTTATGTTTTTGAATCATGTGGATTAATGTTGTAACGTTTGAATCTCCCTATGCTTAATTTGTGTTGCTATGCTTCTTGTTTAAAAGCATGTTTGAGCCTTGAATGAGTTTAATGTGTTGTTGCACCTAGGGGTGGTTATGTATCTAGTTTTGATGCATTTATGTTCCTCATATGTTGAATGGCTTGCTGGTGTGATTTGGTTGCTTTTGGAGCATGTTTGGTGGGTCAATGTTGTGTTTAACCAGCAAGGATGCTGCAATCTGGGCAGGGCGTTTCCGAACGCGTGTTACCGTTTCGGAACGGGGCCCTGTAAAGGCCAGGGTGTTTCGAAACGGATGGACCCGTTTCGGAACGTTTGTGCTACTGCCAGTGCCTGTTCCGATACGCGTTGCGGAACGGCCCCGCGTTTCGAAACAGGGTGAACCTGTTTCGGAACACCTGACCGTTGGGGGCTGACATTGGCGGTTATGTGTTTCGAAATGTTTGCGTTTTGGTCCTAAATCTTGTTTTTGCAATTGTATGAGTTCTGGATGTCCGTTTGAGTTGAAATTTGGCAGTGAAGCATGAAACCTGACTAATTTTATATTGGTAACTTTTAATTGGGTTAAGTCCCTGTAATTCTCAGAATTTACAGTTTGGTCCCTAAAGTTGTGTTTTGTGCAATTGGGTCTCTAAATGATCTCTGATGGTTGTGATCTTTGAGTATGATGTTTGTGTGAACACATCTAAGGTTAATGAGCATCTAGACAAGATTAAAAAGAAAAAAAAGGGTCGTTAATCAAGGTTGACTTTCGGGTTGACTTTGGTTTTCCCCGTGTGATCTTCTTAATTCGGGTCGAACGTCTAGGCCGGGTTAAGGGGGTTACAGTAACGGTGTTTCTCTGTGTTCCTTCAAATGGGCTTAGTGCTACTGCCACTTTTATTGGTGAAAGGAAAAGGAAACTCTCTTCGTTGGAGGCTTTGCAGATGGGGTTCCTTCTAAGAGGAAGAAGAAAAAGACTTCAGAAGAGTCTATGGTTGTGGTTGTTCCCGAGAAGAGTAAACCTTTCGGGGCTATCGCACCCGGCAAGGGTGTTGGGGATCCTTCCGTAGTTGGGTATGTGGCTCCAGTAGTCGCGTCAAGTGTCCTTGAGATGTTCTCCAATACAGTTGCTCAAGAAGCCGTAGGAGAATAGGTCACAAATCTCTAGTTATTGATTGATCGTAAGTTCATACGATTACTTGTGTCCTTTTCTTTTTGGGGGAACACTAACTTTATACGTGTCTATTGCAGGGTCACCAGTGACGGAGGTAGTTGTGCCTTCTTTACCTCGCCTCTAAGGGATTTTTAGACTGGTGGAGAATAGGCTGCAAAATTTCCTCTGTAGGATGGGCGAGGGGGGTCATTTGGCCTTTACGGAAGCTGAGGTGGCTTGGAATGGTCAGTAGACAGCCTTGGTGGCCAAAGAAAAGGAACTGACCAAATCCAATAATAAGGTTGCTTCTATGGACAAAGATATTGAGGCCTTGAAGCAGCATTTAGCGGATGCCCAAGGCTTTCAAAGGAGGAAGGAGGTAGAGACCATAAATGAGCATCGGGAAAAGGCGACCATCGAGGCTGAAGTTGATTCGTATAGGGAAACGACCTTGAGGGGGATCAATGATTTGAGGAAGAAGGATAAGGAAGTAGCTTTAGCTCAAGAGGAGAAAAAGAACTTGGCAAAGATTCTAGAGCGTGAGAGGGTCGTTAGGCTAACTGCGAAAGAAAAGCTCGAGGAGTTTATCGGCTATGCAAGCAGATGTAAGTGCAGCTTGGTATGCACTATCCAAGTCGTTGTTGATCCTTTGGACTTAACCGGTCTAGATCTACATTGCTGCTGGAAGGTCGTAAAGGAAGATGCGGGCTTTGATCTCTATAATCCATCCGAGGAAGCCTGGGAGACAATTTGTATGGGATTGTTGCCTTACGTCCGTATAAAGGGATGTGATGATGACGAGCCTTCTTGTCTCGCGGCCATTACCTTGGAGGTTCCTTTGGATACTAGGACTCTAAATGAGACGGAGGGCCTCGAGCAATCCTACGAGGGTGGGGGAGGTCAAGTTGAGGGCACTACGTAGGATAGGATGGAGGATCCTCCAACAGTTGAGGCAAAAACCCCTTCAAAGTTTGGCACAAATGGCTCTCCGAAGGTTGCAATCAGAGGCTCCTTGGAGACGGGTGATCAGTTGGAGTTAAAGCAGTGGATCCATTCATCGCTGAATTGGAGAGTTTCTTAGAATCTTGATCTACTCTACTCATACAAAATAGTAAATGGGATTTGTGACTTTTGTGCATATTAGTGAAATCATAGCTTTGATTAGTAGTTCCTCGTGTTTCATTTTTTATTTGTAGTTTGCGTTGAACAATGCCATTCATAGCTTTTATATTAAGCATGCTCGCGTCCCCTTTCAATCTTCAAAGGATTTTTCTAAAAGGTGCAGAGTCATCCCTTTAGAGGCATCCATGTGTTTGTAGTTATCGTGTGCCTTTCTTGGTGCAAAACATGGGTATCTCATATTTGTAGGAACTATCATTGATACGCAGGGTAACTTCACCACAATCATATAAAAATGTAGGGCGAATGTCAATATATCCTTTGGGTTCTTGAGGGTTTCTCTCAAGAAGCGGAGAGGCATCCTATTAGGGGAAACCGTGTGATTGTAGACTTCGCGTGCCTTCCTTGGCACGACACACGAGCTTCTCCGTTTTTTGTAGGGTTGTAACATTCATAGCGTTTAGCGAGACGTAGACATCTCCTTTCGAAGTTATCTCATACCCTTGGAGAGACTAGTATATATGGGTCGAGGCATTCTGCACCTTTTTAGAATCGAGCACTATGGAGTGAAGTTTTTCTCGACACTTTTGTAGCATCGAGCGTTATGGTTGGAGGTGTCTCTTTTTATGCTTGTTGACTCGCGTGAGTGCTTGACAAAAGGGGTAGAAAAGGTATTGGAAAAGTAATAAAACAATGCCAAAGGTTGAGTCTTTTGCGTGCATGTATACACGGTCTGCAAGTAATATAATAGTGAGTTGAGTAACGTTTCCATAGGGATTGACCAAGAGTTTGAATGCTTTGAATGTTTACTTGTCAAGGGAAAAATGTTTTTTGATTTGAGAGTTGTTTGAAAATGATTTTAAAGAAAAGAAAAGTAAATTAAAACAGCGTTGACAAGAAGAGTGTCAAATGAGTGATGAGCGTTGGCAAGGGATGCTTGGTTTTCACGTTATTCATGTCATGCCAGCCTTTAATAATGTAGTGCCTTGGCATCATTTAACGAGCAGATTCAAAGTTGGCAAAGCCTCTTTCGATGGTCAATGCCCGAAATTAACCATGTAAAAGCCCCTATATTTCTATAGTGATGTTTTTCATAAATCAATTTGATTAAGTCCCAATCAATACTCTTAAGGGGTAGATTCACTTCATAAGTAAGTTCATCTACTTGAACATCTTCTTTCCAAGCATTTCGCCTTAGTATCTGGCAACAGATCGTTGCCCCCTAAGTCTGTTAAGATATTAAGGTTTAATAAGCCAACAATGACAGCTTTCTCTTGGCACAGTTTTGATAAAACATTGAAGAACATGCCAGATAGGGAAAACGATGTCGAAGCATTTTCATTATTAAAAACTAAACATAAAAATAGCGTTCAACGCAAACATCGTCCACTAACTATTATATTAGTTCATGGTGAGGGTATTAAACCAAAAACCTTTATTGTTTTGCATACATATCATCATTTAGGGTCCGTTTGTTTGAAGGAATTCATTTTTAGGAAAACACTTTCCCCCTCTTTCAGTGTTTGGTTGAGTAAAACCAATTACAGTCAACATAATTTAAACTACGGTGAACAAAAAAAGATCCGTGTAACGGTAAGTCACTTTCCCAAAGCTATTCACTTTTATCCCCCGAGTCCCTCTACTCTCATCTCACTATCTCTTCTTCCATCGATTGTATCCGCCTCTCACCGTCTCTCTCCCTATCACCGACACTCTCATCTCTATCATCTTCACCAAAATATGTTTTCTTTATTATTTCCTTTATTTGAGAAATGGATTTTTTGTTTTTTTTCTCATATCTAGATTTTTTGTTGATTTTTCTCTACTTATCGACATCTTTATTTTTAATTTTATGTTTTCATCTTCAGGTTGAATTTCATTGCTGATTTCTTTTGAGCTTTCAAGCGGCTAAGCTTTTGATTCTGTTAACAAAATTCAAATATGCAACCAAAAAATTTAGATTAGTTAAATGTTGCTATTCAGTTCTTAAAAGTTCACCTAAAAATTATCGAACACGGTAATAACTTTAACACAAATCCAACAACATCTATTAATATTTTACTCACGTCCTATTTTTACATACACATTGGGATAAAGGCAGTTCTAAAGAGAGCCATATGTCACTGACTTATTCTCTCAAGCTCAATCCGTGCGGCACTAGCACTCCCAACACAATGCTAGTAAGCCTTACTCACGCAACGATATGGCTAAGCAAGTGGGAACTTAAGAAAGGAAGCTTTATTAGCTTGGAGAAAGCTTTACAAGAGAGAGAACTTGTAGGATTTCTGGGATGTTTTACAAATGAGCCAAACTAGCCTATTTATAGTCTCCAACCTCCTCAATGGAAGATGGAGATTTATTTGATCCAACGATTGATATTTTGCCTCCCAAAATATCTAAAAGACCTATAATGTTCTAGAGAACTCTATACATGTCCCTAATTATCTAAAGTGTTCTAGAGAACTCCCCATAGTTCTACACTTATCTATACAAATATCTAATCATCCACAAGCTTCTAGAGAGTTCCAGACATCTCTAGAGTAGTCCTAATTCTTCCATAGTCTTCCAGGATCTTCTATAACATTCTAGATCCTTCTAGAATGTTCTAGATGCTTCCATCATGTTCCAGGTTCTTCTAGAATGTTCCAGAATCTTCAAGAATCTTCTAGAGTCTTCTAGAATCTTCCAGGGCGTTCTAGGTGTCTCTAGACCTTTGAAGAGCCTTCCGGATCGTTCTAGACTTGTGTAGGACCTCCTAGAACCTCCTAGATTCATGTAGAGACGTCTCAAGAGGATTGTGGGCCTCTCTAGGCCGTTTTAGATCCTTCTTTGGTTCATGTTTGGCCTTAAAACGTCCAAGGCACTTCATTTTGCCTTGGTTGGCCCGAGTACACCTAGGGGGCACTCCTCGGTCGGTCTTGGTGCACTTTGGTGGGGCGTGACATCCTCCCCACTTGATCTCGCGACGCCCTCGTCGTGTTTCGGTTGAGCTGCTGGGGTGTTGCTGGTGTGCCTCCTTCGACTCCTAGCTTGCCTCGTCTTCACCCTCGGCTTGACAGCTCGATCCTGGGCTATCATATCAAGTTGTGCCTTGCCATCAACTCCTTTGACGAAGGCAACAAGTTTCTTTCGTATTGGAAATGACCTCGTCACATGAGGTCATTCACATTGGTAGCACTTCACCCTTGTGCTAGCCTTTAGCGCGGACTTAGCCTTTGCGTTGCCACGATTTCCTCTCGTGGGCTTGACCTCGGTGACGCCACCTTGCTTACCCCGTACAAGTTTGGTCGGTGACTCGGCCTTACCCTTGGCCTTTGGAGATGACGGGTCGCCCTTGTGCTCCACGACGAGCATTGACCTTGGCTTAAGTCCCTCGGTGCCATGTCCCTTCAGAGTGGAACTTCCCTCGTTCCTATCGGTGTCCTCAACCGATCGAAGTGCTGAAATCATCCGCATGGATCCCATTTGTGCACCTTCATCGCCACTGTCGGTGTCACTACCTTCTTGATGCTTGGCAATGAGTGAACTAAGGGCTTGGCGTTGTGGACATTCCCGCGTCCAATGGTCACCATCACAAATGAAGCAACCGTTTGGTGGTGACTTCCTCGTTCCTTGGAACACCTTGGACTTATCATTGTCCTTGCCCTTCCAAGGGGATGAGTCTTGGTGCCTTGGTGAGTGGCCTTCTTGATGGCCCTTCTTGTGATAGCCCTTGTCTCCCCCACCTTTAGCAGGACCTCCCTTCTCATCTCTCGGCTTTAGGGTGGTCTTCTTGTGGCTAGAATATTCGATAAGGATCTCGGCCACGACAATTGCATCGGAAAGGGTTTGGACTCCTCTTCGCCTTAGCTCGGTCTTGGCCCAACTCTGGAGACCATCTATGAAGTTGAAGAGCGAGTCTTTTTCGGACAGATCGAGGATCTCGAGCACCAAACTAGTGAACTCCATCACATAGTCGTGGATGCTCCCCGACTGCTTCAACCTTCTTAGGCGAGCTCTTGCCTCGTCCTCGGCATTCTCCGGGTAGAATTGCCTTTTGAGCTCTCTTTTGAAATCGTTGAAGGTAGAGATCGTGCACGTACCTCTCTCGATGTCCAGACGCCTTCTCCTTCACCATAACATGGCGGTGTCGGTGAGGTAAAGTGAGGCAGTTTGAACCTTGGATGCCTCGTCCACAATACCCAGGCAAGATACTGCTCTAAGCCATATAGGAAATTATCGACTTCCTTAGCGTCGCGTGACCCTGAAAAGGTTTGAGGCTTGGGAACCTCGACCCTTCTAGCCTCCACGGTGGTGCTTGTCCCGGCTGCCATAGCACGTTTACACAAGGCTAGGTCGCCTTGCAATGCCTCTAGTTGGGCATGCATGTTGGCAAGTTCACGGTGAAATGACTCACGTACCTTTGTGAGTTCTACCATGAGTGCGTCGCGTACTTCACCCATTTCCGCGCGCAGTGTCTCCTCTAGCTTGATCTTCATGGCCCTCACAGCCGTGAGGATCTCGACATCCTCCGCCTCGAGGCCTTCGATCCGCTCTTGAAGGTCGTCCACGTGGGCACCCATGCCCGAAACGCTTTCCTCCATACAAGTCAAGCGCGACTCAAAGCTAGAGTGTGTGTCCTTGGACTTGGCACGAGGCCTTGTCTCCCCATGGTCATTCCTTCCATCACCCGTACATTGGTCATGTGTGACCTCGGTCTCGGATGGGCTAGCAACTTGGTTCTTGCCTGACTTGGCCATGCTCCCAACGATCGTAATACGCTATGATACCAACTGTCACAGACTTATTCTCTCAAGCTCAATCCGTGCGGCACTAGCACTCCCAACATAATGCTAGTAAACCTTACTCACGCAACGATATGGCTAAGCAAGTGGGAACTTAAGAATAGAAGCTTTATTAGCTTGGAGAAAGCTTTACAAGAGAGAGAACTTGTAGGATTTCTGGGATGTTTTACAAATGAGCCAAACTAGCCTATTTATAGTCTCCAACCTCCTCAATGGACGGTGGAGATTTATTTGATCCAACGGTTGGCATTTTGCCTCCCAAAATATCTAAAAGACCTATAATGTTCTAGAGAACTCTATACATGTCCCTAATTATCTAAAGTGTTCTAGAGAACTCCCCATAGTTCTACACTTATCTATACAAATATCTAATCATCCACAAGCTTCTAGAGAGTTCCAGACATCTCTAGAGTAGTCATGATTCTTCCATAGTCTTCCAGGATCTTCTATAACATTCTAGATCCTTCTAGAATGTTCTAGATGCTTCCAGCATATTCCAGGTTCTTCTAAAATGTTCCAGAATCTTCTAGAGTCTTCTAAAATCTTCCAGGGCGTTCTAGGTGTCTCTAGACCTTTGGAGAGCCTCTCGGATCATTCTAGACTTGTGTAGGACCTCTTGAAACCTCCTAGATTCATGTAGGGACGTCTTAAGAGGGTTGTGGGCCTCTCTAGGCCATTCTAGATCCTTCTTTGGTTCATGCTTGGCCTTAAAACGTCCAAGGCACTTCATTTTGCCTTGGTTGGCCCGAGTGCACCTAGGGGGCACTCCTCGGTCGGTCCTGGTGCGCTTTGGCGGGGCGTGAAGAGTACATGATGTGTAGGAAATATGCATCAAGTATCATTTTACTCTATTAGCCAATTTTAATACCTAAACTCAGAATTTTTATTTTTTTCTTTTATTCCTGCCAAGGGTTTATGTTGGCATTAATTTAAGCTTGCTTCGTGACATTGTTTTGTGTGAGAAATAAGAGGGAGCATACTACGAACCCCTACATTAATCCAAATATTACTAGGCTTCCTCTTCAACTCATACCCAAAAGTTTTGGACTTGAGAACTAAGAGGGAGCAAACCACGAAGCCCTAAGTAACTTATTATCCCTAAGGTAGAAGAGAGTTCAATTTTTTATTGCCTTGGAAAACATTGTTGCCTTATTTATTTCTTATTACCTTGGCATCAGAATTTTTTTCTCTTTTTTTTCTGAGCTTAGTTTTAAAAATTCTAAGTTTGCTTGGGAACTAGATGCATACTACGTGTTAAGTGAAAGTTCAATTCCCTAAACTAGAGATCAATTGTCAAGCAAACATGACATTACTATTCTGCTGGCTTAGGCAACTAAAGATTTCAAATTTCCTCATCGGACAAATTATTCTAAAACTAATTAAGCTTGCCTAACAAGTGTTAGCATTATTCAAATTTTGGTTGAGACAAAATTTTATTTTTCTTTTTTTAATGGTTTGGTATGCAAAGCTAGACTATATGGCATGAAAACAAAAATGTAAACATGAAATGCATGTCATGACATAAATGTGAGAAAATGCACACCCTCAAACCCAAGATGTGCATTGTTCTCAATGCATAAAAACAACACGTATATA
The DNA here is from genome assembly GCA_030270665.1 of Hibiscus trionum. Taxonomy (NCBI): domain Eukaryota; kingdom Viridiplantae; phylum Streptophyta; class Magnoliopsida; order Malvales; family Malvaceae; genus Hibiscus; species Hibiscus trionum. The sequence goes on along the minus strand of BSYR01000026.1, from coordinate 71,660,804 downwards.
CAGATAAACAGAAAAATAAAAATGCATGAACATACAAATGCAATGAAATAAAATGCAAAGGGGTTTAGGAAGAGAAGGACTCCCCATCGAAGATTTCTTCTCGTGTGACTCGGGTCTTCCTCTTGACAAAGCTTCCACGATCGGGTGCTTTGCGCTTTACTCTTGTCATGGAAGTTTTGCAGCAGTGGAGGCTCTAACATCACGAAGAACTTCCCTCACAATCTTGATAGGTTCTTACGCGGCAGGGGCGTCGGTGGCATCATATTGTGCCGGCGCAGCAGGCGTTGCGGTAAACTTGACTTTGGTTCCCTTTGATTCGACCAGAGAGTCGGTACTAGCAAATTCAACATAGACTAGAGACAACAGAACTGTGGCATCAGATAGAGTACAAGCTGACTGAAGACTGGCTGGCATGGCATCGTCACTGGCAAAGATCTCTGTAGGGAAATCTGGGAAAACTGGCAAGAAATTTGGGGACATCTTCTCAAGGGTCTCTCTAATGGAAACATCTCTGGCATGACTATACTGCCAAAGCTTGACATTCCGCTCCTCGACTTTCTCTAATTTAAGGAGAATAATCTCCTGGCGATGGTGGATTTCAGAAAACATTGCCATTGCACTAGCTGGAATAGAACCATTAGATTCCGCCTTTGGCACTCTCGGCTTTGGCATGGATATCTTTCCTTTTCCTTTGTCCTTGGTCTCGATGGCAGTGAGGTTTCTCCATATAGTAGGTGAGATTGTGGTGCTCTTGATTCCTTGGCCTTTGTCTGAATCAAGCTTGGGCACACCATGCCTCATGCAAATGTTGGAAATTAATAAAGGAAAGAACAAGCTGCCATTAGACTTACTAGCACATTTTTAGGTCTCTTCAATGATGATCCGACCAACATTGATTTTTTTTGCCGGTGATGATGGAATGCAATAGTGTCAGCCATTCCTTCGACATCGTTTCATTGTGAGTGGTGGGCATGAGATTTGCCATAAGAAAATGGTTCCACCCCTTCGACTGAGATTTCAATGCCGGTCTCTTGATTGTTCTATGGCCCTTGGATGAAACAATCGGTGTCGTGCCAGGTTCACACAGGTCTGCCAACAACTTCTTTCTCTTGACAGCCGTCATGGACTCGGCATACTCCATGTGTTCATCCTTCACATACCCTAGTTCAAATATGACATTAATATAACCTTCATCAAAACGAAAGCATGTACCTCGGAACATCAAGAATGGGTTGTCCTTGGTGGTCAAGTAGGCGTAAAACTCCCGGAAAATGTTCTCATAAACCTCCCCTTTTTGCTGGAAGAATATCTCCCATTTGTGCTGGTAGAGTATTGCCATGAAATCATCTGAAAATCCCACAGTTGCTTCACCTTTGAACTTGAAGTGCTTCTCATAAGAAAAGGATCTTGAGGTGTAGTTCTCTTCATGCTTTTTCCGGATCTCCTCATTGAAAAAGATTTTAAAAGAGGTTGATGAAGAAGCCATTGAAACGGAAAAAAAGCTTGGGACGGTTTGGACAAAGGAAGAAGAAGAGAAAAGATGGATCTAGGTTTCTTGCTTGATAAAGAAAGAGAGAAGTGAAAGAGATTTGTTTCTTTGAACGGATAGGGTAGGTAGAAAGTAAAGAGTTTGAGTGTTTAATGAGGTGTAATAAAGTAGCCGAATTTAATGGGGATTATCGCGACCACATTTAAAACCGAGTGTAAAAATAACCTGACGATTAGGATTTTGAAATCGAGGTTTTATCATTTTTAATTTAATCTTGAAATTAGGGTTTTTCCATATTAAATTAGATTTCTTTTATTTATTCTTTAAAATCAATTTGGAGTCACAACAATCACTTTGGTAGACCAGACACCATAAAAACGGACCAAAGATTCTTTTTAGTAAATTTTGGGTTCAGGAGTCGGTTACGTGTTGGGATTTTGTCACTTTGTTAGCACCCCTACAAACGCTCGTTATCGGTACCTTACTAATTCCACGTGGCATTTTTTCATTTCGAGCAATAATTAGAATTTAAATAAATCTTTAATTGTTAAATGTATTCCATTTCGAATGGAGATATCCTTTTGTAAGAAAATACATTTTAAACGAATATAAGTTTTGAAACATCCAAATACTTTAGGACAGTTCAATTTATATTCAAAATGTATCTCAACACAAAAGGTTTAATGTACGTCCGATTACTTTCTTGTCATTTTTAAGTAAAATCCCAATTAGAGCTCCATTGATTTAATTAATTAAAGAAACTATGAATATAATTAGGTTTAGGGTTTATGTGATAACACCCAAATAATTGGGCACTATCCATATTTGGCCCTAAATTAATAATATTCCCATTTATTTAATGTTACTAACTACTTGTATCTTATCTTAATTTAATTTTACTTCAATTAAAACTAACTATATGTGATTACATGTTCTAGATTTAAATGAAATGCTAAATATTTAACTAAAATACCCCTTTGATTAACATCTCATTACATTGAGACACTAATCAAATTAAGATATTAAAGTTGTTATTTAGCACTCATTTATTTTCTACAATTGTCTTCCTATTCAATTATTTAATTAAAGATCTTAGGCTAAAGACTCTAGTTAATTCAATTAGGTGATTAAGTTTTCCTAAAAAATATGCTATATGCTTAATTTAGAATCATGCAAGCACACATATAAATTAATTGTATCAAGATCAAATCAAAGCCGAATTTAAGGATTAAATTGAAATAAATGACAAACTAGAGGCTCGAATTTCATTATAAAGTGATTAAAATGAATTACATCTCAAACTTTCAAGGACTAAATATGTGATAACCCCCTTTTTAAAAAAGAAGCTTGTCTCTCTTAACCCGGATAGCCAACATGTGGGTCAGAGTCAACCCGGTTCCAACACGGCGCCGTTTGACTCAGAGTATTTAAGCCTCTCATCTGAGTCAGATCGGCCATTTATACAAGCCCTCTCTCTCTCCTCCCATCGAATTCTCTCTCTCTACTAACACATTTAAACCTCATCCCATGTTCGTCATCTTTTTCCGTTTTAATCCATCATAAACATCAAAACTTCTTCTTTTCTTGTTTCTTTCAGATCAAAATCCCCTATTTCATCCAAAACTCATACTTTGTTCTTCAATTTTCCAATTTTAATCTTCTACCACCATTGAAACCATGCCCTAACTTGTTCGTCGCCGCTGGAGGCGACACCGACCACTGGTCGTCGTCTTCGGTTACCTTCTCCGGCCATCTGCAATTCCGATCACCTTCTCCGATCAGACCTAAATCTCTGATCGTCTTCTCCGACCGAACCTGTAACTCCGGCCGCTGTGCCGGAAACCTAAAAACTCCCAAAATGCTCGTTTTTACCTGTTCTTGTAGGGTTCGAGCAAGAGCCAGGTCAGCATCAACCTGACTGAGATTAGTGAAAGGAGTTCTTGTCGAAGACTGACGTGAAGCCTGTTCTTCTTCTTGTCCTTGTCTTTCTTCGTGTTCAGTTTCACTGTTCAAATTATCGTTATCGTTGCCATTAGGGTTAGGGCGAGGTTCCTGTTCTTTCTGTTCCGCCGACATTCTTTTTTTGTTTGCCTTTCTACCCTCACCAATAACCTCCCGATTTAGCTTCACCGTTCCTCGCCGGAGTTTCTCCGATGCTAAGTTTTTAGATCGGAAAGAGAAATCGATGGGTCCGCAGAGATCAGCGATGGGTTTTCAATAGAATCGGGGGTATAATTGAAGAATCTAATCTAAAACAAAGATTAAAAGAGGGGAAAGAGCTGCCGTCGGTTAGAGACTTTCTTGAAAGTGATGGGAAAACTTAACGTAGACAAACAAAGGTTGGTATTTAAATTATACTCTTTATTACGATACAAATTTTCATTGGATTAATTATTATAAGATCTTATTATTTATGGGTAATCATATATTTTTAAGTGGCAGGGATTGTCGTATGCAGAAGCAACCTGGTGACCATCTAGTCTGATCAAGAAAATTTAAAATTTGTTTCTCTGTGCCTGTGATAACAAAATGTTTATTAATTTGTGGTGCTGTTGTCTCCCGTGTAATCTTTTCTTATTCTTTCTGCATGTCCTTAGCACAGCTCCAGTATTTATGATTGTGGTTACATATTTGTTTTATCAGGGAAAAGGATATAGATATTACATTTTTGTTTAACATTCTGTCTATCTCTTTCGTTACAAGAAGAGGAAATCCGAAGGGATGAGAAGTTAAAATACAATTGCAGGTGCTCTTTCCTTGAAATTTATAATTAGCAAATAACCGTTCTTCTTGATCCCTTTACGCATTTCTTAATTTTCATTAGATACCACGGAACTGCTGCTCACTCCTCTCAATACATTTAATTTAAATTGCTTATATTATTGCTTTAAATCAAAATTGCTTATATTCTTCTTTTAATCAATGTTTTTTTGCCATAGGTTTCTTTAAATATGTGAGTTGCTGCAACAAATATGAACATGGAGAGCATTTAATTGCATGTTATTTGCCTTTTCTATTTTGAAAACCGTGCCTTCTTTTATCATTTTTAAACCAGCTTCATTTTTGTTTCAATTCAAGTCTTTTGGTTGTGGAATTTTACTTCCTAGGTAAGATAGAAATACCATGTTTGTTGTCTGGCTGACAATGCACCCTAAGATTGAAAAGAACAATTTTTTAGAATTTTACTTCTTTTATCATTTTTAAACCAGCTTCATGTTATGTTTGCCTTTTATAATTTTTGTTTTCAGCATCATTTACCTGAAAGTAACGCTGTTTAATCGAACACTTTTTCTTAGAAATGCCTAGCTCTTCTTCTAGGGGTCCGATTACTGTTGTGAATACTATTGAAGTTCCTCACTTCGACCTTAAGGAAGATCCCTCTTTTTGGATGGATCACAATGTACAGGTAATCACTCAAAAATTCTAAAACAATGATAATTGCCAATGTTAGCCATTCTATCTGGTTGGTGTCTATTTGTGACACTTCAAGTATTTCAACTTGAACATAAATGTGTATGATTCTGACTAACTTTTACGACTTTACATTTTTTTCCATTTTTTCAGCTGCTCAATCGAAACATTAAACACTCTAAAGTTTGATCAGCGAGCTAAATTAATTCAAAACAACGTGAGTTTACTCCTATCGCATGTTATATATTTTATAAAAATACTTCAATTTTTCTCAATTAAAAAGTTTCTCCTGTTGATGGTGTAGGCTGTGGTGAAATGAAGATTCCACTGGAGATGTCATTGCACTACAAAATCAGATACGACTTCTAAAGGTGTGGCACATTCATCATAGTTTATTCGCTTTTTCTTTTGTAAATTCACATGAATTGAATAATTTGTAATCTGAATTGACTTCCTTGAACAGGAAGAGCATTATGCTTTTAGACGTTAGAACGTATCCCGATCTTTGTCTTTTGGTTCAACAATCACTGCTACATTGTAATCGGAAGGAAGTCCTGATTATAACGCATATAAAATGTGTCCAGAACAAGTTGACGATGTACTTGGATATGAATCCAAAGGTGCTGTGAAAATGTCCACTAAGCAGGTAGCAGGCAGATGCTGCAACGATGGTTATTTTTTCCTTAATAGAGTGTCAAACCAATTGTTTTAATTAACAATATGCTTTTTGACCTGTGAAATTCTTGCAGTTAAACTCTTTGGATGCAGTGCTTTCGGGTGCCTTGAGAAGGGAGAAAATGGGAGAAACTTCAATGTAAAAGTTTGAAGCTACAAATATTTTCAAAGGTAAGCCAGACACGAAACTGCTGTTAGAATTTGTTATTTGTTCTCTAATTTCTTCTACATGTGAATTTCAACTTTCACCTGTTTTCTCTGGTTCATTTTCAAGAGGCGGAAGTGAATGCTATAGATAATTTCAAAGGGAACTGAGAGCCTTAAGTTGACGGACTCATGATAGTGGCAATTTTTCCATACAATTTACATACACAAATTTATAGTTTAAAAATCTTGATTAAGTTACTAATTTTATTGATGATTCTAAAAACTTAGGTTTTTATTCGGGTCCGCCTCTCAATGACGTAGAGACGGACACAAATGGCTTCAACAGATGCTTAAAGCAAGAAATGAGTATCGCTTGGATTGGCAGCCGGAAACTGGATTTACGTTTGATCATATGGCATGTGAAACAGTAGACCGGGTCTGCTGAATGACAAATTAATATTTATGAGATTTTCCTTTTGTGTAACCATTTTTTTCACATATCGTCTTTTGCAGGAAATGCTTTTCAGAATGGTGGTCGAAAATTGCTTATCTGGCTATAACAGCCATTTGTTTGCCTACGGCCAGGTAATTTCTTTGAAACCTAGTCCCTTATTCTTAACTATATTAGTAATGTTGACATTATTGTGTTTGGACAGGCAAACGGGAAGTGGAAAGACATATACAATGCTTGGAGACATTGAAGATTTGGAAGTCAAGCCAACGGGGCATGACACCACTGATTTTTGGTTTATGCAAGCATTTTTGTTTAACATTCTCTCACTCTCTTTCGTTACAGGAAGAGGAAATCCGAAGGGATGAGAAGTTAAATTACAATTGCAGGTGCTCTTTCCTTGAAATTTATAATGAGCAAATAACCGTTCTTCTTGATCCCTTTACACATTTCTTAATTTTCATTAGATACCAGGGAACTGCTGCTCACTCCTCTCAATACATTTAATTTAAATTGCTTATATTATTGCTTTAAATCAAAATTGCTTATATTGTTGTTTTAATCAATGTTTTTTTGCCATAGGTTTCTTTAAATATGTGAGTTGCTGCAACAAATATGAACATGGAGAGCATTTAATTGCATGTTATTTTCCTTTTCTATTTTGAAAAATGTTCCTTCTTTTATCATTTTTAAACCAGCTTCATTTTTGTTTCAATTCATAGTTCAAAAATCTTGATTAAGTTACTAATTTTATTCATGATTGTAAAAACTTAGGTTTTTATTCGGGTCCGCCTCTCAATGACGTAGAGATGGACACAAATGGCTTCAACAGATGCTTAAAGCAAGAAATGAGTATCGCTTGGATTGGCCGCCGGAAACTGGATTTACGTTTGATCATGTGGCATGTGAAACAGTAGACTTGGTCTGTTGAAACACAAATTAATATTTATGAGATTTTCCTTTTGTGTAACCATTTTTTTTCACATATCGTCTTTTGCAGGAAATGCTTTTCAAGATGGTGATCGAAAATTGCTTATCTGGCTATAACAGCCATTTGTTTGCCTACGGCCAGGTACTTTCTTTGAAACCTAGTCCCTTCTTCTTAACTATATTAGTAATGTTGACATTATTGTGTTTGGACAGGCAAATATGAAGTGGAAAGACATATACAATGCTTGGAGACACTGAAGATTTGGAAGTCAAGCCAACGGGGCATGACACCACTGATTTTTGGTTTATGCAAGCATTTTTGTTTAACATTCTCTCTATCTCTTTCGTTACAGGAAGAGGAAATCCGAAGGGATGAGAAGTTAAAATACAATTGCAGGTGCTCTTTCCTTGAAATTTATAATGAGCAAATAACCGTTCTTGATCCCTTTACGCATTTCTTAATTTTCATTAGATACTAGGGAACTGCTGCTCACTCCTCTCAATACATTTAATTTAAATTGCTTATATTATTGTTTTAAATCAAAATCGCTTATATTCTTGTTTTAATCAATGTTTTTTTGCCATAGGTTTCTTTAAATATGTGAGTTGCTGCAACAAATATGAACATGGAGAGCATTTAATCGCATGTTATTTTCCTTTTCTATTTTGAAAACTGTGCCTTCTTTTATCATTTTTAAACCAGCTTCATTTTTGTTTCAATTCAGGTCTTTTGGTTGTGGAATTTTACTTCCTAGGTAAGATAGAAATACCATGTTTTTTGTTGGGATTCATTAATTTTCTGAGAATTTGTAGGAAAATAAGAAAGATTTTATTTTTCTTAACTTCTTATATGTACATACTAATTTCAAAGTATCCTTAACTGTGGCAGGTGGGAAGTAAACAGTTGTGGGTATCATGGGGATTATGGATTGCTATATAGTAGGCAAGGAAAGGGAGATGCTTTTGGTCCAACATATACAACAGGAGATACAGTTGGTGGTGGCATAAACTTTGCTTCACAGGAATTCTTTTTCACGTAATTGCAGCTGTATATCATGTGCTGTATTTAGGAGCATCAGTGACTCGAATGTCTATGCTGCTTACGCCTTTGGTATCACGATTTGCCTAAGTTGTGTTTCTGCTTGCAGCTTGTTACAAATGTTAACACCGCTGTTGCAGTTGAATCCATCCAAGCAATTGGGAATCTTGCTTGGGGTTTGCGGACCCATTTTTCTGGTAGTTCGCGCTTTTTGTTTCCAGTTTTACTTGTAAGTGCCATATAGCTTAGGTAATCATGAAAGCATTTAATTGCATGTTATGTTCCTTCTTTTCTATTTTGGAAACTGTGCTTGCTTTTATCATTTAAACCAGCTTCATTTTTGTTTCTCTTCAGGTCTTTTGGTTGTGGGATTTTACTTCTTTAGGTAAGACTGAAGTACCATGTTTGTCTTGTTGACATGAACTCTAAGATTGAAAAGAACAATTTTTTTGGAATTTTACTTCTTTTATCATTTTTAAAACATTTTCATGTTATGTTTGCCTTCTTTTATCATTTTTGTTTTCATCATTATTTACATGAAAGTAAAGTTGTTCATATTCCTTGGATGTTGTTTTTTGGTCTATAGATCATGTTCTCATTAATGTTTGACTTCTTTGGACTCAATTTTTGGGCTGCTTTCTTTCTGTTGTAGCAACTCACAAGTCCATCATCCATTGGTCTTCATATTTTTATATAATATATGATAAGATGTAAAATAGAATGCTGAAAACTTAAGTGTAAAAAATTTATTATAAAATTGATTTTTTGTTTTGTTTTTTGCATGAAAGATATGATTTTATAGGGGATCTTACATTAATGAAAAACACACTAATAAATTAGGGCGGTTTAATTACTTGAACATTTTCATTAATGAAAAAATATACTAATTAGTAATCGTTGAAACGATAAGCATTGAAGAAAATACAACAATACTTTTCAGTTGTTTATCACATTGCTCCTTAGTCCTTTGTCATTGTCACATTGGTTTGGTAGGAGCCTTGTTGTGAACCTTACCTAGCTATTAGCTTGTTATAACTTATTGGGTTTGTTATTTTTGCTATGTAAGAAGAAAGTGAGTCAACTTGCGAGTAATGTTTCTTTGATATAATAGATAAGCCCTCTTTATGTTTCACATCATTTCTCTTTACATTCCCTTGGGTGGTATTAACCTATATTTATTAAGTATCAGACTTTCTTCAGTTCCTATATTCAAGTTAGCCCTTCCGCCTCTTGTTAATTGGCTCTAAGTTTGATGCTATATATCAGTGCCCAGGTTTCCTGTCTTTGTACCTATTCCCATGTGAGGTTGTCCACTAGTAGGATCTTGTTGATTTATTTGTGGGGGGGGGGGGGGGTGTTAACTAGCTTTGTTCCACTAGTAGGATCTTAAATGTGATACAAGATTCACTCGGTGGAAATTCTAAAACATTGATAATTGCCAATGTTAGCCCTTCTATCTGGTTGGTGTCTATTTGTGACACTTCAAGTATTTTAACTTGAACATAAATGTGTATGATTCTGACTAACTTCTACTACTTTACATTTTTTTTCATTTTTTCAGCTGCTCAATCGAAACATTTAACACTCTAAAGTTTGATCAGCGAGCTAAATTAATTCAAAACAACGTGAGTTTACTCCTATCGCATGTTATATATTTTATAAAAATACTTCAATTTTTCTCAATTAAAAAGTTTCTCCTGTTGATGGTGTAGGCTGTGGTGAAATGAAGATTCCACTGGAGATGTCATTGCACTACAAAATCAGATACGACTTCTAAAGGTGTGGCACATTCATCATAGTTTATTCGCTTTTTCTTTTGTAAATTCACGTGAATTGAATAATTTGTAATCTGAATTGACTTCCTTGAACAAGAAGAGCTTTATGCTTTTAGACGTTAGAACGTATCCCGATCTTTGTCTTTTGGTTCAACAATCACGGCTACATTGCAATCGGAAGGAAGTCCTGATTATAACGCATATAAAATGTGTCCAGAACAAGTTGACGATGTACTTGGATATGAATCCAAAGGTGCTGTGAAAATGTCCACTAAGCAGGTAGCAGGCAGATGCTGCAACGATGGTTATTTTTTCCTTAATAGAGTGTCAAACCAATTGTTTTAATTAACAATATGCTTTTTGAGCTGTGAAATTCTTGCAGTTAAACTCTTTGGATGCAGTGCTTGCGGGTGCCTTGAGAAGGGAGAAAATGGGAGAAACTTCAATGTAAAAGTTTGAAGCTACAGATATTTTCAAAGGTAAGTCAGACACGAAACTGCTGTTAGAATTTGTTATTTGTTCTCTAATTTCTTCTACATGTGTATTTCAACTTTCACATGTTTTCTCTGGTTCATTTTCAAGAGGCGGAAGTGAATGATATAGATAATTTCAAAGGGAAATCAGAGCCTTGAGTTGACGGACTCATGATAGTGGATGTCGCTCTCTTTACCTTTTTAACAGTGGCAATTTTTCCATACAATTCCTCCCTAATCTAGTCATTTCTTATTTTAACTTTCAGCTGTTATTTTAGGTTCACGTTCAAGAGGTGTAGGTGAATGCTACAGATATTTTCAAAGGTAACTCAAAGACCAAACTTATAGAATTTGTTATTTGTTCTTTAATTTCTTCTACATGTGTATTTGCTTTGCGTGGTTCAAGTTAATTCTCTATTCAAATCAGGTTTACATTGTTAAGCGATCATTATGATTCTTTGGTTGTCAAATGTAAATAATGAAAATGGGCATACGAACACCATTTTTTCTATGAACCTCATGGTTCACGAAGAAGTTTCACAAGTTATTCTTTTGTTTTTCTTTTCCCTAATCTAAATGAAGCATTGGCTGGGAATCTGGGACACCATAAGGATTCGGCAAAAATGAACGATGAGATTTTGACAGAAGACATAAAAAAAGTGTTAGAGAAAGACATTATAACTCTAATGGCAGAGATGAACGACAAGTAAGATAATTTGTTCTCTTGAGATTGACGTTGCAAAGGCAGAGGAAGCTTGCACTACACTCCAACGGAGACTTTTGTAGGAGGAGCAGCGTGCTGCTTCTATTGAACAAAAGCATGAAGATAAGGTGGAGAATGACATTTTGAAGACACGGGAGGAGCAGTTTAAGCTAAGAACTGGTGTATCCACACTCAGGGCTCATATGGGTACACGTAGAGATTTTGACAGAAGACCTAAAAAAAGTGTTAGAGAAAGACATTATAACTCTAATGGCAGAGATGAACGACAGGTAAGATAATTTGTTCCCTTGAGATTGACGTTGCAAAGGCAGAGGAAGCTTGCACTACACTCCAACAGAGACTTCTGTAGGAGGAGCAGCGTGCTGCTTCTATTGAACAAAAGCATGAAGATATGGCAGAGAATGACATTTTGAAGACACGGGAGGAGCTGTCTAAGCTAAGAACAGGTGTATCCACACTCAGGGCTCATATGGGTACACGTAGAGATTTTGACAGATGACCTAAAAAAAGTGTTAGAGAAAGACATTATAACTCTAATGGCAGAGATGAACGACAGGTAAGATAATTTGTTCCCTTGAGATTGACGTTGCAAAGGCAGAGGAAGCTTGCACTACACTCCAACAGAGACTTCTGTAGGAGGAGCAGCGTGCTGCTTCTATTGAACAAAAGCATGAAGATATGGCAGAGAATGACATTTTGAAGACACGGGAGGAGCTGTCTAAGCTAAGAACAGGTGTATCCACACTCAGGGCTCATATGGGTACACGTAGAGATTTTGACAGAAGACCCAAAAAAAGTGTTAGAGAAAGACATTATAACTCTAATGGCAGAAATGAACGACATGTAAGATAATTTTCTGTTTTATTCTGTCCTTATTGCATTGCAGTGACGACATTTCATCTTAAATGTGATACATGATTCACTTGGTGGAAATTCTAAAACAATGATAATTGCCAATGTTAGCCCTTCTATCCGGTTAGTTTCTATTTTTGACACTTCAAGTATTTCAACTTGAACATAAGTGTGTATGATTCTGACCAACTTCTAATACCTTACATTTTTCAGCTGCTGAAAATAATTTAACACTAAAGTTTACTCAGCGAGCTAAATTAATTCAAAACAACGTGAGTGTAATCCTATTGCATGTTATATATTTTATAAAAATACTTCAGTTTTCTCAATTAAAAGTTTCTCTTGTTGATGGTGTAGGCTGTGGTGAATGAGATTCCATTGGAGATGTCAATCTTAAAGATAGAACATATTTGCTGCTGTTAGTTGGTATTCTTTCGTCACTTCACCATAGCCCATTTGTTAGATTGATCTGTGAGAAAGGGAATTTCCAGAGAAGAAAATCAGTTTCTCTGTTTTTTCATATATTATATTTTCTTAATTTACATAGAAGTCTATTTAATAGACTGAGTACACCGAGTTATACACCAAGTAGGATTCCTCACTAGTTAAACTCTATCTAGGATAATTAAGTTAGAGTTTCTGTACAACTTAACTACTATTAGATAATATTTACAAGAGTCTAGGTAGAACTAAAACTCTAATATTCACCAACACTCCCCCTCAAGCTGGTGAGTAGATAGTATAGACTCCTAGCTTGGATGTGAATTCATCAAAGGTTGCTCGTGGTAGTGCCTTGGTGAAGACATCAGCTAGTTGATCTTTGGTTGGAACAAAATGGAGCTTTGCAAGTCCATTATTAACCTTTTCTGAAATAAAATGTCTGTCAATCTCCACATGCTTGGTTCTATCAGGATGAACTGGGTTTTTTGCTATGCTAATAGCAGATTGGCTATCACTAAACAACTCAAAAGTCTGTGTGTTATCCACTGTCAGTTCTGATAACAGCCTTTTTAGCCAAATTCCCTCACAAATTCCAAGTGCCATAGCCCTATATTCTGCCTCAGCACTGCTCCGAGAGACTACAGGCTGTTTCTTACTTCTCCAAGTAACCAAGTTACCCCAAACAAAAGAGCAATACCCACTTACTGATTTTCGATCAGTTAATTCCCCTGCCCAGCTGGAATCAGTGTATATCTTCACTGATCTATCTTCATTTTTTCTAAAAATCAGTCCATGTCCAGGGGTAAATTTCAAGTACCTCAAAACTCTATTGGCTGCCTCCATGTGTTCTTCTCTAGGATTGCTCATATGTTGACTTATTATGCTTACTGAATAAGCTATATCTGGCCTTGTGAGAGATAGATAGATTAACTTCCCTACTAGTCTTTGGTATAATTCCTTATTCACAGGATCCCCTAAATCATCCTTCCTCAGCTTCAAATTACAATCCATAGGAGTGTCTACTGGCTTGCAACCTAACATCCCAGATTCAGAAAGTAAATCGAGGATATATTTCCTCTGATTAATCACAATTCCATCCTTGGACCTTGCAACCTCCATTCCCAAAAAATATCTGAGGCTCCCTAGGTCTTTAGTTTCAAACTCACTACCCAAGAACTTCTTCAGTCTCTCGATTTCTTCACTGTCACTTCCAGTAATTATTATGTCGTTTGTTGTTTCTCGGGTGTAACCTTTACAAACAATGTGTGATCTGCTTGACACTGTTTGTAGCCATTCTTCACAACAGCCTTAGTGAACCTATTGAACCAGGCCCTTGGCGACTGTTTTAAACCATATAGAGACTTGTGCAACTTGCATACCACATTCTGTTTTGAGTTGTCCTCCATACCAGGGGGAATTTGCATATACACTTCCTCCTCAAGATTCCCATTCAAGAATGCATTCTTGATATCCAGCTGATGTAATTTCCAATCCTTATTTACAGCTAAGGAAAGTAACACTCTGATTGTATTTAGTTTAGCTACAGGTGCAAAAGTTTCTTGGTAGTCTATCCCATAGGATTGTGTGAACCCTTTAGCTACCAACCGAGCTTTGAATCTCTCAACACTACCATCTGAATTATATTTTACAGTGAATACCCACTTGCAGCCAATAATTTTCTTCCCTTGTGGCAGCTCAACCAAACTCCAAGTCTGATTAGTCTGAAGAGCTTTAATCTCTTCTTCTACTGCTTTTCTCCACCTTGGATCATGTAGTGCTTCTTCCACTGTTTTTGGGATCTTCATACTATCAATTTTAGCTATAAAAGCTCTCAAGGAAGGCATTAGTTTTCCATAAGCTACAAACCTTTCAATAGGATGGTTTGTACATTTTCTAACACCCTTTCTTTTAGCAATAGAGAGGTCTATAGTGTCATCAGTAGGAACAAAAGTTTGAGGAGCATTATTACCTTCCAGATTTTCTTGGGCAGCAGAATCCAGTTCCAATTCTCGGCAAATGCTAGGATGAGTAATAGTTTCTGAAACATGTTTCTTTCTCCTTTGATAAACACTTAGTTGTTTACTCTCAAGCTGTGGAGTCAAGGTTTTTTGAGGTGTTTTTGGTAAGGATGTAGGTGTTTTTGGTAAGGATGTAGGTGTTTCAATTGGGGCAGTAGAGGTGCTAGGAGTTTTAGAACTTGGTGAGGGTACGTCTGCTGGTTTTGGGGAATGCATTGGCTGTAAAATGGATGTATGAGAAGGCTGAATATCTTGCTGTGATTTACCAAGGTCAGGTTGTGGAGGTAAACAAGGAATGATTTGGAAATTGTCATGGGACTGAAATTCCTGTAAAGTACTATCATGGGACTGAAATTCCTGTAAAGTCTCCCCCTGAATTTCAGACTTAGAGAAATAGGGTCTGTTTTCAAAGAATGTAACATCCATGGAGTTGTAAATTTTCTTGGTAGTGGGTGAGTAACATTTGTAGCCCTTTTGACTCGAAGAATAACCTAGGAAAATACATTTAAGAGACCTAGGATCAAGTTTACCCCTAGATTGAGTATGAACATGAACAAAAGAAACACACCCAAACACTCGGAAAGGAACATGAGATGACAATGGCTTGAAATGAGGAAAGGAAGCAAGAAGAACATCTCTTGGGATTTTAAATTTCAAAGTTTTACTTGGCATCCTATTGATTAAGTAGGTTGCAGTAAGAATGGCCTCCCCCCAAAAATGTTTTGGTACACTAGTAGAAAACAACAATGATCTAGCAACTTCTAAAAGATGCCTATTTTTCCTTTCAGCCACCCCATTCTGTTGAGGGGTATTGACACAGGAACTAATATGCAAAATCCCTTTTTCTTTGAAATATGAACCTAATGTTTTGGTGAAATACTCACTGCCATTGTCAGTTTTTAGAATTTTAGTAGTACTTTGGAACTGGTTTTCTACCATCCTATGGAAGATTCTAAAGACATTCTCAACCTCTGATTTTTCTTTCAACAAATATGTCCAAGTAGTCCTAGAGTGGTCATCAATGAAGGAAATGAACCACCTTGATCCAGTATAGTTTTTAACCTTAGAAGGGCCCCAAATGTCACTATGTATTACTGAAAAAGGTGAGGAAGGTGTAAATTTAGAAGGATAGTAAGGTTGTCTAGTGTGCTTAGCAAGTTGGCATATTTCACAAGCAAAGTACTTTGGATTTTTATTAGAAAATAACCAAGGAAACAGTTTAGCCATATAAGGAAAGTTGGGATGACCTAACCGAAAGTGCCATAACATAATATCACTAGAAGAAATAGAATAGGATAAAGTAGAATTAAGGCAACAGCTTGAATTAACTTGTTTATGTGGAGATAAGCCATGAAATATGTAGAGCCCATTACTCAGCCTAGCAGTGCCAATCACTGTCCCTGAACCCTTTGCCTGAAATTCACAACCATTCAAATTAAACTTAACATCACATTGGAGATCAACAGATAATTTGCTAACAGATAGAAGGTTGCAAGCAAGTTGAGGGACATAAAGCACATTAGGCAAGAAAATAGTGTCACTAAGTTGAACAGAACCACTTCCTGCAATAACTGACAGTGAGCCATCTGCTGTTCTCACTGAAGATGTAGACTTCTCATTGTTGAGTTTGTGGAAAATATGAATATTCCCTGTCATATGGTCTGACGCACCAGAGTCCACAACCCAATTTGTAGAGGTACAATCAGCAAGAAAAGATATACTCCTTTCCGAGGTTTCTGGTGTAATCATGGTTTTTATTTTAGGGTTTTTTTTTTAGGATCAACTAACCTAAATCTGATACCATGTGAGAAAGGGAATTTCCAGAGAAGAAAATCAGTTTCTCTGTTTTTTCATATATTATATTTTCTTAATTTACATAGAAGTCTATTTAATAGACTGAGTACACCGAGTTATACACCAAGTAGGATTCCTCACTAGTTAAACTCTATCTAGGATAATTAAGTTAGAGTTTCTGTACAACTTAACTACTATTAGATAATATTTACAAGAGTCTAGGTAGAACTAAAACTCTAATATTCACCAACATCATCTTAACTATTGATTTTATGGGAAATATAATGCTGGAGGGCATATGTGCTGATGCAACCTCTTTTGACTTGTCTTCTGGGCTATTGACGTCATGTATTTCTGAAGCAAAAAATTGTGTTAATCTAGTTGTTGGGAGGCAAGAAGAATAATATGAACAAGTTGTTGATGTACTTGGATATGAATCCTAAGGCGCTATGAGAATGTCCACCAAGCAGGTAGCACTTAGCAGGCAAATGCAGCAGCGATGGTTATTTTTTTCCTTAATAGATTAATATAGTGGCAAACCAATTGTTTTAATTAACAATATGCTTTATAGAACTGCGAAATTTTTGCAGATAAACCTGGCCTCCCTCCCCCTCTCTGTGTGTGTGTGGCTCTCGCCACCAGGCTTTGTTGGTGCTCAGTTTGACGATTCCACGATGTCACATTTGGGACAAGAAAGAGCATAAAGAAGATGAGGTTTTGGGTTCACATCAAGTTTCTCCTAAATCATATCTTTTCTCAAAACCCTAATTTTCTTTCATTTATTTTAAAACATCAACATGTACTCTAATTTCCTCTTAAACTAGGGAATTGGATTATCGCCTGGTGTTTTATTTTGGACTGGTATTTGCTTTGCCTTTTAACCGTTATATTGAAATAAAAAATATATTATTTTTTTTTGCCGCTTGAAGAAAAAAGAGCTTGACCTGAGCTTGTGAATGTAACTGGTACAACCAAACCATAACGAAAGATAAGGTAAATTCCTTCATTTTTAGGATTGTAATTATGCACTGTGCTGTATATGGATGTATTTAAAGCTATGCCCTGTTGCATCTATGCTTTATTTAGATTTGTTGTGCTTTCATTTCTTTGAGCATGCATACATCCATCCATACATCCTTGCATACATGCATACATCCATACATAATACATATACATGCATGCACATCCATCCATGCATACATATACATGCATGCACATCCATCCATACATACATATACATGCATCCATACACATCCATACATACATATACATGCATCCATACACATCCATACATGGATACATACATCCATACATATTCATGCATACATACATAACAAACTTTATTTCTAATTTAACATAACTAATTCGATTACAACATACAAAAGAGATACTATTGCAGGGAAACTTCGAGTTATTGTTTGGAGAGTAATTCGACACAAAGTACACCAACAAAGAGCATTGTTAGTAAGCCTCCAGTTTCGGGTTATAAGAACAAATTTGGTGGGAATGGTGGAATGTATGGAGGGAATTTTGCTGCTTTGTATAGAGGAATACCTAGCTCTTTTTCTTGTGGTCCGGTTACTGTTGTGAATACTGTTGAAAAGTTCCTCACATTGACCTTAAGGAAGATCCCTCTTTTTGGTTGGATCACAATGTACAGGTAAATCCCTCAAAAATTGACTTTTACATTTACATACACAAATTTATTGTTCATTGTGATAATTGACGAAAAATCTGGATTAATTTGCTAATTTTGTTGACGATTTTGAAAACTTAGGTTCTTATTTGGGTCTGTCCTCTCAACGACGAAGAAAACAAATGCTTAAACCAAGAAAGTTCTCAGAGTATCACTTGGATTGGCAGCCAAAAACTAGATTCACATTTTACCATGCGGCATGTGAACAATAGACTAGGTCTTCTTATAGACAAATTTATATTTGTGAGATTTTCCTGTTGTGTAACCAATTTATTTTCACATATCTTCTTTTGCAGGAAATGCATTTCAGGATGGTGGTCGAAAATTCTTATCTGGTGGTCGAAAATTCTTATCTGGCTATAACAACTGTTTGTTTGCCTACGGACAAGTACTTTTTTTGAAACCTAGTCCCTTCTTCTTAACTACATTAGTTAAGTTGACATTACTGTGTTTGGACATGCAGACAGGAAGTGGAAAGGCATATACAATGCTTGGAGACATTGAAGATTTGGAAGTCAAGCTAACGGGGCATGACACCGCTGATTTTTGGATTATGCAAGCATTTTTGTTTAACATTATCTCTATCTCTTTCGTTACAGGAAGAGGAAATCCGAAGGGATGAGAAGTTAAAATACAATTGCAAGTGCTCTTTCCTTGAAATTTATAATTAGCAAATAATCGTTCTTGATCCCTCTGCTACCAACTTGCTTGTAAGTTTCCTATTTTCTTATGTTTTCGATTCATATTTTTCCTCCAGCTAATTTTCATCATGCAATTCTTAATTTTTAGCTAAGGGAAGATGTTAAGAAAGGGGTGTACGTGGAAAATCTCAGTGAACTTGAAGTTCACACCGTGCGTGATATTTAATTTTCCATAGGGTTCTTTAAATGGGGGAGTTGCTGCAACAAATTTGAACTCATTCACATTGTGTTTAACGTGCATTATTGAGAGCAGGTGGGAAAAATACTCGACAACTAATTTGATGTTTGCAAGATTAAACCTCGTTGATTTGCTGGTTCTGAAAGGTACCGTTCAAAGCAGTTTGGTGGAGCATGTATATGTTTGTGTTTTAGTATATTTGTGTGATGAAATTCCTATCAACACTAGGGAACTTAAAACTACTTCGCTTTTTCTTTCACAGATATTGATGATTTTTATTATATTTCCTTTGCTTAACTTTTAGTCATTGCTAGTCAAACTTATGAGTACATATTATCATATGCAGTCATGCAATTATGATTGTTGTGGATGTGGCAAATGGAAAGCCATGGCACTCCGTATAAGACTCAAAGCTCACCGTTCTAGCTTTCTTCTTTAGGTCAGTTTCAGTTTTATTTTGTCCTTACTGCATTGCAGTTGCGACATTTCATCTTAAATGTGATACAAGATTCACTCGGTGGAAATTCTAAAACAATGATAATTGCCAACGTTAAGTCAAGGAATCCTTATAACTTTGCAATCCTTAGAGGCAAGTCAATTGGCACATCAAGAGTGCATCTATGAGTTTAAGTTAGCTTTGGTTCTTTAAGTTGAGGATTTTGTACTTCTAGAAAACCTTTCAGTCACTTTGCTGACCGCTTCAGCTTAATTTTTTTTGTAATTTCATTATATATATTGGCATGCATGCATGTATGTGTGTGTATGTATCTCTGTCTCTATATGTGTGTGTATCACATTATTTGGTTATGGTCACTTTGACTACCATTGGCAATGTTGCATCTGCAATGTGATCGGTTGTAGAGAAAGCAAGCAAGGTTTGGTGGACACACTTTGTCATTTAAAAACACTTATATTCTTTTAGAAATTCTTAGAAATTGGTACATCGAGAATGCATCTATGTTGGTTCTTAGAAATTCTTTTGCATGCAACTATTTATAACATTTAACTACTTTCTAATCGAACACTTTTTCTTAGAAATGCCTAGCTCTTCTTCTAGTGGTCCGATTACTGTTGTGAATACTGTTGAAGTTCCTCACTTCGACCTTAAGGAAGATCCCTCTTTTTGGATGGATCACAATGTACAGGTAATCACTCAAAAATTGACTTTTACAATTTACATACACAAATTTATAGTTCAAAAATCTTGATTAAGTTACTAATTTTATTGATGAATCTGAAAACTTAGGTTTTTATTCGGGTCTGCCTCTCAATGACGTAGAGACGGACACAAATGGCTTCAACAGATGCTTAAAGCAAGAAATGAGTATCGCTTGGATTGGCAGCCGGAAACTGGATTTACGTTTGATCATGTGGCATGTGAAACAGTAGACCGGGTCTGCTGAAAGACAAATTAATATTTATGAGATTTTCCTTTTGTGTAACCATTTTTTTTCACATATCGTCTTTTGCAGGAAATGCTTTTCAGGATGGTGGTCGAAAGTTGCTTATCTGGCTATAACAGCCGTTTGTTTTCCTACGGCCAGGTACTTTCTTTGAGACCTAGTCCCTTCTTCTTAACTATATTAGTAATGTTGACATTATTGTGTTTGGACACGCAAACAGGAAGTGGAAAGACATATACAATGCTTGGAGACATTGAAGATTTGAAAGTCAAGCCAACGGGGCATGACATCACTGATTTTTGGTATATGCAAGCATTTTTGTTTAACATTCTCTCTATCTCTTTTGTTACAGGAAGAGGAAATCCGAAGGGATGAGAAGTTAAAATACAATTGCAGGTGCTCTTTCCTTGAAATTTATAATGAGCAAATAATCGTTCTTCTTGATCCCTTTACGCATTTCTTAATTTTCATTAGATACCAGGGAACTGCTGCTCACTCCTCTCAATACATTTAATTTAAATTGCTTATATTATTGTTTTAAATCAAAATTGCTTATATTCTTGTTTTAATCAATGTTTTTTTGCCATAGGTTTCTTTAAATATGTGAGTTGTTGCAACAAATATGAACAGGGAGAGCATTTAATTGCATGTTATTTTCCTTTGCTATTTTGAAAACTGTGCCTTTTATCATTTTTAAACCAGCTTCATTTTTGTTTCAATTCAGGTATTTTGGTTGTGGAATTTTACTTCCTAGGTAAGATAGAAATAGCATGTTTGTTGTGTCTAGTTGACAATGCACCCTAAGATTGAAAAGAAAATTTTTTTGGAATTATACTTCTTTTATCATTTTTAAACCAGCTTCATGTTATGTTTGCCTTTTATAATTTTTGTTTTCAGCATCATTTACCTGAAAGTAACGTTGTTCACTTTTTAAACTTCAATTTCTTTTTGTTTGAAATGTTTTCATTTCGTTTTTTTCTTGCTTACATTGTTTCAAATTCTTGAGACAAAACACGACCAAGAATGAGGAATTTGAGAATGTTCCAGTGAACCCTAGAGATTCACTAGCTTTCAACAGATCAATGGATCGAGTAGCCCTCCTCTTAACACCATTCAAGATCCAACGACAAAACCTAAACCAAGGGACCATTCAAAGCTGGATTCGACATTGCCTCTAAAAACCCCATATAAACATGGGTTTTCGACAAAAGCCAAGTACAGTTGGGCGAAGAATGAATCGTCCGAATCAGATTTGCATAATGGGGGGACATCAGATATGACTCCGAGGGTGAGTAGGGTAATAGGGAGGGCGACAGTTGTGAATACAGTTGCACAAGCTGTTATTCGGAGAGTAATTCGACACAAAGTACACCAACAAAGAGCGTTGTTAGTAAGCCTCCAGTTTTGAGTTATAGGATCAAATTTGATGGGAATGGAGGAATGTATGGAGGGAATTTTGCTGCATCGTACAGTTGTGAATACAGTTGCACAAGCTGTTATTCGGAGAGTAATTCGACACAAAGTACACCAACAAAGAGCGTTGTTAGTAAGCCTCCAGTTTTGAGTTATAGGATCAAATTTGATGGGAATGGAGGAATGTGTGGAAGGAATTTTGATGCATCGTACAGTGGAATGCCTAGTTCTTCTTCTGGTCTTCTTACTGTTGAAGTTCCTCACTTCGACCTTAAGGAAGATCCTCTTTTTGGATGGATCACAATGTACAGGTAAGTCACTCAAAAATTGACCTTTACGTTTACATACCGAAATTTGTAGTTCATTGTGATAATTGAAGAAAAAACTGGATTGATTTGCTAATTTTGTTGATGATTCTGAAAACTTAGGTTCTTATTCGGGTCTGTCCTCTCAACGACGTAGAAGAACACAAATGGCTACCACATATGCTCTACTTGTGCAACTATTGCTTTTGTAGGTGTGAATAGACTATTAGAGGCAAGCCATAATAATCTCATCATGCAGAATCAGTGGAGATGACCTTGAGTAAGGATTCTCTTCTAAACGAACATGCTACTATGTTGAAGAAGCAGAAAAACATATTTGTTCCCTTGAGATTGACGTTGCAAAGGCAGAGGAAGCTTGCACTACACTCCAACAGAGAGTTTTGTAGGAGGAGCAGTGTGCTGCTTCTATTGAACAAAAGCATGAAGATAAGGCGGAGAATGACATTTTGAAGACACGGGAGGAGCTGTCTAAGCTAAGAACTGGTGTATCCACACACAGGGCTCATATTGGTACACGTAGAGATTTTGACAGAAGACCTAAAAAAAGTGTTAGAGAAAGACATTATAACTCTAATGGCAGAGATGAACGACAGGTAAGATAATTTGTTCCCTTGAGATTGACGTTGCAAAGGCAGAGGAAGCTTGCACTACACTCCAACAGAGACTTCTGTAGGAGGAGCAGCGTGCTGCTTCTATTGAACAAAAGCATGAAGATATGGCAGAGAATGACATTTTGAAGACATGGGAGGAGTTGTCTAAGCTAAGAACTGGTGTATCCACACTCAGGGCTCATATGGGTACACGTAGAGATTTTTACAGAAGACCTAAAAAAAGTGTTAGAGAACGACATTATAACTCTAATGGCAGAAATGAACGACAGGTAAGATAATTTTCTGTTTTATTCTGTCCTTATTGCATTGCAGTGACGACATTTCATCTTAAATGTGATACATGATTCACTTGGTGGAAATTCTAAAACAATGATAATTTCCAATGTTAGCCCTTCTATCCGGTTAGTTTCTATTTTTGACACTTCAAGTATTTCAACTTGAACATAAGTGTGTATGATTCTGACCAACTTCTAATACCTTACATTTTTCAGTTGCTGAAAATAATTTAACACTAAAGTTTACTCAGCGAGCTAAATTAATTCAAAACAACGTGAGTGTAATCCTATTGCATGTTATATATTTTATAAAAATACTTCAGTTTTCTCAATTAAAAGTTTCTCTTGTTGATGGTGTAGGCTGTGGTGAATGAGATTCCATTGGAGATGTCAATCTTAAAGATAGAACATATTTGCTGCTGTTAGTTGGTATTCTTTCGTCACTTCACCATAGCCCATTTGTTAGATTGATCTTAACTATTGATTTTATGGGAAATATAATGCAGGAGGGCATCTGTGCTGATGCAACCTCTTTTGACTTGTCTTCTGGGCTATTAGCGTCATGTATTGCTGAAGAAAAAAATTGTGTTAATATAGTTGTTGGGAGGCAAGAAGAATAATATGAACAAGTTGTTGATGTACTTGGATATGAATCCTAAGGCGCTATGAGAATGTCCACCAAGCAGGTAGCACTTAGCAGGCAAATGCATCAGCGATGGTTATTTTTTCCTTAATAGATTAATATAGTGACAAACCAATTGTTTTAATTAACAATATGCTTTATGGAACTGCGAAATTTTTGCAGATAAACCCGACCTCCCTCCCCCGCTCTGTGTGTGTGTGGCTCTCGCCACCATGCTTTGTTGGCGCTCAGTTTGACGATTCCACGATGTCACATTTGGGACAAGAAAGAGCATAAAGAATATGAGGTTTTGGGTTCACATCAAGTTTCTCCTAAATCATATCTTTTCTCAAAACCCTAATTTTCTTTCATTTATTTTAAAATATCAACATGTACTCTAATTTCCTCTTAAACTAGGGAATTGGATTATCGCCTGGTGTTTTATTTTGGACTGATATTTGCTTTGCCTTTTAACCGTTATATTGAAATAAAGAATATATTATTTTTTCTGCCGCTTGAAGAAAAAAGAGCTTTACCTGAGCTTGTGAATGTAACTGGTACAGCCAAACCATAACGAAAGATAAGGTAAATTCCTTCATTTTTAGGATTGTAATTATGCACTGTGCTGTATATGGGTGTATTTAAAGCTATGCCCTGTTGCATCTATGCTTTATTTTGATGTGTTGTGCTTTCATTTCTTTGAGCATGCATACATCCATCCATCCATCCATCCATCCATCCATACATCCTTGCATACATGCATACATGCATACATCCATACATGATACATATACATGCATGCACATCCATCCATCCATCCATACATACATATACATGAATCCATACACATCCATACATGCATACATACATCCATACATATACATGCATACATACATAACAAACTTTATTTCTAATTTAACATAACTAATTCGATTACAACTTACAAAAGAGATACTATTGCAGGGCAACTTCGAGTTATTGTTTGGAGAGTGATTCGACACAAAGTACACCAACAAAGAGCATTGTTAGTAAGCCTCCAGTTTCGGGTTATAAGAACAAATTTGGTGGGAAAGGTGGAATGTATGGAGGGAATTTTGCTGCATTTTATAGAGGAATACCTAGCTCTTCTTCTTGTGGTCCGGTTACTGTTATGAATACTGTTGAAAAGTTCCTCACATTGACCTTAAGGAAGATCCCTCTTTTTGGTTGGATCACAATGTACAGGTAAATCCCTCAAAAATTGACTTTTACATTTACATACACAAATTTATTGTTCATTGTGATAATTGACGAAAAATCTGGATTAATTTGCTAATTTTGTTGACGATTTTGAAAACTTAGGTTCTTATTCGGGTCTGTCCTCTCAACGACGAAGAAAACAAATGCTTAAACCAAGAAAGTTCTCAGAGTATCACTTGGATTGGCAGCAAAAAACTAGATTCACATTTTACCGTGCGGCATGTGAACAATAGACTAGGTCTTCTTATAGACAAATTTATATTTGTGAGATTTTCCTGTTGTGTAACCAATTTATTTTCACATATCGTCTTTTGCAGGAAATGCATTTCAGGATGGTTGTCGAAAATTCTTATCTGGCTATAACAGCTGTTTGTTTGCCTACGGACAGGTACTTTTTTGAAACCTAGTCCCTTCTTCTTAACTACATTAGTTAAGTTGACATTACTGTGTTTGGACATGCAGACAGGAAGTGGAAAGGCATATACAATGCTTGGAGACATTGAAGATTTGGAAGTCAAGCTAACGGGGCATGACACCGCTGATTTTTGGTTTACTGTGTTTGGACATGCAGACAGGAAGTGGAAAGGCATATACAATGCTTGGAGACATTGAAGATTTGGAAGTCAAGCTAACGGGGCATGACACCGCTGATTTTTGGTTTATGAAAGCATTTTTGTTTAACATTATCTCTATCTCTTTCGTTACAGGAAGAGGAAATCCGAAGGGATGAGAAGTTAAAATACAATTGCAAGTGCTCTTTCCTTGAAATTTATAATGAGCAAATAACCGTTCTTGATCCCTCTGCTACCAACTTGCTTGTAAGTTTCCTATTTTCTTATGTTTTCGATTCATACTTTTCGTCCAGCTAATTTTCATTACGCAATTCTTAATTTTTAGCTAAGGGAAGATGTTACGAAAGGAGTGTACGTGGAAAATCTCACTGAACTTGAAGTTCACACCGTGAGTGATATTTAATTTTCCATAAGGTTCTTTAAATGGGGGATTTGCTGCAACAAATTTGAACTCATTCACATTGTGTTTAATTTTCAGTACGGGCAGAAGATTCTAAGATCTTGACTTTAGGTGAAGCTACTTCCTTTTGTACGAAAGCCATCCCCGGAAAAGTGTTGGTGTCTTCTCTCACTTATAGGTCTTTGAACCCAAACATGGTTGCGATTTGGCTGACTGTTTTCTGGTGTGATATCTCAATCTCTTTCTTCAGATTATTTATCATCTTCTCAAGCTTGTCACAAATACTCTTCTGATTTGCTTCCAGAGTTGTCAACATTTCCTCAGTGCTCATGACTCGAGTCGTGTTTGCGCAGGATCTTTACTATTTAAATGGAATTTTCCAAAATTAATCCTTTTATTATTCATGAATGAATGCAATGATTGAAACATTATTTATTGCAAACAAAAAACAATGCATGGAAGCAAATATATGTGTGCACAAACGAATTCACAAAAGCAAGCAAAACAGTGCAAATGCATGAATTCAGTCGAAGGGCCATCAATTCCATTGAAAATCTGCTCATGAAAGAAAACTCTTCATTAAATTCGAAAGCTTTTATTACATCTTCTGTGAATTACAAATATCTTTCTGCTTGAACGCCTAATTCTCTGATTTCTTCAACTAGCACATGAGCCTTGGTCCAACTTCTCCAACGGACTTGATGTACTGACGAAGGGTTGCAGCTTCAGTCGCCAATATTGTCACGTGCTTGGTTCTCCTCCTTTTTTAAAAGCTTTCCATTCATAATTGAGCAATTTTCCAGAATCAACCCCTTCTAAATATGAAATGATGCATGCAATAAATAAATATACTATTCACACAAAAGGTTTAGTAATAAACATGCTACAAAAACAACACAAAAAGGTTAGTAACAAATAAATATGCTACAAAACAAAACTCACACACACAAAGGTTGGTAATATTCTACAAAAACAAAGCTCACACACAAAAAAGTTAATAATCTTTATGCCACAAAAACACAACACAAAAAAGGTTAGTAAACTTTAATATACAAAAAAAAAACAGAAACAAAACCCAAAAGATCCAAAACAATTTAATTGCATAACAATTCTGGGCCGGCATTCCAACATTTCAGGACATGTCCCCACGGATTATTCATACGACTCAACACCCTAGGCTTTTCGCATGGCTCTATTGGGATAGGCTCTAAATTCTCAAACTTGGTTCGATTCTAAAAGGGTACTCGAGTTGTCCTTGTTGTCCTCTACTAAGAGTAGCAAAGCCCTTGATTCTCACCCATTATAGGCTACAAACGAATCGAGTTCAACTTAGGAGGACTCACCACTGAAGCCTTCTCGAAGAATCAATATCCTTACGAAGGCAAATGGATTGAGTCCCGAAGGTACTTTGCGATGGTCATACGAAGAATCAATATTTTTACATGAGCAAAGCGTGTTCCTCCCACTTAAAACGAATGGGAAAAAGCTCGGGAATAGAGCTTGGAATTAAGTCTTAAATGTGTATTTAAAAAAAACAAAAACATCTCCCCAGCGGAGTCGCCAAGCTGTCGAAACCGTCTTTTTACGGGAGGCATTGACTTTTTGGAAAACACTTTAAAAATCAACGGAGTCGCCACCAATCTTTTTTTTTTGAAAAAAAAGTGTGATTGGATCACTTTTAAAAATAGGGTTATTTTAATAAAACATTTTTGGTTTTAATAAAACAACATTTTGGTCTGCGAAAATCAGAAAACAGGTTCAGGGGTCGGTTACGCGTGGGGAAGGATTAGCACCTCCACGACGCCCAAAATTGGTACCTAATTGGTTTTAAAAATCGTTTTCAAAACTAGAATTTGCAAGTTCAAAAAGGTTCGACTTTACTTGTTCGTTTAATGAATATTATTCTATTTTAACGGCCTTATCGCCCGGGAGATGAACTTTAATCACCGCCAACATTTCTGGCACTAACCCGTCATTCCCGTTTGATAAGACACCACATTAAATCAAGTTTTCACTCTTCAAGCAACAAAGAAATTTAGTGTGTTGAGCATTTTTATATTTAATTCTAGGTTTGATTAAAAAAGCTAAATAAACTTCTAAGTCTTTTATTCCTAATTTAAAGTTTAAGTATGCTTAAATGTATTTTTTTTTTGTGAAGAACATTTTCAACAAAACAAGTCTATATCTAAGCTTTACTCCCTAATCCTAAGTTTTCACCTATTTCTAAAACAAGCAAGCAAATTTTTATTCTTTTGAATTTTTCATTTTTTATTCTTCCTTTAAAAAGCCTTAATTTCTTTTTATATCTTTTATTTTCTAAGCCAAAACCCATTTTTTACGTTTTTTTTGTGTTTTTTATCTTTTTCATTTTTATGTTTTTTTACCACTTTGTGTTTTCCTTATTCAAAATAATTTTCACTCTTTTTTAAGAAATCATTTTCATTTTTTCATTTTTTAAGTTTTTCCTTTTTAAACAACCCATCTTTAAAATAAAATTTTATTTTTCCTAAAGAACTTTTTTTAAGTTTTTTTTCTCTTCAAAAATTTTATTTTTAGCCTAGACCCCTAACTTTATGTAAAACCTTTTTATTTTCTTTTTCTTGAAAACTTATTTCTTTTTTTTAAAAAAAAAACGTCTTTATTATTATTATTTTTAAAAATCATTTTGCCAATCAATTATTAAAACAAATCAAATAAAAATCTTTTTAATATTTTTCTTAAAATCAAGCCCTTTATTATCTTACACCTCACATTATTATTTTTCTAATTAAATCCCTAATTTCAAGTTTTCAATTTAACCATATTTATTCTTTTTTATTCTTGCATTTAAAATCTAAACACCTTTTAAATTATTTTCTACATTCCTAAAGATCAAAATCACCCTAACAAATTTTTTAAAAGCATGAAAAAATTTTAAGATCAAACTAAAAATTTAAACGAAATTTAAAACAAAAAAGTTACTGGAATCGTGAACAATTTTCCGACTTCGAGAAAGCAACCGAGAAATCGATGAACGATGAACTCGAATTGAAGCTTCTCAAAATGCTCCAAACCACCTCTAGAAAATTGCTCCAAACTCGAATTTTCACTCCAAAAATTTCCAGCCAACTCAAGAAAAAATTAGAGATTTTTTCGGATTTTTCTTGAACCCTTTTTAGTGTTTTTTCTCTCAAATGGTGTGTGTTGAACAAGTGGGTGAAGGGGGGTTATACTAAACTTTGAGCTTCAAAATCAAGCCAATATCCGAATTTAATCCCCAAATTGGAGCCTAAATCAGACAAACAACTTGATACCCGGTAAAACCCTCAAGAAATCATCCATTTTGATCCAAATTCGGGATATAATTTCCCCTTTAATTCGAATCTAGGGTTTATTATTTAGTTTCGGTTTTTTGCAGATTCCGGCGATTATAGGCAACAGCGGCAAGCGGCGTCAGCGACAAAGGGATGGCGGCAACAAGGCGGTCCGATCGGCAGCTTCGGTGACGGCTGTCGCGGCCGGCCAGTCAAACCCCCCTTTGTCTTAGTTGTTCGAACAGGGGAGAGGAAGATGACCACCCGCGCGCGTGCGGCACACGCGCCAGGCGCATGAGTGCGGGTGGTCCTTCCCTTTTTTTTGCTTTTTCTTTTCTTTTCCTTTTTTTATTTATTTTTTGTTGTTTTTGCTGTTATTTTTCTTTGTTGTTTTTTGCTATTTTTTTATTTTTTGTTTTAATTTTGTTTCCTTTTTTCCTATTTATTTTTTAAAATTTTATCACATTTTCTTTCCTTTTTTTTTCCTTTTTAAAAGATGAGCTTTTTCCAAAGTGGGCTTTGTTTATTTCTTTAAAAGTGGGCTTCAAAATGGGCTCTTTTTCCTTTTGAAATGGGCTTTAAGAATGGGTTTTGAAAGATAGGTTTTTATTTTTAATTCTAAAAAAGGTGGGCCTTTTATTATTTAGAGGGAAAAAGAATTTTTTTTATTTTTTTAAAACTGAGGTGAAAATTTAGTGACAACAGGACCAAACCGACGTCAACCTAGACCCGAGTCGACCTAACTCGAGTCGAACCATTAACTTGACCCGTTATAACATGAACTTGATCTGACTCAACCTCAAAATACATCTGAATACCCGACTAACAGTTGCATAAGATCAAATCATACTAAGCAATAGGGATTAAATCCCAAGTAGAGTACAACACATGGACTAAAACCAAAATTCCACCGTTTCTTTTTATTTGTTGAAAACCCATGGCTAAGTCGAGACTGGTCTTACAGCAGCCAACAAATGGGGTTTTATAGGGGAAAATAGTTGGCTCCATTCTCATTTTAAAAATCAAAATTTTTCTTTTAATTGTGTTGAAATGAAAACAACATAATTTTACTAATTTTTTTGGGTTATATTCAAACAAAGAATCAAAAGATTAAATAACAGAGTTAGATGTTCAAATAAGACTTAGAATTTTGAAATTTAGGGTTTGAGTTAGTGATAAGATTTAGGGTTAGAGTTTTAAAATTTATGGATAATGTATATTTTGTTAAGGATTAGGGTTTAATATTTAAGGTTAGAGCTTAGAATTTAATTTTCTTGAGTCGGGCATAGAACATGGCACAGAAAAAAGGCAAATAAATATAAAATCTAATTTATTGCAAATAAGATAAAAATAAAGTAAGTATAAAACCAACTTCATACAATCTGAAAGATTAAAATTTAACAGTATTTCCTGCATATAACTAGTATTTCATGTATGTATAACTAGAATAACTTAACTAAACTAAATATCTCAATAGACACAGAAAAGAAGGAAAACTGCCACCCTCATCCATCATGCAGTAGTTACTTCGAATGTTGATATGTTATCGAGTCACGCTCAGACCTAGTTTTGTTCATCGTGAGACGGAAAATCGTAAAAATTAACATTAGCAATCGTAACAACAAAGAAACTAAAACATGTTTTTTAGAGCAATGAATCACTAATAAAAGTAATTCTTAACTTACAAGATCAAAGAGTATAATTTTTGGACAAGACCGCACACTACCAATCTTTATTTCGTTGCCAATCCAAAACAGTTGGATTTTTTTCCATATTTTTCAATTCATTAGTATATGCAGCCTGCAAAAAAAATATTATCAATATACATAATAACAAAGAGTAATTACTATTATATTTAATATTTAATTACCTCGGATATGTCATCTTTTTTGTATGTGTCGGGCATGTATCCAGCTAATATTGGTATTTGATGTGCATCAGTATGCCTCTTATCCTGATCAGAAGGCTTGTTCAGAAAAGGTTCAGAGGTTTTATGCAAGTCCAACATGACATCGTCATCATATGAAACATGTTTTGGGTTGGACGATGAAGCTTGACATTTATTTTTCTTCAGTTTTTCCCTTCCAGTTTCAAGAACTATATGATCACCAATTCCAAGAAACTCTCTGCTTTTACTAGTTCTATTTTTACATCCCACTTTCACCGCTTGCAATTTGAGAGTCATTTTTGCAAATTGATATTGAACCTCATTGAAAGTTTTAAATGACTGTGATGCACGATGACATATAGTCATACAATAAGAGGCTAGAGTGGAATACCTGGCTTCGACTGTTGTTGGATTATTATCTTCGACATCTGCATTCTTATTTTGTAATCTAACATCCTTCTTCGCATAAATAGTCCACCGTTTCATTATACATTCTTGGGGTATTTCCTTTTCCTTTTTCAGATTTCAACACGGCAAGCATATGGCGACATGGAAATCCAACGGACTCCAACTTCATACAACAACAATACATGGTATCATGTGTGTTATTTTTAAGTACAAGATAAAACTTCTCCTTTTCAACATGCTCTAACCAATAACACATGCACTCATTCTGTATTTCCCTTTTTTGACCAAATAATAACCCTCATAGGACATTTCTTTGCACAGTGTAGCAAAAGCATTTCTCGTATATACTTGGGCTGCGTTACATTTTAAAGTTCCCAACACACCGTCACAATATGGTTGTTTATCCATTGTTTTGTAGTCTTGATGACCTTTCTCACATCTTAGAGATTGTAGCTGTTTATGATAGTTCTCAACAAATTACCTTTCTGTCTAGCCAAGTTTTCAGTGTTCTATTCATTGACTCGCACCGTTGCGTAGTCCTCATCGCTGCACACCAAAATATTTAATGATTTTGTTAAATGTAGTAAATAAATATAATACTAAATACAATTAAAGTGTATATAATGTTACCTGCATAAAAATATCCTTGCAAATATGCTTCTGCCCATTTCTCTTTATCTTCATACAATTCTTGTACCCATCTTTTTCCTTCAACTTTGTGTTTGTCCACTAATTCTTTCCAAGCCCTTTCAAAATCTGATGGCGTTCTACACTTGTCAGCACATCTCAAAAACCCATCGAGAAAACTGTGTTGAGATTTATACTGCACGTTCCTCATAATATGCTATAAACACAATCTATGTTTTGCCTCGGGTAATACTTGAGAAATGACATTTTCCATGGCCTTATCTCTATCAGTAATGACAGTAAGTGGTTTGTAGCCAATTCCCGCTTCAATCAATTGTTGTAACACCCACACATAGGTATCCTCTTTCTCATTCACAACTAATGCACATTCAAATGGTCATGCGTTTCGATGATGATTGACACCAACCAAAACAACGAACGACGTGTTGTATGCATTGCACTTGTAAGTTGTATCAAATGCAAGTACATGACCGGATTCTTTATAGTCGGTGCGTGATATACCATCGCACCAGAACAACTTCTCTAAGTTTCCAAGCTCATCTCTCGTGTGCCTCACAAAAAAGGGATCAGATTCTTGCTTTCCATATAATTACGCCATCACCATTTCAGCATCACCATCTTGCACTTCTTCTCGTTTGATTATGTATAGATAGTTGTACAAATCCTTCGGTAGAAATCCAACATTCTCAATTGAACCAACTTTATTCACAAAATTGCGCATAATTTTACTTGGAGTAATTCCAGAGTTGTGCATGCTCTTAATCTTAATTTCGTCTAACTCGGTAATTTTTCAGAATGACCTACAAAATAAATCATTAAAAGAACATTACACACACACACATATATTTAAGCTAGAAGTTAGTATGTAACAATTTACTTATTGATAAATTACATACATGATGTAAGCAACTTGTGTTGGCTGAACCATCTCATGGTTATGATCTGCGCAAAATTTAGCAACTTTCCAATGTTGATATCGTTCATCAAATTTGAATTTAATAAATGCTCCACATCCAACTCTGATGACCGATCTTGGTTCACGTTTTCTGTTTGGCAAGTTAATCCACCTTTCTTCTCTATGTCCCTCCTTACGGCACAACAATTTTTTTTTGAAATTACATTACCACCATTTCGACTTTTCACTGACTGGCTCATTCGAACTCCAAAACCTTTCACTTTTGCATAGGTATAATAAAACTCAATGCAATCATCTAAAGTCTTCCACTTCAGCATATTCATATCATTCTCATCGTAATTTTTTAATTCTTTCCCAATATTGTATCATATATTCTCGTCAATGAAGTAGTCAATTGTCTTCTCATCATCTATATGTTTCTCATCATCAACATTACATTCAATTTGTTCTTTTTCAGCATAAGTTTCACAATCTGATTCACTGTTGTAGCCATCTCCATCCTGATTATAGCCCCCTTCATCCTGATTATAACATTCCAACTCCCTATCTTCACTTTTGGTATCTTGATTATCTACCATCTCTAATAATTCTGTTATTTACAACAACAAAAAAACATACAACATTATTACAATGGGAAAGGTGTGGTAGTTGATTAATAAAAATATGTGGTAAAGGTGACCAAATTATATCATAACATAACCACCAAGCTAACCTTAGGACATTTAATCATCAAACCTAGTAGAGCCCACCAACCAAATATTCATTACATATATAAAAAATGCTTAACCAAGTTATATACAATCATAAAAAAAGATATGATATAATGCACAACGCAACTAGCAAACATATGCCACCTATCAGGAGTTAAAATGTATAAACAATTCCTCACGAAAACCCGATAATTATAGTTATAGTATAATTATAACACAATCAAACTTGTAATGAATTTAAGCTTTTTTTTCACGAAAACCCTATAACTATAACACAATCAAACCCCATAGTTATTGTCCATTAGATTTCCTAAAATTGGGGGAATTTTAAAATTAGGGTTAGAAAAATTAAGAATTAGGGTTTTTAATATTTTAAAATTAGGGTTAATAAAATTGGGAATTAGGGTTTCAAATATGTTAAATTAGGTTTAGGAAATTGGGGGAATTTTAAAATTAGGGTTAGTAAAATTAAGAATTAGGGTTTCTAATATGTTAAATTAGGTTTCGGAAATTGGGGGAATTTTAAAATTAGGGTTAATAAAATTGGGAATTAGAGTTTCAAATATATTAAACTAGGTTTAGGAAATTGGGGGAATTTTAAAATTAGGGTTAGTAAAATTAGGAATTAGGGTTTTTAATATGTTAAATTAGATTTCCTAAAATTATTTTGGAATTTTAAAATTAGGGTTAGTAAAATTGAGAATTATGGTTTCTAATACGTTAAATTAGATTTCTTAAAATTGGGGGAATTTTAAAATTAGGGTTAGTAAAATTGGGAATTAGGGTTTCTAATATGTTAAATTAGATTTCCTAAAATTGGGGGAATTTTAAAATTAGGGTTAATAAAATTGGGAATTAGGGATTCAAATATGTTAAATTAGGTTTAGGAAATTGGGGGAATTTTAAAATTAGGGTTAATAAAATTAGGAATTAGGGTTTATTAGGGTCGACCGGCAATGGGGTTAGGTTAGTCGGGGGAGGGCCGGCGACGACAGCTCACGGTTGGCGCTGGCCGATCAAGGTCGACGGCGAATGAAAAAGGTAGCAAAAATTTACCGTTTCGTGGCTGGGAACGTTGGACACCGGAGCACGACGGACCGACAGAGCAATCTGGACGAACGGCAACGACACAAGACAGCGAATCTCGGCTGCGCGCGACGAGGCAGATGTGTGATTCCTTGTTGCAGAGCCTAACCGATCGGCGATGGGTGTAGGTGGACGGCACAAACAAAAGGCCACCGTGAAGATCGCCGACACACACTGCAGACAATGGTAACGGCGTCGGGGGCGGCGCCGACAACAATAAATTTTAGAGGGTTGGGTTTGTTAGGGTTTTGGATATTAAGAAATTTGGGTATATTTGATTCTAATATATTAAAAATTAATAATACTTCAAATAAATTTAGGAATGTAATTTTTTGTTTTTAAAAAATAATTTTAATTATTATTTAAGTCCTTGAAATTTTTAATATTTAAAAAAAAATATTGGTGTTCAGCGGTGTTCATCGTTAGTGGTGTTCAGCAATGTTCGTCGCCCGTTGTAGAATTTTCCTATCTGAAAACTAAGATAAGAACATGTTGAGAAATTTGAGTGTGACTAGATTTAAGAGAAAGTTAAAAGTAATAATGATATAGTTAGAGTTTTTTTTTATTAAAATATATGTTACAGCTATATAGATAAATAAGTATATATTTTTTAAAAATCCTGTAAAATATCACAGATCCTTGAAGATATTTTTTGGATCACCATGGTTATTTATACAGTTACGGTTCAGTTATCCCATGGTTCGGATATAGCAATTTGCGTCCCTATTTAACCTTCGGTGATAAAACTTCCTCGTACTCGTCCTCGTGAGTGAAGATTTCGGCTATTTTCCATCCCGTCGGTTCGAATCCCCACAATTTTTATATTCTCTCACCCCAATTCCCACCCCTAACTTGAACTCCAAGATTGAAAATACTGCGAGCAGAAGTTCCTTCTTGGCTTTGATTTTTCCATAGTCTATTAATAATTACTCATATAAACTTCAATGAGGAGAAAGTTTCATTTTTTTGCGATGACGATCGCTACCATGTCAGGGTCAGAGAACTCACTTACTCATTGAGGTCGATGTGATGCAAGTATGTTAATTCTTCGAATGATGATTCATCCACTAGCAGGGGCAGATTTATTAAGCCCTCTAGGTAGTACTTGCACCCCCATTATTCAGGGAAGCTACTATGTAGTATAAGGAGAAATTATATCGTATGTATTTAGTCTAATGCTTTTTTTCCTTTTTGGCTCTCTCCTCTCTCATTCTTTCACACAGTTATATTGAAGAAAAATTAATCCTAGGCTCTTCAGTCGTGAAATAACTACTGTAACATTGTTCATTCACAAATTTTGGATCTCATTTTTTAAATTTTGGATTCGTCACTGTCCACTAGCTCATCAGAAAACCTATTTTTCGTCGCCTTCAAAAAATGGGGCAGTGGAAAAGGCAGTTCAAATTGAATATATCGGTCTGGTAGAAGATATAGAAGCAGTAATTGTAGGAGATGGTTCTAAGAGTCAAGAGGTCGGTGTGGAGTTATAGGCACAACTAGACGAAGAAAACTTTATCTACGCAGTGGGTAACTTATTCACCTGAAGTTATTTAATAGTTTTATAGAAAACATACAAGCTAATTAATATGTTAGTTAATGTTTATTTTTTTGTCTATTCAAACATTTTTAGAAAATATCATCTTATTTTTTACGTTTATTTATTTTTAAATGATTAAAAAATTATTTTATTTTCATAGATGATTATATAATTTTATTTTTAAATTTAGATAAGTCTAGAAAAAATACTCTTACAATTTATATAGGAAAGAAATTCGTCTACCCTCACTTTCTATCCTACTCGTTGTCCAATTCACGGATTATTGCCACGTAGCTTTAATTAAGGATTTTGCTGTCAATAAGAATACTATAGATTCTTATAATTAATGCTTGCTTTGCTTTTTAATAGAATCTAATATAATATAATTAATTATATTCTCAAAAAGTTGTGTTCAATTAATTTAGAGTGTTTAATGTAATTAATACTCACTTAAAAGGGTTTATGGTTTAGTGTTAGTGTTTTAGGAGTTTAGTGTTTAGGGTTTAGGTCTTTGAGTTTAGGCTTTTGGATTTTAGGTTAGGGTTTAGTGTTTAGGGGTTTAAGTTTAGGGTTTTATGTTTTATGCTTAGAGTTTAAGATTTATGTTTAAAGTTTAAGATTTAGGGTTTTAGAACTTAGTGTTTAGTGTTTAGAGTTTTAGGGTTTAATTTTATGGTTTTAGGACTTAGTGTTTAAGGTTTGAGGTTTAAGGTTTAGAGTTTTAATATTTAATTATATTAAAAAAGTTATTAATGGAACACAAGTTTTTAGGAATGTAATTAATTACATCCTACTCGTTGTCCCGTTCACGGTTTATTGCCACAAAGCTTTAATTAATTAGGTTTTTTTTACATTATGCCCTATTTACATCTAACAAAATCTAATTTTTATTTTCATTGTACAATAATTGCAAAATCTATTAAATTAAAAACTTCCATATATTATATGTTACTTATAGTTTTTGTTCTCGTTCTCCAATTTGATAATTCTACATCATATAATTTAGTTATATTGTCTTGGTATTATGAGTCAATTGGAATTTCAAATTTAAAAAGTACATAGACCGAACTCAACATCTGGTCTCATTCTCCAATTTGATAAATTTAAGTCATATGATTTAGTTATGTCTTGGTATTACGAGTGAATTGAAATTTAGTTCGCTAGGTCGGGAGCATGAACATGGAGCCTCCATTGAATATGAGTCGTGGGATAATTTAGTTGACAGAGCAGATAATCCTGAAGGTTTATTCCGGAGCCAATGGCAAGAACTAATTCAGCTACATGTTCCCTGAAATGCAAGAAGAACCTCGTCGTAGATTTGGTAAGAAATACACTTCTTTATTTGATCTTCGGGATAAAGCACTCAATGAAGATGAAAGGAAAAAAAAAGAGATTGTGCTTTAAAAACGAACAAATGTACTGGGAGCAAGAATGAGAAGATGGAAGTTGGCGGGTTTCTCCCACAAATTTGGATATAGCACAAAAACAAATTTTTACACGTAACGCTCGCGCCTTGGGAAAATAATTAGGTATTATAATTATTGGTAATGAAAAAGAAGTTGTTGGAGAGATGGTCCGTTTGGAGGAGCTTGAGCATTGATAGCAATTGTTAGGTGTTTTTGCAGGTTTCTCTATATTCTTGAGGTAGTTTTTTCACCGCGTCAAATTTATGGGTTTGCCTCGGAGGTTTTGATAGATGTGAGGCTTGATGGTATGTTAGTGGTATTTTGATAGCTGGTCCTTCTGGTAGCAGGTTTTATTTGGATTAATCTTGATGGAGAAGGCATGGTCAATATCTGTTTCTCTTAAAGAGAGGCTGAGGTGTCATAGAGAGTAGCTTTGATGAGGCTTGAGGGTAGAGAAATCAATTCAGATTGCTGGTAATAAGAAAGTGGCGTATGGGCGGCGTTGTGGTGTAAGGGTAAGTGTGCTATATGCGAGTCAATGGGCATCGTTACCTCTTAGGCGTGTATGGTTGTTAGTTGTGTTTCCTCTCGAGTTGTGTGTATTTTTTTCCTCTATCTAGGTTTAGAATGGTTTTTAATGAGCCACACAGCTCTGATTTAAGCTTGTTCAAAGCTTTATTAATAAATTCAATTTGCTGAGCCAAAAAAAGTATGTACAATATGGATGATGTTTACCAGAAAAACAACAATACCCTTGGAAACGTAGTTGGCAACAATCATAGCAACAAACACATCAACAATAACAACAACAACGAGAACAACAATGCTAACAAAGTTGTTGACAAAAGATTCAAGACTTTGCAGGAAGATTTTAAGCGTTAGTTGTTTGGTTTAGAATGTATTCTGAAGGTAATAAAAGATTAAGTCCTTATAAACCGTCATTTTGTGTTGAAAATAAAAAGTCTTTAATTACTAATGTGTCTTTTAATAATCAGTTATTATTATTATTATTATTTTATTCCACATCATAACGATGTTAAATGATTAACGGTGAAATGATTAAAAACGTTCAATGTTTAAAGTTCAGTCAGTAAATTGAACGTTTTGAAACTTCAGTGACCAAAATAAGTCAAAGAGCAAAGTTCAGTGATGATTTACGTATTTTACCCTTTATGAATTCAAGTCGATTAAATCGAGTTTTTCTAGCCTCTAAATAAATTTACTTGTACATATTTATGGTGTTATGATATAAAAAGGAATAAACATTCGATCGAGTTGATTGTTTTATTGGTGGGTCTCTAGTGGCATCAGGCTTCCTATGACCTGTGTCAGTTCGTGCATTGTCGGTCGATCCGACGGTGCTTCTTGGTGCATAGAAGAGCTAGCTGAAAAACCTTCTTGACTGCTCCAAGATTCCTGCATGTCTCAATGATCTCCATATTAACGGTTTTCATGGCAGCATTATTGGTAGTCTTGGACAAAATCTGATACGCAAATAAAGTGTCATGTTGTAATGAAATCAACCCAAAATAAAGTATTCAATGGTGCCCATTATGTACGTAGACGTGCGAGCATATTAGGAGTGTTTCATTATATGATTTTGGAAAATACTTTGATATATAAGTTTGTGTAAATTTTAGTTTACACAAGCCTTTTAATTTTAGGGCTTAGGGTTTTAGGTTAGGGTTTAGGGGTTTAGTGTATAAGGTTTAGAATTTAAGGTTTATGATTAGAATTTAAAGTTTAGGGTTTAGAGTTTAAGGTTTAGGTTTTAGGGTGCCATGGTTTGAGATTTAGGTTTTAAATTTATAGAAGGGTTGTGTACATTTTTTTACACAACTTATTTATCAAAATATAACCCTATGTTTTTTCTGTTTCACTGTGATTTAATTCTTGCTCTCTTCGATCTCAGAGTCAGTATTGAAATGTTAGATAGTCTAAGTCACCTAAAGAGTCATCGTTGTCAGGGTCTTTCTCATCCTCTGGTTTCAAATGCTCGTCGTTTGAAAGTCTCTTCCTTTTCATCTTCAGAGCCAACATCGAGGTATCGAGAAGTCTTAATCACCTATAGGATCGCCGCTATCGGGTCTTCCCCATCATATGGTTCTCATGCATGTAAGTATTGATCATAAAATTTTAGCATAGGAAGAGATCTGACAGTGACAATTTTATAGATGAAATATAAACTATCATGACACCCTTGATACCGACTCTGAGAACGAGATGAGGCTTTCAAACGACAAGCGCTACCATATGATGTCGCTACAGCCGTTGTCGTCGCACTTGCTGCAGAAATTTTCGAGGACAAATATTAATATACATGGGAATTAGAGGATGGAGAGACCCTGACAGCGACGAATCTCTGAGTAATTAAGACTACCTGGTACCTATGATGCTGACTCGAAGATCGAGGAAAGCCAGGATTGAATCATTGTAACAGTGGATCCGATTCTACTCTTGACACTAACATTTTAGAGGGCACAAATAGTGGATCTGAACCGGTGGGACTTGTGGGGGTCATGGCTACAAAAAATTGAGAAATTAAAATTTTGTCACTTCAAATTTTAAAAAAAAAAATTTAACCCTCACAAAATTTTTAAAAATTCATATCAAGCTTCAAAAGTTTTTAATATTCTTAATTAAATATTTCCAATGATTTTTAAAAGTAAAGTACCTTAAATTTTCAAAAATTTTAGTTATGCCCCATAATTTTAAATAAAATTAATTTAAACCTCTCTATATATTTTTTAAAATCTTAAGTTGCTTTCCAAACTCTTTTACCAAATTTCGTTACAAAAGCCCACAAGGCACATGAACTTTAGCGGCCATTGGATTGTTGACAAATGTCATTATTTTAGCCATTAATCTTAAAAATATCTAGATTCT
This sequence comes from Hibiscus trionum, assembly GCA_030270665.1. Lineage (NCBI taxonomy): Eukaryota > Viridiplantae > Streptophyta > Magnoliopsida > Malvales > Malvaceae > Hibiscus > Hibiscus trionum. Next base: position 71,620,371 of record BSYR01000026.1, on the reverse strand, counting down.
CCAATGTACAATTCTAGACATACTATAAATATTTAGTTTAGAGATATTTTTAGATATTTTCAGTTTTTTTCCTCGGCAAAATAGGATCTATTAAAGAGAGTTTGAGTTGTGAGCCTCATTAAAAACTTCATAATCGGAAGAAAAAAGTGCATCACAATCATTAATATTATTTTAATAACAAAAATTTACTCACCCCTTGTTGTCCCAGTGGTAAAGGATGATGTAATTCATCCAAGTGACCCGAGTTCGAGCACTAGCTCTGTACAGTGTGTAACACCCGAGGTCTTTGGGCATGTTTTAAATAAAATGGGTTTGATTTTGATTTTAAAAGACCATGTGATATCATTAAGGGCAAAAGGGGGATTTTCTAAATAAATGAAATAAGGTAAATAAAAACATGTTTTGAAAGTCATCTTCTTCCTCTTGAAACACAAAACCACGACAAAAACCTCCCCAACCCCAAGTTACTGTTCCATCCACTTCCTCCACGTTTTCAAGTGTCTTTATCGAGGTAATCATGTTTTTGACTTCCCCTCTTCTTCCTTAACGTTTCCATGGTTTTAGTTTTTCATGAACTTCATTTTTGAGATATTTTAAGTATTCAAATTTTAAGTAAAAGGAGGAAACTTTGTTGGGGTTTTAATGGGTTTTTGATTTGTAAAGTTAATATCTGTTATAACCTTGCTTTTAAGTGTAGCATATCTTAAATTGGTAAGGTTTTGTTGAAATCCCGAAATGGGTATTTGTGGGTGTGTTTAAGGATAGAAATCTTGAGTTTTTGAGGTAGTTTTGTGAGGGAAAGTTGGGTTGATGGTATGGTTATGCTTGAGGGTTGTTTTGAATGTGTTTAGTGATGATTTGGGTGATGAAATCGATGAGTATTTGCTGGGTTGTGATCAAGTTCGAAAGTGAAGAGTTTGGGTTAGTTCTTGGTTTGGGAATGTAGTGAAATGGGCTTGAGATTGTAATCTGATTTGTGGCAGTGATTGTGTGGATGTTTTGATGAGTAATACGTTGTTTTTGATTGATTAGAAGCAAGGGAACCGTTGGAGAAGCATCAGGCTCAATTCTGGGAAACTTGAAGGCTTGATCGGCATTCTTGGCTTGTTTTGAGAGTGTTCGGTGAGTGGAGTGTTTTCAATGGTTTAAATTGGTTCAAAGTATGTTGTTGAGGTATTAGATTGTGCTTGGTAGGCCAATCTAATGTAGGGTTAAGTTGGTAGCTTAATCCCTTGTTCAATCTTTTGTATTCTTGCTAAATGTGCATAGATGTGGTCTTGTGTGATAAGGGTCACATTATGTATGTTACGATATGCTTATGTTGCATGATGGTGGTTGGTATGTTGTGTTGCATGATTTGTGGAATCATGGTGAGAACTTGTTTAGTATGTTGGCACTAGTCATAATTATCGGATATAAATAATCGATCATTAGGATGGATGTGCACACGGTAAGAGTCAAATTCGCACGTGGCCTTGGTGATGTGAAGTCACCAAAGAGGAGTACGGTGAAGTAACATTCCACCGGAAAAGTGTATTGTGTGATGACGAGTGGAATCCCATCCGTAAACGAAAACGGTGATGAGTGAAATCCCACTAGAAGGTAATATTGTTGTTGTTGAGTACGTTGGGCGAAAATCCCAACGGAAGCTATCCGCATATCCGAGTAAGCTATATAGTTGCCAATATACTTGTTTATGTGTGGTTTATGTGGTAAGATGTTTATTATATCTATGTTAAGCATAACATGAGGTAAGATGCCATGTTCATGCATCCTTATAACGGTTGGCTATGTCGTTATGCCTGTGTTAATGTATGTCTTGTTGATGTTTTGTGGATACCATGCTTTGGACCCTGCATTGTCGATATTTGTTTTTGAGCTCCCTCACTAAGCTTCTAGCTTACGCTCTCATTTCCGACAATGCATATCATTAGTGTGGAAGTCAGCAAGGAGCAAGGAAGGGGAACCCAAGAGCGTGTGTTGTTGCTCAAGTATGATTTTTCTTAAATAATGTAATAGATAGCAATGAGGATGCTATGTGTTGTAGGAGCGTTTGTTAGACTCCTATGTTAGCTTTTATGTTGTTGAATTCTTATGTTCTTGTGAGTTGGGATGTAAACCATGTTTTATGTGTTGTTCACGTTGCTACATGTTTCTTTTGGCTAAATGGATTGGTTATGCATGCTTGGTTGCTTTAAACATGCTCTTTATAGGATGTGTTGCCTCTAGATTTGGTTGTATGATGGTTGCTTGTGATCTTTGATGTTTTGGGGCAAGTTTGGGAATGTTTCAGGATGTAGAAATCTGTTTTCGGGTCACTCTGTGTGCAGGCGTTTTGAAACGCTCGAGGTAGTTTCGGAACAGGTGTAGCTCCATGGATACTCGTATCGGAACGGGGGTGGTGTCGTTTCGATACGATTTGAAACTGTGAGCTCCTGTTTCGGTACACATTTCGATACGGTTTGCCACTGTGAGTGCCTGTTTCGGAACAAGTTCCGAAACGTTTTGTCACTGTAGACCCCCGTTCCGGAACAAAGTGGACCGTATCGGAATGGCTTGGTCTGGCTTTTAAACTGGAGCCTGCGTATTGGAACGGGCAAGCATGTTCAGAAACGCATGCACGTAAATTGGCTTTTTAGGCATCCTTGAAGGTTCTTGAACGTTGCGTTTTAGTCCCTAATGTTTGTATGCTTCCTTGTCGAGTTCTTATGTATCTTTTATGTACGGTTTTGCTTCGTACGCATGAAATCGGACTAACATGTCACTTGGTAAATTTAAGCCGCCTTATGTTCTGCTTGGATTGTCCCGTTATCGTTTTCCACTGTCGTCATCGCACATAGGGCTAAATGTAACATTTATACAAGATAATTAAATGAAAATTTTCTAGGGTTTCTAATCAGAGTGGAGCCTTAACGGGTTTCGCTCCAATTTTCCCCGTGTAACCCGTTCGGATCGGCCTGTCGGCTAGACCGGGACGAGAGGGTTACATTTGTTGGTATCAGAGCCTGAGGTTTCCTCGACCTTGGGAAGGTAAGTAAGGTAAGATTGAACTGTTATGTTGCTCTATCTCGGTGTATGTTGTACAATGAATGCTTTTGCTATGTATGCTTGTTGTTTGCTTGCTTGCATGGTGTTTGAAAGCATGTGTTAGTATGGTTGTTGTGTTGAGGCGTAGTTGTTGAATTCCCATTGCTACTATTACTTTATTGGAAAAGATTTTGTAAAGGAATACTTGAGCACCTTGGACCCTTGTCTTTGCTAACTCAATCCTTGTGTGTTTATTTTGTTTGTAGTTTTTATCTTGCTAGCCGTCAGATGAGACCTAGAGGCAGGCCTAGGGTGGTTCATCCGGAACCACGAGCAGCAGCTCCTAAAGTTGAGCCGGTTGTAGAGGCGGAGGCTCCTCCACCTCCCCCTTCTTCTCCTCGTCAAGAGGGTGGTGAGGCGAGAGCTGAGGGCGTAGGACCTCAGGTTGGCCAAGGTCTGGCCGATATAGATTTGGCTCCGTTGGTTCAGGCTATAGCTGGGGCTTTTCAGGCAGCAGTGGCCGGGGGATAAGCAGTGGCACAACCTCAGGGTGAGGGCACCGGTTTTCCACTTGAGAGGCTTTGCAGTTTGGGAGGTGAAGAATTTCGAGGGTTGGCACCCGAGAGGTCAGAGGCTTGGTTTGATTAGGGGTGGGAATTGTCGGGTACCCGGGATTCGGGTACCCGGTTCATCCGGGTACCTCATTAAACGGTCCGTGTCCCGGCCCATTATATCCGGGTACCCGGGATTCGGGTATCTGTAAAATTCGGGTACCCAGTTCCTTTTTTTATTTTTTTATTTTAAAATTAAAAAAATCAGATGTTAACCACAAAAATATTTAAAAAAAATTAAACTTAAAACTTAAAAGAATATAATACAAACATAGAAAAAATATAGGGATTTAAACTTAATTTTAGAGTGAAAATATTAAGAAACATAAAATAAAAACATAATTTTAAATATAAAAAATATATATTAAATTTTATCGGGTCGGGTCGAGTACCCGGTAAGGGAAAACTTTCGGCCCGTGTCTCGGGAAATTTGCCGGGTCGGGTAATTTTTTTCGGGAATTACCCGGTATTTTAGTTTCGGGTCGTCGGGTTTTCGGGTCGGGTCAATCGGGTCGGGTATTTTTTCCCACCCTTAGGTTTGATAAGACTGTTCGTATCTTGTCTCAGATGAGTTGTACTGGGGCACGCAGACTGTGATGTGTTGTTTCATTGCTTCAGGGTGATGCCTACACTTGGTGGGTCACCATTACTACAGGCATGCCAGATGCCTAGGTTACTTGGGAGTTCTTTGAGTCTGCTTTTTGCAAGAAGTATCTGGGTCCCCGCTATCTTGATGAAAAAAAGAGAGAGTTCATGGCCTTGCTTCAGGGTGACATGACAGTGACCGAGTATGAGATACAATTTGTCAGATTGAGTCAGTACGCGTCCGAGCTAGTTCCTACTGAGAGGGAACGATGTGACCGTTTCCGTTACGGGTTGAGTGAGGAAGTGAAGAGGTAAACTTTGGCTACGGATTACACGGACTTCGATGTCTTGGTCGCTAGGGCTAAGGACATAAAGCACAGTTTGGGTCTAACCAAACATTCAGGTGGGTCTAGTTCAGGGAAGAGGTCTGCTAACTTTGATAGAGGTGACAAGGACAATACGCATCATTTTGATCACAGACGTGGGGGTGGTAACCACGGAAGAGGCCATCAGGGCCAGAGAGCTAGCCGGCGTTTACCCGAGTGTGCTAGGTGCGGGAGGCATCATACCGGAGAGTGTTGGGGAAACTTTCATGTGTGTTGGAACTGTGGAGCTAGAGATCACCTTAGGCGTGACTGTCCACATCAGGTTGGGCATGCACCAGTTCAGGTTCAGGCTCCTGCTAGAGCTAATGAGTACCCGAGAGGCCGTGGGCGCGGTCGAGGTAACTTTCAGCTGAGGAGCGATGGCCAGAGGAATATAGCTCATGTGGTTGCGGTTCAGCTAGAGGGCGGAGGTCAGGCTAGAGTTTATGCTCAGCGAGAGGGACAGAGCGGCGCGGATGTGATTGCAAGTAATTTCTCGATACAGTCTATGAGTTTGCTTTCCTTGATTGACTCTGGGTCTACGCATTCATACATATTGAGTGAACATGCAAAGATGTTAAAAATACCTTGTGAGATACTAGAGGTAGGTTTTAGTGTTACTAGTTCCTTCGGGGATACAGTAGGGGTTAGGAAGATGTATAGAAGGTGTCCGTTAATGGTTCAGGGGCATGTATTTCCAATGGACATGATGGAGTTACCGTTCTATGGCTTCGATGTGATTTTGGGTATGGACTGGCTTACAGAGCATAGGGCTAGGATAGATTTCGAAACTAAGAGAGTCTACTTGAAGCTTGTGGATGACTACGAGATTGTGGTAGTAAGGGAGAATGTAAAATTCTTATCGAATGTTGTTTCAGCCTTAGAGGCTCAGAGATTAGTTGAGTTGGGTTGTGAGGCGTACTTGACCTACGTGATTAATCTGAACATGAATGAAGTTAGACCGCAGGATATCAGAACAATGTGTGATTTTCCGAGTGTGTTTCCGGAAGAATTGTCTGGTTTGTCGCCTGACAGAGAAGTAGAGTTTGCCATAGAGACATACTCTAATTCTGCTCCCGTTTCGATTGCTCCATACCGTATGGCACCGAAAGAACTAAAAGAGTTGAAGACACAGTTACAAGAGTTATCAGATAGAGGTTTTATCCGTCCGAGTTCTTCACCTTGGGGCGCTCCGGTATTTTTTGTGAAGAAGAAAGACGGTAGTATGAGGATGTACATTGATTATAGACAGTTGAATCAGCTAACAGTGAAAAACAAGTATCCCTTGCCGTGTATCGATGATTTGTTTGATCAGTTGAGAGGGGCATCAGTCTTTTTGAAGATTGATTTGAGATCTGGTTATTACTAGTTGAAGGTAAAAGAGGTTGATGTACCGAAAACAGCTTTTAGGACTAGGTACGGTCACTACTAGTTCTTGGTTATGCCATTTGGATTGACAAATGCACCGGCTGTTTTCATGGACATGATGAACATAATTTTCCATCAGTACTTAGATCAGTTTGTGGTTGTGTTCATAGATGATATTTTGGTGTATTCGCGTACCGAGGAAGATCATGACAGGCATTTGAGGTTAATTTTGCAGACTTTGCTAGACAACCAGTTGTACGCTAAGTTGAGTAAGTGTGAGTTTTGGATCAGAGAAGTAGTCTTTCTAGGACATGTAGTGTCAGCTGAGGGGATTAGAGTTGATCCGAAGAAGATAGAAGCCATTGTTGAGTGGAAGCAACCAAAGTCCGTGAGAGAGATTCGTAGTTTCCTAGGCTTAGCAGGTTATTATAGGAGGGTTGTGAATGGGTTCTCGAAGATAGTCGCTCCTTTGACAAAATTGCTTCAGAAGAATGTTCAGTTTGAGTGGTCAGATGCGAGACAGCAAGCCTTTGTATAGAACTAAGTGTTTTGATATAATATTTGAAAAATGGTTTGGACTAAATTGTAAAGAATTTAAAATATGTTTTTAGTCAAAACAATTTGAAAATATGTTTAAGGGTTTTTACAAGGCTTTGGAATGATTTAAAGTACATTTAAAGTAGTCAAAACCAAGCTTTTCAAGTGTCTGTACCGATACGGTCTGGTACCGTACCGATACGCCTTAGGGTTTCAACTATAGAAATTTTCCAGTAGCCAAAACCCGTACCGATACGGTGTGTTTTGAAACGGCCTAACGGCTAGTCGCGTACCGATACAATTGTATCGCGTACCGATACGCCTAACTACCCCAACGGTCATATTTCCCAACGTTCTTTTAATTTGTAGGACCGTACCAATACGCTAGGTAAGCGTATCGATACGCATCAGCTGAAGTGCACAACGACTACTTCCTTATCGGGACCGTATCGATACGGTTAAAAGGGTATCGATACGCCAAGCTGCAAAACTGCATTTATGGTGGGAAATAAAGGCTCTAACGGCTCTAATCCAACCCCAACGGCTAGTAACGGCTACAAACTCAATTAGGAGTATAAAAGGGACCTCCAAGCATTTAGTAATGGTTAATGCTTCAATTGTAATACAACATATGATCAAAATGTGTCTTAGTGCTTAATTGTCAATTCCTTGTATAAACAAACACTAGTGAGCCAAAATTGTTAGATTTGATCAAGTGTTTTAGGATTGGGTGAGAGCTTAATTGTGCAAACAAATACCTATTAGAGGGATTTGTGTTTGCTTATTCTTTATCTCTTTGTAAAGAGGGTTTGATCAAGGCTTTGGATAGAAAGCTTGATCGGTTTGTAAGAGTTTCCTCCTAAGCCTAGAAAAGGGGACGAATCAATAGTGGATTGATTGGAAATCCTTAGTGGGAAGCTAAGGTAATGGATGTAGACCTTGGTTAGAAGGTTGAACCACTATAAATCATCTTGTCTTTATTATTTTTAGCTTCCACACCTCTATCACCCAAAATTCCACTTCTCCACCACTTGGCGAGCAAGAACGGTTGAAGGAATCGAGCACCGAAAAACCCAACAATTGGTATCAGAGCTTGACTCAATTGAAGAGGATTAACATCCTATTGAGAAGATCTGACAAGCTCGATCAATTTTTCAAACAACCGGCTCAATGGCGCAATCCATTGACAAACCGGCCTTCTTCGACGGAACACACTATGCCCATTGGAAGACAAGGATAAAGTTTTTCATAAAGTCCAAGGACTACAAGCTTTGGGACATAGTAGAAGATGGTCCGTTCGTGCCTCAACAAAGTAAGGCGAATTGGAGTGCTGAAGATCGCAAGAAGATGGAGCTTAATTGCAAAGCCTTGCACATCCTATTTTGTGCTTTTGGCCCAAACATCTATGAGAAGATGTCTTCTTGTGAGAGTACCAAGGAAGTTTGGGACAAGCTCGAAGTTACATACGAGGGGACAAGCGAAGTAAAGGAGACCAAGATCGGGCTCCTCAACCTAGCGTATGAAAACTTCAAGATGGATCCGGAAGAGGACATTGAGAAGATGTTCGATAGGTTCTCCACCATCACCAATGGACAAGGAGACCAATGGACATTGAGAAGATTTTCACAAAGCATGGTTCTAGCAATTTCTTCTGAAGTTCGATTTTTCCTTTCAACTACCCCATTTTGTTGAGGAGTACGAGGTGTAGAAAAATTGTGGCTAATCCCATTTTCATTTAAAAACTCTTCAAAACCTAGATTTTGAAACTCAGTTCCATGATCACTTCTAATATGAGAAATTTTAAACTCAAGATTATTTTGAGTTATTTTAGAAAATGTGATGAATTTTTCTAAAGCCTCATCTTTAGTACTTAAGAATAGAACCCAAGTAAACCTAGAATAGTCATCAACAAGTACAAAAGCATACGATTTACCACCCAAGCTCATAGTCCTAATTGGCCCAAAAAGATCCATGTGAATCAATTGTAAACATCTACTAGTAGAGACATCATTAATGGATTTAAATGAGGTTCTATGTTGTTTACCCTTAGAGCATGCATCACACATTTTATCATTAGAGAACTTAAGTTTGGGTAAATCTCTAACTAGATCAAGGGAAATTAATTTTTCTAAAACACTCGTGCTAGCATGTCCCAATTTTCTATGCCAAAGCCATGATTCATGTTCATCATGTGCAACTAAGCATGCATGAGATGTATGAATGTCATCTAAATGCACCATGTAAATATTTCCTATCCTATGCCCTATGAGTATCAATTGATTTGTTTTAATGTTCACTATTTTGCAACCATTTTTATCAAATAGAACATTAAAACCTTTATCACATAATTGACTAATGTTCAACAAATTATGTTTAAGACCGTTGACATATAAGACATTTTCAATGAAAATAAAAGAGTGATTACCAATGGAGCCAATTCCTTCAATGTGGCCTTTGGAGTTGTCAGTGAAAGTTACTACTCTGCCACTCTTTGGCTTTAGTTCGAAGAATCTACTCTTGTCACCGGTCATGTGTCTTGAGCATCCACTATCAAGGTACCATGAGTTTTGACATGAAGCTTTGGTCTTGTAGTAATGCTCCCACTACAAACAAAGAAATTAGGCTTTGGTTTTTGGTACCCAAATCATTTTGGGTCCATGTGTGTTAGCCCTCAAAACCTTGGTTCCCTTAGGAATCCAAGAAGAAATAGCATTCATATTATTAGAAACAATGAGTTCCTTAGGAACCCAAACACTCATAATTCTTTGACTTTTAGATTGCTTGGAAAAATTTCTTTGTTTAGGATGAAAAGGTTTTCTTTTTACATATTGAGTTTTAGAAGAATTTCCTTTTTCAAAATTGTTTCTCCCAATAGTAATAGAAGTTTTAAGATTATTCACCTCCTTTGTGTGATAATATTGAAAATCGGAAAGAAGTTTTTAAAGATCAAGATTTTTCTTCTTAAGATCATTTGAAAGATTTATTAAGTATAAAACCTTCTTTTCCAATTCCGAGTTAGATTTTGAAAGAGACTCATTTTGAATTTTTAAATCGGAAATATTTTTCTTATTTCTCAAAATTGACTCTTTATATTTTTCAACTAACTCATCATAGACCTCTTGCAACTCATTATATGCATCTTGAAGCTCATCATAGGTAAAATCAAAATTAGATGAGTTGAGGTTTACCTTTGGATTATCATCAATGGCCATGAGACAAAGGTTAGCCACTTCCTCCTCCTCCTCGGATGACTCCTCATCACTCCAAGTTGCCACTTGAGCTTTGAGCTTTTTCTTCTTCCCAAAACTCTTCCTCTTCAATTAAGGACACTCGGAACGGATATGGCTAGACTTCTTGCACTCATAGCAAATGATTTGGTCCTTCCCCTTTTCTTTACTTTTGTTCTTGATGTCTCATTTTCTATTGAACTTTCTCCCTCGGTTGGACTTCATGAAGCGAGTGAATCATTTGGCCAACATGGCCATCTCCTCATCTTCATCTTCACTAGAATCGCTTTCATGATATGAAGCTTTAAAAGCGATTCCAATCTTCTTCTTCTCAACATCCTTCTTCTCAACCTTCTTCTCCTCTATTTTCTTTTCTTCTTCTTTTCCCTTCTTCATGATCTCATGGGTGAGTAGAGATCCAACAAGAGCATCTAGCTTGAGAGTCTTCAAATCTTGAGCTTTAATAATGGTCGTTCTCTTGTTATCCCATAATTTCGAAAGAGAATACAACAACTTTTTCACTAGCTTGTCTTCGGGGATGATTTCACCGAAGCCCTTTAATCTGTTGACGATGATCGAGAATCGATCAAAAACCTTGGAAACACTCTCATCGGGATCCATTTTGAAGTTTTCATAGCTTAGATTGAGTAGCCCGATCTTTGTTTCCTTGATGTCGCTAGTTCCCTCATATGTTGTCTCGAGGGTGTCCCAAACTTCCTTGGCATTCTCGATCGAGGACACCTTGGAGTAGATATCTGGACCAAGAGCACAAAAAATGACATGTAGAGCTTTATCGTTGACTTGCATCATTCTTCTATCATCTTCGGTCATTTCAGCTTTGACCTTTGGGACAAGTCTTCCTTCACCGTCTCTCGTCATCGGAATGTATGGCCCTTCTTCAACTACATCCCATACCATGTAGTCGGCAGACTTGATGAAGAGTCTCATCCTATTCTTCCAATATGGGTAGTTATCCTCATCAAAGAATGGTGGTAGATTGAGACTCATAGAGGTTGGAAGTGGAGGTGGATGCTATTGCTTGACTAGTTGTTGATCAAACTCTCCTAGAATCAACTCAAGAGGGTTGTAATCCTTTCAATAAGTGTAGCTCTGATACCAATTGTTGAGTTGATCAAACAATTGCAAATGGCCAAGAGGGGGTGAATTGGCGATAAAAATTTTAAGGGTGGAAATTTTGAAGAATAAAAATTGAGACACAAGGCAATTAGAGTGGTTCAAGTTCTCCAATGAACTCTACATCCACTACCTTAGCTCCCACTAAGGATTTTCAACCAATTCACAACTTGAATTCTTCCCCTTTTCTTGGATGAGGAGGAAACCTTACAATTTGATTAAGCTTTCTACCCAAAGCTTAATCCACTCACTTTTACAAAGAAGAGTATTTGGTAAACTCTACAAATTCCTCTCTAAGTATAATGTTTACCCAATTACAATCTCACACTCTCCAAACTCACAATAAGAATTACAATGAAGAACACAAAGGAGTTGGGTACAAAGATTTGACTCTAAAGAACAAAGTTTGGATTTGAGTGCTTTGATGTTGCTTGTAGGTTCAATAGTTGTTGCTGGTGCATTTGAGACTTGTTTTTATACCCTTGTATTGATTTCTAGCCGTTTGGGTGGTTGAGATCATCAATAGAGTCGTTGGGCTGTAATTTCCCGTAATAAATGTTGCTCAACAATCAACCGTATCGGTACGGAACGGGGGCGTATCGGTACGGCACGGGGGCGTATTGGTACCTATCTCAAACAAGAAAGAGCCGTTGTGACTAAAAAACAAGGCATATTGATACGCTTCGAGGGCGTATCGGTATGATATTAAGGGGTGTATCGATATGATTAGCCGCATCGATATGGATTTTGCTCACTGGAATCCTGAGTTTGGTTTTGATAAAAAAAACGTATCGGTACGCTCCCTTAGTGTATCGATACGGTTCAACGGTTATTTAAAATTTAGGATACCAACTAACTGACAAGCCAATGGTCGAAAATTAAATGTAAGGATTTTGCAAAGATCAGCATATCGTATCGATACGGTGACGTGTTGTATCGATACGCTATAGCAAAATAATATTTTGATAAGAAATCTGTATTGATACTGTTCCAAAGCGTATCGATACGCTATAGCTTAAAGTCTTGCCCAGATGAATTTCGTATCGATACGGGGTTTTACCGTATCGATACGCTATGAACGATTAAAATTCCAGTGTTGAAAAATCGTATCGATACGCATAAGGGTATCGATACGCTTGGGCGTTTTGTTGAAGTTGGGTTGTGCTTGTGCAAACCTTGTAATTGTGTTGTTGTGCCTCATTTCGTGCATATAAATTGTTACTTATCTTTTAAGAAATGTATTTTGAAAAATGCATTGTTGATGAGTTTTTAGAGCTTTGCTCACTAAGCTATCAAGCTTACGCTCTTCTTTTTCCAACATGTAGATCGTTAGAGTTCGGAAGGCAAGTGGGCAAGGGATGAGCTTTTTGGAGTTCTCGAGTAGCTCAAGTATGATTTAAGTATTGTAATAATGCCTAGACAATGAGGGTGTAGACTTGTATGGAGTTGGTGTCAAACTCCTTAGTTTGATTTTGTTGATGTTTTAACATGTTGAGTGATGATACATCGTTGAATATGTGTATGCTTCTTTGTCGTGGATTGTAAACCATGTTTATTTTGTTGCTTAGATGCCTTGTGTTTGAAGGTTTTGGACCTTATTCCATGAATGCTATGTGTGTTTGTTTAAAGGCATGTAGACTTGATATGTAATGCATTTTGGTGAATGCTTGAATTTCTTTGTGAATGGCTTTTTATGTGTGTTGAGTGTTCGGACATGTTTGTAGTAGGGTGTATGCCTCTAAAGTATGTATATGCATGTTTTATCTTGATTCTTGATGTTAGAGGCATGTTGGGGACGTTTGGAGATGCCTAGAACTGATTTTAGAAACACACAGACTGCAGGCGTTTCGGAACGGGTAAGGTTGTTTCGGAATGGGTGTGGTTCCAGGGACACCCGTAACGGAACGCGTTCCGGTACGGTTTGGCTACTGTGAACCCCTGTTCCGATACGCGTACTGAAACGGTTTGGCTACTGTGAGGGCCTATTCTGGAACGTGTTTCGAAACGTCTAAGCGAAGAAGGACCCTGCATTGAAACGGAGTGGGTCGTATCGGTACGGGTAGTTTGGCTTTTAAAAGTGGGGCCCGTGTATCAAAACGGGCAAGCCTATTTCGAAACACATGCCTGAAATTTGGGCTTTTGGCATCTTTGGAGGTCCTCAAGTGTTGGGCTTGGATCCGGGTTGTTTTGTGCTTTCTTGTGAGCCTTTTTTGTAGTCGTTTACGTTTGGTTTGGGCGCTTATGTAAGAAAATGGACTAACTCGAATACATGGTAAATTTATATTAACTTACGTTTCGTCTGCAAAGTTTTGTCTTGTTTATCCGATGTCGTTCCACACATAGGATTTAATGATCCATCTAGACTAGATAATTAAAGAAAATTTTCTAGGGTTGCTAACCGAAGGGGAGCCTTAACGGGTTTCACTTCGGTTTTCCCCGTGTAGCCTACTCGGACCGGTCAGTCGTCCAGACTAGGACGAGGGGGTTACAAGGATCATCCTGTCAATGTGTTTCCTTGTTTCTTCAATCAATTGCTTGCTCTTTTCTGTAGAATATTTGATTATTTGCATATAGAAATTGACAACTTCTTCTGGTCGACGTCTAAATGAACTCTACTTTTCCTGCTCTTGGCTGGATGTGTTCAATCTTTTAGTGGTCATGTCTATTCGAGGTTTTCTCAGTGCCTGCTATTGATCTTGGATCGGTTCCACCTTTCTCTTTCTTCTTTTCCTTTTCTTGAAGCCTTTCAGTTGTTGGTTTCCGGGCGGTCCTGTTGCATTGGATCTGATCAAGGAATCACATATCTTAATGGATTGACCTTCAGCGTCAACTTCCAAAATTCATTGGTTCAAAAAGTTTTGAACTTGTTGCTTGAAAGTGTAACAGTCCTCAATGTCATGATCATGAACCTCATTATGATACTCGCAACGATCTTCGATGTTGTACCAACTTGGATAATGGGGCTTTGAAGTTTTTGGATGATACGGTGAAGCCTCGAGCAATTTGAAGTACAACTCACGATAAGAAACATGAATAAGATCCAATTTAGCCTTTGATTTTCCACTAACATGATCACTTTGAGCATTTAACTTCGGGGCATTCTTCAGTAAAGGAAACTTTGATGAGGTAGATGTCCAAACATTAGTCCGCTTCTGGTAAACCCTGAACTGTAGCGGATTGCCCCCAAAAGCATGCTGTAAATTTGACCCCTTTTCTTTTATCTCGATCTTTCTAGCCAACGTTGGTCTTTTGTAGAATCGGAGTTCTCCATTCTCAAAACATAAATGTCTATTCTTGATGAAGCCACTGACTATGTGTTTCAAAAACATGTAATCTTCCACAAAGTGACTGAAATCTCCATAATAATAACCGCAAGCATTTCTCACGCCATAGAAAGACTTATAAAATTTTGCTGGAACCGTCATCAGTAAACGATTTTGCACAAGGTATGGAAATAGATCTGAATATGGTATTGGGATAGAAATGATCATCTCCATTTTTCTTGCTAAACCATTCAACCTCTTTATCTTTTGTTTTTGTGCTTGTTGCCCCTCTTTTCTTTGACGTAGGCAGTTCGATTGTAAGAAAAATTTTGACATCAATTGAACCCTTGACCTTCATCTTTTCAGAGAAACATTCCGGAAACACATGCGGTTCTGTAACTCTATTGGAATCATCATGTTCTTTAATAGTCTCGCAACCCTTGGACAATACAAGTCTAGAGAAAACATCAAAATTCTGGCTTTTACTCGAACTTCCTTTATTCGTGTGATTGATAACATCCAGTTTAGCTCTATCAATTCATGTCAACACATCGAGGCTAGGAATGTCATCTCTAAAGTTTGTTTCCAATTTCTCTGGATCATTGGATGATACTCTGACCACACCAGTCTGAACTTCCTTCGGGTTGAACCTTTGTGTAAGATAAATTTTCATTCTGATCATCAATGTTGGTATTTCGATTTAAAACTTTCTCTTTCTTAGCTTCCCTGATTCTAAGCAATGTGGTAGTTCGTGTTACCATCTCATTTTGGGACTGATCAATCTTTTTTCTCAATGCTTCCCAAGCATTCCTCAACAACTTTTTGAGATTGCTTCACCTTAACAAGCATATAGCCCATGTTCCTCAAAATATTGGTTTTCAGTTGTCACACTATTATCTAAAAAATAATGCAATATTATTTAATCAAAATGCAATTTTTTTTAAAAAAATAATGTTATTTTAAAAAATGCGATGATTTTTTTTCTAAAATGCATTTTTTAAGCAATGGAATGTATGAATGCACGAGGTATCGATTTCATGGACTAGTCTTTAGAGCAACATCTATTAGCCAAAAGGTCGAATAGAAAAAATAGACAATTTGATTACAAATATCAGCGTGCCCTCGTCCCTAGGTTAATCACTTCATTCTGCTTCCGAGCCAGCGTCTGTCCTAGCTTGGTGCTGATGTCAAGGTGTTTTTACAGGTTCATGGTTTCAATAGATAAAATCTGCACGAATCGGGCGACTCCCTGCGCATGCCTTCTGAACTTGATCATTTCATGACTCTGCCTTTGAATAGTTTGAGTGGCTACCTCAAGCTTGCCTTTCAGTTCTTTGTCCTCCATTTCTAACGCCCCGTCGAAACTTGTAAGCTGACCTTTCAAATCTCGTGCAACACTTTCCAATTCCACCATCCTCATTTTCAGTTCTTACCTCTCTTATTCAATATCAACTTTTCTTCTCTCAAGGCTAAACTAGAACCTCTCCTTTTTCAAGGGATTTGTTTGGTAAACTTAATACCTCACAAGGTGGGTGTTTACACAAATTTAAACTCACAAGAGTACAAGGATTTACAATAAAGTTCACTATCTAAAGACTATGTACAAGAGAATAGTAAAATAAAGATTTAGACTCTAATTCTCTTGATCATATTGTTTGGATGTTGTCTCTAACATTTTTCGAGTGTTCTAGCCTTCAATTTATAGTCTCAATTGAGTTTGTGGTCGTTACTAGCCATTAAGGATGTTTTGGAGCCGTTTGAGACTTTATTTCCCTCATTAAATGCAGTTCTGCAGCTTGGCGTATCGATACTCCTCAAACCGTATCGATACGGTCCCGATAAGAAAGTAGTCGTTGAATACTTCAGCTGGTGCGTGTCGGTACGTTCCTACAATTTAAAAGACCATTGAGAAAATGATTGTTGCGGGTAGTTGAGCGTATCGGTACGCGGACTAGCCGTTGGGCTATTTTAAATCACACCGTATCGATACAGCTAAACGTATCGGTGCGGGTTTTGGCTACTGGAAAATTACTGTAGCTGAAACCCTAGGGCGTATCGGTACGGTACCAAACCGTATCAGTACGAGTACTTGAAAAGCATGGTTTTGACTACATTAAATGCACTTTAAATCATTCCAAAGCCTTGTAAACCCCTTAAACATATATTCAAGTTGTTTTTGACTAAAAATATATTTTAAATTCTTTTCAATTTAGTCCAAAACATTTTTTCAAATATTATATCAAAACACTTAATTCTACAAGCTACCTCCATTGTTCCTGAAAATTCATCCAACAATTCTTAGAAAAAATTAATTTCAAATTATTACTCAAAATGCCACGTGGAATTAATTAATAGGCTTGACTCTCAATTTTTCATCCCCAGTGGAGTCGTCAAGCTGTCGTGACTATTTTTAAAACCAAGTGTAAAAATAGCCTGACGATTAGGATTTTGAAATTGAGGTTTTATCATTTTTAATTTAATCTTGAAAATAGGTTTTTCCGTATTAAATCAAATTTCTTTTATTTATTTTTTAAAATCAATTTGGAGTCGTCATCGATCACTTTGGTAGACCGGACACCATAAAAACGGACCAGAAATTCTTTTTAGTAAAATTTGGGTCCGAGATTCGGTTACGTGTAAGGAAGGGTTAGCACCCCTACAAACGCCCGTTATCGTCACCTTATCTATTCCACGTGGCATTTTGACATTTCAAGCAATAATTAGAATTTAATAAAATCTTTAATTGTTAAATGAATTCCATTTCGAATAGAGATATGATTTTGTAAGAAAATGCATTTTAAACGAATATAAGTTTTGAAACATCCAAATACTTTAGGACACTTTAATTTATATTCAAAATGTATCTCAACACAAAAGGTTTAATGCATGTCTGATTATTTTCTTGTCATTTTTAAGTAGAATCATAATTAAGTCTCCATTGATTTAATTAATTAAAGAAACTATGAATATTATTAGGTTTAGGGTTTATGTGATAACACCCAAATAATTGGGCACTATCCATATTAGGCCCTAAATTAATAATATTTCTATTTATTTAATGTTACTAACTACTTGTGTCCTATCTTAATTTAATTTTACTTCAATTAAAACTAACTATATGTGATTACATGTTCTAGATTTAAAGGAAATGCTAAATATTTAACTAAAATACCCCTTTGATTAACATCTCATTACATTGAGACACTAATCAAATTAGGATATTAAAGTTGTTATTTAGCACTCATTTATTTTCTACAATTGTCTTCCTATTTAATTATTTAATTAAAGATCCTAGGCTAAAGGCTCTAGTTAATACAATTAAGTGATTAAGTTTTCCTAACAAATATACTATATGCTTAATTTAGAATCATGCAAGCACACGTATAAATTAATTGTATCAAAATCAAATCAAAGCCGAATTTAGGGATTAAATTGAATTAAATGACAAACTAGAGGCTCGAATTTCATTATAAAGTGATTAAAATGAATTACATCTCAAACTTTCAAGGACTAAATATACGATAACCCTCTTTTTAAAAAAAAAGAAGCGAGTCTCTCTTAACCCGAATAGCCAACACGCGGGCCAGAGTCAACCCGGTGCCGAAACGGCACCGTTTAACTCAGAGTATTTAAGCCTCTAATCTGAGTCAAGATCAACCATTTATACAAGCCCTCTCTCTCTCCTCCCATCAAATTCTCTCTCTTTCTACTAATACATTTAAACCTCAAATCTCCTCTTCTTTTCGATCAAATTTACCAATTTTGCCTAAACTCATCCTCTGTTCATCATCTTTTTTTCGTTTTAATCCATCATAAACATCAAAACTTCTTCTTTTCTTGTTTCTTTCATATCAAAACCCCCTATTTCATCTAAAACTCATTCTTTGTTCTTCAATTTTTCAATTTTAATCTTCTACCAAATTGAAATCATGCCGCAACTTGTTCGTCGGCCGTCGGAGGCGACGCCAACCACTAGTCGTCGTCTCCGATTACCTTCTTCGACCACCTGCAATTTCGATCACCTTCTCCGATCAAACTTAAATCTTCTATCATCTTTTCCGACTGAACCTGTAACTCTGGCCGTCGTCATCCGCCGTCAGGCGATTTTCAGCCACTGTGTCGAAAACTTAAAATACTTATTTTTTTATCCTAAGACCTATTCTAGTGCCCGTTTCAACAAAAACACTCGTCTTCCCCGTCCTAAACTACCTACCCGAAACTTAATTCCTCTATCATTTTCAACTCCAGCCAAAAAACTTAAACTCTCTGATCTCTGAGATCAACTTCGGCGGCATTCGAAGAGGCAAAAACTCTAGATAAGCATTCGGAACTCTAAAGCTTATTAGATCTAGGTTTTTATTTTTCATTAGCTACTGTATTTCTGATTTCGAAGCTTAGATTTGATTTATTTTGTATTTTATGCAGGAATATAAAATGATGGGCAGAAATGATACATCTTGATGTGCTCAGACGACGTTGCGGTGGTTCTGGCCGGCGACTGATTCAGCTCTCTGGTGTCTCTCCAACTTCAGGTGACTCTCCACTTTCATTTTCTCTCTCCTTCAATTAATTGCCTAATGATTGTGTAATTATTATATTTTTCTCTCTCCAGGTGGCTATTTATAGCTGGTGTAAGCGCTGATGTCAGTGAACTTTAAATCCGCGTGAATGGGGAATAGACGAATGAGAGGTCACCACGTGGAATTTTTGGCAGGCAAAGAGACATTTGTGTTTCTTTTGAGCTTTGTCGATTTTGGGAGGCAAAATGGGCATGGACATGTATATTTTTGGGGTTGCTCACCGAATTTTGAGCTTTGTAATCTGGATCATTATACATAATGGACATTTGGACTATTTAAAATTATATATGTTTTTATTTATAGAGAGTGTATATATATATATACCCGGACAAAATATGGGCATTGCAAGGATAATGATAGAAAAAGAAAAGATTTGATTTGATAAGGGGTTAAGTGATTAGAATGATGTGATAAGGTTGTAAATGATAGGGTAGGTTTAAAGAGTGGAGTGATAAGGAAATTAAGTTGAATTTAAATTTTAACTTAATTTTTGGGCGACTAAGGTTAAAATTTATTTTTTTGACTTAGTCTAATGTTTATCATTTTTAATCTTTAATTTAATATTTTTGTTCATTATAGTCCAAAAAAGACTAACTATATTCTTATTCCAAATTGACCTGATCCCTATTCATTTTTTTTGCAATTTAGTCACGTGATTTAAATATGATGATATTTTTGTTCATGTTAGTCCTTAAAATTTTATTTTTTCACCAAAATTTACCCTTATTATTTTATATTTTTTGTAATTTACTCCAATATCTTAGATAGTTAGATATGAATCATTTGTTGATATTTTTGTTCATTCTAGTCCCTAAACTTTAAATTTAGTACAAATTGACCCCTATTATTTTTGTAATTTACTTTAATATTTTACAAATGAATCATTAAATGATATTTTTGTTCATTCTACTACTGCCTATTGCCTAATATTTATTTTTAATGTGATTCATGTTCATCATTCGTCAAGGGCATTGAATTATTAGCTCAAAATGAATGACCAACCTAAAGTCTATCGAGCTAAACGGCTAAACCCGATGTTGAGTGTGTAAAAGTTCTATAATTTACCCCCTATTTAGCCCATATTTCTACTGCATTCAAGCATAATTCATTGCATTTAGGTTAGATTTCAGTTATACATCACAAATATATTAAATGGCACAGTTTCTACTGAAATTGGTTGCTTTTGCAGGTAGCTGCTGTAGCAGATGGAGAAGCAGACGCTGGGCAGTAATGCAGCAGGGCTGGAACTGGATGTGCAGACGAAGAGGACGATGCTGCCATGGTCGTTGCCGTGGCAGCCAAGGACGGCATCGGTATTGAGGAGAAGAATCAAAGTGGGCCTCGACAGAAAGAGAAAATTAAGCCCATCTGTCGTGGAGCACCCTTATATTTTTCCAAGCCCTAGATCAGAATGAAGGCCAAGCCCAAAGTTCAAGGAAGAAACTCCAAGCAAGAAGGAAGGACGAATTAAAGACTTATGCTCTGAAGATTTAGTCTTTAATAGAGTTGTACTTTAATTTAAACTTGTATTCTTGCCATATTAGAAAACTTGAACCCAAGGCCTATATAAAGGCATGTAATTCGACCTAGGAGAGGACATCATCTTCACCTCTAGCCTTCTTCCCAAAACCCTAGTTGTTTTCCCCTTCTCAACATGTTCTAAACTTCCCCTAGGGCCACGGGTTGATTTGTAAAGTAGTTGCAAGGATTGCATTTGTTTTAGGAATTTTCTGTTCAATAAAATAAACTTCAAGTTTGCTTATTCTGGTTTTCAACATCTTGCAAGAGTATCGGGAGAGCATTGTGAGATTATCTATTTACTTAATATCGGGAGAGTTAAGTATACGAAAGGAATAAGTGTGGGTTCTCCAGTTTATGGTTGAACTATCTCGGACCTAGGGATAGGACGAGGTTAAGTGGTTAAGGAAGAATTCAACAACATCGGTGTTCATCCTTCGATTCACGTCGGGAGGTATCATAAAAGACGTGTTCATCGACAGACTTGGACCTAGGGATAGGCCAAGGCATAGCAGGGATTCTTGCCAAGCTTGAAGTACAGAGTTGTGTGATCGCTGCCGCGACTAACAAGAGACCGCTGCCGCGACAGGTGCTGTCGCAACAGGGACGACGACAGAACAGATATTCCTAGATTTTGCAACACCTACACTACTGAGCAATTCAATACCAGCCCATTCTCTCTATCTTGATTAATTTAATCTTATTTTCCAGTTCTCTTTATTATTTTCGTGACAACAATTTAAACTATTCTTTTTCCCCTCGTGAAGTAATCCAAGGTGAAGCTATTAGTCCAGTCCCTGTGGACACGATATCCGATACTTCCGTATCACTTTACTACTTGCAGCGTGTACACTTGCACTACATTGCGATAGACACTTTTACACGCAACAAGTTTTTGATGTCGTTGCCGGGTACTGGCAACATAACTTTACCCTACCTTTTACTGCATTCTTTTTACTTTTATGTTTTTACTTGGATTGTTCAACCTATACCTTTCACAAGGTCTTTTGTTTGCGTATGCGCAGATCTCAATGGGGGAAGGAACCTGAATACCAGTTAGATCCTAAACCCGAACGAACGTTTAATCTCAAGAAAAGAGTCTGTTATCTCGTTGAAAGGAACGAATACCTAGAGGAACAACTTGAAGCAATGGTGAACGAAAGACGTGAAGAAAGAAGGAACAACCAAGGGAATCCCCAGGATAATAACAATCCTGCCAGAGATGGAGGGAACGATCCACCTGTCAACCCTCCTGTCGCTGCCGCACGCCGGTCATGCCGAGACTACATGCTCAACGATCATGTAGAACTAGAAACCACCCTGCCAGACATAGATGTTGACAACTTTGAGCTGAAACATGTTATGTTCAGCATGATCAACAACGATGGGCAATTTAGTGGTACTGCTACAGAGGATGCTAGGGAGCATCTGAAAACGTTCCAGGAAATCTGTGGTTCGTTTAGACTACCAGGAGTTAATCCGAAGATACTGAGGCTTCAGTTATTTCCTCATTCATTGAGGGACGGAGCAAAGACTTGGTGGAATAAACTAACGTCGGATTCAATACGAACTTGGGCAGATTTAACTCGTGAATTTTTGTCACGTTTTAATCCTTCACACTTATCTGATCGATTACGTAACGAAATTGCTACATTTCAATAGGAAGATGACGAGCTAATGCACAAAGCCTGGGATAGATTCACCACTCTTCTAAGGAACTGCCCGATACATGGATTCCCCGTTTGGAACCAGGTAACTAAATTCTATAATGCTGCCAATTTACAAACTCGTATCAGAATTGATTCAGCAGCAAATGGATTACTACTGGACTAAGATCCAGATGAGGCAATGGCAGTATTGAAAAATCTGGCGAAGAATGAGGAACAGTTTCCTACAGCAAGAAGAGGGGGTAAACGAGTTCTAGCTCTAAAAGATTATGAGGCTGACAGTTCGTTAAAATCATAGGTGGCATATCTCACTAAGGCAATGAAAAAGCTCTTGAAAGAAGATTCACAGCCTGTCTACTCTGCTGAAGAGGTATGCGAAATTTGCGATGGAAATCACAGTTCGGAGGAGTGCCCATTACTGTTAGAAGAAGGGGTGTATGTTGGGAACTACAATAAACAGAACTATAACTCCAACAACTACAATCCCAACTAGAGAAAGGATCCCAAGTTCTCTTGGAGAAATCCTAATAATGCCCTGAATCCTCAAGCACAGAATACTCAAAACTAGGGAGGACCTAGGTTACTGACTCGGCAGCAACCGCAGCAGCAGCAGCAACAGCCACCAGCTGCCACAACTAGTATACTGGAACAGACTCTGGCCACGTTTATGTCTCAAACAGGAACCTACATTGAGAACATGAATCACTTTGTCAAGAAGACAGAAACATTCATGGACAAAACAGAGATGCGGATGACCAATCATGAAGCTACTCTAAAATTATTGGAGACACAGATGGGTCAGGTTTCCCAACTTATTAAACCGAGGCAGAATGGAGGATTCCCTAGCGATACTGAAAACGCTAGACAACCCACACATTAGCAGTGTAAAGCCATCACTACTAGGAGTGGGAAGAAATTACCAGGGCCGGAGAAGGAAGTTGAATCAGTTAAGGAACCAGCCTTGGAGTCACCTGCCGAGAATGCTGCCCCGACAGACGACAAGCAGTCTGCTGCCGATGAACCTGTTACGATAGCAGAAGGGACAGAGGAGAAAGATGAAGAACTTAAACCTCCTCAGATCTGAATGCAGTGGGAAGGACGTATTGCTGATTATCGTCCTCCACCTCCTTTTCCTCAGCGGTTACAGAAATTGAAACAGGAATCCCAGCTTAAGAAAATTTATGATATTTTTAAGCAGGTTCATATCAACATTTTGCTGTTAGATGCCATAAAGGATATGCCTGGTTATGCCAAATTTCTCAAGGATGCCATGTCGAAGAAATCCAGACTTGGGGAATTTGAAACGGTTAAGATGACAGAAGGATGCATGAGTATTCTGCACAAGCATCCACCCTAGAAGAAGAAGGATCCTGGGAGCTTCATCATACCATGCATAATCGGAGCCAAATTTGTGGGTAAGGCACTTTGTGATCTTGGTGCTAGTATAAATTTAATGCCCAAATCTGTTTTTCAAAAATTAGGTATTGGAAAAGCTCGGCCCACAACAGTAGTACTGCAGCTGACAGACCGCTCTTGCGTTCATCCAGAAGGAAAAAATTGAAGATATTCTGGTAAGAGTGGATAAGTTTATTTTTCCTGCTGAATTTCTTGTCTTAGATTGTGAAGCAGATGAAAACGCACCAATCATCCTGGGGCGACCCTTCTTAGCCACAGGAAGATCATTGATTGATGTGGAAAAATGAGAACTCACTATGAGAGTGAACGATTAAGAGATCAAGCTGAATGTTCTCCAAGCAATGAAACATGCTGATGCAGAAGAAGAATGCAAGGTTATCACTGAAGTTGCCCTTGACCAACCCTGCATCAGGTCGGGCTGTCACAACATCAAAATTGGCCACTGCCCCAGCAGCCATTTAAAAGACTGTCACGACAGCACCAACGACAGCAGCTCCTCAGAATCTAATACATCTGGTACTGAAGATCAAGATGAGGTAAATTGGATAGGCAATCGTCCAAGTAAGTTGTTCGAGCCCTTAAACTATACCTCAGATAACCACATAATTCAAAAGCCATCAACTGTTGAGCCCCCTATTCTAGATCTTAAGCCCCTGCCATGGCAGTTAAAATATGTTTTCCTTGGTTTAAATGATACATTGTCCGTAATCATCTCTTCCAAGTTGATGCAGGAACAGGAACAGCAACTAATATGGATGTTGTAGCAGCACAAGAAGGCTATTGGATGGACGATAGCTGATATCCAAGACATCAGTCCGGCACTATGCATGCATAAAATCCTCTTAGAGGATGATCATAAGCCGACCATTGATGCACAAAGACGTCTAAACGATGCTCTGTGAGAGGTGGTGCGTAAGGAGATCATAAAATGGCTAGATGCTGGAATAATCTATGCCATCTCGGATAGCAAGTGGGTGAGCCCGGTGCAGTGTGTTCCCAAGAAAGGAGGAATGACCATGGTAACCAACGAAGAAAACGAGCTAATCCCAACCAGGACTGTGACCGGTTGGAGGGTTTGTATGGACTACCGGAAGCTTAACAAAGCTACCCGGAAGGACCACTTCCCCTTACCCTTTATTGATCAAATGCTTGATAGATTAGCGGGTAAGCCTTACTATTGTTTTCTTGATGGTTACTCAGGTTATAATCAAATAGCCATCGCACCGGAAGATCAAGAAAAGACGACGTTCACATGCCCTTACGGTACTTATGCTTTTCGGAGGATGCCATTTGGACTTTGTAATGCACCAGCGACTTTTCAAAGGTGCATGATGGCAATATTCTCCGATATGGTGGAGGATTTCCTAGAAATATTTATGGATGATTTTTCAGTCTTTGGAGACAACTTTGAAAGCTGCCTAGGCAACCTGCAGAAAGTGCTCGAGAGATGTGAAAAAGCAAACTTGGTATTGAACTGGGAAAAGTGTCACTTCATGGTGGATGAAGGGATAGTCCTTGGCCATAAAATTAGCTGCCGCAGCATAGAAGTCAACAGAGCTAAGATAGAGGTAATCGAAAAGCTGCCACCACCCACCACAGTCAAGGGAATAAGAAGTTTCTTAGGGCATGCTGGTTTTTATCGGAGGTTTATCGCGAACTTTTCGAAGATCACCAAGCCCTTATGCCATCTTCTGGAGCAGAACCGTCCCTTTGACTTCAACGCTGAATGTACTGAGGCATTCAAGGATCTGAAAGAAAAGTTGGTAACAGCCCCAATAGTACATCCACCAGATTGGAAACTGCCGTTTGAGATCATGTGTGATGCTAGTGACTATGATGTCGGGGCAGCACTTGGGCAGAGGAAAGACAAGCTCTTTCATGTCATATACTATGCCAGCAAAACACTGAACGACGCCCAAGTGAACTACACTACCAAAGTGAAGGAACTATTAGCTGTGGTATTCTCTATTGACAAGTTCCGTTATTATATATTAGGAACGAAGGTCATAGTCCACACAGGCCACTCTGCATTAAAGTATCTGTTCACCAAAAAGGATGCAAAGCCTCGACTGATACGTTGGATTCTGCTACTACAAGAGTTCGACCTTGAAATCAAGGACAAAAAGGGGACAGAGAATCAAGTTGCAGATCACTTGTCAATGTTAGAGAAGGGAAAGTCTACCGACATATGAGACACACATACTGGAGACCTTCCCTGATGAGCAGTTGTTTGCTGCCACGAGCACTACCGCGACAGCCATGGCGGCAGGTAAGTTTTCTGAACTCCCCTGGTATGCTGATTTCGTTAATTTTTTAGTTAGCGGAATAACTCCTCCTGACCTTAATTACCAAGCTAGGAAGAGGTTCCAAAATAATGTTAAGCATTATTATTGGGACGAACCTCTTCTTTTCAAAATTTGTGCAGATCAGGTTATAAGGAGATGTGTACCACGGGATGAACAGGAAGCTATACTACATCACTGTCATGCTTCACAGTATGGAGGACACTTAGGAGGTAACAAAACTGCTGCCAAGGTTTTGCAGTCGGGATTTTATTGGTCGTCACTGTACAAGGATGCCCAAACATTCTACAAGAACTGTGACAAGTGTCAACGGACTGGAAACATCTCAAGGAGACACGAGATGCCGCTGCAAAATATTCTTGAAGTCGAAATCTTCGACGTTTGGGGGATAGATTTTATGGGACCATTCCCAACTTCATGTAGGAACTTATATATCCTCTCGGCAGTGGACTATGTGTCCAAATGGGTTGAAGTGATCGCCACTCAGAAAAATGATGCCAAAACGGTTCAGAGGTTTTTGCATAAAAATATTTTTCCAGATTCGGCATCCCTAAGGCGATCATCAGTGATGAAGGGAGACATTTTGACAATAGGGTTATAGCTGCTGCCTTGAAAAAGTATGGTGTCAAACATCGGATTGCAACAGCATACCACCCTCAAACCAATGGACAGGCTGAAATATCCAATAGAGAGGTTAAGAACATTCTTGAAAAGATGGTTAAGCCAACTAGGAAGGATTGGTCTCTACACCTCAATGATGCATTATGGGCCTACAGGACAGCATTCAAAACTCCATTGGGAATGTCACCCTATCGGCTGATTTATGGGAAAACATGTCATTTACCTGTTGAGATTGAGCACAGAGCATATTGGGCCATCAAGGTAGTTAATATGGACTTGGAAAAAGCAGGGCAGAAAAGGTACTTGATCTGAACGAAATTGAATAAATTCGAACAATGGCCTATGACAATGCAAGAATCTACAAGGACAAGACCAAGAAGTAGCATGACAAGAAGTTGCTGCCACGACAATTCTGCCCAGGGCAGCTTGTGTTGCTATTTAACTCTAGGTTGAAACTCTTCCCAGGGAAGCTGGAATCTAAATGGTCTTGCCCATTCCAAGTGGTACAGGTTTTTCCCCATGGTGTCATCACGATCAGATCTTTAAAAGATGGGCACCAATTCAAAGTGAATGGACAATGATTGAAGCATTATCAGGGGACTGAAGCCCCAAGAATGCAGGAAGTGGTTACCTTAGGAGATGCCCCTCCCGGCATCCCTAATTTAACCTAAGTTTTATTTTTATTTTTTTATTATTTATTATTTATATATTAGGTAATTAGAATAATTCAATCTTTAGGAAATAACGTTTTTCATTTTTATTATTTTTAGGAAATAAAGGAGACAATGAGAAGAGGAGAAGTGAATTCAGCCCACCATCTTTCCATCAGCCCAAAAAGCCCAACTTTGGAGCCTGTCGTTCCAGTTGCTGCGACAGACACGCAAACGCGTAACAGACGCGCAGCAGACACGGAAACGCGTGACAGACGCGTCAGAAACCGCGTAACAACTGGCTCCGTTATTCGCACCTGCTGTTACAGCTCCAACGGGCAGCAAACTTTCCCATATATAAACCCCGTTTTACTATTCATTTTTCACTCACTTCTACTCCTTCTACTTGTTTTCTCTAAAATTTTTACTTGCTTTCATTTTCTTACACAATCCTTGCAACATGTCTTCTAGAAACACCCGCCGAAGTGCTGCCTCAGGATCTGCCCCGGTAGCATCAACTCCACGATCCTTCCAGATCCGAGACATGTGGGAGGAGAAAGGTTTTATTTACACTTCCAAAATGGGGAACATGGGGTTGCAGCCGTTCATAGCTACAAAAATCAGAGCCCTTAAGTGGCAGATATTTGCGGAGCAGCCGGAGGAGATGAATGTGACTCTTGTCATAGACTTTTATGCTGCCATCGGCAGCAGGAATGTGACAGCAGTCACCGTACGAGGAAAAGAGGTACCGATCGAGCCTGAGTATATCAACACTCTCTACGGGTTCTATGTGGGCAGAAACGAAGATGGCCATAAACAGTTTCTCGAGAGTCTAGAGCCTGCCGACTACGACGTTGTGATGGCAAAACTCACAGACGAGGGTACAGAGTGGAACATGGATCCGAAAAACCCAAGGACGGTGAAGAGAGTCCAGCTAACTCCAGAGGCCAAGCTTTGGAACGCCTTCATCAAGAAACGGATTATGCCCTCCTCTCACAACACAACAGTCGACCAACCCAGGTTAGCCCTCATCCATTCCATCTTACATGAGAGGCCGATTAATGTTGGCAGATATGTCCGATAGGGCATCTTGGATTGCGCATACCGACCGACCGGACCACTCTTCTACCCCTACCTCATCACTGCCCTCTGCCGCGGCCACCATGTACCGGAGACAGCGGAAGATTTACGAGTTCGAGGGAAAGGCTAGACTGACCGAAACATACTCAGCCTGATGGAACTCACTGCTGCCACCCCGCTGTCGTCTTTCGACCCTACCGCCACAGCATCAGAGCAGACAGAACCCACCGACACCGAGCCTACTGCCACAGAACCCAGGCAGCCTACAGCAGCAGCACCTCCGGCCGACACCTCCTCCCAGATCCTTGCTGCCATACAAAAACTGGAGGAACGACAGCTCGGCCTCATGAATTTCATCAAAGACTTCACCACTGCCACGGTACATTTCATCCATACTTCTTTAAATTTCCTCGATGATGTGTTCCCTACTTTCCTCAATCAGTACTTTGCTGCCCCCACCCCTGCACATACCCCTACACCTGCTACCACGCCCAAAACGCCATTTGCTGCATCCACATCGACCCCTGCCACAACAGCTGCAGGCGGCAGTCGCACAGCCGACACCTCTGCCCGAGGAACCAAGAGAAAGATGCCTTCAGCTGAAATCGACGCCTATATAGCAGGTTTCTCCTCTTCCTCAGTTTGGGAGGAATCCGACGAAAAACCCTCTGTCAAGAGAAATTTGTCCAAGGAGTTCACACCAGAAAAGCGGCAGAAAACGGCAGCCGACAAAGGAAAAGAAGATAGCGGCAGCAACAGTAGCAGCAGCTCCGAGGTTCAAGTAGTGGAGAAACCTCCTCATATCTCCCCTACCCGTATTCAACATCTAAGGGAGGCCAAAACAAAGAATACCTCTGCCTCTCCCATTCGCCAGCCAGCACCAGCCAAGAAGGTCACTGCCCGTCGGCAGGTCCAGCTCAGCAGCAGCAGCGACGACAGCACCTAAATTTTAAGTTTCTTATCTTATATTGTTGTCTGCCTTTCTTATATTTTGTGATGCACTTTTCTTTTTATTTTGTTTCATATGTCATTTGCATTGAGGGCAATGCAACCCTCGAGTTTGGGGGTGGCATCCCTCCATTAATGGAGTCTTATTAAGTTTAAAATTTGTCTTTTACTTAGTTTATTTTTGCTTAGTTTAAAAAAATGATGAAAATTTTGGCTTAAGTCTTTGAACTGAACTTACCTGTCGTGACAGCCTCTGTCGTGGCAGTGCCTTTAGGATAGTTTTAGGAGCAGTTTAGAGTCTTACAATAGTTCTAAAACTTAAACACCATTTGTGACTTTTTATACTGCCTAGAACTCTACTAGTAAACTAGAATAGAAAGCTTAGCACTTGAGTTGCCCCTAGAGGTGCCTAACACTGGCTCTAGGAAAAGAAGTTAAGAAAAATAGACTCAATACACCTAGAGGTGCCCGAAACCGGCTCTAGGAACTTAGCTAGAGGTGCCCGAAATTGGCTCTAGTCAAACTTAAACTTGAGAAAATAGAATCGAGTCTGCATAAAAACTAAAGGAGCCTAAGAATTGCCTCCAAAAAGATGAAAATTGGCATAAAAATTCAAGTTAGAAGTTTAACTATTCTAGTAAACTAAGGGAGTCTTGGCATATAATTGTTCGCAAGCATGCACACACTGCACGAGGATTATAGCAAGGTTCCGGATGAATCTTGAATTACCCGACAAGGTGTTGCTCACAATAGGGAATGAATGGTAGGTAAGGGAAAGTTCACTGTTTTAAGCCAAACAAAAATTTTGTTTTCTGTCTTAGGTCTAAATTGCATGAGGGCAAGCAAAAACTTGAGTTTGGGGGTGTGTTGAGTGTGTAAAAATTCTATAATTTACCCCCTATTTAGCCCATATTTCTGCTGCATTCAAGCATAATTCATTGCATTTAGGTTAGATTTAAGTTATACATCACAAATATATTAAATGGCACAGTTTCTACTGAAATTGGTTGCTTTTGCAGGTAGCTGCTATAGCAGATGGAGAAGCAGACGCTGGGCAGTGATGCAGCAGAGCTGGAACTGGATGTGCAGACGAGGAGGACGATGCTACCATGGTCGCTGCCGTGGCAGCCAAGGACGACAGCGGTATTGAGAAGAAGAAGCAAAGTGGGCCTCGACAGAAAGAGAAAATTAAGTTCATCTGTCGTGGAGCACCCTTATATTTTTCCAAGCCCTAGATCAGAATGAAGGCCAAGCCCAAAGTTCAAGGAAGAAACTCCAAGCAAGAAGAAATGACGAATTAAAGACTTATGCTCTGAAGATTTAGTCTTTAATAGAGTTGTACTTTAATTTAAACTTGTATTCTTACCATATTAGAAAACTTGAACCCAAGGCCTATATAAAGGCATGTAATTCGACCTAGGAGAGGACATCATCTTCACCTCTAGCCTTCTTCCCAAAACCCTAGTTGTTTTCCCCTTCTCAACATGTTCTAAACTTCCCCTAGGGCCACGGGTTGATTTGTAAAGTAGTTGCAAGGATTGCATTTGTTTTAGGAATTTTCTGTTCAATAAAATAAACTTCAAGTTTGCTTATTCTGGTTTTCAACATCTTGCAAGAGTATCGGGAGAGCATTGTGAGATTATCTATTTACTTAATATCGGGAGAGTTAAGTATACGAAAGGAATAAGTGCAGGTTCTCCAGTTTATGGTTGAACTATCTCGAACCTAGGGATAGGACGAGGTTAAGTGGCTAAGGAAGAATTCAACAACATCGGTGTTCATCCTTCGATTCACGTCGGGAGGTATCATCAAAGACGTGTTCATCGACAGACTTAGACCTAGGGATAGGTCAAGGCATAGCAGGGATTCTTGTCAAGCTTGAAGTACAGAGTTGTGTGATCGTTGCCGCGACTAACAACAGACCGATGCCGCGACAGGTGCTGCCACAACAGGGACAACGACAGAACAGATATTCCTAGACTTTGCAACACCTACACTACTGAGCAATTCAATACCAGCCCATTCTCTCTATCTTGATTATTTTAATCTTATTTTCCAGTTCTCTTTATTATTTTCGTGACAACAATTTAAACTATTCTTTTTCCCCTCGTGAAGTAATCCAAGGTGAAGCTATTAGCCCAGTCCCTGTGGAGACGATATTTGATACTTCCGTATCACTTTACTACTTGCGTCGTGTACACTTGCACTACATTGCGATAGACACTTTTACATGCAACACCCGACCTGAAATGAAACCGACCTGAAATTACCCGACCTAAAGTCAATCTGAACCCGAATTAACCCGTCAATTAACCGTTTTGACCCGACCTGAAATGAACCCGACCTGAAATGAACCTGACCTGAAATGAACCCGACTCGAATCGAGTCAAAACAGAAAGACAACTTGAAATGACTTGTAACTAATTTGACCTGACCTGATAGAGTTCGACCTGAAACCCAACCGATTACCTATTTTTACATCCCTACTTAGAATATATATATATATATATATATATATATATATATATATATATATATATGAGATAAGATCAAGTTACATGGTGTAAAACTCATTTAGTTTTACACTAATATAGGACCATTGGATGAGCGAAATGTATGGATGAGATTAATAGTAAAAAATGTGAAGATTATCACTTGGGAAAAAAGATAATGAAATAATCTGAGTCATTAATTACCATCATCCAACGGTCTGAAAATTGTGTAAAAGTAATTGAGTTTTACACAGTGTAAGTTGATCCAGTTACACGGTGTAAAACTCTCTAAGTTTTACACATTTTTTGGATCGTTAGATGAGTGAAACGAATGGATGAAATTAACAATAGAATATGTGAAGATTATCACTTTAGAAAAAAAAGTAAGGAGTTAATCTCAGCCATTCATTTTTCTCATCTAACGATAAAAAAATGTGTAAAACTTAAAAGGAGTTTTACACTGTGTAAGTTTGATCTTAACCCATATATATATAATTTAGGCATTTTGGTGTATGGATAAATATTTTGGTAAAATGACGTAGCTTTAGAATTTGGTAACGTTGGTGATGCTGAGCCACTGCTTTTAGCTTCCATTTCTTCTAATCTGGTATTCCCATCTATCTACATTTTAAACGACAAATTAACATCCTTTCAATCTCTTTATCAAAGAAGAAGGAATGTTTGTGTTGGATGAATGTAGAGATTGATGAGAAGTCAGAGCTCCTGTATCTGCTGCTATTTCCTTCTCTTACTATTTAGTTATTGCAGAGGAAGAAGAAGAAGAAGGCAAAACAACATCTTTGTATTCAGAAATGTCGTCCCCTTTACTCTCTGTATCTGCTGCTCCAACCCCATCTCTCTCTCTTTCTCCGGATTCATGGACCCAATCTCTCCGAGCCAACATCCAATCCAACCAATTCCACCAAGCCATTTCAACTTACGTCCACATGACTTCCTCCGGTGTCCCGCCCGACCACTTTGCTTTCCCCGCTATCCTCAAGGCCGTCGCCGCTCTTAAGCACTCGGCCCTGGCAAAGCAGCTTCACGCCCACGTTCTTAAATTCGGCTACGGAGGCTCCTCCGTCCCCGTCGCCAATTCCCTGCTCAATGTCTACGGCAAATGTGGGGACATTTGGGATGTCTACAAGGTGTTTGATAGAATTCCTCAATCACAGAGAGATACCGTTTCTTGGAACTCCTTCATTTCCGCGTTGTGTCGGGCTGACGACTGGGAGACTGCGTTAGAGGCGTTCAGGTTAATGCTGTTGGATGACGTGGAGCCTAGCTCATTTACGTTGGTCAGCATTGCGCATGCTTGTTCGAATTTGCCCAGGCATCATGGGTTACGTCTAGGAAAGCAGCTTCATGGGTTTAGCTTGAGAATGGGCGATATCAAGACATTTACTAATAACGCATTGATGACTATGTACTCTAAACTAGGACATCTCAATGACGCCAAGTTGTTATTCGAGTCGTTTGAGGAGCGCGATTTAGTAACTTGGAACACCATGTTGAGTTCCTTATCCCAAAGTGATATGTTTTTAGAAGCATTACTGATGTTACGCCGCTTGGTTGTTCAAGGTCTCGAACCAGACAGTGTCACAGTTGCAAGTGTGCTTCCTGCTTGCTCACACTTGGAGCTGTTAGAAATCGGGAAACAGCTTCATGCGTATGCCTTGAGACATTATATTCTGATCAACAATTCTTTTGTTGCAAGTGCTTTGGTTGATATGTACTGCAATTGCAGAAGAGTTCAAAGTGGTCGTTTCGTTTTTGATTCTTCCATGGCGAAATCAATCGCTCTTTGGAATGCTATGATCACTGGGTATGCACAAAATGAGCATGATGAGGAAGCCTTGACGCTTTTCATTGAAATGGAAGCAGCTGCGGGACTCTGTCCCAATGCTACCACAATGGCCAGCATTGTGCCTGCATGTGTGCGCAGTGAGGCCTTTGTTCACAAACTAGGAATTCATGGATATGTACTGAAGAGAGGTTTGGGAACCGACCACTATGTACAAAATGCACTTATGGATTTGTACTCTAGAATGGGGAAGATACAAATTTCAAAGGCTATATTTGACAGCATGGATGTTAGAGATATTGTGTCTTGGAATACAATGATAGTCGGTTATGTTATTTGTGGGCAACATGTGAATGCACTTCTTCTGCTACATGAAATGCAAAGAGTTGAACAGGGGAAGAATGGAAGCTCTTATGAGCATGAGAAGAGAATTCCTCTTAAACCTAATTCTATAACTCTTATGACTGTCCTTCCTGGTTGTGCGACCCTGGTTGCATTAGAAAAGGGACAAGAGATCCATGCATATGCCGTGAGAAACATGTTGGCATCAGATGTTGGGGTTGGAAGTGCATTGGTAGACATGTATGCAAAATGCGGCTGCTTGAACATATCTAGGAAAGTGTTCGATATACTTCCCTCTCGAAATGTAATTACCTGGAATGTCATTATTATGGCTTATGGCATGCATGGCAAGGGAGAAGAAGCCTTGGAGTTGTTCAACCGTATGGTCAAGGAAGTGAAGCCTAATAACGTAACTTTTATTGCTGTATTTGCAGCATGTAGTCACTCAGGCATGGTAAGTGAAGGCCTAAACTTGTTTTATAAGATGAAGGATGAGCATGGGATCAAACCTACATCAGATCACTATGCTTGCGTTGTGGATATGCTTGGTCGAGCAGGTCAAGTTGAGGAAGCATATCAATTGATCAATGACATGCCTTCTGAATTGGACAAGGTTAGTGCTTGGAGTAGTTTGCTTGGTTCCTGTCGGATCCACCAAAAAGTTGAAATCGGGGAAATTGCAGCTAGGAATCTCTTCCGCCTAGAACCTGACGTGGCAAGCCACTATGTGTTACTCTCCAATATATACTCATCGGCTCAACTATGGGAGAAGGCAACGGATATTCGGAAAAGGATGAAAGAAATGGGGGTAAGAAAAGATCCAGGATGTAGCTGGATTGAGTTGGACGACGAGGTTCATAAGTTCATAGCCGGTGATGCATCACACCCACAAAGTGGACAACTATACGGATTTCTTGAAACCCTGTCGGAAAAGATGAGAAAGGAAGGGTATGTGCCCGACACGTCTTGTGTACTACATAATGTTGATGAGGAGGAGAAAGAAGCTTTGCTGTGTGGACATAGTGAAAAACTGGCGATAGCTTTCGGCATTCTCAACACCCCTCCTGGTACCACCATTAGAGTTGCAAAGAACCTTAGAGTTTGCAACGATTGCCACGAGGCTACTAAATATATATCGGTTATAACAAACAGGGAAATCATCCTAAGAGATGTGAGGAGATTCCATCAATTTAGGAATGGAAGATGTTCCTGTGGGGACTATTGGTGAAAATGTTCCCCAATAACACTTTTGCTCTCCCTGAGCCTCTACACTATCTAGAAATATACTTTTTCAACATATTCTGTCCATTCTAAGGCCCTCAGGTTTTTAATATTAGAAGCCAGAATGATCTCAAAACTATATCTGCCATTGGAGACCATGAATTATACATTAGAAGCTGGAATGATCTCATTGCATTTAGAAACAACATATTCAATCCCTAAATTGATTTATACATTTCATCCGGCACATAAACTAAGGGGTAAGCTACAGAAATTGTTTTTATTTTGAATATCCAACTAAAAAACTCGTAGATGGGAGAAATTGAATGATCAACCAAAACATTAAAGCATCCATTCAAATTCCACGGATTTACATCAACAATTGCTAAGAAAGCAATTCAAGATACCTAAGCCCGCTCTCCTCTAATCCTCCTAGCAAGCTGGATATCCTTTGGCATAATCGTAACCCTCTTAGCATGAATAGCGCAGAGATTAGTGTCCTCAAAAAGTCCGACGAGATAAGCCTCGGCAGCTTCTTGAAGAGCCGCAACAGCGCTGCTTTGGAACCTTAAATCGGTTTTAAAATCTTGTGCGATTTCTCTCACCAGCCTCTGGAATGGAAGCTTCCTTATCAGGAGTTCGGTGCTCTTCTGGTACTTCCTGATTTCTCTCAGAGCCACGGTTCCAGGCCTGAATCGATGAGGCTTCTTCACTCCTCCCGTTGCCGGAGCTGATTTCCGAGCGGCCTTTGTAGCTAGCTGCTTACGTGGAGCCTTGCCACCTGTTGATTTCCTTGCAGTTTGCTTGGTACGAGCCATCGATTGAATGATCTTGTGATTAGTGAGACTGTTTGGTAAGCGAGAAAGAGATGGAAAAATTTGAAGAAAAAATACTTTGATCAATGATTACGGGATTGGAGGCGGATATATAAAAAGGATTTTGGAGAGGCGGGAAAAAAAGAAAAATTGTGCTTGTTAAGAAAATGGGTGAATCTAAACCGTTGATAGCGTTGATAATCGACGACTATTAAGCTATTAGAGCTCTGATCCGCGTGCAATAAGAAATGACCAATAGGATTCCCCCTTTACGTGAGTATTATTTAAAAAGTTTTGATTCGTATAAGGGACAATTTGGCGGGCTTTTAAAAAATACTTTTAAAAGTGCTGTTAAAAAGTGATTTTAAAAAATTAATTGTAAAATTATAATATTTGGCATTGCTGTCAAAAAAATTGTTTTAAACATGATATTGTAAAATAAAAATAAATGAACGTAAATAATGTTTAAATTCGTTATTACAATTTTTTTAAATATTATTATATAAAAAAAAATTGACTTAGATAATAAAAATATAAAAACAATGACGATTTATTAGTAATTTTTATATATATAATATAAACTTTAAATATTTTATTACTTATTTTTATATATATAATATTTTATAATATTAAAGTTTCTTATTACTTATTTTTATTTAAAATATTAAATTTTTAATAATTGTTATATTTAATATATTTAATAATTATTTTATTTGATATTAAAATATAAGTTTAATATAATTATTAAAATATTAATTTAATATAATAATAATTATTTTATTTAATATTAAAATGTTCGTTCATCACAATTATATCTGCAAAACACAAATCATGCCATCGTAAGCTAAAAAGACGAAAGTTTAATTTCTTATCAGAACCAAATGACATACTGTTGCATCAACCGAACCGAATTACCCGAACCGAGATTTAATTTTGACCCGAACATTATGATTCGAAATTGACCTGAAACTCGAAATAAACCAAACCGAACTGAAATTTTTTGTTGAACCAAAATGGACCCAAAGCGATTCGACCCGAACTGAATGTTATCCGAACCGAAAGTTGAACCGAATATCAACCCGAATTTAACCCGAAATTTAAGGTAAAATAAATGAATAATTTATTTTTAATATTATCTATTTTTAACAATATAATAAATAATAAAATGAAGTATGTTTTATTATCTTTTTGTATTATACCATGGAAGAGACCGTTGCTCTTGTCAAAGTTGTGGTATAATAACATTTTATGTCATTTTACGTTTAAATATTAATTAAATAAAAATTTTCTCCCTACTAATTTTTAAATTTAGAATTTTAATTTACTATTTTCTCTCTCAATATTTAATCTTAAGCCATAAATCCTAAACAATAAACCTTAAGCCATAGAAATTAATCTCATGAACCAATAACCTTAAACTGAACCATAAACTCTAAATCATTAACACTAAGCCTTAAAAACCTAAACTGTTAACCTTTAAGCCATAGAAATTAATCTAAAATCAATAACCATAAACCATTAACACTAAGGCCTAAACCATAAACCATAAACTGAAATTAGAGACAATTTTTACAATCTAAAATTGGAATTAGAGATCATCTTGACAATTTGAAAGTAGAGAAATTTGAGAGCTTGGTGACCAATTTTATAATTTCACCATAAAATATAGCATAAAACTGAAATTGTGAACTGAATTAACAATTTGGAAGTAGAGAAATTTGAGAGTCCAATGATCAATTTCATAATTATACCATATAAATAAATAGGGATCAATTTTGACTAAAAAATAAATCTTAGAAATTAAAATGAACAAAAATATCATTATATTAAATTAATAGACTAAATTACAAAAATTGGTTAATTTTGACTAAAAGTAAATTTTTAGAGACTAAATATCGCTACAGGGAGGAGATTTCTATATCCGAAGTCTAAACCGTGGGGATACTTGTGACTAAATTAAATTAAATTAAAACTTAAAGTTGAATATTAGTACTAAAATGTAACATTTTAAATGCAACATGATCTAAAAAGTAATTAATCTCTCGATTTTAACCCGAAAATTCAAATGTTGACCGAAACCGAAATCGACCCGAACGACCCGATTTTAACCCGAACCGAAAGCGACTCGAATGACCTGATTTTGACCCGAACTGAAAGCGACCGATCCGATTTTGACACGATCAAATACTCAAACCGGATCCGACTCATCACAGACCCGAATTAGACCTGAACCCGAACTGAATCGATCCGAATCAAATTTAAACCGATTCTGTTGAAAGTCAAGCAATGCTGCAGCCAAAATTGAAAATGGAAAATTTCAATTTTGGCAGGTGCAGCCAAGGTTGAAAAATGGCATGGGAAAATCACAATTTTGGTCCCTAAACTTTAGGTTATTTATAAGTTAGTCCCTAAAGCTCAACTATAAATAGCCTAGCCATTTGCCATTCTTACACATCCCAAATCATT
Organism: Hibiscus trionum; assembly: GCA_030270665.1. Classification (NCBI taxonomy): domain Eukaryota; kingdom Viridiplantae; phylum Streptophyta; class Magnoliopsida; order Malvales; family Malvaceae; genus Hibiscus; species Hibiscus trionum. Next base: position 71,582,331 of record BSYR01000026.1, on the reverse strand, counting down.
CTAACCTCCTCCCAATGCTAGAGAAATTAGAGAGTTTTCATAGAGTTGTTTTCTCCTTTTTTATCAAGAGAGAATTGTCATTGTTTTCTCCTTGTTAGACTGAGAGAAGTTGTAATTCCTATTTTCTCATAGTGAAATTCTTCTACCTTTGTCCGTGGTTTTTACCCTATATTATTTAGGGGTTTTCCACGTAAAATCTGTGTCTCCTTTATCTTCATTGTTATTTTCTCAAATTATCAGTTGCGTTTTTGCTCTATCCGACGATCGTATTCCGCAACAATTGGCATCAGAGCCAGATTTGGGTGCGTATATCTACTTACCGTATTCTCTGTTGGTTGCCACTGAAAAGTGGATCCTCCATCATAAGAAAGTAAGTTAGATATTACTCATTCATTGAAGGTGGTGGGCACTATTCACGTCAAAAAGGTGAAATAGTGGGAGCTATCTGAAATAGAAGCTATGGCAACGAAATTTGATATTGAAAAGTTCAATGGGAGAAATTTCTCACTGTGGAAATTGAAGATAAAGGCCATCCTAAGAAAAAACGGATGTCTAGCGGCTATCAGCGAAAGGCCGGCAGATTTTACGGATAACAAGAAATGGAATGAGATGGACGAGAATGCTATTGCAGACCTTCATTTAGCATTAGCAGATGAAGTACTATCAAGCATCGAGGAGAAGAAGACGGCCAAGGAGATTTGGGATCACCTCGCAAAATTATACGAGGTCAAATCGTTGCACAATAAAATTTTCCTTAAGAGGAAATTGTACACTCTTCGGATGTCAGAATCTACTTCAGTGACAGAGCACTTAAACACGTTGAATACTCTATTTTCTCAGCTTACATCCCTAAGCTATAAAATAGAGTCACAAGAACGTGATGAACTTCTGCTTCAAAGTCTACCTGATTCGTATGATCAACTCATCATCAACTTGACGAACAACAACCTTACAAGTGATCTAGTCTTCGATGACGTTGCAGCTGCTGTTCTGGAAGAAGAAAATCGGCGCAAGAACAAGGAAGATAGACAAGGAAATCTGCAACAAGCAGAGGCCTTAACGGTGATGAGAGGAAGATCAACAGAACGTGGCCAAAGTAGCAGTCACAATCATGGTAGATCAAAGTTAAGGAGTAAGAAGAATTTAAAGTGCTACAACTGCGGAAAAAAGGGTCACTTGAAGAAGGATTGTTGGAGTTTACCTAAAAACTCCAATCCTCAAGGAAATATGGCAAACACTTCAGATGATGGAGATGCTCTCTGTTGTGAAGCAGCAACAGCCATGGAAGGCAGAAAAAGATTTGCAGACATATGGCTTATTGACTCGGGAGCCACATATCACATGACCTCAAGAAGAGAATGGTTCTATAATTATGAACCTATCTCAGGAGGATCTGTGTACAGCTGCAATAATCATGCCTTGGAAATTGTTGGCGTTGGAACCATCAAATTGAAGATGTATGACGGGACAATCAAAGTTGTTCGAGATGTGCGACACGTGAAAGGCTTGAAGAAAAACTTATTATCCTACGGATTGTTGGATAATAATGCAAGCAAGATTGAAACACAGAAAGGAATCATGAAGGTGTTCCATGGAGCGCTTGTGGTGATGAAAGGTGAAAAGATAGCGGCAAATTTGTACATGCTGAAGGGAGAGACTTTGCTAGAAGCTGAAGCCTCTGTTGCCTCATGTAGTTCAGATTCTACCATGTTATGGCATCGGAAACTTGGACACATGTCAGAACAGGGAATGAAAGTCCTTGTGGAGCAAAAGCTACTTCCGGGTTTAACAAAGGTATCACTTCCTTTGTGTGAACATTGTATTACAAGTAAGCAGCATCGATTAAAATTCAACACATCAAATTCTAGAGGCAAGACTGCTCTAGAATTGGTTCATTCTGATGTATGGCAAGCACCGGTTACATCCCTAGGCGGAGCAAAGTATTTTGTCTCCTTCATTGATGACTACTCTAGGAGATGTTGGGTGTATCCTATCAAGAGGAAGGCAGATGTGTTTTCAACCTTCAAAGTTTTCAAAGCGCGGGTGGAACTTGATTCTGGAAATAAAATCAAGTGTTTCAGATCAGATAATGGAGGTGAATATACAAGTGATGAATTTGATGACTTCTGCAGAAAAGAAGGCATCAAAAGACAGTTCACAACAGTATACACTCCTCAACAAAATGGAGTGGCAGAGCGGATGAACAGAACTCTGTTAGAAAGAACACGAGCAATGTTGAGAGCTGCAGGGCTAGAAAAAGCTTTCTGGGCAGAAGCAGTCAATACCGCCTGTTATTTGGTGAATCGGGCTCCATCAACTGCAATTGAGTTGAAGACACCGATGGAAATGTGGACTGGTAAACCAGTTGATTATTCAAACCTCCATATATTTGGAAGTATTGTGTACGTGATGTACAATGCCCAAGAAATTTCAAAGTTGGATCCAAAATCCAGAAAATGTAAATTCTTGGGGTATGCTGATGGAGTAAAGGGGTATCGCTTGTGGGATCCCACTGCCCGCAAAGTGATTATCAGCAGGGATGTTATCTTTGTAGAAGATAAGCTACAAAGAAAAGAAGAATATGATAGCACTGATAAAGAAAAGCCAGAGACTACACAGATACATGTTGAAAATGAGTTTGAACAGAGAGATTGTTCTGAAGCAGAACCAGAGCTCGAGGAACCAGAACCAGAGAATTCTAAAGCTCCAACAACTCGTCAATCAGATCGTGTGAGAAGATGCCCCAATTGGCACTCAGATTATGTTATAGAAGGTAATGTTGCATACTGCCTTTTAACGGAGGACGGTGAGCCATCATCATTCGAGGAGGCAATGAACAACTCAGATGCTTCGCAGTGGATGGCGGCAATGCAAGAAGAAATTGAAGCCCTTCATAAAAATAATACATGGGAACTTGTGCCACTACCACAAGGAAGGAAGCCAATTGGTAACAAATGGGTCTTCAAAATCAAGAGAAATGGTGACGATCAAGTGGAGAGGTATCGTGCAAGACTGGTGGTCAAAGGATATGCTCAGAAAGAAGGTATTGATTTCAATGAAATCTTTTCTCCTGTGGTTAGACTAACAACGGTTCGAGTTGTCCTGGCAATGTGTGCTACATTGAATTTACATCTAGAGCAGCTAGATGTTAAAACAGCTTTTCTTCATGGAGATCTTGAAGAAGAGATTTACATGCTCCAGCCTGAAGGTTTTGAAGAAAAAGAAAAGAAGAACTTGGTTTGTAGGTTGAACAAATCTCTGTACGGTTTAAAGCAGGCGCCGAGGTGTTGGTACAAGAGATTTGACTCCTTCATCATGAGCCTTGGATACAACAGACTTAATGCAGACCCTTGTGCTTACTTCAAGAGGTTTGGTGAAAACGACTTTGTTATATTGCTGTTGTATATAGATGACATGTTGGTTGCAGGCCCCAACAAAGATCATATTGAAGAATTAAAGGCACGACTGGCTAGGGAATTTGAAATGAAGGACTTGGGACCAGCAAACAAGATTCTAGGGATGCAAATTCACCGAGACAGAAGTAATAGGAAGATTTGGCTTTCACAAAAGAATTACTTGAAAAAGATCTTGTCACGATTCAGCATGCAAGATTGTAAGCCAATTTATACCCCTCTTCCTATTAACTTTAAATTATCCTCCAGTATGAGTCCTAGCAGTGAAGAAGAGAGGATGGAGATGTCTCGAGTACCGTATGCATCAGCAGTGGGAAGTTTAATGTTCGCTATGATTTGTACAAGACCAGACATTGCACAAGCAGTGGGAGTGGTTAGTCGGTACATGGCGAATCCAGGCAGAGAGCATTGGAATGCTGTGAAAAGGATCCTGAGATACATCAAAGGGACCTTAAATGTTGCATTATGTTACGGGGGATCAGACTTTCTTATCAGCGGGTATGTCGATTCTGACTATGCAGGAGATTTGGATAAAAGCAAATCTACAACAGGGTATGTGTTTACAGTTGTTGGTGGAGCTGTAAGCTGGGTTTCAAAACTGCAATCAGTTGTGGCTACGTCAACAACGGAGGCAGAATATGTAGCAGCTACACAAGCCAGTAAAGAAGCAATATGGTTGAAAATGCTATTGGAGGAGCTCAGGCACAAACAAGAGAATGTCTCTTTGTTTTGTGACAGTCAGAGCGCCTTGCATCTTGCAAGGAATCCTGCTTTTCACTCAAGAACAAAACACATTCGGGTCCAATACCACTTCATTCGTGAGAAAGTGGAAGAAGGGACGATAGATATGCAGAAGATCCATACCGATGACAACATAGCAGATGTCATGACAAAAGCAATCAACACTGATAAGTTTACTTGGTGTCGATCCTCTTGTGGCTTGTTAGAGACATAAGCAACATGGAAAGTACGAGGTAGAAAGAATGGTGTGAAGATATGATTGTTCCAATCAAATCTTCAAGTGGGAGATTGTTGAAAGTCAAGCAATGCTGCAGCCAAAATTGAAAATGGAAAATTTCAATTTTGGCAGGTGCAGCCAAGGTTGAAAAATGGCATGGGAAAATCACAATTTTGGTCCCTAAACTTTAGGTTATTTATAAGTTAGTCCCTAAAGCTCAACTATAAATAGCCTAGCCATTTGCCATTCTTACACATCCCAAATCATTCTAACCTCCTCCCAATGCTAGAGAAATTAGAGAGTTTTCATAGAGTTGTTTTCTCCTTTTTTATCAAGAGAGAATTGTCATTGTTTTCTCCTTGTTAGACTGAGAGAAGTTGTAATTCCTATTTTCTCATAGTGAAATTCTTCTACCTTTGTCCGTGGTTTTTACCCTATATTATTTAGGGGTTTTCCACGTAAAATCTGTGTCTCCTTTATCTTCATTGTTATTTTCTCAAATTATCAGTTGCGTTTTTGCTCTATCCGACGATCGTATTCCGCAACAGATTCTAGAAATGACCCGAACGGAACGACCCGATTGTCACCTCTGACCAACACTTTGGTCATGAATATCAACATCCAAGAATCTGAGGGGACACCGGAGCTGAAGATCGAAATACCGCCGAAAATGCGAACAAACGCTGAGAAAGCGACGACCTTCGTGCGATAAACCCGTTACCCTCATTGAAAGTATATTTTCTCAACTCTTTTCATTTTATGCAAAAGAAACGTGAGAAACATTAGATCGAGCATAATATTAAGAAAAAAGAGAAACAAAATAATAAAAGGTGGTCAGGAAACTCATTTTCGTGGCGGTGGTCGAAGTTTAGAGTGAATCGGTGGAGTCGAAGAGGGATTTGGTTCAAGGGCAGATTTAGGTTTTAAGGGTGAAGCTGAGTGTTTCTGTTGAAACGGGGATTAAATTTAAGTTTAGGGTTGGAAATTGAGAAGTTTTTAAAATTTTAAGATTTCGGTCGGCCGTCCGGCCGAGAGAGCAGTGGTGGTCGAGTTTTAAGGCGGCAGTCGGATAACAATATATCTTGATCAGAGTTGGGTGATATTGGATCAAACTGAAAAGATATGAAGAAGAAAGCATGAATATTGGTAAAAAAATAAAGTTTTGGTCCGTTTTGGATCATGGTTTCTGGGCAGATTGTGTTACTAGAGAGATGGGAGAGAGCTGAAGTTTAGAGAAAGAGAAAATTTTAAGAGAATGAAGAAAGGGGGACATTTTCGGATGAAAAGGGGTTATATAACTTGCGTTTCACGGTGTCGTTTTGAAGTCGGATCTGGAGGGTCCGCGCAACGTCATTTGGATCGAGTAAAGAGTTCGCGTCTTTTTAAGTTCTTGGTAAATTGCATATCAGTCCTTAGAGCTTTGAAGCGTTTTGTAATTTGGTCACTATTTTAATTAAAATTAGAATTTAAAGTTTGTTTTCTTTCAATTTAGTCCATATATCAATATAAAATTAGAAATTCAGTTTTAGCTCTCTTTCAATTTAGTCATTTTCTTTCAATTAATTATTTAGTTTAATTGCTTAATTTAATTAAATGTAATTAAATGATTTAATGCATTTTTGAATTAATCATAGTATATTTGTTAGGGAACCTAATCACCTAGACTTAATTAATTATTAGAGCCTTTAGCTTTAGGTAATTTAATTAGGATTTAAATAATTAAATAAAAAAATCATTGTAACAAATTAATGTATATTAAATGGAAACTTTGGGGCTCAAACTTGGATGGTGTTCTACTTGCTTGCAATGGGATGTTATCACAAATTGGCCTTAAAAAGGTACATTTAATACACATTACAACTTAGAATTAAATAAATCACTTAGAAAATTTAAATAGTACCTTAATTAAGTTAGTACTTTAATTAGACAGAATGACCAATTTAATAGTGAATATTATATAAGAGATAGACTGTATTTAAGAAATTGGTACTGCCTCATAGTGGCCTTTAAATTAATAATATTTGTAGTTTAATTAATTTAATTAAATATAGCCTAGTTAAGTTAGCACTTAAAATCAACAAAGACGATAAATGGATCATGCATTCAAACCTTTTATGTTGGGATATATCTTTTGAATATGAATGAGGGTGGCGTAATTAAATTTAAATTATCATTCTTAAATGCCAAATGCCACTTAAAATTAAAAGGTATCGATAACAGACGTTTGTGGGGTGCTAATGTAACACCCCAATTTTGGGCTTAGAAATTTAGGGTCTGAACCGGACCGGTCTGATTTTTGGTTCGAATATAAAAGGAGGTTTTTAGGAAAGCCTAGTCCGGGATGCTTTAAAAATATGGAAAAATACTTAAAAATCCTCTTTTAATATATATAGGAGAGTGGTGAAATCAATTTTACAAAATAAGGTTTGGAAATACTACATTTCGGTGTAGTGACTAAAATGCGATTTTTGAAAAGTTTAGTGGTGACTGTTTTGTAAGGATTGAAACTTTGAATCTTTAAGGAGCTAATTTACCCAAAGATGATTTTTTCCAGATTTTTCCTTAATTTGAGTGAATTAATTAATGTTTTAATTAATTAGAAGAGAAGAGAAACTATCTTTTGGAAAAATCATAACTACCTTTTCCTAAAATTTTCTCATTTCTTTTTCTCTCAAAATTTCATCATCCAAACACTTTTCTCCAGCAACTTTTTCATTGATTTTCACTTCAATTGATGAGATTTCTATCATCAATTAGTTCCTAATCAATCTTGCATCAAATCCTTTTGATTTCCTCATTGTATTTTCAAGGAAATTGGCTCAAATCAAGGAGAAATCACCATTTAGAGGTAAGATTGTTCTTCTCCTCTAAATACTCAGTTCTTTACTGAAATTCCCAAGTTGTCAATCCTTAATTTAAGTTTTATAAATGATTTTAATGGTAGAAACTTGATTTTGGCTTAAAACTCAAGATTTGGATGAAATCTTGAAGAATTTCGTGGTGCTTGTTTAGGCTCTGTTTTGAGATGATTCTTAAATGTATTTTGGATGTCTAATGATGTGGAAATGAGGTTTTATCAATGCAATCCCGAATAGGTTGAATTTCCTAAGTTTTTACTTATGAAAATGATGGTTTTTGAGGTGTTTTTGGTGTTCTGTTATAGCTGGAGGTATAAGGACGAGTTAAGGTGTATTTTGGATGTTGATTGATGTTTAGAAGTGGTAAGAAGTGATGGATCTTGGCTGGGTTAAGTTGTGAAAGAGTTTGGAGGTGTTTTCGGTTGTGTTTGGTAGCCGAAATGTTGGTTTTGGGTAGATCAGCGAGTTTATGTGTGTTGGCTGAAGATTTCAATGCATGATGATGCATTAATCCTCTGATTTGATGTGTTTAAAACAAGGGAGACATCTTCGGACACTTATGGAGTTGATCCGGAGGCTTGATCGACGTTTCGGCAAGCTTGCGAAATGGAATTGGTGAGTGGAGTTGAGTTTCCAGCTTTGAAATCATTATTTGAAGGTTTTGGGAGCTTATTTTAAGTCTAAACAACTTAACTAAGCTCAAGAGTAAGTTTTCAGAAAAACTCTCTTGGATGAGCCATGAAGTGGTTCGATGCATTGGTTATAATTTGCATGTTTAAATTCTGTTTTGAAAGCATGTTTTAGCATGGTAAATGCTGGTTTTGAAAGCCATGTGTTGAAGGATGCTCAAGGTAAGAGATCCTTGGTTTGACCTATTGTTAATGTGGTTTTGATGCATAGTGATGCATGATGTTAAATGGCTTTGATCAATGCTTTAAAACAGTGAGTTGTTGATGATAAATGATGTATATTGGCAAGTGATGTAGTGGTTTTAAAGTACTTGAATCGGATATAGTTAGCCGGCTATAGGATTGGGTGCACTGTGAATAAAGTCGCCTTGGATGTTGAGGGGTTGTAATTGTACCGTAAACTCCATCCAAGTACACTAACGAGTAAGGTAAGATCACAACGGTGGTTAAAAGTCCGTGTGTGGATCTTGTGTTATGTGTCTCGTGTTCTCGTTAGTGAAATTATACAACTACCGATGAGTGATGTTGAGGTGTTGTGATTGTACTGTTAAACTCCATCACGGGTGTTGAGGGGTTGTGATTGTACCGGTAAACTCCACCTTGTGTTGTTCGGTAGTGTGTATGAAGCGTACGGGACAACGCTTGTAATCCGCGTATCTGATTGTGTTTTGAGTTGTAAATGGTTGAATTATCACTTGAAAGCCAATATGATGTGATGGTTATAATGAAGCATGAGATGCTTCTTATGTATGCAAGGTTGCATGAAATGAGTTGAGCATGTGTTTAGAAAGCTTAATTGAAAGTGTTTTCCAAAATGCATTATTGCGTTGTTTTCTTTAGAGCATGCCTCACTAAGCAATTGTGCTTACGCTCTCTCTCTTGAACCAATAATGCAGATAATTGAAATGTTTGAGGGCAACAAGGAAGCTAAGAGTCCAAAAGGAAACTAAGCTCATGTATGGTGATGTACTCATACACTATTAGTTTTGGTAATTTGGCAATGGGAACCTAATATGTGTTTTGGGAGATGTTTTGGACTCCCTAGTTTGTGGCATGATACTTTTGATGTTTTGGATTTGTAAGTGGCCTTTTAATTCTTGGTTTGGAGATTGATTGATTGCATGGTTTGGATAATAGGGTGCATGCCTATAGACTTGTGAAATTTCATATTTGATGTTATGGATGAGTTTTGAAGTTGCAAACATGTACCTTATAAGTATGATGACTTGTTGGCATGATTAGGAAGTCAATAGGATGTGTTTGAATGAATTTATGTATGAAAAACCAGCAAAATCTGCAGCTTCTGGGCAAACCGTATCGGAACGGGCACTAGCGTTTCGAAACGGGGGCCTGTAATGGACTTCGTGTCTCGAAACGACTAGAGGCTGTTCCGAAACGTTTTGGCTACTGTCAAGCCCTGTTTCGAAACCAGTCTTGGAACGAACCCGTGTTTCGGAACGGTCAAAGCCGTTTCGAAACAGGTGACCGTTGGGCACTTATTTGAATGGTGTTGAAGTTTGCAAGCTTTACGTTTAAGTCCCGAAAGTTGTAATTACAATTGTATGAGTTTGAGAAGTCCAATTAAAGTGAAATTTGACAGGGAAGCATGTAATATGACTAATTTCATATTGGTAACTTATAAACCAGTTAAGACCTTCTAATTTTCAGAATTTACATTTTGGTCCCTAATCTTTGTATATTGTGCGATTGAGTTCCTTTTGAAATCCGATCGTTGTGCTTTACATGTATATGTTTCTCAAGTGTTCGCTTAGGGTTAACGTGCATCTAGACGAGATTAAAAAGAAAAAAAGGTCGTTAATCAAGGTTGACTTCCGGGTTGACTTTGGTTTTCCCCGTGTAATCTTCGTAGTTCAGGTCAACCGTCTAGGTCGGACTAAGGGGGTTACAGCTAATCCTTCCCCGCACGTAACCGACTCTCGAACTCAACTTTTAAAATAAAGAATCTCTAGTTGTTTTTATGGTGTCTGGTCTACCAATGTGATCGGTGGCGACTCTAAATATTTTTCAAAATTAAATAAAATTGACAAATTTAATTTTTAATTAAATATGTCATTTCAAAAGAAAAAAAAACTTAATTTTTCAAGATTAAATTAAAATGGACAAAAACCCTAATTTTTAAAATAATCGTTCAACTATTTTTACCTCGGTTTAAAAATGATCACGACAGCTTGGCGGCTCCGCTGGAGATTTTTAAAAACTCGAGAGTCAGGCCTAATTAATTTTACGTGACATTTTGGCATTTAAGAATGTTAATTTGAATTTAATTTTTTCAATAATTATTGGATGAATTTTTAGAAAGAATGGAGATAGCTTTTTCTTTGTGTGATATAAATTGTCATTCATGCATAAGCCTTCTACCCTGTAACACCCGGGTTTAGGGGTTAGGTGGAAATAATATTTTAATATTGTTTGGGGCTCGGTTTTATAATTAAAACGATCCTTTAAAATTTCAGATTTCAAAAAAACGTTTTGAATGGGACCAAAATGATTTAGACTCAAAATTGAAGAGCTACTTTAAAAACAAGGATAACCATTCATTAATGGCCTTTTGGGTAATTTACCCATCATCAAATTTAAACCCCCCTTTTCCTAACATCTTTCCACTATTCATCCTCTTCTTCATTCCCCCCCCCAACGTAAAAGAGAGCTCTTCTCCCCTTGTTACTATTTCATTCAAAAAGCTTCCCCATTTCAACTCCAAATCGAAAGGTAATGGTATTTTTGACTTCCCCTCATCTTCCTCTCCATAAAAGTACTATTTATTTTCATTTCCATGAAAGTTTTAGAAAATGTCATTTTGGAAAGTTTGGATTAAAGATGAAAGCTTTATGTTGTAAAACCAAATGTTTTGATTTAATATGTTTAGTTATGATGTATAGAGGTCAAATGGTATGTCATATGTGAATTTCAAATGATTTTAAGCAATTTTCGGATTTGGGTTTCTATGGGGTTTTTGGAGGGTTTTAAAGTGGTTTTTGGGGTGATTTAATGTGGGTTTTCGAGGGCTGGTGCTAGTATGGTATATGGGGGTTGCTTTGGGTATGTTTGGTGGTTGTTTGGATGCTTGAAATGGAAGATTTCAGTGGGTTTTAGGGGCTGCTCGGAAATTCTGTTTTGGGGTTGATCTTGAGTGTTGAATGCTTGCTAATGTTAATCCGGGTTGGTTCCGATGATGAGTTATTGATTTCGAATGTTTTGTTTGTGTTTGAGATTGATTAGAATCGAGTTTGGGCATCGGTGAAGCATCAGAAGTGAATCCGGGGAATTGAAGGTGGTTGCTTGCTTGGTCTTTGAGCTTGGGAGCTTAGGTGAGTGGTTAAATGTTTTAAATGGATTTAAAATGGTTGGTTCGAGTATATGGACTAGGTTGGGCTTGGTAGACCCACCTAGAGTTAGGATTGGGGTGGTAGCCTAATCCTAAACTTGATCTAGAGCCTTTGGATGAACTCATTTATATGGTTGTGTATGTCTCGTATGAAATGTGATATGAATGCTTATGTATATTGTGCTATACATGTGAGATGAGACATGAATATTGATGCTTGAGACATGCATGATGATGGTTGTTGGTGAGTACGTGCTAAGCACGGAATTGATTGAAATGAGTAAATGTTGGCACTAGTATACTTGAATACAAATGATCGATCATTAGGATGTTAGTGTGTACACATGAGTCAAAATTCGCGCGTGGCCTTGGTGGCGTTGAGTTACCAAGGAGGAGTACGGGTTCGCCTGGAAATTGTATTTAAATATAGTCGGTGATGAGTGGAATCCCATCGACGGGGCGTGAGGATGAGTGGAATCCCCTCCGCGAGACCGGTGATGAGTGTAATCCCACCGTGAGGTAATGTGGTTGTTGGATGTGAGTTTCCAACATGTTTATCCGCGTATTTGAGTCATAGCTAGGTGCCAATGTTGTTTGATATGTGTATCAATGTGTTGGGATAAATGAGCTTTAATTGGATGCTTAAATGTGATTACCTGTATTGTGGAATTGAGCTTATGATCATGGCACGTTATAATGATTAATGCTCATGCATCTCCATCTTATGGTTTGTGGATACTTGGTAAATATGTGTTTTGCCTTGGCTAGATCGTGCTCAGACCCTGCAATGTTGAGGTTTGTTTTAAGAGCATACTCTCCCTAAGCATCATTGCTTACGCTCTCTTTGTTCAACATTGCAGATCCTTAGTTCGTGGGTTGCTTGCGCAAGTGGAAGGCTCCAAGTGTGGTTGTTGGCTTGAGTACAACAAGTATGACTTTTAAATGTTGAACATGTAATAGTTTAAGTAATGGGACATGTGTCTTTTGATGGATGATTGTTGGTTGATTAGGAGCTTGTTTAGACTCCATGTTATCATGCATTTGTATGGCTTGTGATGCCATGCTTGAATTGTATCCATGCCTAAATTGCTCATTCTGAATGTTAGCCATGCGTCTCTTGAGGTTGCCTTCATGTTTGAATGTTGATGTATGAACTTGAATGCTTGAATGCCATCTTGGGCCTATTGCATGATTTCCTTGATATTTATACTTGTTGAGTGTTTGTATGGCTATTTGGTGGTATGTGAATGTTGTATGTATGTTTGGTTGGGGTTAGGGAAGTCATAAATTGCATTTAGATTCGAGTCTTGATCGTTTTTGCTAAGTTTGGGAGGCCTTGCTGTGCAGGGGTATCGATACGGTTGGTACAGTATCGATACCACCTTCTTGTTCAGGCCTCGTGTATCGATACACTTGAGAGGTGTATCGATACCATTTTGGTCACTGGAGCTACTGTCCATTTTGGTATCGATACGGGCCTCTGGTGTACCGATACCTTTTTGGTCACTGGAGCTACTGTCCAGTTCGGTATCGATACCATCCCCAGGTGTATCGATACCGTGTCTTAGATTTGACCGTGGGAAGTCAACCGTTGGGGAGGGTATCGATACACCCCTTGGGTGTATCGATACGGCCTCTACGGGTTGACTTAGACCAGTTGACCTAGTCAAGGGGTATCGATACACCCCTTAGGTGTATCGATACCACCTGCAGTATAAGATTAAAATCGGACTGTAACATGTTTGTTTGAGTTCGTTTGTTTGATTTGTGAATGTTGTTCCGTTGTATGACCACTTAGGATCTAATACTCATCTAGACAAGATTTAAAAATGAAAAAAATATATATATAGGGTTGTTAACCGAGGGGGAACCTTAACGGGTTTCGCTTCGGTTTTCCCTGTGTGGCCCACTCGGATCGGCCATCCGGCCAGACCGGGACGAGGGGGTTACACTTGTTGGTATCAGAGCCTAAGGTTACCGAGACCTTGGGCAGGTAAGTGAGGTAAGTTCAAGTTTTTGATTAATATGCATGGTGTTTGCTTGCTTTATAAGAATGGTTGCTTGTTTGACAAGTATGTTGCTTGTTTTATTCAAAAGTATGTGTGTGTGAGTCCCATTGCTACTATTACATTGGAAAAATGATTTTTAAGTGAGGGAACGTACTTGAACACTTGGAAGCCTTGCCTTGCTAACCCAGCTTGCATGTTTTATTGTTGTGGTTGTAGTTGATATCTGTGAGAGCGATGTCTAGACCGAGGGGTAGACCGAGAGTGGTTCGTTAGGAACCACGGGTTGCGGCTCCTGTTGAGCCGGCTGTTGGTGTGGAGGCTCATCTAGAAGGGCCGGTGGCCGCGGGAGTTGGTGCTCCACCACCACCTCCTCCACCTGGAGCTGGAGGTGAAGATGGAGCCGGAGGAGATGGACCTCAAGGTGGCCAAGGTCCAGCTGGAATTGACATGACTCCGCTAGTGCAAGCGATAGCGGGAGCGTTCCAGGCCGCAGTTGCGGGAGCTCAGGCTGCAGCTCAGCCTAGGTGTGACGATGCTAGTCTACCTTTGGAGAGGCTCCGTAGCTTGGGGGCCGAGGAGTTTAGAGGATCTACTCCGGAGAGGTCGGAGTTATGGTTGGAGAAGACAGTCCGAATCTTGGCTCAGATGGGTTGTGCGGGCGCACGTAGACTGAGTTGTGTGATATCGTTGCTTCAGGGTGATGCCTACACCTGGTGGGTCACCATTACTACCGGGGTTCCAGACGCTGAGATAGATTGGGATTTCTTTGAGTTTGCTTTCAGGAAGAGGTACTTGGGACCGAGGTACCTAGATGAGAAGAAGAGAGAGTTCATGGCTCTTACTCAGGGAGATGCTTCTGTGACTGACTATGAGATTCACTTTGTTCGCTTGAGTCAGTATGCACCAGAGTTGGTTCCTACGGAAGTGGAACGCTGTAACCGATTCCGTTACGGATTGAATGAAGAGGTCAAGAGGTACACGTTGGCTTCTGACTACTCAGACTTTGATGTGTTGGTCGTGAGGGCCAAGGATTTGGAGCATAGTTTGAGTTCGGCCAAACGATCTGGTGGTTCCAGTTCTGGTAAGAGGCAGAACCACTTTGATGGTAGAGACGCCAAGAGGCACAGAGGTGGCGGACATCAGTTTGATCAGAGACGTGGCGGTGGCCACCATGGTAGGGGCCATCAGGGCCATAGAGGAGGAGGGCGTTTGCCCGAGTGTACCCGTTGTGGAAGACAGCACACTGGTGAGTGTTGGGGTAACTTCCATGCTTGTTGGAACTGTGGTTCGAGGGACCACTTTAGGAGGGATTGTCCGCATCAGACGGCTCAGGCATCGAACATTGCTCAGGCTCCTGCGAGAGCGAATGATTTTCAGAGAGGCCGTGGGCGCGGTCGTGGCTACTTCCAGCCTAGGGCTGATGCACCTAGGGGAGATGCTCAGAGGAACCTTGCTCATGTTGTGGTTGTGCAGCCAGAGGCGGGAGGACCAGCGAGAGTTTATGCTCAGAGAGAGGCCGGGAATGACACCGATGTGATAGCAGGTAATTTCGAGTTACAATCTATGTCTTTGCTTTCTTTGGTTGATTCGGGTTCTACGCATTCCTACATTTTGAGTGAGCATGCACAGAAGTTAGATATCCCTGTTGAGATCTTAGATGTAGGTATGCATGTTACTAGTTCTTTTGGTGAGACAGTTGTGGTTAGACGTATGTATAGGAGATGTCCACTGAAGATTCAGGGTCATGTGTTCTCAGTTGATATGATGGAACTTCCTTTCTATGGTTTTGATATTATTCTGGGTATGGACTGGTTGGTTGAGCATCGGGCTAGTGTGGATTTTGAAACAAAGAGAATTTCTTTGAAGCTTTCTGATGACTACGAGGTAGTAGTAGTAGGCGAGAACATTAAGTTCTTGTCTAATGTGGTGTCAGCTTTAGAGGCTCATAGGTTGATGGACTCAGGATGTGGGGCTTATTTAGCTTATGTTATGAATCCGGATATGAGTGAAGCTAGACCGAAAGATATCAGAACAGTGTGTGACTTTCCGGATGTGTTTCCTGAAGAGTTGTCGGGTTTGCCTCCTGACAGAGATGTTGAGTTTGTGATTGAGACAGTTTCAGGGTCTAATCCAGTTTCGATAGCTCCGTATCGCATGACTCCGAAAGAGTTGAAAGAATTGAAGAGTTAGTTGCAAGAGTTATTAGACCGTGGTTTCATTAGGCCTAGTAGTTCTCCGTGGGGTGCTCCCGTGTTGTTTGTGAAAAAGAAAGATGGTAGCATGCGCATGTGTATTGACTATAGACAGTTGAATCAGTTGACTGTGAAGAACAAGTATCCGTTACCTCGTATAGATGATTTGTTTGATCAGTTGAGAGGTGCTTCAGTGTTCTCAAAGATAGATTTGAGATCCGGGTACTATCAGTTGAAGGTGAAAGAGTGTGATGTTCCGAAGACAGCTTTTAGGACTAGATACGGTCACTATGAGTTTCTTGTGATGCCATTTGGGCTCACGAATGCACCAGCAGCATTCATGGACATGATGAACAGAATTTTTAGAGACTATCTAGACCGTTTCGTAGTTGTTTTCATTGATGATATACTTGTGTACTCGAAGACAGAAGAAGAGCATGATGAGCACTTGAGATTTGTTTTACAGAGATTGTTGAGCAATCAGTTGTATGCAAAGCTTAGTAAATGTGAGTTCTGGATTCGAGAGGTTGTGTTTCTTAGCCATGTTGTTTCGGCCGAAGGTATCCGAGTTGATCCATCGAAGATTGAGGCTATCGTCGAGTGGAAACAGCCTAAGTCCGTGACCGAGATTAGGAGTTTCCTAGGTTTAGCCGGTTACTATAGGAGATTTGTTGACGGTTTCTCTAGGGTAGCTGCTCCTTTGACTAAACTGTTGCAAAAGGGAGTCAAGTTTGAATGGTCAGATGCAAGACAGAAGGCCTTTGAGAAATTGAAAGAAGCTTTAACGAATGCTCCAGTGTTAGTGCAACCTGTTTCCGGTAAGGAGTTTGTGATATACAATGATGCTTCCTACGTAGGTTTAGGATGTGTCTTGATGCAAGAGAGAAGAGTTGTTGCTTATGCTTCTAGACAGTTGAAGATCCATGAGAAGAACTATCCTACTCATGATATAGAGCTAGCCGCAGTTGTGTTTGCATTGAAGATTTGGCGTCATTACTTGTATGGTGAGAAGTGTATTGTTTACACCGATCACAAGAGCTTGAAGTATTTGATGACACAGAAAGAGTTGAATTTGAGACAGAGAAGATGGCTAGAGTTGCTAAAAGATTATGATTTGACCATTGAGTACCATCCGGGTAAAGCGAATGTAGTAGCCGATGCTTTGAGTAGAAAAGTGGCCGTTGAGTTGAGAGCTATGTTTGCTAGATTGAGTGTGTCCGATGATGGTGGTTTGATCACCGAGTTACAAGTGAAGCCTTCTTTGATTCAGTTGATTAGAGAGAAGCAGTTGCAAGATGCGAGTTTAGTTCCTCATGTTCAGGACATAGCCGAAGGAAGACCGACCGATTATAGTTTCAGTGGTGAGAGCATGTTGTGCTTTAGAAATAGAATTGTTGTACCAGAAGATGTTGAGTTGAGACGTCAGATTCTGAGCGAAGCACATTTGAGTCCCTTTTCTATGCATCCGGGTAGTACCAAAATGTACCGAGATTTGAAGAATGACTACTTCTGGGTTGGTTTGAAGAGAGATGTAGCCAAGTATGTGAGCCGTTGTATGGTTTGTCAGAGAGTGAAGGCAGAACATCAGGTTCCTTCAGGTTTGCTACAGCCTTTGAAGATTCCGGAATGGAAATGGGAGAGGATCACCATGGATTTCGTATCGGGGTTGCCTTTGTCTCCTTCGAAGAAGAATTCAGTTTGGGTGATTGTCGATAGGTTCACTAAGTGTGCTCACTTCTTAGCAGTGAACACTACGGATTCCTTAGACAAGTTGGCAAACTTGTATATCCGTGAGATTGTGAGACTTCATGGGGTTCCAAAGTCCATTGTTTCAGATAGGGATCTTAGGTTTACTTCGAGGTTCTGGGGTTGCTTGCATAGTGCTCTAGGTAGCCGTTTGCATTTCAGCACGTCTTATCATCCGCAGTCCGATGGGCGGTCAGAGCAAGTGATACAGATTCTAGAGGATATGCTTCGTTGTTGTGTGATTGACTTCCAGGGCTCTTGGGAGAAGCACTTACCGTTGGTTGAGTTTGCTTACAACAACAGTTATCAGTCTAGTATTCAGATGGCACCTTATGAGGCTTTGTATGGTAGACGGTGTAGGACTCCGATTTGTTGGGTTGAAACAGGTCAGAGATTGTTACCTATGCCAGACTTGCTTAAGGGGACCACCGAAAAAGTAAAGTTGATTTGTGACCGCTTGAAAGCAGCTTCCGATCGTCAGAAATCCTATGCAGATTTGAAGAGGAAAGAGGTTGAGTACTCAGTGGGTGAGAAAGTGTTTCTGAAAGTATCTCCGTGGAAGAAGGTAATGAGATTTGGCCGTAAGGGCAAGTTGAGTCCGAGGTTCATTGGTCCGTATGAGATAGTTGAGCGGATTGGGCCTGTAGCTTATCGTTTGAGGTTACCTTCTGAGTTAGAGAAGATCCATGATGTCTTTCATGTGTCTATGCTTAGGAGATATAGATCGGATCCTTCGCATGTGATGCCCGTTGAGGAGATAGAGTTAAATCCGGATTTGTCATATAATGAAGAGCCCGTCGAGATACTTGCTTCTGATAGCAAGGTGTTGCGTGGCAAGACCATAGAGTTGGTCAAGGTGTTGTGGAGACATAGAGGTGTGGAAGAGGCCACGTGGGAGAGAAAGGCGGATATAGTTGAGCAGTTTCCGTATCTGTTTCCACCAGGTAATTTCGGGGACGAAATTCCTTAAGTGAGGGAGAGTTGTAACACCCGGGTTTAGGGGTTAGGTGGAAATAATATTTTAATATAGTTTGGGGCTCGGTTTTATAATTAAAATGATCCTTTAAAATTTCGGATTTCAAAATAAACGTTTTGAATGGGACCAAAATGATTTAGACTCAAAATTGAAGAGCTACTTTAAAAACAAGGATAATCATTCATTAATGGCCTTTTGGGTAATTTACCCATCATCAAATTTAAACCCCCCTTTTCCTAACATCTTTCCACTATTCATCCTCTTCTTCATTTCCCCCCCCCAACGTAAAAGAGAGCTCTTCTCCCCTTGTTACTATTTCATTCAAAAAGCTTCCCCATTTCAACTCCAAATCGAAAGGTAATGGTATTTTTGACTTCCCCTCATCTTCCTCTCCATAAAAGTACTATTTATTTTCATTTCCATGAAAGTTTTAGAAAATGTCATTTTGGAAAGTTTGGATTAAAGATGAAAGCTTTATGTTGTAAAACCAAATGTTTTGATTTAATATGTTTAGTTATGATGTATAGAGGTCAAATGGTATGTCATATGTGAATTTCAAATGATTTTAAGCAATTTTCGGATTTGGGTTTCTATGGGGGTTTTGGAGGGTTTTAAAGTGGTTTTTGGGGTGATTTAATGTGGGTTTTCGAGGGCTGGTGCTAGTATGGTATATGGGGGTTGCTTTGGGTGTGTTTGGTGGTTGTTTGGATGCTTGAAATGGAAGATTTCAGTGGGTTTTAGGGGCTGCTCGGAAATTCTGTTTTGGGGTTGATCTTGAGTGTTGAATGCTTGCTAATGTTAATCCGGGTTGGTTCCGATGATGAGTTATTGATTTCGAATGTTTTGTTTGTGTTTGAGATTGATTAGAATCGAGTTTGGGCATCGGTGAAGCATCGAAAGTGAATCCGGAGAATTGAAGGTGGTTGCTTGCTTGGTCTTTGAGCTTGGGAGCTTAGGTGAGTGGTTAAATGTTTTAAATGGATTTAAAATGGTTGGTTCGAGTATATGGACTAGGTTGGGCTTGGTAGACCCACCTAGAGTTAGGATTGGGGTGGTAGCCTAATCCTAAACTTGATCTAGAGCCTTTGGATGAACTCATTTATATGGTTGTGTATGTCTCGTATGAAATGTGATATGAATGCTTATGTATATTGTGTTATACATGTGAGATGAGACATGAATATTGATGCTTGAGACATGCATGATGATGGTTGTTGGTGAGTACGTGCTAAGCACAGAATTGATTGAAATGAGTAAATGTTGGCACTAGTATACTTGAATACAAATGATCGATCATTAGGATGTTAGTGTGTACACATGAGTCAAAAGTCGCGCGTGGCCTTGGTGGCGTTGAGTCACCAAGGAGGAGTACGGGTTCGCCCAGAAATTGTATTTAAATATAGTCGGTGATGAGTAGAATCCCATCGACGGGGCGTGAGGATGAGTGGAATCCCCTCCGCGAGACCGGTGATGAGTGTAATCTCACCGTGAGGTAATGTGGTTGTTGGATGTGAGTTTCCAACATGTTTATCCGCGTATTTGGGTCATAGCTAGGTGCCAATGTTGTTTGATATGTGTATCAATGTGTTGGGATAAATGAGCTTTAATTGGATGCTTAAATGTGATTACCTGTATTGTGGAATTGAGCTTATGATCATGGCACGTTATAATGATTAATGCTCATGCATCTCCATCTTATGGTTTGTGGATACTTGGTAAATATGTGTTTTGCCTTGGCTAGATCGTGCTCGGACCCTGCAATGTTGAGGTTTGTTTTAAGAGCATACCCTCACTAAGCATCATTGCTTACGCTCTCTTTGTTCAACATTGCAGATCCTTAGTTCGTGGGTTTCTTGCGCAAGTGGAAGGCTCCAAGTGTGGTTGTTGGCTTGAGTACAACAAGTATGACTTTTAAATGTTGAACATGTAATAGTTTAAGCAATGGGACATGTGTCTTTTGATGGATGATTGTTGGTTGATTAGGAGCTTGTTTAGACTCCATGTTATCATGCTTTTGTATGGCTTGTGATGCCATGCTTGAATTGTATCCATGCCTAAATTGCTCATTCTGAATGTTAGCCATGCGTCTCTTGAGGTTGCCTTCATGTTTGAATGTTGATGTATGAACTTGAATGCTTGAATGCCATCTTGGGCCTATTGCATGATTTCTTTGATGTTTATACTTGTTGAGTGTTTGTATGGCTATTTGGTGGTATGTGAATGTTGTATGTATGTTTGGTTGGGGTTAGGGAAGTCATAAATTGCATTTAGATTCGAGTCTTGATCGTTTTTGCTAAGTTTGGGAGGCCTTGCTGTGCAGGGGTATCGATACGGTTGGTACAGTATCGATACCACCTTCTTGTTCAGGCCTCGTGTATCGATACACTTGAGAGGTGTATCGATACCATTTTGGTCACTGGAGCTACTGTCCATTTTGGTATCGATACGGGCCTCTGGTGTACCGATACCTTTTTGGTCACTGGAGCTACTGTCCAGTTCGGTATCGATACCATCCCCAGGTGTATCGATACTGTGTCTTAGCTTTGACCGTGGGAAGTCAACCGTTGGGGAGGGTATCGATACACCCCTTGGGTGTATCGATACGGCCTCTACGGGTTGACTTAGACCAGTTGACCTAGTCAAGGGGTATCGATACACCCCTTAGGTGTATCGATACCACCTGCAGTATAAGATTAAAATCGGGCTGTAACATGTTTGTTTGAGTTCGTTTGTTTGATTTGTGAATGTTGTTCCGCTGTATGACCACTTAGGATCTAATACTCATCTAGACAAGATTTAAAAATGAAAAAAAAAAATATAGGGTTGTTAACCGAGGGGGAACCTTAACGGGTTTCGCTTCGGTTTTCCTCGTGTGGCCCACTCGGACCGGCCATCCGGCCAGACCGGGACGAGGGGGTTACATACCCGAGCTTTTCACTCTTAAGTGGAAGTGAGACCTTATCCTACGTTGAGTTATCCAATTTCGTGACCGAATTTTATCTTTCTTTCAATATACTAACCTTATACACCGTGAGGTACACGCCTCCTCTATAAGGGGACGTATACTCCCGAATCGATGTCTTGTTGTAATAGTAGACAATAACGACAATTCGAGTACTCAGAGTCTATAACAAAAATCACATGATGTAATTTAGAACCCTACCCCACCAGAGCTAGATAGGGACCTAGGACAGACTGCCAATTTAAATACATTTCTCTGGCAATTCTCTCTGGTCGATAAACGGCTTTATTGTATCAATTTAAAATTTTGTCTTCAATATTATTTTACCATACTGACACTATTTTTTTGTTGTCTTCTTTTTATGTCTAGCATTATTTTGTATTCATTAGAGGTATTAATTCGAGGATCAGTCAAATTAGGCAGTGTTCATAATGGCCGATTGGTCTAATAGACAAGGAGAAGGTAATATGCTGATGTAGACCTGGTCAGAGAAAATTCAGTACAAAAAAATGAAGATATTCAAGGGAATCGAATCATGAGGCAAGCAGTTACAAAAATTTGTATGAAGACACTAGGAGGGCAACGAGGAAGAAGATTCAAGGATTAATAAATTTAAACAACTAGAGCAAGCAAAAATTAGAGGAAGAGCAAGCTTGTCTCAAGTTTCACAAATGAAGAAAATTTTCGAAAGGAGACTATAATAAAGAGCTAAAAAAGAAAGGGACATAATCGAAAGATGCCGAACAAAATTTGAAAGACCAACTTGTATGTTTCGAAGGGGCACTACAAATGGAGGACAAGGCACTGAAAGGTAAGCTTGAGCCGGTCATCTAGACTATCCAAAGGTAAAATCATGAAATGGTCAACTTCAGAAATGAAGTGCGGAGAATCGTCCAGTTTGTGCAAATCTTGTCCAATGAAGTCATGAACCTACAACAGTACCTCAACAATAATACCGAGCTAGGACATGCGCTAACTCAGAGGCTGTACGAGTGATTAGTCTAAAAGCTAGGGCTAGCTACTTTCTGTAATCAGATTGTCTATTTCTTGTATTCGACTTTTTGGCTAGATAATGTTGCTCTAAAGACTGTTAATTGTTCATTCTAAGAGACCTGAGTTCAAATCGATTTATCTACAAGGTGTGTGCATTGTTACTAGTAAAAAAAATTATATAACTCTTATGTCAAAATATCTAATTTCAAAAACTACATATTTAAGAATTTTACTCCAATCCACTATTACAAACCTTTACTTATCAAACATATAAAATAGTATATTTAACTGATAAACTTTTAATTTTAGTTCAAATTTTTATTTTAACTCAAAATACTATTTATCAAAATAGAATCAATATAAAATTAAAAACTAAAACTGTTATTATACGGTACGACACTGCTATTTCCACTTAATACTCATATACTGCGATTTATTTATAATGATATTTCTAATTAAATGATATATTTGTAATTTTTTTTTAAAATATATTCATCACTAAACTCATAATTAATGCTTTTTAGACCGATATTTTCTTTGATATAACATTGAGTTTGCAAATTGGAACCCCTCGTGAATTTGTGACCGTTCTTTCCACTTGCAGCAAAGGAACCGCCTTTTACAGCAAACAAAAGGTTAGGCCGACACCGACTCTTTAGTCTTCAATCTTCATTCAACAGCAGACGACCATAGCCGTACATCTCTCTGTCTTCTCCTCTCCTCTGTCTCCTCCATCTTTTGGCTTTGGAGGAACACAGACAGAGAGGAAGATCAGAAGAGAGATTCCCAAGCACCACTTCTTTCTCTTATTCCTCTGATTTTTCTTTCCTTTTTTAGCCAATTTTACCAGTGGCAGAAAACCCTTTTCTTTAACTTCATAATTATTAGTGTTTTAGAACGAGATGGCTGAACAAAGTTTACCACTTCTTCAACATGGCAACAAAGACGTGGTTTTTAGCGGTTCAGGTATAAAGATCGGGTCTTGTTTTCCTCGAAAGAGAGTTGGTTTCAAAGCACAGGGGTGTTTTGCAAGTGTTAATCAAGCTGGGATGGGATTTGCTATCTCACCAAACCCTCCAATCCCACTTGAGAACACTGCAAAGCTTCATTATGTAAGTCTCCATGTTTCAGTCTCCGAGGTTCCACATCTGGTGTTGGATGATGAACTTGAAATTGCTGAGGTGTTGGTGGAGAAGAAGAAGAAGAAGAAGAGTGGGTTTGAGTTGAGAACGAGTCACTAAGG
Source organism: Hibiscus trionum (assembly GCA_030270665.1). Taxonomy (NCBI): domain Eukaryota; kingdom Viridiplantae; phylum Streptophyta; class Magnoliopsida; order Malvales; family Malvaceae; genus Hibiscus; species Hibiscus trionum. Next base: position 71,558,946 of record BSYR01000026.1, on the reverse strand, counting down.
AGGCTACTGAGTGGGGCAGTTGCCGGTGCGGTTTCGAGGACTGCTTTGGCTCCATTGGAGACCATAAAAACGCATTTGATGGTGGGGAGTTGTGGGAATTCTGTGGCCCAAGTGTTTGATAAGGTCACCATGACTGAGGGTTGGAAAGGCTTGTTTAGAGGCAATTTTGTCAATGTCATTCGAGTGGCTCCCAGCAAGGCTATTGAGGTTCGTTTCTTATGCTTAAGACTCTTAATTGTTCATTATTTGCTTTCTCGTAGAAGTTGTGGCTCCATTTCTATTCAAAGAATCTATAATGCTTAAGACTGATCTCTTACCTTGCATCGGATCCTTTGCGCAGTTATTGGCATACGAGACGGTTAAAAAGAAGTTGACACCTGAACATGGGGAACAGCCAAAACTTCCTCTTCCTGCATCCTTCATTGCCGGTGCGGTTGGCGGAGTTAGCTCGACATTGTTGACATACCCTCTGGAGTTGCTCAAAACTCGTTTAACCGTCAATGTAAGCATGATCATTAGGGGAAGATAAGAACTAATGAGCTAATTTCATCACCTGGAATGTATTTTTACCTGTTATATCTGATTGCAGGATGATTACAAGAATCTACTCGATGCAATCGTAAAAATCGTTCGAGCTGAAGGGCCGGGAGGACTATACAAAGGCCTTACTCCGAGTGTGATAGGAGTGGTTCCTTATGCTGCCTCTAATTATTTTGCTTATGATGCATTGAGAAATGCTTATAAGAAAGCTTTTAAGAAAGAGGAGATTGGGAATGTTATGACCCTTTTAATAGGATCAGCAGCCGGTGCAATCTCGAGTACAGCTACTTTCCCGCTCGAGGTGGCACGGAAGCGGATGCAGGCCGGCGCCATTAATGGAAGACATTGCCGCAACATGATCGAAGCTTTGACGTGCATAGTCGAGAAAGAGGGAATCGCAGGGCTATATAGAGGCTTGGGTCCAAGCTGCATGAAATTGGTCCCTGCAGCTGGGATTTCATTCATGTGCTATGAGGCATGCAAGAGGATATTAGCTGAAGAAGAAGAAAGTCCATGATTGATATGCTTGAAAAGCTGAAATCCTTCAAAATAAAAGGGGTTAATACTTTTAGATTTTAGCATCTTGTGGTGCAATTATACCTATATCTATACATATAGGATGAATTTTTAATCGAGTTTTAGAGAATTGTTCCTTTATCATGGTCCATATCTTAATTGCAAGAATGCTAAATCATCAACGAAAACATATGTCGAGGTGTTGGCCATGATTGTTTTAAACAAAAATATTTGTTGGTAAACTTTAGTTTATATAATTATATTTATTTTTAGGGTTTAAGGATTTAGATGAGAGGTTCATGCGTTAAGTATTGAATTCAGGCTTATGATTAGAATTTAGTGTTTAGATATTAAGGTTTATTGTCTAGAATTTAGACTTTAGCGTTTTATACACTTTAGGTTTTAAGGTTTAAATAGGCATTATAATAGAATTTTTTCACCTTATTTTATTATACGTATAAAATATATAATTAATTAGTTAAAAATACAATAAAATTAATAATTATAACTTCGGTAAATTATAAATTTCAATCACTCAATTTTTTTCACTTTTCTTTTGGTCACTCAAGTTCAAGATTTTTTAATTTAATCACTAAGCTTTTATTTGTTCTTATTTTGATCACTTGAGTGTTAAATCGGAAATAAAAAAGTGACATGGAAGCCACATGTATTGACATGGACTGCTTTTTGTTGACATGGCAGCTACATGTCATTCACATCATTTTCCTCTTTTTTACTCTTTCTTTTCGGGTAAATTACACAGATCAACCCTCAACTATTTTCACTCCTATTTTGCTCACTCGACTTTATAAATTTTCAATTTAATAACTAAACTTTCGGCAGCTATAAACGTTTCCACTGTTCAGTTCTTGGAGAAACCATAAGTTTTTTGGTCGAATTCGTGAACTTCAAAGTAGTTCTCAACAGAATGAAGGTCGTATTCGAACTTAAAAAAGATGAGACAACGACTAGTGAAATGTAGGACTAAGAGGCCACCATCTACGACTGTCGATAGTGGCGTCCGATGAAGACAAATGGTGGACAGCGTGATAAAGTTAACTGACGGTTGACTATTACAACAACAGCAGCAGCAACAACAACAGCAGCAGCAGCAGCAACATCAACAGCAGCAGTAGCAACAGCAACAATAGCAACAACAACAACAACAATAGCAGCAGCAAAGCAACAACAACAGCATCAACATCAACAACAACAACAACAACAACAGCAGCATCAACAGCAGCAGCAACATCAGCAGCAACAACAACAACAACAACAGCAGCAACAGCAGCAACAACAACAACAACAACAACAACAACAACAGCAGCAACAGTAGCAACAACATCATCAACAACAACAACAACAACAACAACAACAGCAACAGCAACAACAACAGCAGCAGCAGCAGCAACAACAACAACAACAACAACAACAACAGCAACATCAACAGCAACAGCAGCAGCAACAACAACAACAACAACAATAATATGGAAAATAATAAAATAATTTAGAGTGACTAAAACAGAAGCAATTCGAAAGTTCAGTTATTAAATTGAAATTTTTTAAAGTTGAGTGAGCTAGATAGGAGTGAGAAGATAGCTGAGTGATGATTTGTGTATTATTTCTTTCTTTTTTTTATTTATCTTTTTCCCCAAGTATGAAAGTTTTATGGTTTTACCCCTCTATCACGTCAGTGCCGAAATATTCATTCTGTGACGTCTTTTCTGACCACTTAAGACAACAACAAGCTTGTCTCATCATCTCTTATCACTTTATAAATTTAAAATTTTCCTAAAATCACTTTAAAACTCTCAAAAACTCAATACAAATTAAAATGAACAAAACGCCAAACTACTTTGATTCAACATTCGTTCAACATGGAATAAAGGTATATTTTCCTCTTCCTCCTCCGCCTCCCTATCATTGAAGTTTAAAAAAATATGCTTATAGTTGAGAAATCAAAGAGTTTTTACAAAAAAAAGTTTTAGGGTCATTTCATAATTTTTAAAAGATAGATGTCTAATCATAACGTCGTCAAGCATTTAACAACAGAGTGACCAAAATAGGAGCAAATCGAATGTTTAATGATTAATTTAAAAAAAATTAAACTTGAGTGACCAAAATAAGAGTGAAAAAAATTGAGTGATGAAATTTATAATTTGCCCTTATATTTTATTTTAAGAGAAAAATTTCAATTCACATATTGTGTAAACTAAAGTTTACACAAGCCTTTTAATTTTAGGGGTTAAGGGTTTAGTTTATGATTTAGAGTTTAGGGGTTTGGGTTGTTTAGAATTTAATGTTAGTATTTAGAATTTAGAATTTATGGGTTTAAAGTTCGTGATTTAGTTTTTCAGGGTTTATGTTTAGTAATTTAGGATATAAATTTATAGTATAAATATGCAGGCTAAATTCTACACAACATGTGTATCAAAATTAGACTCTTATTTTAAATATTAAATTTAGTCTTAAGGATACTAAAACCCCTTGAACTTTTGAAGAAAAAAAATTAATTAAGCCCCTGAACTATTTTTACACTCAATTAAACTCTTAAACTTCAAATTTTCATCAATGTACCCCTTTGACTAACGAAATCCGTTAATCTCATTTAAAATGTTGACTTGTACCGTTAGAAGTGTCGCACCACGTCAATTATAACTGCCATGATACGCTGACATTTCACTAAAATCATTTAATAAAAAATACAAATTAATAATTGAATATGAACTTATTTAAATATTAAATCATTAGCAGAAAAAAACTTATAACATAGATTGAAATAATAAAAATGAAACATATACTAAACTTAATTATAAGTGGTAAAGTAAGAAAAGAATGAAGTATAACAAAAGTACAACTAACTTGACGTCAACTCAAAGAGGAATAGAGAGGGTGACTTCAGCGACCCCATCTAATGGAGGAAGAAATAACAGAATCCGATTTGAGAATTTTGAGACTAAGGGGTTAGGGTTCTTTGATTTTTGGATTGTAAAAGGTTAATTATTTACTTAAGTTTCAAAACTAATTGTATTAAATGATTTTAGTGCTATGTCAGCATGTCATGGCAGTTATAAATGGTGTGATGTGGCACTTCTAACTGGACAAATCGGTATTTTTAATGAGACTAACGGTTTTCGTTAGTCAATGGGTTAAATTAATGAGAGTTTGGAGTTCAAGAGCTCAATTAAATGTAAAAATAGTTTAAGAGCTTAATTAATTATTTTTTTTAATTTCAAAGGCTTTTAATAATCTTAAGCCTTAAATTTATGTTCGAGTTTGAATTAGTGTCATTCTTAGGTTTTTCAAATTAAGTTTAAAGAAACTTAGATTTTCTCAAAATCGCGTCTTTTAAACTAAATCAAATCGAATTTAAATGAGTATTTTGAAGCTGAATGTTCTTGATGTTGTTAGTATCAAGATGTAAGTAGCGCCCGATCACAACATCATAGCTATTACTTCCCGGTTTTGGTTTTCCTTATGCTGACCTTCACTTCCAATTATATACCGTAACTGATTTCGAATAATATATTTTATGTCTGCAATCATGATAACCGAAAATACATATGTGACCGTAAGTTGTTTTATTCTAGTAATACAGTGTCTATGTTTCTCATAATCACTTAACTCCCAGCGCTTCCTTAAACAACAAATAGAAGTCATAAATCTTGTGAGGATGAGGCAGTGCATCCGAAACGCTCTGTTTCTGTCGGCACCTTTCGACCCATGCAATCAGCTTGGGGCAGCTTTCCTGTATGCTGAAGTTCCCACTCCTCTCGTAAGTGTAAAACCAGGTGGTGAAGGGCAGAAGAGCCACGTCCACGAATCCGATGCCGTCGCCACCGAAGTAGGGCTTGTCTCCGAGCTCAGTCTCCAATGTCTTCAAGCATTGGATCAGCTTCTCCTTCGCTTCCGCTTGATCCTCTTGTGCTACATATACCCTCTTACCAAGGTCATATACCTGCACTCATTGCATCCACCGATTTTACGATACGTCCTAGTTCACACTACGCACACGCGCACATACCCACACACATATATATAAAGGTAAACTAGTATGATGGTCATTTTTTGTTATTAAAACATTAAATGTTGTTAGTTTGATGACGTGACACATTAGTGAAAGAGATTAATTTTTAGTTTGACCATTAAATTTTAGATAAAATATTAGTTTGATGACGTTAATTCTCTAATGGTTTGAAATTTGTAAGGAGTCTTGGAGAAAGTTTTTTTTTATGGATTTGATTATGTTATAAATTTAGATTTTTGGTGTTCTTATTTTTAAAAGAATATTAATGAGAAATTTATCATTATAATTTAATTTTAAAGGAAGTCAAGGGGATCTAATTCACATTCAATGAATCGGGCATCGGATTCACATTGAAGAGACTTAAATGGTTGGGTTCAATGATCGTCGATGGTCGACAGTGAACGGCAATGATAGAGAATTTTGGTCAGATTCAGAAGTTAAAATTGACATTTTATCAAAATTTCAAAAGTCAAAGTAATATTGTATCTAAAGTTAACCCATTTTACTAACATGGTATGTTTTAATGACCAAAATGTTATAAAACGACAACGTAACGTTACTAAATTGGTAGCACTCACTTGTTTTTCGATGTAATCTGCCCAGAACAAGGCCTGTGATCGCTGATAAGGATCGGAAGGGAGCAGCGGCGACACGTGAGTCCAGACCTCGTCGATGTAGCGGACGATGATGAGAGATTCACAGATGGACCTGCCGTTGTGAATCAGAACGGGGATCTTTTTGTGAACAGGGTTGGCTTGTAGGAGCAGAGGCCCCTTGTTGAGCAGGTCTTGTGGCTTGCACTCGTACGTGATCCCCTTCTCCGACAGGGCTAACTTCACTCTCATCGCAAAGGGGCTTGCCCAGAAATCAAGAACAACTACTTCATCCGCCATAATTTCTAATAATCTTCTTTCTTCTTTGTCTGCAGCCTGCAGGTTGAACACAATTATATTTATACTTCTTGATTGCAGCAATGATGTCATGGCTTGCCCACAATTTCAGATTTTGGCTTCTTTTTCAACCGTTGGATCAAACTTCAGAGCCTGCAAGCAAATCCAATCCGTTGCTTCTTTGATCTTGATATTCCATAGAAATTAAGACTTAAAATATAGCGTAGCATGTTTGAATGGGGTGCAGTCAGTCAAGATGCAAGAGTGGATTAAAGCAGACATATGAGAAAAAAATAGCTACTATGATCCACAAAAATAATAATTAAATAATAACTAGGGTCCATGTAGTAGGTGGTAAATTGAATTCAAAATAAAAAAAGTCATGTTTAAGAATTCACCAAAGTTGGAGAGTTGGAGTGTTGTTTTTTTAAGTGATTCGAGTTCGAATAGTTTGTCTGCATGGTGTTTTATTTAAGGATTATTACTTATACACAAGCAGTGGAAAACAAAGTTTCTACAAGCGGTGTTATTTAAGAGTTTAAGATTTATGTTGCATGGTTTAGAATTTGGAGATTATGATTTAGGGTTAGGGTTTTAGTGTTTTAAGGTTAGAAATTTAAATTTTATCTTGAAAATATGCATGCTTGTATAATTTTTTTTACACTTGCAGTGTATCAAATATTCATCTCTCATTTAAATCCTCTAACATTTTATTTTGTCCCTTCAATTTTTGTGATCTAATGACAATTGAGGTACTATAAATTTAAATATTAGATAAATCAAGCCTTACCTCCGATTTTTAGTTTAAAATACTTAATAAATCATTATATTTTTAAAGTTCAGTTTAATTTCTTCTAATATTCGATCTTAACTTCGTCTTTATATCCGGTCTTTTTTAATTATGGCATATAAGACATCCCATTTGTTGTTCAAATCAGTCAACTATAAATAAATCAAGCACTTTTCACAAGTTCAAGATTCAACTCCCACTGCATGTTCATCACTGTTGGATTATGAATTAATTATGGAAGAACTTGAAAAGAAATGAATCCTTTGCAGGGATTGTCATTTGACCGGACTCAATGGATTTTGACCCGACCCAATACTATATGGTAATGTTTTTTTAAAGAAATTTTGTGGTTAGGTCGGGTCGAGTAAGTTTCTAGGATGAGGTCGGTTTAGATTTATGTGAAAAATACTTGACCCGATCTGAAATAATGATTTAATTTTATTTTAAATATTTAGGTATGCATAATTGTTATGATGACCTTCTCTTTATATATTTTTTCAATTATCTCCCTATTTTATCTAATAAAAATAGAATAATTATTATAGTGTCCCTTCTCTATTTGTATATATATTTTTAATAACTCTCTATTTTATCGAATAAAAATAATTTTTTTATTTATGTTAAACCTGGTTGGATCAGGTTTAGATTACGTGGAGCTTCATAAAATATCGGGTCTAGCTCAAATTAGAGTGGATCTTAAATTTCCGGGTTTAATGCGGGTCGACGAAGAAACGAACCATGACCATCCCTAATCCTTTGGTTGAGATGCTGCAGAGAAACATGCATTTTTAACCATCTGAAATGCATATATGTCTAAATGCAACTTCATCGATAAAACGCGCTATTTTATCTGATTCCAGAAACAAGGTAAACATGGATTTCTCCATTAGAATTGTGTTTTCAACTTGCATTTTTGGGTAAATTATAAAATTTATCCCTCAATTATCTTCTCATCCAATTTTCTTCTTCACAAATCTCAACAAATAAGATTTTTTTTTTGTTCAAAGGAGAAACTTTCATTACTAGAACGATAAAATAACAGACTCGATCAACCCACAAACAGACACACCTGAACCAAGAATGCAAGGCCTACGAACAGGGATTACAAACAACAGACATGAAAACATAAGAGACAAAACAAGAGCACAAGTGCTGCCAACAGACTGCCCTTCAAGGCAAGGGAAAAACGGCCGTCTCCTCCAACAGCAATGAGAAAACAACGGCAAAATGAGACGTGCTCGAGAGACTTACTCTGATGCCAAAACATGTCTTCCACGGAGCGTAGACGAACAACACCACCATTCCTTCGCCTGAGAGCTCTATCCAGAGGCAGGCTTTCGTTCCATCGGTAACGGTCCTTATCATGGCAAGCGGCACAGTGATTATCACCCAAACCCCGATCAGAAAACCAGGACAACAGTTGCTCCCAAAGAGCATCTTCCGCGATCACAAACCAAAATAAAATAACAAGCTCAGCAAACCTAAAAGAAGGACTTAAACGAAACTTAAAAAAGACCATAACGGATGGAGGTGAGCCAAGCTTAAGGCACCAAAGCACCTCCCATACCATGGTGCCACAGCCTAAGAGAATCATGGTGCGATCAGATAACCCTCGCATGAGTTATCCGAGACTTTAAACCATGCTTTAGAAGTACAGATTGAGCCTAAACTCAAAGCAAAGGCACAACAAAAAGAGGAGCCTGGCATAAATTTGGTTTCCAAATAGGGAAAGATAGGTGGGTCCTAGAGATCCTTTGAAAGCCAAAAAAGGATGACTTTGAGAGCAGACACAATCCTCTCATCCAGCCTGTAAAACCCAGTAATGATAAACGTGAACAACTGGTTTTCTTTTTGGTTTGCCCAAAAAAGGAAACTGCACCAACCGACAAAGTCCAAAAAACCCCTTCCCCTCCGGCAGCGATGAAGCCAGTTTTCGAACAGTTTCCGTCAATGGAGGTGGAGCTTGGTTCCAAGGGTGCGCCGGCTACCGCGAAACAGAAAACTTCAACACCTTTACTCCGACATCTCCAGAAGGGGAAAGCGATACGCCCGTAGAAAAGGAACCGAAACAGCACCGCGGGTGAGCTGATGGCCTGGCTCCGACGTGGTGAGAGCCAACGCTGAAAACAGATCGGACGACAACACTGGTGGAGAGACAGATCTTTACTGGGCCAAATCCGAAAAAGAGATGGTTGAGACAACTCGGTATAGGTTTCCGGCAGGATCATTTCACTAAACCGGGACCACCCACAGCCGACAACTCCTTTGCTCTCGTTGGTGCTCCGACAAGAAGTAGAGTGCGACGGCGTTGAGGGACTCAAATCGCGCCTGGAGACGACAAACTGAGACGTTTCCCCGCCCATCCTCCCTCCATTCCATTGGTCCAAACCACCAGTCAGAGTCGCTCCCCGTTGCACCGGCGACCGTCGGCCCTTGTAGGGTGAGATCCACCCTCGCTCGGCGCCGAGCGCGAAGACCAGGACGGGCAAGTCAAAACATCGTTTGAGGGACGAGGTAAAAGAAAAAGGGGAAGGTTTGGGAGGCGCGTGGAGCGCGTTCCATTGAGACATGTTTCCCCAAAGTCTTGGCTTAGTTGTGTTCAACAAATAAGATTTCTGATTAAACAAGTAATATACCAATAAATAGAGAATATGATTTAGGCGAACAAAAAGAGTTAGAGATCTTTTACTGTTTAGGGTTTATAACTTTATTGATACAAAAGTTTTGTGAATCGGATCTTTTAAAGATAATTTGTAGCTTTATCCATCAAAAGCTTTGTTAGTATCTATAAACGCATGTCGTCACGCGTCAAAACCAGAGCGAGTAAAACTACAGACGGTATAATATAAGGGAAGCCTGACGATGAGCATCGCAACACAGGTGGACCACGACGCACATGATCGCCTGCGAACTATGTGATACCCTCCATAATCTGTGGCGAACAGACACCGTTGGCCACATGACTACACACGTGCCCGCAACAGATGCCGAGGAGAACATAGGACGTCAAGTCATAGCTAGTCCAATCAATACGCCACGAGAACCCTATCTTAACACTTGTCCAAGTATTATAAAACTGGACATGCAACCGAAAGGAACCAAGGCCTTCCATTCCTGGTACCATCACCGACCAAAAGCAAGAGAAATACATAAGCTCTGAACCAGAATGGCTATCCCAACCACCGTCGGACAACCGTCTCCGACCCCTGATCATTTTGACAATCAACAATTGGTGCGGTGAGAATGAACCCTTCACCTTTCAGTCTGGCTCTCAGGAAGCAACGTAAAGCGACCCCCAGTAGAAGAAATCATGGAAGAATGTATGGAGGAAGAAAAAAGCCGAAAAAGATGGAAGAGGAAACCCCCTCCTTTTCGAGACAAAACCAATCGGCTAAGCTAACATGCAGAGCAAACTGGAAATCATGGAAAAATATTCTGATACCGCGCTGAAACAGCTTAGACAAAAACAAGAATATATCAGAGGACGAATGCAACATTTGGAAGGAGAGAACAATGAGGAGACTGTGGAGAAATTCGGAGCCATTGCACCCAAAACAATGGGGGAACAGTGTGCGCGTGTAACAAAAATTGTTCGGGGTGCCACGACAGTAAATTCCTTAAGAGATTCAACTGAAAGCATGCAAGGTTCGGAGCCCATAAACCACAGCCAGAGGGAGGAAGCTTACTATCCTGCAAGAACAGAGGAGAACCGCGAAAATAAGAAAATAATTACAGCGTTACTCAGAAAGCAAAATCGAGGAGCTCAAGTAAGAAAAATGACCATTCAACATGCCAAAAGCTGAATCAGAAAATGACCACCGCTCAATTTCAGAACGTATCACCCTCTAACGACCCACCATCATGTATCCTACACTATGCAAAACATCTAAAAATTCTGAAGCCTCCCATAGATGAGGCCTAACAAAATTAGAGGAAAGTAGGATAAAAGGTGCGAAATTCAATCTTTAGTTGTTATGCCATGCCAGCATGGTAGTATGCCAGGATTGCTTGGCAATTGATCTCTAGTTTAGGGAATTAAATTTACACTTAAACACATGATATGCATCTAGTTCCCTAGCAAACTTAAATTGTTTGAAATTGTGCTTAGTTTTGAAAAAAAAGAGAAGAAAGAATGCCAGGGTAAAAGAAAATAAGGCAGCAATGTTCTGCCAACGCAATGAAAAGAACTCTCTTCTACCTAGGGATAATAAGTACTTAGGGCTTCGTGGTTTGTCCCTCTTAGTTCTTAAGTCCAAAACCCTAGTGTATGAGTTGAAGAGAAAGCCTAGTGATGTCTGGATTAAGGTGGGGATTCGTGGTGTGCTCCCTCTTATCACTCACACTAAACAGTGTCATGAAGCAAGCATAAGATAATGCCAGAGACCCTCGAGAAAGAAGAAAAAAAATGAAAATAAGAATCTGAGTTTAGGAAGTAAAATTGGTTAAGGGAGTGAAAGGATACTTGATGCATATTGCCCACACATCATGCACTCTTCTTGAGCTTAGACTAGAGTTATATTGTTCCGTCTTGAATTACTGTCTGCTTAGCATAATTACACTGAGATACTGAGGACAGAAATGAAGCCAAATTCTGCTTACCAGCATCTGTTGGCATTACCAACCAAAATTTTGTCGAGGTAACCTTTTCACAATTTTTATTTTTTCTTTATTTGCATTACTTGAGGATAAGTAATGAGTTAGTTTGGGGGGGTGTTAACTCTCCAAAAGTACCATTTTTAATGACAATTTTACAACACTCTTTTTTGTTTTAGGTACATTTAGTGCATTAGGTTGTTAGAATCATGCATTTGAATAAGGAGTTTAGTTTTATATCTATGACAGGGTGAAGGGTTGTTTTGTGGTTATTTTGCAGGTTTGGCATAGGATTTGGTGCAGGAAAGCAACACAGTTAAGATTGCCAAGAAGAATGCCAAGTGTTGTTGGCACAGAAGGACCAGATGGTGCCAAGCACTTGTTGGTCGAGAAGTGCACTTGATGCCATGCCAAGAGATTGTTGAACACCCAAAAATAGGAAAGGATCAGGCTCCTAAAAGATCGCGAATAGATCAATTTTTGAAAAGATAGCGGATAAGGTGGTGCTAAGTGATGTTTGCAAAGTTGTGCCAAGCTTGGATGCCAAGGCAACATCGGCATGATGACGTCAGCCCTAGCCTGATAAGCTATCACACCGAGCTGATAAGATATCAAAATGATCCGATAGAGCTCTATCTCTTATCCCTTGATCATTTCAAATTCAAATGCAAAGGCTTATCTCATCCTTTCCCAAACATGCCTATATAAAGACCAACCGATCAAGCAATTGGGGCAGAGCGAAGTGAAGACTTAGAGTGATCGGAGGGAGGTGTTGGAGAGCTCGGCGAGTGACGGCCGACTACAACGAGAAACGGTGGTTCAATCTCTTGGCCGAGAGACCCCTCTGCCTATTCCATTGGCACAATTTGTTTATCTTTAGTTTTTTTATGGTGATGTTTTTGAAGACGATTATGGTTGTGTTGGTTAATCCCCTCACCATAAACTAATTCTCATAGTTGGTGGGGGATGTTTTGGATTGAATATTGGCTTTATGTCTTAGTTCCTTTATAGTAATTCTATTTTTGGCAAAGTTTTTCTATTTGACATACTCTAATTTTTCCTAAACACTCTACCAATCGAGTGCTGGCATAATATAGTATTGCCTCCCAATATCTTAACAGACTTGGGTTGGCGACGATTAAGTTGTTGAATACATGGGAGAGAAGCTTCGAGAGAAGTCGTTCAAGTAGATGAACTTACTTCATAAGTGAAATCTACCCCCTCAGAGTATAGTTTGGTTTTAATCAAATTGGTTTAAGAAAAACATACACTATAGAGATATAGAGTTTTTACTTGGCTAATTTAGGGCAATAACCATCGAGAGAGGCTTTGCTAATGTTAAATCTGCTCGGCAAACAATGTCAAGACAGTTTTGCCAATAAAGGCTGGCATGAGCCATGTTGAATCCAGGCATTCCCTGCCAACAGTCATCACTCATTTAGAAACACCTTCCTCGCCAACATTTTACTTCATTTTTATTTCTCTTCTTTAGTTTCTAAAACAACTCCAAAACAAATCATCTTTTTCCCAAGACAAGTAAACCATCAAAGCAATCGAATTCCAAGTCAATCTCTGTGGGATCGATAACTCAGCTCACCAAGTTGTATTACTTGCAGAGCGTGTATACTTGCACGCAAAAGACTCTTGGAATAACTTACCCTGAACTATATAATTTACACCTTTTGCCAGCATTCATTTTACACATCTTCTAAAAAGTCTACAATGAGCATGACGGGGATGATCTCATTCTTTTTTAGACTCCAAATCAAACAAAGGAAAGATGGCATCTTCATAACTCAAGCTAAGTACATCAAGGACATGGTCAAGAAGTTTGGCTTGGAGAATATGAAACCTCAAGCCGCACCAATGAGCTCTTCTACAAAGCTTGACAAAGATGAATGAGGTAAGTGTCTTGATTTAAAACTTTATTGCTCTATGATTGGATCTTTGCTTTATCTTACCGCAAGTAGACTAGATATTATGTTTAGCGTTTTCTTGTGTGCTAGATTTCAAGCTAGTCCTAGAGAATCACACCTTATAGCCATTAAGTGAATCTTTAGATACCTTAGAGACACATCTTGTTTAGACCTTTGGTATCTTATAGATTCCTCCTTTGAATTGCATGTTTTTTCGGATGCGGATTATAGAGGTTGTCAGATAGATAGAAAAAGTAGGTAAAAATTCTAGTATCGATACGATTTGGCGATTAAAAATTTGGTAAAGCTACTGGAATTTTAATCACCAAAGTGTACCGATACGGTTGTACCCGTATCGATACGGCCTTCATATGGGTTTGTGATTTTGGTTACGTGTATCGATACGGTATTACCCATTTTGATATGGAGTCTCGAGATTTTCAAATCTTTGCATTTAATGATATTATTGTTGCCTTGACAGTTATTGGAATCACCAAACTTTAAAAGTTGGTTTACCCGTACTGATACGCCCCTAGGCGTACCGTTGCATTTTTCACTTGACTTTTCCCACAGATTCTAGTGAGCAAAATCCGTACCGATACGACATTTATCGTATCGATACGCCCCTGTTTTTACACTATACCCGTTCCAATACGCCTCTTCGCGTATTGATACGTTATCGCACAACGACTGTTTCTTCTTTTGACATGTACCGATATGGGTGTTAGTGTACTGATACGCCTGGTAATCAAACAACATTTATTGCAAGAAAAATGGCCTCCAACAGCTCTATTAATGACTTCAACCACCCAAACGGCTAGAAATCAATGAAGGGGTATAAAATCAAGTCTCCAAAGCTACAACAACAACTATTGAACAAGTTTAAAGCAATCAAGCAAAAATCCAACCACCCAAGATCAGCTTTTAGAGTCATATCTTGTACCCAACTTGTGTAATCTCAATTGTAATCTTTTGTTTCAAGTTTGGGGTTTGTGTGAACTTGTATTTGGGCAAACATATCACATTTGAGAGGAATTTTTAGTTTGCTATCAACTTCTTGTAAAAGAGTGAACCTTGATCAAGCTTTGGGTAGAAAGCTTTTTTCTATTGTAACAGTTGCCTCCTTAGCCTAAAAAAGGGGAAGAATTCATTAGTGAATTGGTTGAAATCCTTAGTGGGGAGCTAAAGTAGTGGATGTAGAGCTTGTTAGAAGCTTGAACCATTATAAATCATTATATCATCAATTTTTCATTTTCCATTTGATCCCATTTAAAATTTTAATTGTCAATTCACCCCCTCTTAGCCTTCCACCATTGATTGATTATCTCAACAAAACCGACCAGTTCCCCAATAAATCCCATAACACGAAATTTCGTAAAACACTCACGGCTCCCATATAAGCAATCTCCCCCATAATTTTGCACCAAAATAATAATTAAAATTTTATATAAATAAACAAATTACATATATACAAAATAATAATAACAATAAGTAATAAACAAGCAATCCCCGCCTATCGAAGCCTCTTTAGATTCCTCAGGTTCGCCAAGGTCACTTTATAACATTCACTCACCTGAGGGCAATTGTAAGTACCTATGAACACCTACCACCACGTGTCAAAACCAGGATAAGTAAGACCACAGACAGTGTAACACAAGGCGAACCACAATGTACAGGATCTCCCGCGAATTGTGCGACACCTTCTGCAATATGTTGCAAACAACAAAACCACGGGTAACATCGCACCTCGCCCAGTGGCCACATGGCTACACACGTGCCCACAATAGATGCCGAGGAGAACCTAGGACGTCAAATCATAGCCAGTCCAATCAATAAGCCACGATAATCCCATCTTGACACATGTTCAAGTGGTATAAAACTGGGCATGAAAATGAGATGAGCCAAGAACCTTCCATTCCCGGCACCATTACCACCCAAAAAGCAAGAGCAATACTTAAGCTCTAATTCAGAACGGTCATCCTTACAACCGTCAGACCACCATCTCCGACCCCTGATCATTTTGACCATCAACAAGTTTAAGTTCAAAAATATTTTCATTTAAGTTATATCAAATCAATATCTTAAACACTTTATAACTTAGAGTTTAATGGTTAGGGTTTTATAATTTAGGGTTTAAGGCTTAAGATTGTATAGTTTAGTGTCTATAATTTAAGGTTTAAGGTTTTAGTGTTTAGGGATTGTGGTTATGGTTTAGTATTTTATAGTTTATAGTTTATGGTTTAGAGTTTATGATTTTTTTCTATTTAGGGTTTATGATTTTATAGTTTATGATTTTATGGTTTTAGAGTTTATTTACATTAAACTCCCTAAGTCAATAAAACACAATTTTTTTAGCTTATAGGAATGTAATTAATTACATTTTATTATATTCTATTGAAATGCATATAGCATTAATAATTTGAATCTTTATAGTTCTTATTGACAGCACTAAGGGCGGTCAATAGCAAAACCAAAAGAATTAAGTAAAATTAAGAAAAACATGATAAATTGTGAAAAAAATAAACCTATATAAAATTAATTAAGCCCAAACAAATTTACACTCATTTAATCGTATGTAAATGAATCTTAGCATCATTCATTGGGATAATTGTGTTAGGCAAATTGTTGATGTCCTAGTCTTTAGGAATTTGTTAGGTATAATATTATTTCTTATTTCTTAGGCTGTAGTTGAGTTTTTTTTAACGTTATTAATTGTTATTTTTAGTTTCTATTTGTTCTATGTACAACCTATATAAAGGCTTCTTTGTTGAATAAAGAAAGCATCAATTCTCTTCCTCTCATCTAATTTACTTACTCTAAATCTCTGTCATCTTTTGTTTCTATTTTCAACAGTGGTATCGAGCTAGGTTCACTGAAAATAGCAATTCTCACTTCATAGCAATGGCCACGAAAAGCTTTGTGCAACCTGCGATTCCTCGCTTTGATGGTCATTATGATCATTGGGAAATGCTAATGAAGAATTTTCTGAGATCCAAAGAATATTGGCAAGTTGTCTCAGATGGCGTACCAGAATTAACAACAGTGATGACAGACGCACAAAAAATAAAGATTGAAGGAATGAAATTGAAGGATCTCAAGGCCAAAAACTATTTGTTTTAGGCTATTGATCGTTCAATCTTGGAGACCATTCTTTGCAAAGACACCTACAAGCAGATTTGGGATTCCATGAAGAAAAAGTATGAAGGTTCATCGAAAGAAAAAAGGCAGCAGCTTCAGACCCTCCGTACAGAGTTTGAAAACCTTAAAATGCAATCTGGTGAGTCAATTGCAATATATTTCTCTTGAGTCATGACAATCACCAACAAGATGCAATTGTTTGGCGATAAGTCAGATGATATCTTCATAATTGAAAAGATACTTAGATCTTTGACACCAAAATTCAACTTTTTTGTACATAACTTTGCAACTTAACGACCAAAGTCAGCAGACAAGTCGAAAGCTGAATGTTACCGGTGTCACAAGTATGGCCATTATCAGTAAGAGTGTCGAACTAATTTAAAGAGGCAAAATAGAGTCGAATCAACTAATTTTGCAGAACTAGAGGAAGAGGTGTCTGTGTTGATGGTGTGTAATGTGAATGAAGAATCACAACAAAATATGTGGTACTTAGACACTAGATATAGAAACCATATGTGTGAAGATAAAGGAGTTTTTTTTAACTAGATGAATCCTTTCGCAACATTGTCAAGTTCGGTAACAACTCTACAATATCTGTCATGGGAAAAGGGAAATTTACTCTTTGTTTCGAATTTGAAAACCAACTTACTTAGTGTGGGTCAGTTGCAAGAGAAGGGGTACGGAATCTCAATTAAGGATGGAGTATGCAGAATTCAAGATGAGAAATTGGGCTTGATCGCTTAGGTAAACATGACATCAAACCGCATGTTTCCGCTTTATCTTCAAAATCTCACTCATTCATGTTTTGAAGCAAAAGTGACGAGTGAAGCTTGGTTATGGAATTTTTGTTATAGGCATCTTAATTTTGGTGACTCAGAACGCTGCAGCATAAGAATATGGTGATAGGTTTACCACTAATTAAAGGCCCTTCTCAGATTTGTGAAGAATGTGTGATTGAAAAACAACACAGAGATTATTTTCCTAGTGGAAAATCCCGAAGAGCGTAAGAAGCTTTGGAGCTTGTACACTCTGATTTATGTGGACCTATAAATCCGAAATCAAATAGCGATAAGCGTTATTTGTTATTTTTTAACGTTCACTGATAATTATAGTCGAAAAAATTGGGTTTATTATTTGCAAGAAAATTTGAAACTTTTTCAGCTTTTAAAAACTTTAAAGCAAAGGTTGAAAAAGAAGCAGGTATGCCAATTAAGGCTCTTCGCAGCAATCGGGTGGTGAATTTAACTCACAAGAATTTGTAAGCTTTTGTGACAAATATGGAATCCATAAGCAACTTACAGCAGCATATACGCCACAACAAAATGGTGTTTCAGAGAGGAAAAATCGCACAATCCTAAATATGGTGTGATCTATATTACACCGAAGCAGACTACAAAAAAGTTTATGGCCTGAGGCTGTGAAGTGGACTATCCATGTATTGAATAGAAGCCCCACATTTGCTGTACAAAATCAGACACCAAAAGAAGCTTGGAGTAGATACAAGCCAAATGTTGATCATTTCAGAATATTTGGTTGCATAGAATATGCACATGTCTCAGGTCCAAAGAGAGTAAACTTGATGACAAAGGTGAAAATGCATTTTTCTTGGTATTTGTGAGCAATCAAAGGCTTACAAACTTTACAATCCAATCACCAAGAAAATTGTTATTAGTCATGTTGTTTTCAACGAGTCAAATTTTTGGAGTCATGATGTACACCAACCTGAACGACAAATTCAAATTGATTTTGAAGACAAAGATGAAGAAATAAGGCATCAAATTGAAACGAGTGATGACTCAATTCACTCAAGAAATTCCAACGGTTGGTGTAGAGGAAAGAGCTCAGAGAATGATAAAAAATGCCTGCTTGAATGCAAGATTATGTGGTACCTGGAATTGACCAATCTGATGACCCATTTGTTTATTTTTCTTTATTTTTCAGATTGCAGTCCAATAACCTTCGATGATGTTATACAAAAATCAAAATGGGGAAAGGCGGTGAATGATGAGATAGCAGCCATTAAAAAAATGACACTTGGGAATTAGTTAAACTTCCTAAAGGACAAAAGGCGATTGATGTGAAGTGGGTATACAAGACTAAATTTGACAAAAATGGTGAAGTTAACAAATATAAAGTCGCTTGGTTGCTAAAGGCTACAAGCAAGAGTTTGGTGTTGATTACAAGGAAGTTTTTGCTCCAGTAGCTCGACATGATACAATCAAATTCTTGGACCATTTTTCAAATAGACGTAAAATCGGCATTTTTGCATAGTGATCTTCAAGAAAAGGTATTCATCAATCAACCTCCTAATTATGTGAAGCTTAATTGTGAAAATAAAGTTTATAGATTAAAAATGTATTATACGGGATAAAACAAGCTCCTCGCACTTGGTATAGTCGTATCAAAGCCTATTTCTTGCACGAAGGATTTCAAAAATGTCTATACGAGCATACTCTTTTTGTTAAGATTGGAGAAAACAAAAAATACTTTTTGTATGCCTACATGTTGATGATTTGATTTATACTAAGAATGATGTCACCATGTTTAAAAATTTTAAATAGTCTATGATACGCAAGTTTAACATGTCCAATCTTGGAAAGATGCATTATTTTTTTTTCGAATTGAAGTGGTGCAATCTTCGGCTGAAATTTTCATTTCCCAAAGAAAGTACATGCAAGATATTTTGAACATATTTCAAGTGAATGCATGTAATTCAGTAAGTACACCAACTGAATTTGGTTTGAAGTTACACAAGGACAAGAAAGGAAAAAGGTGAACAACACTCTCTATAAACAAATTGTTGGTAGTTTAATGTATTTAACTACAATAAGGCCCGACATCATGCATTCTGTGAGTTTGACTAATAGTTACATGGAGAATCCAACAGAAATGTCTCTCCTTGCAGCCAAAAGAATTTTTTGGAACTTACAACAAACAAAAGATTACGAATTATTTTATAAGAAGACAATGAAATCAGATTTCGTTGAGTTTATTGGCAGTGATTATGCAGGCGATACAAATGATAGAAAAAAACATTTCGGGGTTGTCTTTATGTTTGGTTCAGGAGCTGTTTCGTGGTCATCTAGAAAGCAACCTATCGTTACCTTGTCTACAACTAAAGCTGAGTTCGTTGCAGCAACTTCATGTGTGTCAAGCGATTTGGTTAAAGAAAATTCTTGAAGAGTTGCAGTTCAAAAAAGGAGCAATTGCAATTTATTGCGACAACAACTCAGCCTTAAACTTTCAAAAGATTCTGTTCTACTTGAAAAAAGCAAACATATAGATCTAAAGTTTCATTTCTTAAAGGATCTCATAGAGGATGGAACGATTGATCTTTTCTACTGTAAAATTGAAGATCAAATCGCTGATATAATGACCAAGCCATTGAAGTTGTCTTTGTTTCAAAAATTTAAAAAGCGAATGGGAGTTTGTTCGCTTAATTAGCCTTTACTAAACCAAAAGTTCTCAAACTTTCGGTTTAAGGGAGAGTTTGTTAGGCAAATTGTTGATGTCCTAGTCTTTAGGAATTTGTTAGGCATAATATTATTTCCTATTTCTTAGCCTTTACTAATTTTGGTTTCTATTTGTTCTATGTATAGCCTATATAGAGGCTTCTTTGTTGAATAAAGAAAGCATCAATTCTCTTCCTCTCCTCTAATTTATTTACTCTAAATCTCTGTCATCTTTTGTTTCTATTTTCAACAAATTGACTAAGTTGACTAACAAATGTGCCATAATCAACTGTTTATAAGTTTTAAAAATTAAAATAATTGTTTGTTTTGATTTTTTTAATTTTTTAAATTAGGTTAGGTTTAGGTATTAGATTTTTTGGGTTCGGCTCAATAGAAGGAGCCCAATTTACTACAAATCGATCCAAGCTATTCTCCGGTTCAAAAATAGTCTTATCCGGTTTGTGATTCATTCAATTTTATATTGTTTGTTGGACCAGTCTTCCAACTGGTTCGTGGTCCATCAAATTCCAACAACCATGAGTTACACATTGTTGAGTCATAATATATGTGAGGAGGATTTTACTTTATCCACAATTTTTCACAAGTTGTAAATTTCATGATATATGTTAACATGGGGGAACATTTTTTTGAAAAAATAAATTCTCTATAAATTTAATATAAAATAGCATTAAAAATAAAATTAACACATTTTTAAATGAATATCAATACCTGTGAAAAAAAATTTGCACCTTTAAAAAAATTGACAATCATTGTTTGTTTCTCTTTATCTAAAATATTTATTTATAAAAAATTTAAATTTTGATACCTAAACTAAATTTTCTGACTACTACCTTATATAGAATAAGGTACAATAAGCTTTCATAATGTTTTACACAAACAAATTAAAAATCACAAAAGTCCAACCACCAAGAACTTGAATTATCTGGTACTGAATTATTTCAGTTTGAGTTCGAGACGTTAAGAATGTAATAAAATTAAATACTTGACCGATTTTATCGCCTTTATAATTATATATCGCTTCATGAAATTAATTTTTACTCAGACCATTAGACAAAATGATAATTTAAATGGTAACACGAATAAAATTGCATCACACGTATTTTTTATCTTATAAAAATCATTTATAATTATTTCATATGGTCTAGTTGAATTTCAAAAGATTTAATATATAATATTCCTTATTTAAATCAGCAAGTAACAATAACTTGTACCAAATCAGGAAGTAACAATAACGTGTACCATTAAATAATTCATATGTTTTACATTTGTTGTTCATTTTCACAATTTCTTTTTTTGAATTCTATCCAAAGGAAAGGAGAAGAGAAAATTTAAAAAAAAAAGAAAAAATGTTCTTAGTAAGTCCAAAACTCATAATTTAAGAGAATGTGAAAGAATAAAGACAAATAGCTTGGTCAATGGGTTAAATTCAACAAATTTTGATGTTTTAATGTTATTTCATCTTCATATTATATATGGGATTCAACGAATTCAACTTAAATTAATTGTGTCAGGCATGTTACTTTTTATCGATTTGGGTTAGCTTGAATTAATTCTAGTTACGTCCATTGAATAAAATGAATAATTTTTTATTTGTTTAATAATAAATATAGTAAATATTCATATAATATTTATTTTGAAATAATAAAATAACAAAAGCAGTGTAGCGTGTAATTAGGGATGGCCATTTGACTCATACTCGATGGGTTTCGATCCGACCTGATTCTATATGGTTGGGGTTTTTTAAAGAAAATTTAGGGTTTTGTTTGATTTTTTGAGGATAAGGCCGAGTCGGGTCGGGTTTGAGTTTAAGGTAAAAATACCTTACCGACCCGACTCGAAATAATAGTTTAATTTTATTCTAAATATTTAGGTATAATTGCTACAATGCACCTCTCTTTATATATATATATATATATATATATATATATATATATATATATTTCAATTATCTCCCTATTTTGTCTAATAAAAATAAAATAATTATTACAATGCTCCCTCTTTATTTTTATTTTTCAATTAGCTCTCTATTTCATCGAATAATAATGAAAAATGATCATTTTTATTTATGTCGGGTCGGGTCGGGTTGTATTCGAGCTATTTACTCTAGAATTCGGGTTCGGTGGAACATCATAAAATGTCGGGTCGGTCAGGTTTAGATGGAGGTGTTAAATTTTCAGGTCGGGTGCAGATCGACCAAAAATCTGACCCATGGCCATCCCTACGTATAATAGTCAACGAGACGATATTTTTTTAATACGAGTACGTCAATTTTATTAAATGAGAAAATTTCAAAAATACAATAAGAGTTCACAACTCAAGTAAACAAACTTGATCCGGATACCGGCACTCGAGCACGAACATTGGTACGAAACCTTGGGTATCGGTAAGCCTCGCACATACTGATACCAAAATAACTTATTGGAATTTTAATAGGCTTACGCATACTGATACGAGTCAACCAGTACCGATACGGCTTGAATAGCGTATCGATATTGGTTGAACACAATACTAATACCCTACTCACGGTTCATCCTTGTTCTTCATCTTGAACAAGGGGTGCCGGTATAAACTATCCGTGTACTGATACTAAAGCCTAGAAATGGCTTTATAAGGCCCGTGAATCAACCCCAGTTTACCCAAAAACATTACTACATGGCCCTATATCGATCCTAAAAGTTATGAGAGTTATTTAGGGTGGTTTAGTACCACCAAAAACATTACTACATAGCCCTATATTGATCCCTATTACGATTTTTAAATCATTAAGCATATCTCTACCACCACCAACACCCAAAACAACCAAAGCCACCAAATTCAAGCATACAAAGAAATAATTTTAGGATGTGCATGAAACAAAAGAGTTAGAGGTGTACTAACCTTACTCCTATAATTGTGAATGAAGCTTTTTTTTTCTAAAACCCTCAAGCTTTCTTCTTTCCTTAACCTTGGAGATCCCCCAACTTTTTTCACTATACAAGAAAGTTGTAAAATTATTTACAACTTTGCTAGAATCATAGAGAAAATGGAAGGGTGAAATTTCCAACTAAAAACGTGGTTACATTTCTTTCAATTCTTTTCAAGAAAACCCAAACTTTCACCTTATTGTCATTTTTAACCATTCTTATCTTTTCTTGAAACTTTTGATGCGAGGATTACGAAAATCTAATTCATAATCCGATATCAAACAAAATGGAACCAAAACTTTGATTTTTTTTATTTGAATTTTAGAGGGGAAATATAAAGGAGAAGAAGGAAGATGGTGGTTAATAGGGTGATGTGAGCCTATCTTCCCATGCCACTCCCTTCTAAGACATTATAAAATTAAATATTAACATTTATTTTAAAATGTGGTCAATCCACCAGGAAAATCCCCAAACTCTACCTTAGTTCCAAATAGCCACCATCCATTCTCAATAACCAACTATATAGTTCATCAAGGCTTTTTAGGTACAAAATGAGCTCATCCTAATGACCAAACACTCATAGCCCAGAGCTCGGGTGAGACCAACCCGAAAATCTAAAATCCAGGTTGTTACAAGAGTAATGTTAAAATTTTGATTTTTAGTATTATAAATGGAACAATTGAACTGAAAAAAAATAATCTTTATAACAAACCTACGAAATACTCGATTTAAAATAGTCTAAATTGATATACAAATGACTAAAAAATCATTATACATTTCCCGGTTAATTCTAGGAAGCGGCCTCTAATTGGCGGCTAAATGAAGGCCAATTGGTTTACCGGGTAAAAATTTGTACACAATTTCTTACAAAGCTTGTACATAATTCCTTACAACAATTGTAAGAAAAACAGTATATACCGAATTTCCTACAAAGACTCATGGCCCACAGTGCTTAAACTTGTGTAGGGATTTGTGTACATACACAATTTTCTACGGGAAAACATAATTTGGTACAATATGGGTAAGGATTTGTGTATGTACACAATTTCCTACAAGGTGTACACAATTTCTTACAAAAGTTGTAATAAAAACGATACGTACCGAATTTCTTACAATAACTCAACATGCCCCAAAGTGGGTCAACTTTGTGTAGGGATTTGTGTACATACACAATTTCCTACGAGAAAACATAATTTGGTACAATATATGTAAGGATTTGTGTATGTACACAATTTGTTACAAAAGTTGTAAGAAAAACGGTATGTATCGAATCTCATACAATAACTCAACATGGCCCAAAGTGGATCAACTTTGTGTATGGATTTGTGTACATACACAATTTTCTACGAGAAACATAATTTGGTACAATATATGTAAGAATTTGTGTATGTACACAATGTCCTACAAGGTGTACACAATTTCTTACGAAAGTTGTAAGAAAACGGTATGTACCGAATTTCTTACAATAACTCAACATGGCTCAAAGGGGCTCAACTTTGTGTAGAGATTTGTGTACATACATAATTTCCTACGAGAAAACATAATTTGATATAATATATGTAAGGATTTGTGTATGTACACAATTTTCTACAAGGTGTACACAATTTCTTACGAAAGTTGTAAGAAAAAAGGTATGTACCGAATTTCTTACAATAACTCAACATGTCCCAAAGGGGCTCAACTTTGTGTAGGGATTTGTATACATACATAATTTCCTACGAGAAAACATAATTTGGTACAATATATGTAAGGATTTGTGTATGTACACAATTTCCTACAAGGTGTACACAATTTTTTACGAAAATTGTAAGAAAAATGGTATATACCAAATTTCTTACAATAACTCAATATGGCCCAGAGGGGCTAAACTTTGTGTAGGGATTTGTGTACATACACAATTTTCTACGAGAAAACATAATTTGGTACAAAATATGTAAATATTTGTGTATGTATACAATTTCCTACAAGGTGTACACAATTTCTTATGAAAGATTTAACAAAAACGGCATGTACCGAATTTCTTACAATAACTCAACATGGCCCAAAGGGACTCGACTTGTGTAGGGATTTGTGTACATACATAATTTCCTACGAGAAAACATAATTTGGTACAAAATATGTAAGAATTTGTGTATGTACACGATTTCCTACAAGGTGTACACAATTTCTTACGGAAGTTGTAAGAAAAACAGTATGTACAAAATTTCTTACAATAACTCAACATGGCCAAAAGGAGCTCAACTTAGTGTAGGAATTTGTGTACATACACAATTTCCTACGAGAAAACATAATTTGGTACAACAAACGTAAGGATTTGTGTATGTACACAAATTACTACAAGGTATACACAAATTCTTACAAAATTTGTAAGAAAATGGTATGTACCAATTTTCTTACACCCACTCATCATGGCCCAAATGGGCTAAATTTAGTGTAGGGATTTGTGTACATACACAATTTCCTATGAGAAAACATAATTTGGTACAATATAGGTAGAGATTTGTGTATGTACACAATTTCTTACAAAAGTTGTAAGAGAAACGGTATATACTGAATTTCTTACAATATGTCACCATGACTCAAAGTGGCTCAACTTAGTGTAGGGATTTGTGTACATACATAATTTCTTACGAGAAAACATAATTTGGTACAACAAACGTAAGGATTTGTGTATGTACACAAATTACTATAAGGTATACGCAAATTCTTACAAACATTGTAAGAAAAATGATATGTACCGAATTTCTTACACCCACTCACCATGGCCCAAAGGGGCTCAACTTAGTGTAGGGATTTGTGTACATACACAATTTCCTACGAAAAAACATAATTCAGTATAGCAAACGTAAGGATTTGTGTATAAACACAAAATACTACAAGGTATACGCAAATTCTTACAGAAGTTATAAGAAAAACAATATGTACCGAATTTCTTACACCCACTTACTATGGCCCAAAGGGGCTCAACTTAGTGTAGGGATTTGTGTACATACACAATTTTCTACGAGAAAACATAATTTGGTACAACAAACGTAATGATTTGTGTATGTACACAAATTACTTCAAGGTATACGCAAATTCTTACAAAAGTTATAAGAAAAACGGTATGTACCGAATTTCTTACACCCACTCACCATGGCCTAAAGGGGCTAAACTTAGTGTAGGGATTTATGTACATACATAATTTCCTACGAGAAAATATAATTTGGTACAACAAATGTAAGTGCGTATGTACACAAATTACTACAAGGTGTACACAAATTCTTACAAAATTTATAAGAAAAACAGTATGTACCGAATTTCTTACACCCAATCATTATGGCTCAAACGTAAGGTAACCGATTTATCGAATTATTTTTTTTAATCTAACGAATATTATTAATCCCGCTCGATTTAACGGGTTAAAAAATGACCTCTTTTTGGCCGCTAATTAAGTGGCCTGTATTTAGACAAACCCCACCTTTCCCGTAGGAAAAGTTCCCTATGGGAATTCCTTGTTAGATGTTCCCAAACACAATAATTGACAACTTGACACGTGTGATCCAACACCGGGCGACACTTATCTTAATGGTTGGAAATTGCTAATAAAGACATCTTTTCTTGTCGAAACAAAGATGTGTTTTCACTTCGATATTTTGTTTTTTGAGGACATAAACTAAAGTGTTGTTTGTATAATAATTAAATGATTGATTTTTTGTGGTCCACGTGGTTGAAAAAATAATTATATAAATATTCAATATTCGGAGTGTGACACGTGTATGTGTCATGTGAAGAGAAACAAATAAAACAATCGTATAATTTTATTAATTTCACGTTGTTTTAGTATAACTATCGGATTTATTTTATTAGATGATTAATGCGAGTCTAATATCGCAAAGGTACTTTATTCAAACTCTTTGATTTTAATATAGAAATATTTTAGAACAAATGACACACACCGCTACACATCATTAATGTTATACACCGCTATATACTATTATTTTTTTAATGATTTTTAAATAAATATTAAATTCTCTTTGACTCAACATACAATTAACCATATTTCTTGAGAATTTTAATATTTAAATGTCATTAAAAATTAATAACATATAGTGTTAGTGGTATCATTGGTGTGTAGCAATGTGTGTTGCTCGTTCTACCCTCATCATTTAATTTATTTTATCACAATATCAAAACTTAAATTTTTGATATTTTTTAAAATTCCAGTATCTCATCTATCACACGAATAGTTTTATTTTTTTAATAAAGAAAGCGGCTGCTGTCTACACAAATTCCACTGAATTGCCGAAACTGTCCATTCCTCACTATATTAAAGTCCTCATTTGATTTAATTAATAGGCTGACGTTGTTTGGTAAGAAGATGTTTGGGCAAAAATTAGAGGTTTGAGGCATAATTAGAGGTTTGACCAGTCAAATCCGTTAATATTGTTGTTTGATAAATAGCGGATTGAGGTGAAAGTGCTAATTTTGAAAAAACTCATAATATAAGCTTTTGAGATTAGAGGTTTGATATTAGAGTTGTAAAGACTTTTTTTGCCCTTACCATTTACCAAAAATCTCAAAATAACCTAAACTAAATATTTTATCACCCTATTTATAAGCTAATCCTATTTACTTTTTTCTTTTTATTATCACATATAAATATGTGTATTTAAATTTATTAATTAATTAAATTATATTAAAATAATTATATAAATAATAAATTAATATATAAATAATTTAAATATGTTTAGAAAAGTTATATTAAAAATAATTTTATAGATCTATTAATTATAATTAGATAGAAAATATTGATAACTAATAAACTATTCAAACAAGTATTGAATATAATCATGTCATTATATGTTATTTTGCTTGTTTAAATAATCTAAGAGCTATCAGTTATCAGTTAATTTTACCAAACACTTTTATACAATAAGGTAATACAATCCGCTAGTCAAATCAGCTATCAGCTAATGTAATCCGCTAATTGCCAAACAGGACCAATATATAAATAAGAATTTAAACTATTTTTTTTTAATTTTAGACATTATTTTTTTTGGTAAAAATAGATGTTTAACGTTTTATTTCGTTAATTTTAGGTGTTCAAGGTTTTAATCCGTTATCGTTTAAAGATCATGCTATTAAAAAATTTATCATATAATTAGATTTAGACACGTGGTATTTTTTTTAAAACTTATATTTTGATTTTGGTATAACAAGGATTTTTAAGCAAATAAATAAATTTTTAAGGTATTTAAAATTACTCACAAAAGATAAGCATTCGAACAAAAATGACTTCTTTTTAAAAAAAGGTTATAAGTCAAACTCTTCAAATGAAAATATATTTTTAAGTATTTTGGTACTTAAAGAGATCATTTTGGTTAGTGAGTACAGGTATGAGCCTTAGCGTATTGGTACGATTTTTTATCTCTCTAATTCAAAATCGTAAGTGAGTACCGGTACGACCCTTTGCGTTTCGGTGCGGACACTTTAAATTTTTATTACGAATGCTTTGTTAGTACCGGTACGGTGAACCCGTACCGATCCAATATGCTTTAAATTCAGTGAATTTTACACTGAGTACCAGTACGACCTCGAACGTATCGATACCTAAAGCTCCACTAAAATTTGAGTGAGCAAATTCAGTGCCGGTACGACCCTTAGCGTACACTTACGCTTTACTCCGTACCGATGCACAACCTAGACCCTGCAATACTAACCCATATAGGGATAGGATCCGGCTACACAACGTAAAACTTTTCAAGTTTTACATATTTTTTGGATCGTTGGATGAGTGAAACAGATGACTGAGATTAACAGTAGAATATGTGAAGATTATCACTTGGAAAAAAAAGTAAGGAGTTAATCTCATCCATCCATTTCCCTCACCCAACGATCAAAAAAACGAGTAAAACTTAAAACTTTTACATTGTGTAAATGGATCCTAACCCATATAGGGATGGGATCTGGTTACACAGTGTAAAACTTTTCAAGTTTTACACATTTTTTGGATCGTTGGATGAGTTAAACGGATGACTGAGATTAACAGTAGAACATGTGAAGATTATCACTTGGAAAAAAAGTAAGGAGTTAATCTCATCCATCCATTTCCCTCACCCAATCCTAACCCATATATATATATATATATATATATATATATATATATGGAAAATACTTTGATACCTAAGTTTACACAAGCCTTTCAATTTTATGGTTTAGAGATTTATGTTCTGGTTTGAGGTCTAGGAGTTTAGGTTGTATGGTGTAGAATTTAAGGTTTATGGTTAGAATTTAGATTTTAGGGTTTAAGTTTTAAGGTGTTAGGGATAGAGATTTAGGTTTTAGATTTTATAGCTTAAATATGAAAGGTTGTGTAAATTTTTTTGCACAACTTGTGTATCAAAATATAACCCTATATATATTATATACTTTGAGAAAGTCGTTTAAATTGGAATCAATTTGTACTATAACATTATAAATAATTACAATTAAATTTGTACAAAACTCGACTTGAATAGAAGAAATTTCAAATAAAGTTTGAGTCATAAAATTAAATTTGAACATGTTCGAGTAGGGGTGCTTATCAAGCGAGTCGATCGCGAGTTGGGCAATGCTCGAATCGTGCTCGTTAAAAAAAATTGTTGCTCGACTCGACTAGTTGCTCGTTAAGCTCGTTAAAATTGTGCTCGACTCATGCTCATTAAAGAAAATTTGTTGCTCAACTCGACTCATTGCTCGTTAAGCTCACTAAAAAATTTACCTTATTTTTTAACTAAAAGCAAAATTTAATAATACTATATGAGGCTTAATACTAACATAAATTAACAAATTTTAAAACACTTTCAAAGTCTAAATCCAAACTAACAATCCACAAATACACCAAACTAGTATTTTAAAACTAAAATAACAATCCACAAATACACAAAACTATCATATTAAAACTAAAGTAACAATCCACAAGTACATCAAACTAAAGTAATTATTAAAAAATAATTTAAAATATTAACGAG
This sequence comes from Hibiscus trionum, assembly GCA_030270665.1. Classification (NCBI taxonomy): domain Eukaryota; kingdom Viridiplantae; phylum Streptophyta; class Magnoliopsida; order Malvales; family Malvaceae; genus Hibiscus; species Hibiscus trionum. Next base: position 71,529,168 of record BSYR01000026.1, on the reverse strand, counting down.
CTGCTCGCGAACTTATCGAGTCGAGTTAGACTTTACTCGACTCAACTCGTTAAGGTCTCGAGTCGAGTTTGAGTTTGAATTGAGTCAATCCGAGTCGAGTGTTTACCGAGTTTTGACCGAGTCGAGTTCAGAGTAGCTCACGAGCTGCTCAACTCGTTAAGTACCCCTATGTTCGAGCTCCGTTGCTCATTTTATAAGGATTAAATATTTATGTATGGATTTAACATTTTAGAAGTTATTTACATAATGATCTAATATTTTAAAACGATTAAATAAAAGCCTAAAGTTTTTAAATATACTCAAATAAGATTTTAACCTTTCAAAATGGTTAAATAAAGACCCAATCTTGTTCGAATCTTCTTAAATAAGGGTGTAATATAATAAAATTAATCAAATAAGAAATTATTTGTGTAAATTTGAAAAATGTTATACCGTTGTTTGAGCATATTTACAAACATTAAGCCTCTTATTTAATTGAGTTAAAGATTAGATCCTCATTTAGATATATTTGAAAACGTTGTTTAAATCATCAAGATTAATTATATAGAAATATTCAAAAAAAAAAATCCAACAGTAGGCCCACATTCGTCTTTTCACCATAGCCATAATAATTAATTCTCCATTGGCCTAATAAATATAGGGTAAACTAATCCAATGACCACCATACTATGGTAAATGTATTAAAATGACCACATTAAAAAAATCGACTCAATTGACCACCCAAACTATTGAAATTGGATCAATGTGACCACCGGCCGTTAATGGGCTAACGGAAGGTGATGTGGGAGTTAAAAAATTAAAGGTATAATTACACATTTGGTCTTTACTATTTACACACTCTTTCAACTTAGTCCTAATTTTAAACTAATAAAATAAATTAATTAGGTGGTGACACGTGTCAACACCTTATTGGAGGAATTTATTATATCAAATATAAATAATTAAATTCCTTCAATAAGGTGTTGACACGTGTCACCACCTAATTAATTTATTTTATTAGTTTAAAATTAGGACTAAATTGAAAGAATGTGTAAATAGTAAAGACCAAATGTGTAATTATACCTTTAATTTTTTAACTGCCACGTCACCTTCAGTTAGCCCATTAACGGCTGGTGGTCACATTGATCCAATTTCAATAGTTTGGATGGTCAATTGAGTCGGTTTTTTTTAATGTGATCATTTTAATACATTTACCATAGTATGGTGGTCATTGGGTTAGTTTACCCATAAATATATTATCAAACTTTTCACAAAATTACAATTATAGGGCCATATCCGTCTTTTCCCTTAAATTCCCAAATTTTCACAAATATACCCCCTTTATTGAAACTACCCTTCCCCAAAAGTCGCTTCGTTCGAATTTTGGCCAAATTTGTTTAATATAAGCTCTAAGCATTCAAAAGCCACGCCAATGGGAGCAACCGAGAATATCTGGACCGCCATGGAAGCAAACCAGGCCAACGGCAATTCAACCGTCGACGATTCCATCCCCCACTCTAATCTCTCCGTTGATGCCGCTCTTTCTTTTCCCCTCATGGTTCCTCGCGTCATGTACGTCCTTTTCCTTTTCTCCTCTGTTTCTTGTTTTTTCCCGCAAAACTTACTCGTTTCGAGCTCTTAGCTTGTTTTCGGGTTTGATTCTCATTTGAAAGCTTCGGATCTTCAATATTTACTCGGTTCTGTTTAAGCTAAGTGCCAGCAGCTCTAACGCCCCGAGAATTCGAGTTTGTTTTGGTTTTATGACATTTTGCTCGGTTTGTACATCTTTGCAGTGCGCTGTGTAAGGATCTGTTTCCGAAATGGGCGAAGTTGAACGAGTCATGCTTCTCCGTCGAAACTGTCTCAGGCGGCATCACGAATCTTCGTGAGCACTTTGCTTTTTGCTGTTTGATATATTCTTATATGCAAAAACTTTTGTTCTCTCTAGAGTAGCGAGTTAAGTTGATTAGTAGTATTCATATTTATTAGATCGGATTTTCGTACGCAATTTACAGTTATTGCGTTTTAAATTGGAAAAGAAAAAAAAAAGAATGGTCCCGTATCCCGAGCTGCAAAACCAGCGTTTGCTGTTTGGTTTCCTTTCGTGTTTTATACATTTATACTCTCTTGTTCTGTTTGCTGTTTTTTGATTGATTTTGTGGTTGATTATTCACGAACAATGAACAATTTAATGCAGTGCTAAAGGTTTCTGTGAAGGAAGAAAATGGAGAAAATGTATCTGTAACAGTTAGATTATATGGACCTAACACAGATTATGTCATCAATCGGGAACGTGAGTTGCAGGTATTTTCCGATGCTTTTGGTACTTTTTCTCTGTAGAAAATTTGCCTTCGGGAGATTTGCAATTTTAGTTCATGGGTTTTGGTAGGTATAATATAAAGTGCTAAATGAACGCAAAACTTGTCAGTGTTGTCTTTCCTGGCTCTAAACTCTGAATCTTCTCTGGAAGTGTTTTGGTGAACTAAGCTGTCAATGACTTAATGGATAAGTAGTCTATTCTAGCCAAAGGAAATTTTTATTTGTGATTTCTTTTGATATATCTTGCTTACGTGCTTGTAGTAGGATGGGCCTAGGAAATGCTAATTTCAGGTACAATGGGAATTCAAAATATAGTGTTGTATGTCTTTTGGTGTTTTTTGAACTAAACTATTGCTAGTTATGATGGTTCATCCAACTTTTTATTTTGGGTTCCATAACGCTTTCTGTTTGACAACCTTTTCATTTCATTCTAAATTTGTTATCTTAATATTTTGTTTAGGCAATCAAATACCTTTCGGCTGCAGGATTTGGTGCCAAGTTGCTTGGTGTATTTGGAAATGGGATGGTACAATCTTTTATAAATGCACGTACCTTAACTCCATCAGGTAAGCATGAGAGATCTACTCCGGGAGTAGGCATTGCACATGAAGTTGTGTTCTTTAGACCAGTTATTTGGGAGGGTTATACCTGTGAGCATCTTGGTCTCATGTTCTACACTGGGCTGGTGGCATTAGTAATAAAGTTATCAGCCTCTTGAACCTTTTATGGTCCTATTTATTTCATGACTAATTGACTATCATCAATATTTGGCCTAGATGCCATAATTAAATAGTCTACAAGGCATTGACTTCTGTGGCAACTAATTTCTATCATTAATACTGACAATTGTTCTTGAAATTGAACTGCAAGTTATTGTTGGGCCTGCTAGCTGTGTACTAATATACTTTTTTTTACCTATTTTCCCCCTTGTCAGACATGAGAAAGCCAAAGCTGGCTTCTGAAATTGCTAAGCAACTTCGAAGATTCCATCAAGTGGAAATTCCAGGTTCTAAAGAACCTCAACTATGGGTTGACCTCTTTAAGTTCTTTGAGAAAGGTTTGAGAACCAACTTCTTTTACATGTTTCCATAAGAAAATGAAATGGCATGTCTTCTGGTTGCAGTGGCTTCAATATTTGTCTTCATTGTTTTGTTTTAGTCAACCTTTTGCATTTTGGAGAGTATTGCTTGTCTAGAGTTGACTGATTATGTCCGCAGTATTAGATGTGTATCTAACGCTTGAGGCCTTCTTTTGCAGCATCTTCTCTCCAGTTTGAAGATACTGATAAACAGAAGATATATGAGACAATATCTTTCGAGGAAGTGCGTAAGGAAGCTACACAGCTGAAGGTAAGATCTCTTTTTATGATTGCTTGATTCATCTGGTGTTGATGAAGGGAAGGTGATATGTATTTCTGATTATATGTTTTGTTTCAACATCAAGAAGTTTATCCCTGTTTATGAGAGTGTCTCTTGATGATTGACCAGGAATTGACAGGCCTTCTCAATGCTCCAGTGGTGTTTGCTCACAATGATTTACTTTCTGGGAATTTGATGCTTAATGATGAACAAGGTATGTTTGAACTTACAATTTCGAGTTTGTTCACTCTGCTAACCTTCCATCTTTCTTCTCGTCCTGTTCACACTCAACGAAGGTCCATATGTGCTATTCATGTTTAGGTTGTAAACCATTGTATCTATTTGCAGTAGACACATCTTACATTCTACATGTGCTGATCTCTCTCCCATATTTATCCGATGACATGCCTAGATTGATGTTGGTGGAATATGCACATGCACACTTTTGCACTCATATTTCAAGATGAGTTCAGTGTCCTTATCCTAACAAATTTCCATATGTTGATATTGGGTTTGGTTTTTGATCTTTGTACAATCAATAGATAAGCATATTATTGGTACCGACAAGTGAAGCAGCACTGCTGGTTAGGCATAAGATAGATGATACCTACAAACTATTGCATAATGGTTCTTAAAGATAGAACACTATGGGGTGGTAGATCTGACAATGTTTAAGTTGTAAATACTGGAAGCTTGGTTGGCTTAGGCATAGATGTCAATATGGGTGCAGTGCAGTGTCTTTATCCAAATAAACTTTTGGTTGCTGATATTGGGTTTGATTGTCGCTCTAGATAAAATACATATATAAGCAAATATACGTAATGAAAACTGAACCACACTGCTGTTTAGACATATGAAGGAATAAGAATATTTGTAAACTATTGGATAATAGTTCTTAAAAACAAAACACTAATGCACGTAGATTTGAGAATATTCCAATGTCAATATGAGATCTAGTAGGCATGGCTGCTAGCAAAGGTGTAAATCCTGCAAAAATGTACTAGGTTTTACCAGATTTTTCTTAAAGATAAGGCCTAAGGATCATGATGCTGTATTTGACCTTTCTTGTGTAATTGTCTATCTCCAACCCAAATAAGTTTGTGTAATATGCCTGAGATATGTTCGCCACATTCTTCAGAGCATGCAAGAAACCAAGGGGGAGAAAGAAATGCATCCAGGTGTGGGCATTTTCATATCTTATTACTTGAAACTACATCAGTTGTGCACTAGTCAGTAGTCAGTATCCAAGAAATATTGTCTATATTTTCACAGTAGAGTGTGGTATGACACATTCAAGGCTGTACTATTTGACTATGCATTTATCACTATAAGAAGGTTATTATTAACGTTATCGCTTACTAGAATGTTAAAAACACTGGGTTGTCACCATGATAAACACATAGGAACAAGATGTCTCATGAAACCAGTAACCTAAAGGCGCAAGAATGTGATATGGTGTTGGTGCCTAACTACGAGATGGAAGAATATCTTTTCCTGTTTACCTATAAATTTTTCCAATTTTGTTTGTGCTGGCTTAACTATTAATGTTGTCAATGTCCAGAAAAGCTCTACTTCATAGACTTTGAGTATGGGTCTTACAACTACAGAGGCTTTGACATTGGGAATCACTTCAATGAATATGCAGGCTACGACTGTGACTATAGCTTGTACGTGTCTTCTATATTTTCTGCGTTGCGATTCTCTATATTTTCTTGAAGAGATTGGCAGCTACCGACTGATTATTAAACACGGTGTCTATGCAGGTATCCTAGTAAAGATGAACAATATCATTTTTTCAGGCATTACTTACAACCTGAAAAACCATATGAGGTAAGGATATCTGGCTGGTGCGTTTGCGGTTTGACACAATTGCCCCTGAAACAAATTACTACATTGTTACCTTGTTGCAACTTAGTTATTATTTTTACATGGTTTCTTCTGCATTTGTGCGTCTTCGGTTAGAATTTTCTTTATTATATTACAAACGCCCATAACAACCTGGACTCCCTGCCGCTTCCTTTTTTATCAGCAAGTGTGCAGACAATCACGTTTGTGATTTAAGACTTGAAACTATGAAAATCAAATTGAATATTGCTATAAATTGATATTTGTTTATGTATTAGCCTTTAGAAAGCCTTTCGTACTCGGGTATATATTTAGATTTATACTTATATCGTACGATGTGTTTCCGATTTGAAATTTTTTACATTAAAGTTGCTTTCATTAACCACAGGTATCAGAAAAAGATCTTGAAGCACTCTATGTCGAGGCAAATACATTCATGTTAGCTTCACACATATATTGGGCATTATGGGCTTTAATCCAGGTATTGTCATTCTCCAACTATGCCTTTTTCATTCCCCAGTAACCATGCCGTTCATCTGAGTCCTTTTTTTTTTCATGCTAATCATAGGCAAGGATGTCTCCAATCAATTTTGATTATATCGAGTATTTCTTCTCGCGGTACAATGAATACAAGAAGCAGAAGGAGATGTACATCTCCCTTGCAAAATCCCACTTATCAAGATCTGGAGAAGCATAAGATTGTTATCGTTTCCCACGAATAGCCAACTTCTACGTGTCGTAGCTCGAGCATTTTGATTCCTTATGTGTTAGTAATCTTGTAAAATATATTCTCTTTGTGATTTGCACGATTATGAGAAACAAGATTGATAGAATAAACCAATCTATGTATGCATGCATAGAAAACACTAAAGTTAGTAACTTAAAAGTTTGATCGTCATATTTCTCAACTTAAAATACTTACAAGTGATAGTATTACGTGTGTAAAACTACATTAGTAACAAATGAATCCGTCCATGCATATCCATCATATCCTCTTTGTTCCGGAAATGCAAAGCAATAGAGTTGAGGTACACTACAAAAGAATTTCATCTGAAAAGAACAATCATGTCTATCTAAACGATACCTCAATATCATCGGATGAACGAGACCCCTTCCCTCTGCATTTGATCGTAGCACTCAAAACCCTAAGATGCAACAAGGTGAATCAAGCATTGTCGAGGCAAGGTATAAGAGATGAGACTAATTAACGACAGTCAGCCGTATCATCATACACCGGCACACCAACGAGGAGGAACTGTTATGAGCAACTAAGGCAGAATCCTTAGCTGATGCTGCCAACTATCTGTTGTTTAGATTCTATCTTCATGTAAGTCAGTACTGTGTATTTATACCGGAACACTTAGTCTATACGGAAAGAATCGTTTTGTGGCCTCAATGTCTCGATCATGATATGAGGGTATAGCACTAGGCTAGCCATAAAAAGAGTGAACTACACAAGAAAAAGAAAGGATATCATTAAACAGTTTCCGAAGGTCATATGTCGGTAAAGTGAACACAACAAAATAAATGCCATGAAATGTACCAGAAGAGGAAGGGTCAAGAAACCCCAAATAGGCCACAACGCAAAGCAGAGCCTGTATGAAAAAAGTTAGAACAAGGTGAATGAATTTATAGATGCCACAACGAATCTATGAAGAAATAACACAATCGTTTTCCTTACAAGCAAAAGGAGACAAGTCCGAGCAAGGTAAGAAATGGCAAAGCGATAATGCTCAACAATTCCCACTTTTCGTCAAACCTTCTTACACTCCATGATAACATACTTGTATACAAGAAGAGGGCAACATTCAATCCAATTCCGATTAAGCCAAGGTATAAAGGCATTCTGCACAGGAATTAAATGACATAACATGATTGGTTTTTATATAAGACATTACATGTTTCCATAAAGTATTGTTTAACCTGTAAATGTAGTATTCAAAAGAAACATTGTCCAAAAAGGTAAACTTTTCGAGACACTTAAGACGGATACTTCGAGCTCTGCAACAACAATGTAGTTCTACCTTTAAGTCCATCAATTTAGTGATTCAATCAGTTCTCCTATTTCAGCTACAACATGAAATGACTCCAAATCCAAAGCACTTCAACTTTTGAACCAATTGAAGCAGCATCTCCAACAATCAGAGGAAGCCTTAATTGTTGTTTTTATTTTTAACTAGTTTAACTGAATTTAATTCCAACTGTAACTAGCTTGAAGAACTATGACATTGAAGCAACCGAAGTCCGAGACATATAGAACAGGACATTAGCATTTATTCAACAGCCAAATAACAATATTCAAGCATCATGACCACTTAACTAACACCTAAATCTCACAAAATCAGACTACAAATACAATATATGACTACTCTAAACCAATTGGATCCACACAGTTACCTTCTGATTCGAGCATCGTGCCACAACAGATATATCAAATTGGAGTGCCTATCACCAAAGTAGATTATGAACAATGCTGAAGCAACCCAGAGCACATTCTCCAGAATCTCAGTCCAAGTTCTAGTTCTCAGAGTTGCCGGTGACAAAGGCTGTAAACTAGAACATGCATCATCTTCAAGGTCCTCATTGCCTGATGCATATCTTGGACTATGCCTTTGCCTCATGTATCCACCAGCAACTGGTGTCCCACCAGACATTTTTAATCCTCTCACACAAGATCAATCCCCCAAAAGAAAAAAAAATCAACTTTTCAAGAACTAAAAAACCACCCACTCCCTGGAACAGAATTCCATAAAGAATATAGTAAGACGCTGTACTTCCACTGCTAAAACTTACTCTAATGTCCAAATCATAACCCTTTTTTTTTTAATCAAAATTCTAAGGAATTGGAATTGGAAATTGAAGAAGATTCAATGAAAAAAGAAACCCACAGTAGAAATGAAATTGGTCAAGGAACCCAGAAGGCAAGTTCCAATTTTTACTGTCCAAAAAAATTCAATAGAAAATCTTAAAAAGAAGAAGAATGAGGGTATTAGAACAAACCCATCAAAAGCCCCACAAAATCTCACAAAACCCAGATGCAGATTCAATGAAAAAACAGAAAAAAATGGTGTAAAGAAGAATAGTTTAGTATTTAGATATTTTTAGTTCTGAGCCAGAGAAAAACTGTTAGGCAAAGCTTAGAACATGTGCCGTTACTTTTATGGGTGACGACAGACGTGAACTGGTTCGTTTCTTGTACTTAAATAAAATGGGTTAACCTAATATGAAATCAATGATGGGCGGGAGCTGAGGGTATGTTTGATGACGTGGCGAGAACTGATTGGTGGGAATGTCAAGGTTTAGGGTTTGACTTTACAAAGGAAAAGGCGTGCCTTTTTCTGCTTTTTAGCTGCTTGAAAGGCAAGATTGGTGGAGGAATACTTGGCCGCCACTTCACTGAAATCATACATGATTAGGAGCGAGTATTTGATCGTGTCAAGTTAAGTAGAGTCGTTAGGTTGGTTGAACATGAGTGCACGTTCTAATAATTTGATGCCACTTTTAACAAATTTTCATCTGTTTAGAATAAAAGTGACATGTTTTTAATTAATAAAATAGATATCGAAATGAAAGTGAACTGACATGAATTTTTAATAAAGTTTCTCATTAGGCTTCTTTCGCATCTCCACCATAAGCCCCGAACCTAGTTAAAATAGTCCGACGGCACGGCCTAGGGAGAAGAAAGACCAAGAAAATGTGGACGTTAAAACTATTTGGGGGAAGAAAAACTAAAATGAACAAATCTAATAGATGGTTGAAGAGGATATTCACCATCAGCTGCCCTCATAAACTAAGCCATGATTGCATGCCTAATTTTTTTTGGGTACATGAACCCCGCCAGTCTCTATGAGGTACCACCCCTACCACTTATCCCTAATGTAAATTTTTTTTGGCTTAACAGTTAAATAATTGCTCAAACTATACTTTTTTTTACAATTAGGTGCCCAAATTATATTTTGGACTAAATATGTGCCTAACGTTTTATTCCGTGACCCATTTAAAGTTCGGCCGTGACAGACGTTAATTTTTTTCCGTTATTCATTCAAAATCGAACACATGACAATATTAAATATTTTCTAAATTTTAAAAAATAAATCAGATTTTTAATATATATCATGAAATTTTCAAATAATCTCAAAATAGTCCACAAATCCCTAAAGCCCCTAAATTCGGCTACTCCCACCGGCGTTGGTCGCATTTTCGGCGACGGAATGAAGCGCCCTCTCCTCTCCGAACGACCCACACACACCGTTCATCACCCGTTATGCCGCTGTTCATCGTGAATCATTCGAATGAACCATTCGCGATTTGGGCGTTTCGCACGACGTCGGTCGATTTCTGGCGACAAAGTGTTGGGGTAAATGATCGTGATAGTCCGGCGACGTGGCAATTGGCGGCGAAATCAAGTGAAATCGGGTTTTGAGTTTTTGGGTGTTAGAAATTTTAAATTTTGGGCTATTTTGTGAAATTTGAGATTATTTTGTTTTATTATTTTATTATTTATTTTTAAATATAATTTCGAAAATTTAAGAAAATTACACATGTCAGATAACGGTGTAAATTAACGGACAATAACAGTTGGACATCGTAACGTTAAAAACGTTAGGCACCTATTTGGCCCCAAACAAAATTTAGGCACATAACTAGAAATAGATATAATTTGGGCACTTATTTGACGATTAAGCCAAATATTTTTTAGCTTTGATATATATGTATTAAAAATTAGATTAATTACAATTTGTCCCGCACTTTTCAATATTTACGTTTTACTCTCTTATTCCCAATTTTGATTCCAAATTTAAGGGTAAACTATACTAGAAGTCCCTAAATTTTTATTGCACTTTCAATATGATCATTGAACTTTTAAAACTTTCAATACAATCACTAAATTTTTAATTCGCTTTCATTACGGTCACTGTCGTCAACTATTGTTAAAAATAGCTGACGTGGCACATTAAGTTAAAAAAGTAAACGTTTTTCCATCATATTTTCTTTCTCCCTCCTTCTTTTATTTTTCTTCTATCCAAACATGTTTTTGTCCTTTTTCTTTCTCCTCTCTCATCTAGTCATAGGATAAATATTATTCGTTTTTTTATTGAGACCACTCGTTGAGTTCCGTGATCGTATATTTTTAAAAATAAATCTCCTCAATTCTTTGATGGAATTAACAAGAAAAGTTAACCGGGATATTTTAAAATACACATTTAAAAAAAATAAAGACTTACCTTTTATTTATTTATTTTGTTTATTCAATTATCCCATGCACTGAGGAAAAAAATACTTTACAAGCATGTTTAATTTTACTCAACTAAAATCATAACCTTAACTTCTAAAACTTAAATCAAAAACCATAACATTTGATCTCTAAAACTTAAATCCTAACCATAAGTCTTAAAACACAAACCTTAAATTAAATCTCTAAAGTCTAAATCAAATCCGTTTATTGAAATAAATTTTACATAGATGATGCACATAAAATATTTTTCTCAAACTTCAATACCAAAATTACATTACAAAGGAAATAAGAAAGCAATGGAAAGCTGTTGGAAAATAAAAGAAACCAATGCCTATATATAACAAAATCCCATGAAACATAAACTGTTGAAACCAAACCAAAACACACAAGTTTGAGGTTTGTGCTCTCTCTCTCTTTCTCTTACACATGTTTTCAACTGGAATTCTGTTCTATGTGGAAATTCAACACTCAAATAAATACAATAAAACAAACACACAAATGAAATCACCATAACCCCATAGCATACATGATCAGTACTTACGTTTATTTGATCTTCTCTTCTTTGCTGCCCCCGGTTTACCAAACCCCCCACACAATCCACAACCGGAGACCTTCGGAGAAGGAGGATCGAAGCTAGGCGGCGGCTGCGCCTTCATCGTCGTCCGGTACATGTTCCCGTCGCCTCCGTTGGATCGGCTACGTCGGTTGTTAATGCTCATTTGGTTCAAGTCTTCCGACAAAAACTTGTCGTCCCATATCAACCCGGACGACCCTTGTCGCCGGAACGACGTCGTAGACCTTTGCAAACCACTTTGCTCCATCCCTTGAACTACGATTGCTGGTGTTTGTTTGTAAAGGATTCAAAGCTCTTCGAGTCCAGAGATACGATTTGTTCAATGTATTGTTATAAGTATATATACAATAATGGGGAAATGGGAAAATGACAAAGCAACATAGGAAAGTTCATAAGATGGTGTCTAGATGTGTGTAAGAATAAGGATTTTTGGCGGGCTTAATTTCCTTTTCTTTTTTGGCAAACTTCTAAAGCACGGAATCAAAGGTTTTGGACCACAAAAAAATGTTTTAGACATTGATCTAAAAATTGGAATATCAACGGCGGCCGGCTAATACAAATATTTAGATTAAAGGAGAATCCATGCAAACTTTAATGGTTATCGATCATTAGTAATCTTTCTTCTTTCTTTAATTTTTATTCTAATTTGTGGTTGTTGGCGGTCTTTCAGTAGTTTGATCCCCTTTGTCGTTCATTAGCCGATGCAGTCATATTTGTTCGTATCTATCTTTTTTTTTTCGAGTCTTTTAATTGGGGTTTTTAATATTTTCAGTGTATGGTCCTTGTATGACCTAAAGTAGCTAGTTTCTAATATCATTGATTATTAGAAAATGTCCAAATTTTGTGTTTAGTTTACGTTTACGATTGGGAACTCTCATTGTAATTTGGATATTTTCTCTTGTTAATAAAACCGACGGCTTCTATAAAAAAAATGGTACGATACCAATAATTAATTGGTCTAGTAGAATGAGACACTAGATCCCTTAAACAAGGACAAAAATTCAAATTTTGGCTTGTGAAATGAGCAATTGGATTGAGAGATTCGTCTCATAATAAGCCTTTGCAGTATCTGATCTAGATTAATTCGTCAATAAATTAGATATCGATAGTTAAACCAAAATAATTGGCACAATCATTTTGCCATAACCTTTTTATGTTTTCTCATTCATTTTCTTTCTTTTTTATCTATTTAGTTTTTTTTTTGTATATTTAAGCTTCTGTATTATTTTGTTTTAATATATCTTTTATTGTTTAAATAGAAATGATAGATTTTTCATGCTCTTAAAATGTTTTCTTTGTTTGATAATATCTTTTGTAGGATTGGATTTGACGTAATTTCCCCAATTTACTTATATTTGAATATTCTATTAATTTATTTTTATTTTAGATCCTTATAATGGTTCTCTTAATATAAATATTCGCGGCCATAAAAAATAGATCATGATTGAATTGCGATCAATATAGTTGTCGATTTTCTTTTACTAATTTTCTTTTACTAATGTATCGTCTCTCAATCGCCTAACTACTGAACTTTTGGCCTGAGTAATAATTTTGGAGGTAGATTTGATGTTAACCTTTCTTATTTGACATTATTAATTTGAAAATAATTAACGATTTGCTAATTACATTAGACTAAATCGATGGTATTAATAATTATAATGTAATATTTTAAAGGGTTAACTACACTATTGACCACCGGACTAATTAAGGATTCTTATTTTGACCACCGAACTAATGAATTCGTCAATCAGACTACCGAACTTATAAAATCAACCTATTTTGACCACCAACGTTAAAAACCTAACGGTAGGGGTGACAGAACTGCCACGTGGCAGCTTACGAGAAATTTTTAAAATTACATATTTGGTCCATATTATTTACTTGTTAAATCATCCAATCAGATGATGACATGTGTCACCACCTGGTGAAAGGAAAATTAATGAAGAATAAAGATTGGTGTTGTAGGGGGTTTAAACCTGGGAACAAGTGAATGAAACCCCACACCTTTACCACTAAGCCAAGTTGCTCTTAGTGATATATTTTGTACACTTTTATATACATATCTTATACTTCAGTAAATGTTAGGGGAAAAATAAGTAAAAATAGTTGAAAGGAGACTCGAACTTAGATCACTTGGGATGTGTATAATCACAAAAAAGTTCGATTTAATTTAAATCTAATTTTTTTAAAATATTCGATTTAAAGTATTCAAATATTTTTATTTTTAAACTAAATAAAATATTTATTAAAATATTAAATATTTGATTTAAACGAAAAAAATTGATTTTAAAAATAAAATATTTTTTTATGAAATATTCAATTTAATTTAAAAAGAAAAATATTCGAATACTTTAACCCATGTATATTTTTTAAAATCGAATATTTAATATTTTTTTAGATTTAAATTAAATCGAACGTTTGTGTGATTATACACATCCCAAGTAGTCTAAGTTCGAGTGTCCTTTCAACTATTTTTACTTCTTTTTTCCCTAACATTTACTGAAGTATAAGATATGTATATGAACGTGTACAAAATAATCACTAAGAGCAGCTTGGCTCAATGATAAAGGCATGAGATTTTCTTCACTTAGTCCCAGGTTCAAATTCTCACAATATCAATCTTTATTCTTCATTAATTCTCCTTTCACCATGTTGACACTTGATTGGAGGGAAAAATATATTAAATATTAAATAAAATAAATTAAAATTTGGTTAAATTAACCCAATTAGGTGATGACACGTGTCATCATCTGATTGGACCAAATATGTAATTTTAAAATTTTCCCGTAAGCTACCACGTGATAGTTCCGTCACCCCACCGTTAGGTTTTTAACGTCGGTGGTCAAAATAGGTTGATTTTATAAGTTCGGTGGTTTGATTGACGAGTTCGTTAGTTCGGTGGTCAAAATAGGTTGATTTTATAAGTTCAGTGGTCTGATTGACGAGTACGTTAGTTCGGTGGTCAAAATATCAATCTTTATTCTTCATTAATTCTCCTTTTGGTTAAATTAACCCAATTAGGTGATGACATATGTCATCATCTGATTGGACCAAATATGTAATTTTAAAATTTTCCCGTAAGCTGCCACGTGATAGTTCCGTCACCCCCACCGTTAGGTTTTTAACGACGGTGGTCAAAATAGGTTGATTTTATAAGTTCGGTGGTTTGATTGACGAGTTCGTTAGTTCGGTGGTCAAAATAAGTTGATTTTATAAGTTCAGTGGTATGATTGACGAGTTCGTTAGTTCGGTGGTCAAAATAAGAATCTTTAATTAGTTCAGTGGTATAGTTAACCCTATTTTAAATATCAGTATAAAAGTAAGAAGTTACTAAAGTATCGGTAAGTTTTGGAATTTGGATAGTTTTTACATATTCTGAACTTATGTCTAAACCTAAACCACTTGCAGAAACTGAAGACAAAAAGCTCTTTGGCATGTTTTGAACTTCAGAATATTTTAGCTGGAGAATCCACTTCTCAAGAAATACATTGATCGGATGAACACATTAGCCAGATCAAAATCTGGAAAACTTGGTGTCTTGTAAGGATATTTGTGTATCAAGTAATGCTCACCAACTTGTTTATTTACATCATCAAACAATAAAAGCCAACATAACACATTTACCTCATATTAACTGCCCTGCTTCAAATTCCAGACCCTACACTTCTGCAAGATCAAATGATATGTGTTTGAAACAAATAATCATATGATTGAAAATATTCAAATACATAAATTTCAACTGTGTGAATCATGCAACCCTTAGACAAAATGCATGGAACCTATTGCCTTTTCAGGTGATTACAAGACGGTATATTTTTTCATCGCCAATCCAATTTTCTAGACGTTTAAAAACAAACAATCAAACTCTTGCTGTGGTTTTCATACTCGTGATCTGAGACGATTATTTGATCTCGTTCCAGCCACTCGAAGGAAGGATAACACCATAGTTGACAAAAAAAAACATAAAATATGAAAAGGGATATGATTTTCTCTTACTAGTGGAAAAATAAAGAGTTGCCTAACTCAACTTTCCACTTGACTGGGCAGATTGTGCGCCAATGGCATATCATCAAGCCAATCCCCATATATCCTATTGATTTTCCTTGGTCCTTTCCACTTGAACAAGCATTTTTTAGCCTGGGCATTTTCATCCAAAGAAGGGGCACTCGACGTCACTGCAGGTACATCAGTAGCAGGAAGGATGTGATTTTTTGTTGAAACGGAACCAATTCTTGTCAAACCAGAACCTAAATTCCCAAAGTCACCATCAACACATCCGTTCATGCTCTGCAACTCTGATTACAAAAATAGGCCACATCACATAAAGTTGAATCGATTCGTGCAAATCCATATGAAACAAAGAAATATAATGCATCAAAAACCATATGAAACCAAGTCCGTTTCATACTCACACCTACTACATTCTCTCAACAGCAAAACATTTTGAATATGGAAATCTCTTCTTCAATCAAATGTAGAAATAGAAACCGATGCCAATGAAGATCATTAACAAAATTCAAGAAGGAAAACAAGTGAATTCCCTAAGTAAGAAATCACTTAATTTGGTTAGTAACTTAGTATTTAACTCAAACAATGACTTTCTACACTTTCTATAACAAAATAAAAGCTAAATTCTTCCATCTTAATTCAAAACTAGAAAGCCGAATGCCACAAATAATAAGATAAATCAAACTTGAACTAAAATATTAACATGATATATACCTGCTTGCCCATGAGCAAAGTGGCATTTCTCACCAAAGGGACAATGACCTGTTGTCTCCCACTTTGTACATAACCTTGTTTTCCAATACACAGGATAAGAAGACTTTGTATTTCCTCGAAAAGCATCTGAACTGCTGCTGTTTACTGGCCTATTACCTTCTGATTGGTCGAGCAAAGTTCCATGCCCTGCAGGCGGACCAGTTGTTCCAATGCTAATAGCTGAACTCTCCCTAAACCTCCCCATATCATCCCTGAACTTTGACGGATCTTCGTGAAGAAAATTACATCTGTCCCCATATGGGCATTCCTCTCCATTATAAAACTTCTTACAAAGCTTCATCCGATGAATAATCTTCTGATCATCATCCCAATTCCCTGACGGGCGTTCTTCCTCACGGCCACCAACGAGTTCTTGCCAATTCGGAGGAGGCTGACGCAGATCCTCAATGCCATGAGCAAAGTTACAACCTTCACCGTTCCTACAAGTACCCAATCTGAATTTGGCACACATTCGAGTTTTGAAGAAAATATTAGTGGTTCCTTTATTAATCGGCGGGTTTAAGGGCATCCTCGGATTCGTAGGAGTGCATTGCACAATATTTGATTGATTATCCTCGGATTGTCTAGGTCGTTTGAATGGAGGAGATCGTTGTTGTTCAAGCTCGAATTGGCAATCATTCACAGGAAATTCAGGCCAAATCCCAATGGCATCACTGCCAGCATAAGTTGATTGGGGCGTTCTCATAAAGGAAGATTCAGAATAATTCATACTCACAATTACAGAATTTTTAACTCTCAATTAAAACCTACCAAAATCAACTGCCAATGCCACTGATTATTAAACCTAACAAATTCTCAAATTATCTGAGTAACAAATAATTGCACCAAAATCCAAACTTTTTTGTAACAAAAATAATAAACCAGATTGGATTTCAATGAATATAACAATCCGATTACAAAAGAATAAAACTGAAACCAAGGAAAACAAAAGGTAAACAGCAAAAGCTCACCAGCATCAAAACAATCCAAATAGCAAAAACTTGAGAATGAATGCCCAATGCTCAGCTAACACTAAAAAAGGCAATTTGGGTAAGAAAATGCTGGGAAGTTGGGTAGAGATAAAGGAAAATGAAGAATGCAGTTATGTATACAAATATATATAGAGATGACAGATCATAAAGGTCAAAGAAAAACCCTAGCCGCCTTTGACAAAAAGAATCCTGATTCAGAATCAGAAAAGGAGAACTTTCAAAACCCTAAATCAAGGAGTTCTTCAACCTCCAAAACCCTACCGTTACGGCCTTTTTTATGGGTAAATTACAAGTGTCATCATTTAACTTTACTCTTACTCTTATTTTGGTCACTGTAATTTAAATTTTTTTAATTTGCTCACTTAATTTTGTCATTGCGTCATTTGTATCTCAAAAATGTTATAAATGCAATGAATAAAATTAAACAAGCAATCAATAATTCAAATGACTAATAAACATCTAATTCTGGCATACAGATTCTACTGAAAATGTTCAAATTAGGTTTAAAATGAAAGAAAAACAAACCTTTCATTATTTTCAACAACCTGCAAAAACAAGTGAAATCAGAGGGTGAAAAATTTACACGAATGCTGCATAGATTAAGAGAAAAGGAAAGGGAGAAGAAAGAAGAAAAAGAGAAAATAAAGGTTTTTTTTCGTAGTTTTTAATTTTTATGAGGATCCAAAACGAAATCGTTTTGATGATTTTTGTATGAATTTAAAACTACGTCGTTTTGGTGAGTCATTAGACCATCTACCATGTCGTCACACCGTTTATAATTTAACGGTCAAGTGATCAAAAACGATGCAATGTCAAAGTTGAGTGAGTAAATTAAAAAAATTTAAATTTTAGTGATCAAAATAAGAGTGAGAGTAAAGTTGAGTGATGAAATTTATAATTTACCCTTTTTATAGGTACTACCAGCTTTTTTATATATAAATAAGGCTTAATGCAAAATTTACCCCTCGATGTTTATCACTTTTTCCGTTTTAATACTTATTGTATTTTTTGAGCTAATGACCTCAAATGTTTTCATTGTTATACATTTTATTTGATGTTGTTATTTCTTCACGTTTTTAGCCAATAATATTGTGCTAGTAAGTTTTTCTTTGACTAAATTAATCCGTTTGATTTTATTGAAAGGATAAATATCATGTCAAATTTCTTGTTTTTTTTTCTCATTTAGTCACTAAAAAATTTATTTTTTATCTAAATTGACCTCTATTTATTTGTAAATTTATAATTTAGCCCAATATTTATCATTGTTCATAAAATAATTTTATTTAAATGTTAATATTTAATAAAAATTAAGTTGAATATTTAAATATTAAAATTTTAATTTTTAAATAAATTAAATTACTTATTCGAATTATATTATTTTATAACAAATTTTAATTAATTTATTTAACAAGTATTATCACTATGTAAAGTTTAAAATTCGAACACGAGGTCAATAAATCTTTTCCTTTCACATTTATAATTATTTATTAAAATATTTTTTTATAAATATACTATTATGATAAAATCTAATAATAATAATAATTTTAATAATTAACATAAAATTTAATTTTCTAAATGAAAGTTTTAATTTAAATTCAACTAAAAATTCTTAATAGAACTCCATTAAAATTTATAAATTATTCGAATAGTCACAAATCGTGTCACATATTGTTATGGGGGCAAGGAATCATGCTTTTTTATCAACATGAATGTTTGTATATAGAATGGAGTATTTGCTTCAAAAAGAATGGAGTATTATATTATTTTTATGTCGAGTATTATATTATTTGAATTAAATTAGTATTATTCTATAGACTTAACCGTTAAATAAGTGCTTAAATTATACTATTTTTCCAGTTAGGTGCTTAAACTATATTTTAGGCCAAATATGTGCCTAACGTTTTATTTCGTGACCCATTTAAGGTTTAGCTGTGACGGATGTTAATTTTTCCCCGTTATCCAATCAAAATTGAACATGTGGCAATATTAAACATTTTCTATTTTTTTCTAAAAAATAAATTCAAAATTTTTAAATATCTTAAAAATTTTAAATAATCTCAAAATAGTCCCCAAATCCCTAAACCCCCAAATCCGGCCACTCCTACCGACATTGGTCACGTTTTCGACGACGAAATGAAGCGTTCTTCCCTTGTCGAACGACCCACACACCGTTCATCGTTCATTATGCCACCGTTCGTCGCGAATCATTTGAATAAACCATTCGACGATTTCGACGTTTCGCACGACGTCGGTAGATTTTCGGCGACGAGGTGATGAGGTAAATGGTCTGGCGATGAATATGATGCACGACGGAGTGGTAATCGGGGTCAAACAAATCGGGTCAAATCGATATTTAGGTTTTGGGTGTTAAGGATTTCAAAATTTGGGGATATTTAATGAAGTTTGAAATTATTTTGTTTTATTTACTTTTTAAATATAATTTCAAAATTTTAAGAAGATGACACATGTCAGATAACGATAAAAATTAACGAACGGTAACGATAAAACACCTATTTGAGTAACATTAAAAACTTTAGGCAGCTATTTGGCCTAAAACAAAATAAGGGCATTGATCCATAACAAGGATTCAAACCATTACACTCATATTACTTGAATTTTTTTTTGTTCAAAAGGTTAACTTTCATTCATAATCAAAAGGGGAAAACATCAAGGAGAGTGTCAGACAGGGTGGACTCAAGGTCCCACACCTTCAAACCTCTAAAGTCCTTTGCAAGTTTGGCTAGCCGATCGGCTGCCTGATTACAAGTCCTAGGAACAAAGGAAAAAATACAGGAACTGAAGGAGGCAGAAATCATTCTTATGTCCTCCTCTACAGCGGCAGTCGTCCAATCAGACGGGGTTTCCCTTTTAATCCTCTCAATGATAGCTTTGCAGTCAGACTCCACAATGATGTTATCGAAACCGCAGCTGGTAGCCAAAGATAATCCAAGCCTTATGGCCAACGCTTCCGCAGTGACAGCACTGGAAGCAACAAAGGAGTTAGAGAGCCCGTGGAGAAAGGATCCGGAGCTGTCTCGAGCTATAGCCGCCGCAGACACAACCCCAAGGATATGGTCGAAAGCAGCATCACAATTTATCTTGATTGATCCCATAGGTGGTGGTGTCCAAACCTTTTGTACCAGATCAAGATGAGATGCCCTTGCTTGGCACAAAGGTGGCATGTTATTAAATTCAGTAAAGGCTCTTTCCGCTCTCAGCCATACCTCCCAAGGTTGATCCCTAAGATTTTCATGGACCAACACGTTCCTAGATTTCCAAAGAGACCACAGTATGAATGCTATCAGCGCGCATCCATCATTGACCATACCCATCTTCTGCATCTCATTAATCTTGTGCCACCATTTCGGGAAACCAGGAAAGCCAACTATAGATGGAGAATAGCTGAAGCCTGAAGCCTTCCATACTCCCTGTGCAAAAGGGCAGAAGAACAGAAGGTGTTCCACCGATTCTCCTTGCTCTCCGCATCGTGGACAGCAGTCAGAGTCTTTGAAGTTCCCATGGAACCGGGCTGCTAGATTACCTTTTGTTGGGACGATGTTATGGCATAATTTCCATAGAAAGGATCATATCTTTGCAGGGACTCCCAGTCTCCAGATGGAATTCCAAAATCTCTTACTGTTACCTGGATCTTCACTTGGAGAGGGTGTATCTTGAATCTCAATGGAGGCCTCAATGAATTTGTAACCCGATCGGGTTGAATACTCACCATTTTTTGATCCAGACCAAATGAGAGAGTCATGAATCTGTGGTCCTCCAATCGGAATAGTAAGAATTGCCTTAGCTTCACTCGGGCTAAACAGCCTCCTAATCTTAGGCTCATTCCATGACCGACCATCTGGATTCATAAGGCTGCTTACAGTTGGAGAAGTGTTGTTTTGCGGGATAGATGTAGATATTCTGAAGGTAGGAAGATCTGGGACCCAATTATCCTTCCACGTGGCAATGTATCTATCGTTTCCCACTCTCCACAAAGCTCCCTCCTTCACGGTTTTTACACCTTCCCTAATTCCAACCCACGCCCACGAGGGATTTGCGCCTCTAGGTGCATCGAAGATATTTTCGCTTGGGAAGTATATTCCCCTAAGTGTCTGGGCAAGAAGGGACTCCGGATTCTTTATCACTTTCCAAGCAATTTTTGTGATAAGGGCTCTGTTGAAAATTCTTAAATTCTTGAACCCCATACCTTCCTAATCTTTCAGTTTGCAGAGGTTTTTCCAGCACATCCAATGAATGCCTTTTTCTTTCTCAGAGCGGTTATTCCACCAGAATTTAGCAACCATTGAGCTCAGTTCGTCACAAAACGTTGCAGGAAGGAGGAAACATTGCATGATGTAGGAAGGAATAGCCTGTGTTACTGCTTTGATGAGAACTTCTTTACCCGCAAGATTCAGGAGCTTTGCTTTCCAGCCTTTCAATTTGTTTCGCACACGCTCTCTTATGAAACCCAAGGCTTCCTTCTTACTTCTTCCCCATATAGACGGTAAACCCAAGTATTTAGCATCTTCCTCCATAGGTTTGAAGCTCAGGATGTTTTGTAGCTGAGTTTTCAGATTAGCACTTGTGTTTGGGGAGAAATAAACAGAAGATTTCTGAAAATTTACGGATTGTCCTGTGGAAGATTGAAAGAGTTGAAGGATCCGTAAAACAGCCTCGCAGCTTTCTTTATTCGCCTGTGAGAACAGAAGGCAATCATCGGCGAAGAGCAAGTGAGTTAATTCTGGACATCTTCTCTTGATTCTTAGCCCTGTAAACTTATTCCTCTCAGATTCTTTTTCAATGATCCAAGTTAGGATGCTGGAAATGAAAATGAAAAGAAACGGTGATAGTGGGTCTCCATGTCTCAGCCCCCTACCAGCAGGGACATCCCTAAATCGTTCCCCATTAGCAACCAAGGAGAAGGAAACTGTTGTGACGCATTGCATGACTCTATTGGTCCACCAATCTTCAAACCCCAGCCTGCTCATAACAAAGCGAAGCAAATCCCAATCGACTTTGTCATAGGCTTTCTCAAGGTCGATCTTCAGAGCCATCATCTTCATATCACCTTTCCTTGCTCGTTTTATGGCATGGAAGGCTTCGTTGGCAAGGATAATGTTATCATGGATTGAGCGGCCATGCACAAAGGCTGACTGAGAGGGGGGGATAATGTCTGGAAGTATAGCTTTCAATCTTGTAGCGAGGATCTTTGTGATGACTTTAAAGGAGAAGTTGCAGAGGCTTATTGGTCTAAAGTGTGAAACTTCCGTAGGGTTAGATATCTTGGGGATGAGGACAATGTTTGTTTTGTTAAGTCTGACTCCCAATTCTCCTCCCCTGAAGAATGCAAGCACCATCTCTATCAGATCATCCTTCACCGTTTCCCAGAAAGATTGGTAGAAACATCCAGGGAAGCCATCAGGACCAGGGGCTTTTGTTGCCCCCATAGCGAAAACTGATTTTTTCACTTCTTCTGGAGTGACCTCCTTTGTGATCTCATGGTTCATTTCCTCCGTTATTAATTTCGGGATATACTCATGAAGACTGTGATAGTCAACCGAAAGGTCTTTTTTGAAAACCTTCTGGAAATGATTCTGAAGGTGGAGAGCAATGTGCTCCGGGTCCTCAATCCATGACCCATCTTTGCCTTTCAGCTTAACTATTACATTCATTCTACGGCGTTGAATGGTCGTAGCATGGAAGAATTTGGTATTCTTGTCTCCCCATTTTAACCAGCTAATTCTGGATCGCTGGTGCCAATATCTTTCCTCGCCTTCCCATTCAGCATCCAGCTCCTTCCTCAGGGTCTTATATTGTTCCAGTTCAGCATCAGAGAGTCTTCTCCCCTGCATTCTCTTGATAGCGGCTTCTAAATTCTGTTTCTTCTCGTTTCTTCTTTTTTGCTTTTCTTTGCTCCATTTGATAAGAACTGATCTGGTGTTACGGATCTTTCTGCCAAACCTAGAGGTAACCTTCTCCCCAGGCGAGATATTCCATCCTTCTGTCACAGTTTGAGCACAATTCTCTTCAAGGAGCCATTTCGATTCGAATTTAAAGTCTTTCTTATACTTTCTGGTAAGTCCTTTGGTGAGGAGTATAAGGGGGGCGTGGTCTGAGGCAACCGCTATCTCCATTAATCCCAGAGCTTTAGGAAAGCTGAAGCTCCATTCAGCAGAGCACATGATGCGGTCAAGTTTCTCTAGGATGGAGTTCACCCCGCCTCTCTGGTTGAACCAGGTATAGTTGTCGCCTTTTATGGGCAGCTCAATTAGCCCCTTCGAGTTCATTAGCTCGTTAGCGTACCTCGCCTCCTCTAGATTAACAGGCTTGCCACCAGCCTTCTCTTCTTGTCTGAGAAACACATTGGAGTCCCCTATTATGAGCCATTTGCTTTTACTGGAATCTCTGAGATTTGCAAGCTTCTCCCAGAAAAATTGCTTTTCGTCTCTATAAGGAGGTCCATAAATGAAGGTACCGAACCAATTGTCTCCGTTTTGGAAAACCGCCCGCGTATCAATGAAGTTCGAGGTATACTCGAGTACAGAGATGGATACTTCATCATTCCACCATAGCGCTAGTCCACCCGCTGTGCCTTTTGGATCAACATAGAAGGACGAATTGAATTTCATCTTCATTCTAATCTTTTCCAGATACCGTGGCTTTTGCTTTGTTTCACTGAGGAACACAATGTCCGGCTTGTGTTTAGAAACCGATTTTCGTAGAGCTCTAACCGTGCCTTGGTTCCCCAAGCCTCGCACGTTCCAAGCAAGGATTGACATTACCTGGCAGAGAAGAAAAAATACCCCGGAAAGACAAACTATGGATGAAGGCCAATGATTCCCACAAGAGACCTGTAATTCTCAGCAAAGGTTGACTTGATTGGGAGGGTAAGAATGAACGGAGCACCCCAAAATTCAAGCTTTCTCCGGAAACACCGAGGAAACAGATTATAAAGATAGGAGGCTCACAGAGACCATCCTCCCGATGCTTGCTAAAGGCCGCAGAAATTCCGAAGACCTTACAAAGAGGATCCTCTTAACCAGAAAAAAACTCACAACCAAAACTCAAAGACCCCAGTTAACAACCAACCATAGACAGATGGGAATTTAGGCACCAGCATATCAGATCACGAAAGTTTAAAAATTAGGGAAAGCACCATAAATTCAGTTCCGAAACCAGTAAAGAAGGGAGTGAGTCACCAGAGATAGGGGCAAAACGGCGAGGGGAGGGGAAAGCAAACCAGAAGCGGGAGTTCGCCTAAGAGGGGAATGGGCGGAAAGGAAAGTTACCACTGGAGTTTCTCTGTAGAGGAGAGCCCGTGAGTACGATCTGAGTTTTCCACCGCCGTAACTGAAGAGAGGACAAAGAAATGGAAAAAACCCCGGCCTCGCACCACCGCCGTCTTCCCAAACCAGCCACGAAGATGCTCCTGGGAAACCTGTAATATGGGGGATTGAGAGCTTGGCTACATCACCGTCGGAGAGGCAGCACGCCGATGAGCCCTAGAGCTACCAGCGTTTCTCCGATCAACTGCCGAGCAGCTGCGCTAAACGCCCTGGATTAAGCCCATGTTTGGCTTCGGGAGGGGATTTTGGTGTTGGCGCGTGAGGCGCGTTTCTTATATTACTTGAATCAATAAGAAATTGTTTAAGCAATAAATAAAATTAACTTTGAGAATTTACTGCAACACAACAAAATAGTTATTTGGTTAAATTAAGAATTATGTAAATCTTTCGATGTAAGAATAACCGTTCACTAAAAGCTATCATAGAAACTCACTTTTTCCCTCGTCTGTTCCTTTCTCTCAGCTTTTTCCGCTGCACTAACAGTCTCTCTCTCAGCTTGTTTCTAAATTTGTGTTGATGTAAACACCACAAAGCTTAAAAGCCAAAAAAGAAATCTCCATTTAATGATATATCCCTTCAAAACTGAAAAATAAAATGCAATGCTCTGTTTTATCTCAAACTATGGAACTCGCGAATAAAATACAATGCTCTGTTCAAACACGTCTATGTTGTTGTTGTTGTTTTTTTTGCATCAAAAGGATTTTTTGAACTCCTAAATAGCATATATGTAATATGTTGGCAAAAAATAATTTATAAAACGGTAAAAATCAGCAAAAACGATGAATTATTGATGGATGAATAATGTAAAAATGATGAATTAATCGAAGAATTAATACAAGTTTGAGGAAATCGAAATCAACGGAAAGGGAGAGTGATGCGAGCACGCCTCCACAAGATTCAGAAGTCATGCCATTAGAACCTATTACTCGTTCTAAGGCCAAACAACTCAGGGAAGTATTTTCTCATAAGTGCATATTAGCTTTTGATGGTCAAATGGCCTTAGATAGAAATTTGTACAATATATATTACATGTTGATGTAATACATTGAACAAACAACATCTTTACTTAGCTTATTATTTTGTTTTCTATTATATGCATTTACTTATGTTGTTTTGCATTGTTTGTAGGACATATCAGCCCACATAAACAAGGGAAGGATTGGAAGGAAGCTCACCAAAGCTCGTTCAAGCTCAAACAAGCTTACAACAATCTACCAAGATGTTGCGTGTAAAAGTGTCTATCGCAATTGAGTGCAAGTGTACACGTCGCAAGTAATAAATTGATACTAGAGTATCGGATATCGTCTCCACAGGGACTGGGCTAACCCTTTCCTTCGCTATCTGCACAAGGGGAAAAGAATAGATTTAAGATTTTGTCACGAGAAATATAAAGTAAACTTAAATAAAAGAGTAGAGATATCAAGATAGAGAGAATGAGCTGGTATTGAATTGCTCAGTAGTGCAGGTATTGCAGAGTTTAGGAAATCCAGTTCTGTCGTCGCGCCCGTCGCGGGCAGCACCTGTCGCGGCAGCAGTCCGTTGATTGTCGCGGCAGCAAACACTCAACTCCGTACTTCAAGTTTGGCAAGAATCCCAGATGTGCCTTGGCCTATCCCTAGGTCCAAGTCTGTCGATGATCACGTCTTGATGATACCTCCCGGCGTGAATCGAAGGATGAACACCGATGTGGATGAATTCTTCTTTAGCCACTTAACCTCGTCCTATCCCTAGGTCCGAGATAGTTCAACTATAAACTAGAGAACTTGCTCTTATTTCTTTCGTATACTTAACTCTCCCGATGCTAAGTAAATAGATAACTTCACAATGCTCTCCCGATGCTCTTGCAAGATATTAATAACCAAAATAAGAGAACTTGAAGTTTATTTTATTGAACTGAAAATTCCTAAAACAAAACAACCCTTGCAACTACTTTACAAATCAACCCGTGGCCCTAGGGGGAATTTAGAACATGGTGTGGGAAGGAAAACGACTAGAGGTTGAGAGAGAAGGCTAGGGTAATCGGTTCTGGGATATTGGATGTTCCTCTAGGTTAATATACATGCCCTTATATAAGCTTTGGGCTCAAGTTTTCTAATTTAACAAGGATTACAACTTTAATTAAAAGTATGATTCTAATAAAGACTAAATCTTCAAGGAATCTACTTTACAGCCGTCCTCCTTGTTTCTTGGGATTTTCTCTCCTTGAACTTTGGGCTTGACATATCTTTTGATCTAGGGCTCGGAAAAATATGAGGATTTCACACGAGAGACGGGCTGAATTTTCTCTATATGTCGAGGTCCACTTTGCATCTTCTTCACAAAACTGCTGTCGTCCTTTGCTGTCACGGCGGCAACCATGGCAGCAACGTCCTCCTTGACTGCTCATTCCAGATTTTCTGCATCGCTGCCCAGCGCCTGCCACGATTACTGCCCTGGGTGCTGTCACGGCTGCTGCCCTGGGTGCTGTCACGGCTGCTGTTTTGGGTGCTGTCACGGCTGCTGCCCTGGGTGCTGTCACGACTGCTGCCCTGGATGCTGTCACGACTGCTGCCACGGCAGATACCTGCAAAAGTAGCCAAATTTAGCAGTATCTGCGCAGTTTTATCTAAATGTGATGTTTATGCAAAACTTAACCTAAAATACAGTTAAACATGCTTGAGTGCAGCAAAAATAAGGATAAATGATGGGTAAAATATAGAACTTTTAAGCACTGATCACAAGACTATACTAGTGTAACACCCGGGTTTAGGGGTTAGGTGAAAATAATATTTTAATATTATTTGGGCTCGGTTTTATAATTTAAATTATATTTCGGGTTTTGTTTTCAAATTAATTAATTTGGGTTGACCACGTTTTAAGATTTAAACCACAGTTAGTCATGGATTTACCTTCCTTGTAAATGTCCCATTTCATTAAGGGTAAATAAGTCTTTTGAGCCTTAAAAATAGACCACATGTGAAATAAAACACCCATTCTCTACTATTCACCTCCTTCTTCAAAAACACACCAACGGGAACTTGAGCTCTCTACCCAAATCCACTGTTCCATCACTTTTCCTCCTCATTTCAACTCCGTTTTGAAAGGTAATAGCATTTTTGACTTCCCCTCATCTTCCCCTTCACAAAAGTACTCTTCATTTTCATTTCCATGAAGATTTTAGAAAATAGAATTTTTGAAAGATTGGATTAAAAATGAGATCTTTATGTTGATAAATGAGATGTTTTGATTTGATATGCTTAGTTATGTTATATAGAGGTCAAATGGTATGTCATATGTGAATTTTAAATGATTTTGAACAATTTTCGGAATTGGGTTTCCAAGGGGTTTTTGGAGGGTTTTAAAGTGGTTTTTGGGGTTGGTTAATGTTGGATTTTGGGGGTTGTTGGTAGTATGATATATGAGGGTCACTTTGGGTGATTTTGAAGGTTGTTTGGATGCTTGAAATGGAAGATTTCAGTGGGTTTTAGGGGCTACTCGGAAATTCTGTTTTGGGGTTGATTTTGAGTGTTGAATGCTTGCTAATGTTAATCCGGGTTGGTTCCGATGATGAGTTATTGATTTCGAATGTTTTGTTTGTGTTTGAGACGATTAGAATCGGGTTTGGACATCGGTGAAGCATCGGAAGTGAATCCGGGAATTTGAAGGTGGTTGCTTGCTTAGGCTTGGAGCTTGGAAGCTTAGGTGAGTGGTTAAATGTTTTACTTGGTTTTAAAATAGTTGGTTCGAGTATATGGACTAGGTTGAGCTTGGTAGACCCACCTAGAGTTAGGATTGGGGTGGTAGCCTAATCCTAAACTTGATCTAGAGCCTTTGGATGAACTCATTTATATGGTTGTGTATGTCTCGTATGAAATGTGATATGAATGCTTATGTATATTGTGTTATACATGTGAGATGAGACATGAATTGTGATGCTTGAGACATGCATGATGATGGTTGTTGGTGAGTACGTGCTAAGCACGGAATTGATTGAAATGAGTAATGTGAAGTGAGTAAATATTGGCACTAGTATACTTGAATACAAATGATCGATCATTAGGATGTTAGTGTGTACACATGAGTCAAAAGTCGCGCATGACCTTGGTGGCGTTGAGTCACCAAGGAGGAGTACGGGTATGCCCAGAAATTGTATTTAAATATAGTCGGTGATGAGTGGAATCCCATCGACGGGGCGTGAGGATGAGTGGAATCCCCTCCGCGGGACCGGTGATGAGTGTAATCCCACCGTGAGGTAATGTGGTTGTTGGATGTGAGTTTCCAACATGTTTATCCGCGTATTTGAGTCATAGCTCCTGCCAATGTTGATTGATATGTGTATCAATGTGTTGAGATATATGGGCTTTAATTGGATGCTTAAATGTGATTATATGTATTGTGGAATTGAGCTTGTGATCATGGAATTGGTATTGTCTATTGCTCATGCATCTTTATCTTGTGGACCCTTGGTATTGTGTAATGCCTTGGCTAGATCGTGCTCGGACCCTGCAATGTTGAGGTTTGTTTTTAGAGCTTACCCTCACTAAGCATTAATTCTTACGCTCTCTTTGTTCAACATTGCAGATCCTTAGTTCGCGGGTTGCTCGAGCAAGAGGAGGGCCTCCAAGTGTGGTTGTTAGCCTTGAGTGCTTCAAGTATGGATTTTTAATGTTTGGACATGTAATAGTTTGAGCAATGGGACATGTATTGTTGTTGGGTAGTTGTTGGTTGTTAAGAGCATGTGTAGACTCCTTAGTACCTTGCTTTTGTATGGTTTATGTTGCCATGTTGGTTTGTATCTCATGCCTAAATTGCTCTTTTTGAATGTTGGACATATGCCTAAGAGGTTACCTTTGTGTTGAATGAATGCATGTCTTGTGAGGTCTTGCCTTAGTGTTAGACTTGCCTTAATCTTGTTGAAGCATGCTTTAATTGTTGGGTTGCCTTGAGTTTATGTGTCTTATGGTGTTGTAGTGTGTTTTGGTGGTGTTTCGGGGCATCCTAGTGCCCTTAAACAGCCAAAACGAGTCTGCAGACAGGGGGCGTTTCGGAACAGGCCATCCTGTTTCGGAACGGACCCTTTGCATTTGGCCTGCCATTTCGAAACGGATGGGGGTCGTTTCGGAACATTTTTGCTACTGGAATTTTGAGAAATTGGCGAGATGAAGGCGTTCCGAAATGGGCCTTTGAAGTTTCGAAACGGTCAAATCTCGTTGACCACGAGAAGTTGACCGTTAGGGCCGTTCCGATACGGGTCACCCCTGTTTCGAAACGGTCACCCTAAGGTTGACCCTGGCCTGTTGACTAAGTCAAGGCGTTTCGGAACACCCTAAGGGCGTTCCGAAACGGCCTGCTGTAAAGGATTAAAATGAGCTGTTAAATGTTATGGTTGGTCGAAGCATGTTACGTTGTTTGTCTCTTCCGCTGTTGTACTTCACATAGGGTTTAATTATGCCTATAGACAAGATAAAATAAAAAGAAATTTTCTAGGTCGTTAACCGAGGGGAAGCCTTAACGGGTTTCGCTTCGGTTTTCCCCGTGTGGCCCACTCGGATCGGTCATCCGACCAGACCGGGACGAGGGGGTTACACTTGTTGGTATCAGAGCCTAAGGTTACCGAGACCTTGGGCAGGAAAGTGAGGTAAGTTCAAGTTTTTGCTTAATATACACGGTGTTTGCTTGCTTTGTAAGAATGGTTGCTTGTTTGACAAGTATGTTGCTTGTTTTATTCAAAGCATGTGTGTGTGAGTCCCATTGCTACTATTACATTGGAAAAAAATGATTTTAAGTGAGGGAACGTACTTGAACACTTGGAAGCCTTACCTTGCTAACCCAACTTGTATGTTTTGTTGTTGTGGTTGTAGTTGATATCTGTGAGAGGGATGTCTAGACCGAGAGTGGTTCGTCAGGAACCACGGGTTGCGGCTCCTGTTGAGCCGGCTGTTGGTGTGGAGGCTCATCTAGAAGGGCCGGTGGCCGCGGGAGTTGGCGCTCCACCACCACCACCTCCTCCACCTGGAGCTGGAGGTGAAGATGGAGCCGGAGGAGATGGACCTCAAGGTGGCCAAGGTGGCCAAGGTCCAGCTGGAATTGACATGACTCCGCTAGTGCAAGCGATAGCGGGAGCGTTCCAGGCCGCAGTTGCGGGAGCTCAGGCTGCAGCTCAGCCTAGGTGTGACGATGCTAGTCTACCTTTGGAGAGGCTCCGTAGCTTGGGAGCCGAGGAGTTTAGAGGATCCACTCCGGAAAGATCGGAGTTATGGTTGGAGAAGACAGTTCGTATCTTGGCTCAGATGGGTTGTGCGGGCGCACGTAGATTGGGTTGTGTGATCTCATTGCTTCAGGGTGATGCCTACACCTGGTGCGTCACCATCACTACCGGGGTTCCAGAGGCTGAGATAGATTGGGATTTCTTTGAGTTTGCTTTCAGGAAGAGGTACTTGGGACCGAGGTACCTAGATGAGAAGAAGAGAGAGTTCATGGCTCTTACTCAGGGAGATGCTTCTGTGACTGATTATGAGATCCGTTTTGTTCGCTTGAGTTAGTATGCCCCAGAGTTGGTTCCTACTGAAGTGGAACGCTGCAACCGATTCCGCTACGGATTGAATGAAGAGGTTAAGAGGTATACGCTAGCTTCTGACTACTTAGACTTTGATGTATTGGTCGCGAGGGCCAAGGATTTGGAGCATAGTTTGGGTTCGGCCAAACGATCTGGTGGTTCCAGTTCTGGTAAGAGGCAGAACCACTTTGATGGTAGAGACGCCAAGAGGCACAGAGGTGGCGGGCATCAGTTTGATCAGAGACGTGGCGGTGGCCACCATGGTAGGGGCCATCAGGGCCATAGAGGAGGAGGACGTTTGCCCGAGTGTACCTGATGTGGGAGACAGCACACTGGTGAGTGTTGGGGTAACTTCCATGCTTGTTGGAACTGTGGTTCGAGGGACCACTTTAGGAGGGATTGTCCGCACCAGGCGGCTCAGGCACCGAACATTGCTCAGGCTCCTGCGAGAGCGAATGATTTTCAGAGAGGCCGTGGGCGCGGTCGTGGCTACTTCTAGCCTAGGGCTGATGCACCTAGGGTAGATGCTCAGAGGAACCTTGCTCATGTTGTGGCTGTGCAGCCAGAGGCGGGAGGACCAGCGAGAGTTTATGCTCAGAGAGAGGCCGGGAACGACACCGATGTGATAGCAGGTAATTTCGAGTTACAGTCTATGTCTTTGCTTTCTTTGGTTGATTCGGGTTCTACGCATTCCTACATTTTGAGTGAGCATGCACAGAAGTTAGATATCCCTGTTGAGATCTTAAATGTAGGTATGCATGTTACTAGTTCCTTTGGTGAGACAGTTGTGGTTAGACGTATGTATAGGAGGTGTCCACTGAAGATTCAGGGTCATGTGTTCTCAGTTGATATGATGGAACTTCCTTTCTATAGTTTTGATATTATTCTGGGTATGGACTGGTTGGTTGAGCATCGGGCTAGTGTGGATTTTGAGACGAAGAGGATTTCTTTGAAGCTTTCTGATGACTACGAGGTAGTAGTAGTAGGCGAGAACATTAAGTTCTTGTCTAATGTGGTGTCAGCTTTAGAGGCTCATAGGTTGATGGACTCTGGATGTGGGGCTTATTTGGCTTATGTTATGAATCCGGATATGAGTGAAGCTAGACCGAAAGATATCAGAACAGTGTGTGACTTTCCGGATGTGTTTCCTGAAGAGTTGCCTGGTTTGCCTCCTGACAGAGATGTTGAGTTTGTGATTGAGATAGTTTCAGGGTCTAATCCAGTTTCGATAGCTCCGTACCGCATGGCTTCGAAAGAGTTGAAAGAATTGAAGAGTCAGTTGCAAGAGTTATTAGACCGTGGTTTCATTAGGCCTAGTAGTTCTCCGTGGGGTGCTCCCGTGTTGTTTGTGAAAAAGAAAGATGGTAGTATGCGCATGTGTATTGACTATAGACAGTTGAATCAGATGACTGTGAAGAACAAGTATCCGTTGCCTCGTATAGATGATTTGTTTGATCAGTTGAGAGGTGCTTCAGTGTTCTCGAAGATAGATTTGAGATCCGGGTATTATCAGTTGAAGGTAAAGGAGTGTGATGTCCCGAAAACAGCTTTTAGGACTAGATATGGTCACTATGAGTTTCTTGTGATGCCTTTTGGGCTCACAAATGCACCAGCAGCATTCATAGACATGATGAACAGAATTTTTAGAGACTATCTAGACCGTTTTGTAGTTGTCTTCATTGATGACATACTTGTGTACTCGAAGACAGAGGAAGAACATGATGAGCATTTGAGATTTGTTTTACAGAGATATTTGAGCAATCAGTTGTATGCGAAGCTTAGTAAATGTGAGTTCTGGATTCGAGAGGTTGTGTTTCTTGGCCATGTTGTTTCGGCCGAAGGTATCCAAGTTGATCCATCGAAAATTGAGGCTATTGTTGAGTGGAAACAACCTAAGTCCGTGACCGAGATTAGGAGTTTCCTAGGATTAGCCGGTTACTATAGGAGATTTGTTGACGGCTTCTCTAGAGTAGCTGCTCCTTTGACTAAATTGTTGCAAAAGGGAGTCAAGTTTGAATGGTCAGATGCAAGACAGAAGGCCTTTGAGAAATTGAAAGAAGCTTTGACGAATGCTCCAATGCTAGTGCAACCTGTTTCAGGTAAGGAGTTTGTGATCTACAGTGATGCTTCCTACGTAGGTTTAGGATGTGTCTTGATGCAAGAGAGAAGAGTTGTTGCTTATGCTTCTAGACAGTTGAAGATCCATGAGAAGAACTATCCTACTCATGATATAGAGCTAGCCGCAGTCGTGTTTGCATTGAAGATTTGGCGTCATTATTTGTATGGTGAGAAGTGTATTGTTTACACCGATCACAAGAGCTTGAAGTACTTGATGACACAGAAAGAGTTGAACTTGAGACAGAGAAGATGGCTAGAATTGTTGAAAGATTATGATTTGACCATTGAGTACCATCCGGGTAAAGCAAATGTAGTAGCCGATGCTTTGAGTAGAAAAGTGGCCGTTGAGTTGAGAGCTATGTTTGCTAGATTGAGTGTGTCCGATGATGGTGGTTTGATCACCGAGTTGCAAGTGAAGCCTTCTTTGATTCAGTTGATTAGAGAGAAGCAGTTGCAAGATGTGAGTTTAGTTCCTCATGTTCAGGACATAGCCGAGGGAAGACCGACCGAGTACAGTTTCAGTGGTGAGAACTTGTTGTGCTTTAGAGATAGAATTGTCATTCCAGAAGATGTTGAGCTGAGACGTCAGATTCTGAGTGAAGCACATTCGAGTCCCTTTTCTATGCATCCGGGTAGTACCAAAATGTACAGAGATTTGAAGAATGATTACTTCTGGGTTGGTTTGAAGAGAGATGTAGCCGAGTATGTGAGCCGTTGTATGGTTTGTCAGAGAGTGAAGGCAGAACATCAGGTTCCTTCAGGTTTGCTACAGCCTTTGAAGATTCCGGAATGGAAATGGGAGAGGATCGCCATGGATTTTGTGTCGGGATTGCCTTTGTCTCCTTCGAAGAAGAACTCCGTTTGGGTGATTGTTGATAGGTTCACTAAGTGTGCTCACTTCTTAGCAGTGAACACTACGGATTCCTTAGACAAGTTGGCAAACTTGTATATCCGTGAGATTGTGAGACTTCATGGGGTTCCAAAGTCCATTGTTTCAGATAGGGATCCTAGGTTTACTTCGAGGTTCTGGGGTTGCTTGCATAGTGCTCTAGGTAGCCATTTGCATTTCAGCACGTCTTATCATCCGCAGTCCGATGGGCAGTCAGAGCGAGTGATACAGATTCTAGAGGATATGCTCCGTTGTTGTGTGATTGACTTCCAGGGCTCTTGGGAGAAACACTTACCGTTGGTTGAGTTTGCTTACAACAACAGTTATCAGTCTAGCATTCAGATGACACCTTATGAGGCTTTGTATGGTAGACGGTGTAGGACTCCGATTTGTTGGGCTGAGACAGGTCAAAGATTGTTACCTATGCCAGACTTGCTTAAGGGAACTACCGAAAAAGTGAAGTTGATTTGTGACCGTTTGAAAGCAGCTTCCGATCGTCAGAAGTCTTATGCAGATTTGAAGAGGAAAGAGGTTGAGTACACAGTGGGTGAGAAAGTGTTTCTGAAGGTATCTCCGTGGAAGAAGGTAATGAGATTTGGCCGAAAGGGCAAGTTGAGTCCGAGGTTCATTGGTCCGTATGAGATAGTTGAGCGGATTGGGCCTGTAGCTTATCGTTTGAGGTTACCTTCGGAGTTGGAGAAGATCCATGATGTCTTTCATGTGTCTATGCTTAGGAGATATAGATCGGATCCTTCTCATGTGATGCCCGTTGAGGAGATAGAGTTAAATCCAGATTTGTCCTATAATGAAGAGCCCGTCGAGATACTTGCTTCTGATAGCAAGGTGTTGCGTGGCAAGACCATAGAGTTGGTCAAGGTGTTGTGGAGACATAGAGGTGCGGAAGAGGCCACGTGGGAGAGAAAGGCGGATATGGTTGAGCAGTTTCCGTATCTGTTTCCACCAGGTAATTTCGGGGACGAAATTCCTTAAGTGGGGGAGAGTTGTAACACCCGGGTTTAGGGGTTAGGTGAAAATAATATTTTAATATTATTTGGGCTCGGTTTTATAATTTAAATTATATTTCGGGTTTTGTTTTCAAATTAATTAATTTGGGTTGACCACGTTTTAAGATTTAAACCACAGTTAGTCATAGATTTACCTTCCTTGTAAATGTCCCATTTCATTAAGGGTAAATAAGTCTTTTGAGCCTTAAAAATAGACCACATGTGAAATAAAACACCCATTCTCTACTATTCACCTCCTTCTTCAAAAACACACCAACGGGAACTTGAGCTCTCTACCCAAATCCACTGTTCCATCACTTTTCCTCCTCATTTCAACTCCGTTTTGAAAGGTAATAGCATTTTTGACTTCCCCTCATCTTCCCCTTCACAAAAGTACTCTTCATTTTCATTTCCATGAAGATTTTAGAAAATAGAATTTTTGAAAGATTGGATTAAAAATGAGATCTTTATGTTGATAAATGAGATATTTTGATTTGATATGCTTAGTTATGTTATATAGAGGTCAAATGGTATGTCATATGTGAATTTTAAATGATTTTGAGCAATTTTCGGAATTGGGTTTCCAAGGGGTTTTTGGAGGGTTTTAAAGTGGTTTTTGGGGTTGGTTAATGTTGGATTTTGGGGGCTGTTGGTAGTATGATATATGAGGGTCACTTTGGGTGATTTTGAAGGTTGTTTGGATGCTTGAAATGGAAGATTTCAGTGGGTTTTAGGGGCTACTCGGAAATTCTGTTTTGGGGTTGATTTTGAGTGTTGAATGCTTGCTAATGTTAATCCGGGTTGGTTCCGATGATGAGTTATTGATTTCGAATGTTTTGTTTGTGTTTGAGACGATTAGAATCGGGTTTGGACATCGGTGAAGCATCGGAAGTGAATCCGGGAATTTGAAGGTGGTTGCTTGCTTAGGCTTGGAGCTTGGAAGCTTAGGTGAGTGGTTAAATGTTTTACTTGGTTTTAAAATAGTTGGTTCGAGTATATGGACTAGGTTGGGCTTGGTAGACCCACCTAGAGTTAGGATTGGGGTGGTAGCCTAATCCCAAACTTGATCTAGAGCCTTTGGATGAACTCATTTATATGGTTGTGTATGTCTCGTATGAAATGTGATATGAATGCTTATGTATATTGTGTTATACATGTGAGATGAGACATGAATTGTGATGCTTGAGACATGCATGATGATGGTTGTTGGTGAGTACGTGCTAAGCACGGAATTGATTGAAATGAGTAATGTGAAGTGTGTAAATATTGGCACTAGTATACTTGAATACAAATGATCGATCATTAGGATGTTAGTGTGTACACATGAGTCAAAAGTCGCGCGTGGCCTTGGTGGCGTTGAGTCACCAAGGAGGAGTACGGGTACGCCCGGAAATTGTATTTAAATATAGTCGGTGATGAGTGGAATCCCATCGACGGGGCGTGAGGATGAGTGGAATCCCCTCCGCGGGACCGGTGATGAGTGTAATCCCACCGTGAGGTAATGTGGTTGTTGGATGTGAGTTTCCAACATGTTTATCCGCGTATTTGAGTCATAGCTAGGTGCCAATGTTGATTGATATGTGTATCAATGTGTTGAGATATATGGGCTTTAATTGGATGCTTAAATGTGATTACATGTATTGTGGAATTGAGCTTATGATCATGTAATTGGTATTGTCTATTGCTCATGCATCTTTATCTTGTGGACCCTTGGTATTGTGTAATGCCTTGGCTAGATCGTGCTCGGACCCTGCAATGTTGAGGTTTGTTTTTAGAGCTTACCCTCACTAAGCATTATTGCTTACGCTCTCTTTGTTCAACATTGCAGATCCTTAGTTCGCGGGTTGCTCGAGCAAGAGGAGGGCCTCCAAGTGTGGTTGTTAGCCTTGAGTGCTTCAAGTATGGATTTTTAATGTTTGGACATGTAATAGTTTGAGCAATGGGACATGTATTGTTGTTGGGTAGTTGTTGGTTGTTAAGAGCATGTGTAGACTCCTTAGTACCTTGCTTTTGTATGGTTTATGTTGCCATGTTGGTTTGTATCTCATGCCTAAATTGCTCTTTTTGAATGTTGGACATATGCCTAAGAGGTTACCTTTGTGTTGAATGAATGCATGTCTTGTGAGGTCTTGCCTTAGTGTTAGACTTGCCTTAATCTTGTTGAAGCATGCTTTAATTGTTGGGTTGCCTTGAGTTTATGTGTCTTATGGTGTTGTAGTGTGTTTTGGTGGTGTTTCGGGGCACCCTAGTGCCCTTAAACAGCCAAAACGAGTCTGCAGACAGGGGGCGTTTCGGAACAGGCCATCCTGTTTCGGAACGGACCCTTTGCATTTGGCCTGCCGTTTCGAAACGGATGGGGGTCGTTTCGGAACATTTTTGCTACTGGAATTTTGAGAAATTGGCGAGATGAAGGCGTTCCGAAACAGGCCTTTGAAGTTTCGAAACGGTCAAATCTCGTTGACCACGAGAAGTTGACCGTTAGGGCCGTTCCGATACGGGTCACCCCTGTTTCGAAACGGTCACCCTAAGGTTGACCCTGGCCTGATGACTAAGTCAAGGCGTTTCGGAACACCCTAAGGGCGTTCCGAAACGGCCTGCTGTAAAGGATTAAAATGAGCTGTTAAATGTTATGGTTGGTCGAAGCATGTTACGTTGTTTGTCTCTTCCGTTGTTGTACTTCACATAGGGTTTAATTATGCCTATAGACAAGATAAAATAAAAAGAAATTTTCTGGGTCGTTAACCGAGGGGAAGCCTTAACGGGTTTCGCTTCGGTTTTCCCCGTGTGGCCCACTCGGATCGGTCATCCGACCAGACCGGGACGAGGGGGTTACAACTAGCTCCTATCAGCTCCAAATAGACCGATATAGCTCATGGACTCTTAAAGACAAGCTCACTTAGTTAAGGGCAGCTCGTAGCAGCTTAAATCAGCTCAGAAACTAAGTGAAGCTCATCCAGCTCAACGCTCAGCTCAAGTCACCTCATGCCTAGCTCAAGCTACCATCCCCAGCTCAACACCCAAAGGGCATGTCCCTTTCCATGAAACATGACCGACCACCTTGGAGGGAACATGTTTTGGCGGCAAGGAAATTGGAGGAAACCACTCATTTGGGCGGAAAATGCATTAAGGAGGGAGACACCAAGGAAGTCGAATAGGTGAACCATTTTTGGAGGGAGACATGAACATAGCCGAATAGATATTTGAAAGGAAACATGGTCTTTCGGACGAACCCTTTATAATCTATAAATAGGGCTTTGCATTTCATTTGTACACACAATTTTCATTCTTGAAATATATTACTTTGTGAGTTTTTCTCTCAAACTTGTTCTTTTTAGAACTGTCTCGACTTATCAAGCTTTTGCTTGTGGCGTCACCCATTTCCTTTCATTTGATACTTCGGGTTCTTGGTTTATATAACCAACGGGTCCAAGTCCTACCTATCACCCTCAAAGCAATTCTTTTAAAGATCGGGTATATGCTTATATAATATAGGTTCATTTTTTGAATCCTTTGAATACTTTTAATTCCTTTACATTCCATTTTCATTATCCTTACACCAAGTCCTTCACCATATCCGAAACCATCCCTGAACACTTATCCATTTGTATCCTTTCACCCATTTCGTTCATACACCACCCTAAACACTTCCGCACCCTTAACTATCATCACCATTTCATCTTCAAAAGCATTTGGAGGCACAAGCTTAGTTGCATTCTCGGTCGGGACAATCAAAGCTTATCTCAACAACAACAATTGGAGAGTTGGAGCGTATTAGAGAGAGTGAAATTACGAACGTGAAGCCATCATCCTTGAGTTCCTTCAAGAAAGTGCGGAGACCTCTCTCGCGGATTGCCTGCAAAGCGCTCTTGAGCATCGAAAAAATTCCTCCAAAAAGAAAAAAAACGAAGAATGAAAAAAGGGTATACCGAGAGAGAAGCAGAAGTACGACAATATATGAAGTTGTATTGGTTTTTTAGGGTTTGAAGAAGGAATGGAGACAAATGGGGGAAAGCCAACGTTCGTTGCTGTTTCACGTCGACTTCTGAATGGTGAAGGGGTGAGAGACGACTGAGATTAGGGATTGTGTGGGTTTGATTTGGGGATTGGGTCAGAGACGACCAAGATTGAAAGAGGTGTTTCTCGAAATTAAAACAGTGAATTTTATTTCTTTTGGCGGTCCACTATAGTACAAACTATTGCGGCGTTTTAATTAAAAATGCCATTAAATGTAATACCTCTTGCATCATTTTAAACCAAACGCCACTATACATAATCCATATTACGGCGTTTGTAAAATAAACGCCACAAAAAACGTGTCTATTGCGTCGTTTTTTCTAAAAACGCCACGATAGGTACCTGAATATTGCGGCGCATTCCCATAAATGCCGATATTTTTGTTATTTGTGGCGTTTTATCAAAAAACGTTGCGATATGTTAAAAATTAGTGACGTTTGCTTTTAAAACGCCGCTAAAAGTACCGCTATATACCATATTTTGTGTAGTGAATATATATAAAACATGGATAATTCTACATTAAATGACATTTACCGTAATGTACCACTATTTATATGTACCGCAATGTACCATTAACTGTTTTAATTAGTTTTAAAATCCTACGGACTGAAAGTGTTATTATCCCCTTCTAGAATAAAATCTTGAAAAATAATTTTTATATTACTTTTTCAGATTTTTCTTTTATTTTTTAATTCAAAAAATAATTAAACTTTTATTACTATAATAATTCCTATTTCACTTTAATTTTAAAGGTAAAGTTCATAAATGGTCACTAAACTTTGATCAATTATTCAATTTGGTAACCAAACTTTCAATTGCTTTAATGTTATCATTAAACTTTTAGTTTTGTTTCAATTTGGCCACTGACCCGTTAACAATCGTTAAAAGTGTGATGTTGTTGTTAAAATATTTTGTATAATGACACATTTAGTCCTCCACATTTACACATTCAAACAATTTAGTCCTAATTTGAAATAAATAATAAACTTAACCCTCATCATTTCAATTTGACCCTATTTTTAGTTAGAGAATTTTTAGAGAATTTTTAGTTTTTTTAGACTCATTGCTGTAAATTACTTAGTAAGCCAATGATATTTTTAGTTTTTTAAACTAGTATTTAAACTTCTTGGAACATAATTTTTGTAAGGTAGCCACCAAAAAATCATAAAAAATTATAAAATAAATTAACGAGTTGTTCACGAAGTTTTCGAGTTGAATTGAGTCTTGTTCAACTTGACTCGTTAAGATCTTGAGTCGAACATTGATTGAGTTTTGACCGAGTCGAACTCTAACAGCTTGTGAATTGCTCAAGTCAACTAGCACCCTTAGTTCATAATCATATTGCTCCATTTTATATGTGTTCGAACCACGCCATTTACATTTAAAATATAAATATCTCTACTTAATTAAAATAATTATAATAATAGTAGTAACTTTAATTACTCTTCTCTTTACTATGAGAAATTATATCATAGGTCCGGCTCACCACGTCATCCATGGTCCCAACCAATAAAAAACATCAATTTCATTAATTTTTCCATGTTATTTTTTTATCGAGTGAATCTTCACTCAGATTTACTGTAAATTAAATTAAAAAACACTTTTTACCAATTGTATATTCACTTGGTAGAAAATGACATGGAAAAAATTAACGAAATGTTTTTTATTGGTTAGAACCATGGATGACGTGGCAAGCCATGATATAATTTATCCTTTACTATGTATATCTAATCTATGGAGAAAACTTTCTCTACCCAGTGGGTAACTTACCTACCTATGTTTATTTAATAGTTTTATAGAAAACATACATGTTAATTAATATCTTAGTTAATGTTCATTATTTTTGTCTATTCAAACATTTTTAATAATATTTTCAATTATATTATATAATTTTCAAGAAATATGATCTTATATTTTTTAAGTTTATTTATTTTAAATGATTAAAAAATATTTTATTTTCATTGATTATATAATTTTATTTTTTAATTTAGACAAAATTATTGTCTAAAATAAATAAATCAAATACTCTTACATTTATATATGAAAGGAATTCGTCTACCCTCACTTTCTATCTTATTCATTTTTTCGTTCACGAATTATTGCCACATAGTTGTAATTAATTTTTTTCATTATGCCTTATTTACATCTAACAAAATCTATTTTTTATTTTTATTATATAATAATTACGAAACCCATTAAATTGAAATTTTCTATATATTATATGTTACTTATAGATTTAGGATGACGTCCTAAATGGTAGTGGCCGTGTGAGTGAAGAGTTGAGGATGACTACATCGCTCATGTCCTCCCCTGTCTTGTTCTCAATCGAGTGACCCTTAGATTTTTTTTAAAATTTAATGAAACCCTCTCTTTTATGTTATATTCAATTCCTATCAAGTCATTAACAAAAAAAGCCAATTTGGTCTAATGGTTAACACATGAATTTTGATTCATTTAGCCTGCCAACTTAGTTTATTTTCTCATTATATTAAAAAATAAAATATTTTATTAATAAAAGTATTAATTATATTACATTTATAGTTATAAAAATTGTTTTATGGGGGTAAAGATGTATTAATTGTATTGTAATTATAATATTAAAAATTATTTATTGATAAAACTTAAAAGACGTATTAATTGTATTGCATTTATTGCTTATTAAAAGATACATCGTATAACATTTATTAATTATGTGCCACCTCAGCTGAGTAATCTACCTACTGGGTAGATGTATAACATTTATTCCTTTACTATGTATATCTAATCTATCTATAACATTTAAATTCCCAACTCACTTATTTGTCTTGCAATTAATACTATTAAAACATGGTTTCTTTGTACATACTAATGGAAGAATATTAAAAACCAACACAGATCTAAATATTTAATTAGATCTTCAACATGATATGGGTAAGTTTTATTCAAGCAATTAAAGCCAAATTAAGGACAAGTGAACAATAGTTTAAGTTGATCTTATTTATTTATATACTTGTTTTGCAACAAACCAAAAATAAATAAATAAAATTAAAACCTAAGGAGTGGTCCAATAAGAAAATATTTTTTCTCTTTTTTATAAAACTAGTGTATTTATACAAGGATAAATATTTTATACACAGGAGGTGGAAATTGAAAGTTTCCACAAGCGTCTTAGTTTTAGGGTATAAGAGGTTAGTTTAGGGTATAGGGTTTAGGGGTTTAGGTATAGTAGGTTAGAATTTAAGGATAGTTGTTTCAATTTAAGGTTTAGGGTTATAATTTAGGGTTTATAGGTTAAAACCTAAATCCTCACCATATTACCCTAAAAACTAAACCCTAACCTATAAACTCTAAATTATAACCATAAACATTAAATTGAAACAACTATCCATAAATTCTAAACCCCTACACCTAAACCCCTAAACATTATACCCTAAACTAACTCCCTATACCCTAAAACTAAGGCGCTTGCGGAAACTTTCAGTTTCCACCGCCAGTGTATAGGATATTAATCCTTTATACAATAGTATTTATTCATATTTTTTCTTAACCCTTTGATAAGATTAGAGGTGTACATTTTGAATTTCGGATAGGATCCAATTTGAACTTTTCGGATATGTAAATTAGCGGTCCGCAAAAAATTGAGTATTGGATATTCGAATATCTGAA
The DNA here is from genome assembly GCA_030270665.1 of Hibiscus trionum. Lineage (NCBI taxonomy): Eukaryota > Viridiplantae > Streptophyta > Magnoliopsida > Malvales > Malvaceae > Hibiscus > Hibiscus trionum. Next base: position 71,486,556 of record BSYR01000026.1, on the reverse strand, counting down.
TACCCGAACTTATAACTTGATTTAAGTATTTTATTGAATTTGGTGGTCCTATCTATGAAAATTTCGGATTTTCGAATGTAACAAGCAACAAATTATTGAATATAATAAGATTTGTATCCATGAAAATTTCAATTTCCCATATATAACTATTATAAATATCAAATATAACAAGATTCATATCCATAAAAAAATTGAATTATCAGATATATGGTATTTGAATATTCAATCCGAATGTCAAATAACTATTGTACTCGATCCGAATTATCCAAAAAATAAAGAACGGATCAGATCGGTCGGATCAAATTGTTTTGCACACCCTTAGACAAGGCACACACTAATACTCAAACCTAAGTCTCCTAAGATGAACATCCTTTTTTTTCGATTGATGTCGCTCTTTGAGTTGAATTTCTTTTTCTAGGTGGTATGAACTCAAACATCTTTATTTGTAAATTGGTAGATGGGAACAAATGATGGTGTCAATGTACTTGTGGATTGTGGTTTGCAGATAAGATTAGTGAGGTTGATGCCTGTGGGATCCTTCACAAAATCATCAACAACAATTCCATGTGCACTTCTTCTCAATCTTATTCCTCAAATTTATAATTAATTTGGGGTTTGACCCCTTTTTAAATAAAATATTAAATATATTGTACAATTTAATTTAATTTAAATATAATATAATATATAAAGCGTTAGCACTTCTCCCATTTTCTCTGCAGCGGTTATAAGAAGTTTGCAAGTTCTTCATCTTCTTCGTTAATCTTCTTCTTCACCGGCAACGACCTTTGGCCGTTTTGCTGGTTTTGTATATAAATAACTTTCATCTTTGGTGATGAATGCTTTATTTTTAAATTTTTCTTGTTTTTTCCTTGCTTTATCAGTTTTATATCAAATCTGCTTTCATGACAGTTCTTTTGTCTGCTTTTATGACAGTTCCTTCGTCTGACTTTATGGCAGTTTTAGTCTGTTTTTTGACAGTATAGCGTTCGAGTGACGAAATTTCAGCGAGCGTTTTTCAGCGAAGGAGGCCGATCTATAAATGCTTATGATTTTCTGTTGTGGTTGTGCCGATATGTCAAGAACAAGTAGCGAAAGAATTTGCTGTCTTCATAAAGCACTCTAGTTAAAGCTATAGTTTCCTAAGTTGCTTCAAGTCCTTCTGAAAGTGATAGGTTTGTTCTTTAATGTCTTTCATACCCTTAGGTTTTATTTGTATTTATCTTTATACATTGAATTTTCAATGTTTGGGTGTGATCCTTTGTAATCCTATCACTTTTAATATAATCCAGTTTATTTCAAAAAAAAATATAATATAATATATTTTTGTAAATAACTTTACTTGATAAATTATTTTATTAATAATGTTACATTAATTATCTTTCATCTATATCCCTCTCATGGGGCCTCCCTTGCTTACCGAATCATATGCTCAAAAGGAATGGCAGATGGAACATAAACAACATAGTTCCTTAATCATCAATTGGATGAATGATACAATGGTGAAAGAAAAAAACAAACACTCGAAAAGTAAATTCGAAATCAACCAGGCATTAACCTTGTAAAAATTGGGTTTAGTTTATTTTTTATGCGACTCCAAATCCAACATCACTTTGATTGGTTTAATCTTCTTTTGCTGATACTTGGCGTAAGAATACCACACCCCGCCCGCCGTGTTTATAACCAATCCGGTTACGTTCAAACCGTGTACTTGCACACCTCCCAGCAAGACAAAACCAAGTGTCTGACAATAACAACAATAAGAAGTAAATAAATCAGTCACCATGTAAACCGAAAACTATACCTTCGTTCATATGTATGTGTATGTCTATATAGATATTATACACACACACACTATGTTCACCGGACTATTTCATTTCCTTTATAGTACTCGTGTTTGACGCATTGATTAGATAACTAATGGTGTATGAAAGTAAGATCCTCCAAATATACGAAAAACGCTCAATATACCCGTAGGTATATTCAAGATTTACTCGAGTCCGGGTCACATAGTGTGTGTGTATATATGGTTTTCAACCGGGTTATGAAGTAAACTCACTTACCGTGGATCCGACACCTTTGAGTACTCCAACAATGGTTGTGGTTAGAGCAGAGTTAACTATGGTACACAAAAACATGGTGTAGTTGAGAGCAATGCCCATCACCAATGAAAGAACTAGGATGAACAAAAACGAGAAAGAATTGCTCTGCAAACAATGACAATAAACCGATGTTAGAAATAAATTTTACGAAATGCAAATAACATCCAAGAAACAACTTAGAACTTGTAAACTCGAATACTTTATAGCAGGGAATTAAGTAAAAACTGAGAATTGATTTTATCGAGATATATGGTACAGGTCAAAGGAATTTGTTCCGACATACTCTAGAAAAGTAAAATGAAATCTGGAATGAAACTTATTTGAGAGGGGCAATGAGATATGAAAAACCAAGGGTGTATAAGCCTTTATGTGCTATCTGAAACCTCGTGCACTAACTCGTGCTGGTTAAGTGCCTTAACCGACTCTAATCTCATCTAAACTGTAGCTATTACTAAGGTTGCGAGGCCACATGTTCTTGGAAATAACATATTCACTGAATCTCAGGCCATTAGATCTGATCAGGCCGAAGTCACAATCGCAAATTAATTACAGCTGAAAGAAAATGTGCAAAGTCCTGACCTTTGCAAGTAACAGTGCCAAAGAATTCGGGAACTCTCCTGTTGCGATGATGAGAAATAGCAAAAATGGAAGAGAAAGAAAACTGTTATAGAACATTATGTCTATTGAAGACAGGCCTTCCTCTGCACCAGACTTCTCCACCAACACAAGGTACATGGTCTGCAATTTCGGATTAAACTCCAACATGAGAAAGCAAACTTTATGTAATGAACCTCAACAAGCAATGCATGTTCGTAACCAGCTATTCGTATATATGCAAAAGGAAACCTGGAAAAACACAGAAGTTAGGGCCATGGTGTATCCGGGTAAGTCGAAAGAAAAATCTCCTATTGCAGCTACAATAACTCCCACAGCAGTCAAAATTACTGAAAGGATCACCTGAAAAATAACAAAGAAGCATAACAAAAAGTGTCAAAGAAAAGCTTTCGAAAGGACAAATGGTTGAACAGTTTTAATCACTACACCAGCTCCATTTATCAAATGTTTCCAGGGCTTCGGAACAACAAGAAACAAAGGAACCAGGGTTAAAAGGGAATGATAAACCTAGAATGATTTGAGACAGATTATGGAAGCAAAAATTAACAATGAACCAACAATGCCGTAATACGAAATTCTAAGCTTGTTACAAACAACAAAGAAACTAAACCCTTGAATATGAAACAAAAACGTTATGAATTCATTGACAATGAAACAAATAATCATAAAGAGGGCAATTCATAGTCTCAGATGAATAACATGAAATGCGAAAATCTAACTGTAAAATCGCATCAACGTGATAATGAGGAACCAATGGACATTGACATGAACATCATACACAAGCTCAACAGTCAAGTAACAAAGGAGATCAAAATCATATATCAAAAGAAGAAGTAAACAAAAGTGTAAGCTTATCAAAGAAATGACATCACAGACCTGAGTTGTAGGCTTCCCCTTTCCAGAAAGGAATCCGGCGATGAGAACAGCAAGCGGTGTGAGCCTCTTTATAGCAATATACATAGGAATATTAACCCCCTTCAAGCTTGCAAGAGCAGATGCGACATTTGCATTGTAAAACAAAGAAACAGGGAGAAGCCTTTTAGCTGTGGTAATATCAACCGCTTTAGCTTTTGTATAACCCATTTTCCGAGCAAAGTGAATGAGCAGGGCAGTGGCCAATTGCTAAGACAATCAACTCACCAAGTAAGTACTAAGTACTACTATCTGTTTTCAATACATTCAAAGATCCAATTTCTATCTTGAAAAGAAAAGAAAGAGAAAGAGAAAATACCTGAAAAGTTAAAAGAGTCATGGAGTGTGCATACTGCATAAGAATTGCTTTGTTGATGAAAACCATAGCCATGGAAGCAATCCCATATGATAAGGCTGCAGACAAACTACAGGGAAAACAAAATCTTCAGCTTTTTTTTTAAAACATTTTTCATTTTATCAAAAGAAAGAAAGAAAAGAAAGCAACAACAGTGTACTGGTAGGCAAAATAAATGGTAGCCCGACATGCAAAATATCTGTGTCAGAAGAATTACAAGACAAAAAGTAAAACCTTAAAAAGGAGCTTCCATCTGTGGCACTGCTACTGTCCATGATTGATAAAGATGGAAGCTTTTGCAAATCAAAAAACAACTTCACCAGCAGCAAATTCAAATCCAAATCCAATCACATCGTCGAGTAAACACAACCCAAATTCCACCTCAATAATTTATATAAAAAAAACTACAAAGAGATTCCTGCAAATCAAAGAACCAGAATTGGGTCTTCAAATCGGGGAAAACAAAAGGGAAATGAAAACCAACCCATCATCGGAAAACAAATCACCTGGTGAAATAAAAAGAGACCCAAGGTGGGAAATGAGAGAAATATTGGATGGAGTGAAAAGGGGAGTTTGAAGGGTTGATGGAGAGGGTTAAGAAGATGGAAAATCCAATAAAAAATAAATAAATGGACCGCAAAGAAAGGACAAAAGGAATGGAGATTTGGCATATAGAGGAACAGCTGGCGGTGAGAGAGAGACATCGCCATCAGTATCACCTGCTGGATGCTCCCTTCCTTGCTTGGCTCCATTGCAGCACCAATAGCCGTTTAGTTATTACAGACATAACAGTTGCGGGTAAATTTTTCCCCGATAAATAGCAATAATTATGTTTCGATGGCTCCATTTTTAAGACGTATGTGTCTTGTGGTCGGGCTTTAATCGTCTGAAGTGAGAATCTCAATGAGTTTTCTGAAACTAGGAAGCTTTAACTAGCTGAAACGAGTGAGAAATGAAACAACAATAACACTCAAGAAAGCTAAGAGTAAATGCTCGGTAATCATACTAATGACTAATGAGCTTGTCAAAGGTTTCTATTTAGCAGGGCTGTTCATAAAAATCTAAACCAATATGCTGTCCCGAAAAATTCAACTAAATGGTAGGAAATCATACCGATAAAATTTGGTTAAGACGGTATGTTAATTGTACCGATAATATTAACGGTTAATTAAACAAGACGTTTACAATTATAGTTTTTATTAAATGATTAACCGATAAAACTTTTTAAAATATATATATAATAATATTAAATTATTGATTATTATTAATATGTGTAATTAGTAATTTAATATAGCTTATGTCATACTTAAACCATACTAATTATTAATTTTATAATACTTTTTAACTCATTCAGTTAACTTTTTTTTAAGACCATTCATTTAACCCCAAAGGAAAAAAACGAGAAGGAACTAAAATTTTAGGTTTCAGGCGCTTACACTCTATGTATTTTATTAAATTTGCACCAAATTTTAATTTTTCCTAAATTTTTTAATTGCTTTAAATTTTAAAAATTTGTTAATATATATAAGATTTGTCTAACCTATGTATATATACATACATAAGTTAAGGTCATTTAAAAACCTTCATTAAATACAAGATTCTATTTGAAAAAATCACAATAAATCAATGTATTACAAAACTAAAAAATTTTAGTGAAAAAACACCCATTCAATGTAGTAAACCCTAAACCCTAAAACCATAACCTTAAACTATAAACCCTAAACCCTAAAATCATAAAACCTAAACCCTAAACCCTAAAATCATAAGCCATAAACTCTAAAACCATAAATCATAAACTATAAACCATAAACCCTAACCCTAAACCCTAAATCTTAAACTCTAATACATTAAATGAGAATAGTTTTTTTTTATTTAAATAGAATCTTTGTATTTAATGAAGGCTCTTAGATGAAAAAGCCATATATATATATATATATATTTTGAAGACTTTCTTTGAATATGTTTTGTTGATATTTTTTTAAGCAATTAAAATGAGTAGTAATAAATATCTATTATTTATAAGGAAAATACTTTGATGCACAAGCTTGTGTAAACTTTAGTTTACACAAGACCTTTAATTTTAGAGTTTAGGGTTTAAGATTTTAAGTTAGAGTTTAGGGGTTTAGTATGTAGGGTATATAATTTAAGGTTTATGGTTAGAATTTAGAGTTTAGGGTTTAGGGCTTAGGTTGCTAGGGTTTGTGATTTAAATTTTAAATTTTATAAAAGGGTTGTGTAAAAAAATTTTACACAGCTTGTGCATCAAAATAAAACCCTATTTATAATACTAGATATAAAACAGATCATGATTAATTGAGTAATCGTACCGAATAAATTGATTAACTGTTTAGGCGATAATCAAATTAAACAGGACAATAATGGTTTACCAAAATATCAAGTCTTTCATTCATGTAACCGTGCTGACAAATTGTTTCGATACGATTAACCGTCCGAGTATACCCCTACTATTTATAGCGGAGTTTCCATACATCCTACATACATATAGTTTTAGAATGTTGTAAGAGTTGAGTGCAAAACGATTTGTAAGAGTTTTAAGTTTATCCACCGTTAGTCCTTCATGACATATGGCATCTTTCTTTTGGTCAACAATTATTCTTGCAAACTAAAAGTATCTTATAATTTTAGAGGTCTGCACTCACTGGATTTCCTAACTCCATTTATTACTTCTTAACACATTAATAATATTTTTTGGATAAGCTTTGTGCATTATTAAATTTTAAAAAAAATCAGCAGTACATTTATAAAGAAAAACTTGTATTAATCTCCCAATCTATACAAATTTAGCTTCAATTATTTCCAACCAATTGTATCGTTCAAGGTGGATAAAACAAGTGCTTCCAGAAGAACGTCACAAACACAGGCCAATGTATGGGGTCCTGCAAATGTTTGTAGCCAAGGGATGGACCGAGAAGGCTAGAAGAGTGATCGCCCTCTGAAAATTTGAAATTCGTATATGATTTAAAAAAATTTCATTAAAAATATATTTTTGCCCCTCTATAAGTTCGCTCCTTTAAAATCATATAAGTTTGCCCCTCTAACATAAAGTTCTACGTCCGTCTTTATTTGTAACCATCAACTTTAATCTAACACAGTCCCTGATCAATTCAAACCTAAGTGTTTAAGGTTTAGGTATTTAACTTGTTAGCCTTTTTAAAGCTTGCTGCATTTCATATTTTCATTCTTGTTATTCCCAGGATTTAAAGTTTACTTTATTACGGTCCGTCTATCTTGAGTTTATAGTTTATGGTTTAGATTGCTAGTTTATCTTATGCTTTAGGGTTTACATGGTTTAGGCCAGTGTCTTGTTTTGTTTGTTAATGTAGTTTTAAGGTCTTAAACAGAAGGATACATGCTTGATTGTGTCAATGTTTAGTCATCCTAGTAATGTGATTCATATCTGTGGAGCCATGCCATAATCCACAATTGACGAGTTCTTGTCGTTGCTTCTTATAGCTGTGGAGCCATGACACACATGATAAGTCGCGCATCGAAATGGACGAACATGCACATTGCTCCTAATCAAAAGATCGAGACTCGACTACAACAGCAAGCAGGGTCGATGAAATGGTTACAATGCATCTTCGTATGCACGAGGCAAGGGATTAGACTAGAAGAAAGTACTGAAAGAAGAGATGCTGAAAAAGTTGGAGAGAAAATCAATAAAAAAGGATGGAGAGGCAGACGAAGATGATGCTCTGAAGGTTAATGAGAGCAAGCAAAAGGACTTTGGTAAGGAACAGTATTTGCGGACATGACAAAATATCTTCTGAATCTCGACGCCAAACCGGCAATCTATGCATGAACATCCTCTTCCTCATTTTATTCCAAAACATTCAGAAACGTGCCTATCATCTCACGGACGGATGTCGTGAGACGATTGTTGTTAACAAACAACGAATGTCATGCATTGACGGCAACTATACACACAATGAATCCGACGGTCGGAGTAGCAATTGCCTTGCAAATAACCTCAAGGATAGACCATAAATTTAGGGCCAAAAACAATAGGATTTGATAACTAGACATTTCTTCTTTCAATGATGGGGTGACCAAAAAAAAATACATATGAACAAAATAAATTACCCGAGAAAATGAAGTCAATTACTGCAACTGAAAATTTTCCATCAGCCATTTTAGCTCTCTTGACCTGATTCCCTCCCGGTAAAGTCGATTCGACTTGGTTTCGAGATGGAGATGTATGGTCCGAAAATGAAAGGCTACTGTTGTAATGGTTGGTTATACCCTTCGGTAGATGGACTTGATTTGGAAATGGCCAAATCAACGTCTTCAGAATCTTTCATCACAAACTTTATTGCTATTGGCGAATCTAACTCGCATCTTTTTATTTCTTCCGGAACCGATGAACATTGCTTAGCATCAACCAGCTTCACATTTTGAGCTTTTAGATCTTCAGAGCTGGCAGCAACAAACAGATCTTTGTCGAGCCAGCAAACCTCCTTACCAGAAGAACACGGCTGAGTACTAATCCTGTCCAAGTTCTCCGGATTTTCTCTAACCTTATCCGTATCATCACCGTTAATTCTGATAACTTCTGAATCATTCTGGAAAGAGGAATTGTTTTTACAGAAGGAAAGTTCCTCTGAAACTGAAAGAGATGAATTTGACTTTGACTGAACCACATCAGCATTCTTTCCTGTAGATGACTCAACTTTAAGTCCAGGAATTTCTGAATGCAAACTACCATTCGATAACAGGGATGGAGAAAGATCAGACGAAGTAACAGACTCATTTTCAGGTACAGACTGAATTTGTTCCTTCAGAAGATGCTCAACGTCAGCTTTCATCGATTTCTGTTCATCCTTCCCCTGAGTTCCTGAAGTTCTAAGACATGATGGGCGTACAGAAACCCTGCACAAACGGATCCCTATAAGATCACTGGTATAAAGCACTGGCAAAGATGATTACACACATACAACAAAAGCAATAGCAATTTCTCTCAAAGTACTTATTCATCTTTATGCAGGACAAAGAATATTTTTGTGAAAAGAACAAGGGGCTAGAATCCATAAATGATCAGTACAGATTCTCTCTTAAACCACTATAAATTGGAACAATTTCTGTCTTATTTTATTACTAAGAATTGTCCCCTTGAATAGAGCTTAAATAGGGTTTTATTCTTGTAGAATAAGAAACTAAAATTAAGGATTTTTAATTGCAATAAAATATTTGCTAAATAAATTATTCTAATTACTCTAGATATCAAATTCCAGGTTACAAATCCTTTACAACTTAATCCATTGCTGCAAAGTAAATCAAGGCTTTGAACAAGAGGAAGAACGAGCAAAACTGGCTTTAAGTGGCAGAATTTACTGAGGAAAGGAAAAGGTACCTGCTATATAAAAGCATATATGCTCCCTGAGAAAGTACCTCTTCCGATTCAACCCTCGTGACCTGGGAAAAGAGGCAGAAAAAGCTAAGATTAAAACTGAAAATCCAGGTAAAATCTTTTTTTCCTGTCAACCCCACTTTGTAACGATGATCGAAGGTGGATGACACAAATTTTTTAATAGGCACAGCACTCGAAATCAAAAAAGGGAAATGGTGGTAAAGACTTGAGAGAGTGAATACCTTACAGTCATCAATTCTATACCAGTTTCCACTGAAATCTTTGGTATAGCAGATGTAATGACCAAAAAAGGATGCATTCAGCATATCCACGTGGACAACAACTGCATAAAGTTTGTATAAATTGGTATCATCTCCATCTTCACTCATATAAGGGGTAAGATCTAATGTCTCGGGAAAGCCGACTCTTTTGTTGAGTTTTCCAAACCGGCCACTCTGCAAAGATTTTCAATAGATATTTCAGGATCATAAGACAACTTCAATAACCAGCAAATGGAAACAAGAGCAATCATCTACTGTCACATCAATAAAGCAAACAAATAACACATGCATGATGTAGGTTAGACCTGAAATCTTTTCAAGGCAATTGTAAGAATGTTAGGAGCCCATCGTATGGTAAGCCGCTTCCATGCCTTCACATAATCATTGCAACTAAAAAGAATAAACACCATAATTAAACCAAACAGTTGCACATTAATGCACTATAAAAACATATAAAATATAACTAAAATTCTGTCTCGAAAATTTGAAATCACACAAGCTAAATTATATAGATCCTGAGGGAAAGTGGAGGAGAAGCAATCATACCCCTCACATTTGTACATATTTTCCCCATGAAGCCACTCTTTAACAGTGAATTGTTCAAGGCATTCCTCCAGCGATGAAGCATCTCCATTAATTTCAACAGTTAAGTCCATCATATTTTCATATTGATTTGAGATCTTATTGCAATTTGAACAAATCACCTACAAGGATTTAACATGATGATAGAGCAATAGAAATCAGCGGACAAAAATTTGAACATTAAGAAACACCACGCAAGGTGATTTATATAAAGGATTATGGGAAATCAACTATAATAGCCTTAACGGTAACGTGATCAAACCACAAATAAATGCTCACAGTTAAGGAGCAACACTCCTATCCACATTGAGTTTCCGATTTATATAGGTACTCTATTTTTATTTTTTTATGGGGGGTGCTAAATTAAGAAGCAAATTGAAACACACAATGTTACAGAACGTTGTTTGCTAACAGAATCCATAGATACAGTAACTTTATCAATGTTGAATAACCAAAGTTCAATGGGGAAAACGGGATACATCACCTGAGACTGCAGATGACCACCGTATATATGCTGAATAAGGGTTGTCTCTTGAGAGCTATGATCTACAGCTTTTTCTCCACCAAAATCATCAAGGCAGACTGATTGCATTGTATCAATAGCAAACCTGAAAAAAAATAGAAGGCAGTGAATAATGACAAATAAATCTTGAAGTCTACAATTTCCTCTAGTTAACTTCAATGTGTCAAAAGAAAACGCAATCAAATATGAGAGATGCTAACCTCATGAATTCATGAGCATCCTCCTGTTTTCCATAACCAAGATTCCCTCCAATATTAGGCAACCGTGAGAGAATATTAATTGGTGAAAATGGATTCTGACTCTGGCTTGATCTTTCGACGTGAGTTTGAAGTTCACACAGGAAACACCAATCATTACGTCTGCCTGGAAAACAGAAATAACAACAAAGGTCAGATCCTGTTCAAGAACCTCGAGTGTAACAGTTTTAGTTGCAAATTTTACATTCTTTCCGATGCCCTTCCTCCAACAAGTAAACAACAAGCGGCCGGGTAGATACAAGGCATTGCAGCACCACATTGGCAAAGCAACTGCAGGAAAAGGACAAACACAAAAAAAATAAAGATTAGAATAAGAAACGTAAACTTATCCAGTCTAATAAAAAGTTATAAGAAAAGAAAAAGCTCGAACAAAAAGAAACATAAGCATGGTAAATATGAACCTATTCCCACAATTTAAGAGTCCACACGGAGGGAATCCTGGTTTCTCCCAGTTGAAAAGTTTTACAAACTCATTATATGGGAAAAGAACCTGCAGAAAAAAAAATAGAACATGAGTTCTAAATTCACTTGTATTGGTTTTCAAAAGTGTCAAAAGATTAACCTCTCTTGGCTTCTTGCTGATCTTAGAGTTTCCACAGGAAGGAACCAATGCAACTCCTGAAAATGGTTTTGTGTTAGCAGTCTGTGCTGAACTTACTTTACACTTTGTCTTATGCCCATCTTTCCAGTGCACCTGCTGGCAAGTTAAGGAGCTGAAAAAGAAGGTAAAAGAAATAAGATTAAACCATTCGGATGATGAGTAAACATTCGCAAATCATTGTTCACCAGCATACTAGCATGAGTGATCAAAACCTCAACATCAAACTTTCTAGGCTATTGGTTTATGTATATCATCATCAGTGCTAAATAATCCGGATTGGAGCAAAAGAAAAAGAAATTCCAGGAAACCCCAGCAAAAACAAATCTTTCTAAATCCTTACTTATAAATCAGAAGAAACCAAATAATTATTAACTTTTGTCTATACAAAATTCCAGTAAACCCCTAAGCAATTAAGCTTACCTCAATGTAAAACCAAAAAAAAAAAAAAAAAATCAGAAAGCGGGCAATCACTGGGACGATTAAATGAATATTAACCAAAATAGAAAAAATAATAATTAATGAACTTTCTGTAAAAGAAAACTTCAGCTATAACAATAATGAAAAACGGCAATAGCCGCCGCAAAAAGGCAATCAAGGAAGAAAAGGGTCGCACAAGAAACAAAGGCGCAACGTACCAATAACGAACAGATTTACAACGCGAGCACTTCTTGGGGGCGGGATTGGAGCAAACGGCGCAGGCGGAGACGTCGTTGTCGATGGGGATGGAAGGCATTGTTATCCGGCGATCGAAATCGGCGTCGGGTCGGAAGTATTTCGAGGCCGTGTTCTTGATGAGATGAAGGGCCCCCAAAGCGAGAACTAAGAGCGTGAATATGAATTGCAGGAACCAATTCGCATCCAACGTCACTCTACCGACATGCATCTACGGCGATCCTAGGGTTCTTCTGATTTTCATATTGACTAAAACCCAGAAGTGATTTGTAGAGGTTTGAGAGGGAAAGAATGTGGGTTTCTGAGGAGATACGAAAGAAATATAAGAAATCAACGAGAAGAGGAAGATGGTGAAACCCAACCCAGCCTCGCTCGTTCCACGCCGTTTTTGAAGCTCAGGACAGTTAGCTCCTTCACTTTTACAAGTAGAGTTTCGGATCAAGGATGTTTAAATAGTAAATTATATATCTTATTTAATTACTTATTAATATTTTATATTCAAATTTAAATAATTTCTTATTTGAGTTTGTGTTATTTTTTAAATAAAAAAAGTGTCCGAAATATATATTTTTTTGTTTTAGTTCTTTAATGTTATTTTTTTTAAAAATAGGTGTTTAAAGTTTATTTCGTTATTATTGTAAGTGTTTAACCATTAAAAAGATTCTTAGCTAATTAGAGCGTGACACGTGACGGGTGGGACTAGGTGAACTAACCGTCATCGTCCATTCTTTCTGTCGCCGGGCTGCACTATCAAATATTTCACTCTTCGAAAATCGGCGAATAACGTGCTGATAGGATGTCAAACAGCAAACCTCAAAAGTTTTTAATCAAATAAGAACAACAAATGGACGATCAATAAATACGGAAGGACGAATGACTAGTTTAATAAAAATTGTCCCAAAGATCTCGAAACCATTATCAAATTTTCGAAACAATCATGCAAATGAGCATTACATGCTTTGTTTTGAAAGTCCCCAACGGCTCTAAAAAATTTTAACAACCATAAGCGGCTAGATTCTCATTCCACACTATAAAAGCAAGTCAATGACACTTGAAGAAACAATAGGTGAACATCTAAACCTAATGAAGAAGAGAAAAAAACTTCAAGACTTTATTCATTCATCTTCTCTTGTATACTTTGTAGAGAGCTTTATTACAAATCTTAAGCGTTCATCTTTTGAGAGTCTAATTATGCAAACACATTTTTTTTTGTTAAATTTGTATTTCTCCTAAGGGAAAGTGTAACTCAAAGTTTTGAGTATAAACTTTGAGGGAAAGAATTCACAAGATTTTTGGTACAAATCTTGGTAAATTTTATAAGGTTACTCTTTATCCTTAAAATAAAGACAAATTAGTGTAGATAACAAAGATAATGGGAGGCATACCTCGTTTAGAAGTCGAACCACTATAAATTATTGCGCAAAAATTTTATCTTTTAAATGCTTTTACCACAATATCTTGTTTGTCAATTCAACATTTTTAGACAGTTTTCGATTAACCGATCGTGCCAACAAAATTAACAACCGAAACTCGAAATTAGTAGAACCTATAATAAATCGAACCTGAAATAATCCAAAACTAGCAACTTTTTTTTTGATCCAAAAGAAGAGCTTCATTAATAGAACTAAAACAAAATAATACATGGGGGCAAGGGGGAAGAATGTCCCCAAAAAGTCAGGACTTGAAGGTCCTTAGTAAACTTGGCAAGCCCGTCGGCAGCCTGATTATAAGATCTATTAACGAAAGAAAAGGAGCATGCTTGAAAAGCTTCAGCTTTGCGTCTAATGTCTTCTTCAATAACCGAGGAAACTCAGTCTGACAGAGATCCTGATCGGAGTCTGTTGATTACTGTTAGACAGTCAGCCTCGATGACTATATGAGAGAATCCATTCAAAGATGCGAGGGTTAAACCCAGTCTAATGGCCATAGCTTCGGCTGCTGCTACAGAAGGGGCAAACATGGGTTCTGAGACGCCTTGGATAAAGCTCCCAGAAAAATCTCGTGCAATAGCTGCCACAATGATTTTCCCAGTCTGACAGAGATCCTGATCGGAGTCTGTTGATTACTGTTAGACAGTCAGCCTCGATGACTATATGAGAGAATCCATTCAAAGATGCGAGGGTTAATTCCAGTCTAATGGCCATAGCTTCGGCTGCTGCTACAGAAGGGGCAAACATGGGTTCTGAGACGCCTTGGATAAAACTCCTAGAAAAATCTCGTGCAATAGCTGCCGCAATGGTTTTCCCAGTCTGACAGAGATCCTGATCGGAGTCTGTTGATTACTGTTAGACAGTCAGCCTCGATGACTATATGAGAGAATCCATTCAAAGATGCGAGGGTTAATTCCAGTCTAATGGCCATAGCTTCGGCTGCTGCTACAGAAGGGGCAAACATGGGTTCTGAGACGCCTTGGATAAAACTCCCAGAAAAATCTCGTGCAATAGCTGCCGCAATGGTTTTCCCAGTCTGACAGAGATCTTGATCGGAGTCTGTTGATTACTGTTAGACAGTCAGCCTCGATGACTATATGAGAGAATCCATTCAAAGATGCGAGGGTTAATCTCAGTCTAATGGCCATAGCTTCGGCTGCTGCTACAGAAGGGGCAAACATGAGTTTTGAGACGCCTTGGATAAAGCTCCCAGAAAAATCTCGTCCAAAACTAGCAACTTTAAGGAGTCGCATAAAAATAATCTTAATTGACAAACTCAAATGACATAAAAAAATAATTTTAATATGTAATAATTCGATTTCAAAACAATTCGGATCTAAAAAGATTCAAACATAAAATAATCTAAATTGAAAATGATCTATAGATATCAAAATTTAAATTAGGGTAATTATATAATGTACTGTCACCGAATTTTTTTTGTTTTTACAAGCGTATTAGTTTTAGAGTTTAGAGATTTAGTTTAGAGTTTATAGTCTATGAGTTTAAAATTTAGTGTTTATAGGTTAAGCTATAAACCCTAAAACTCTAACCTCAAAACATTAAATTCTAAACCTTAAAATGGATCTTTAAATCCTAAAACTAGAATACTTGTGGAAACAAAAAGTTTTTACCGTCAGTACATGATGATTCGAAACTGTGTGCGTGTTTCGGTATGAATCTCGGCATTAGGTGGGGTGGAATGTGGGGTCAGTCATAGAAATGACTTTGACAAGTGTGTTACTCAAATTATTAAAACATTAATAAATGGTCCATTAAACATTATCAAGAGACAATAGTGGTCTTAAATATTAATTTTGTTGATCATGTGGTTGTTAGTAGGTGAGATTTCTTTAAGAACTCAAATTTGTACAAACATGTGGGTGAGTGAGTGACATCAAATATATATGATAACTTGATAGGCCAAAATTGAAAGAATTTTGGGTTGGGTTGGTAAAGAAGTTGGACAGATTTAGAGTGAAGATTATAGTTTAAATTCTAATAAGGTTGTAATAAGACCTCGATTTCATTGTACGACACTTTTCGAACATTGGCGAATATAATGTTAAAACTAGTTATTACATACTAATGATATGCAAGATTCAAAATTTTATTTGGAAGTTATGTCACAAGTCATACACCACTCGAAGATATTGTGCTGTATGCAATTTGGCGAAGCTAATGAAACATTTAGAGCACATTGTTTTTTTTTTGTCCGTTATCACAAACTGTTTGGAGAGCATCAATATTTCAGTACTTTTCCCTAATTATTATCCTTTCTTAAGTGACAATTTATTTGTCTGAACTGTTCGAGAATTTAAAAGAGTCGTAACGCTTGAAATTTTGAAAGAATAAGAGAAGATTTGATTCATATTTCAAATATGATCTTTAAAGAATTTATAGAGTTTCAACAACAATAAATTATTAACACGACTAGTCCGAGGTATAAAACGCCATAGAACAATTGGTCTCCACCTCCAAATATCATTAGGAAGCATGCCTTCGTGGATTATTAATTTTTACCCCCAACTCAATGAAACATAGAACATGACCTTCAATACTTTGTTGTCATGTTTTTCCTAGGAAAACAAGATCCAAAGACAAACTTTTACAAGTTCCTAGCATCACAAAATGAGTTATAGCACCACCGTAGATGCTACGCTGTTAATAGGGGTATAGAATTCAACCCCACTCGAAAAAAATTAAATTATTTGACTCGACGCGAAAAACTGAACTCGTCTCGACTCAAAATGAGTTAGTACCACCGTAGATCCAGTTTACATGGTGTAAAACTCAATTAGTTTTACACTAATCCATGACCATTGGATGAGTGAAATGGATGGATGAGATAACAGTAGAAGATGTGAAGATTATCACTTGAAAAAAAAGATAAGAAAGTAATCTAGGTCATTTATTACCATCATCCAACGGTCTAAAAAAGTGTAAAAATAATTGAATTTTACACAATGTAAGTGGATCCTAACTATATATATAGGATGGTGGAAGGACGTGAGGTTGGTTCTGATGTGGTGGTCAAGTATGGTTTTGTTTGGTTGAAGAAGAATCCCTATGACTTTACTCTCTCTTGCATGGATATTTATAGTTGTTTGGACATGTGTCGATAACGAGTTGTCGTGACATTGGTATTGATTGGACATCCTAAAAACTAATGGCCTAAACTGATTTGTCATCAAGTGAGACCACATGTGTCGACACGTGATTCGAGATAATGTACTTGAACTTGTTGGGCTTTTATTACTGACGAGCCTTCACTAGTGACCGTCAAGTTATGTTCACGGACGGTCGCATGTAGTTGTTCGCATGTCTAAAAGTTCGCTAGTGTATATAGTAATATAAATCTGTTTAAATTGGAACGAATTATCATTATAAATGTTTACAATTACATTTGAACAAAAACTCGAACAAATTGATTCAAAAAATTTCAAATAAAATTTGAGTTATAAAATATGACTCGTCAATTCGACTAACTCAAAAAAATTTTACTCTATTACCCTATTAATTAAGGGATAAAAATGAAAACCCAGACTGCATTAAGAGTACTTGAGTATTTCTCAAGGAATAAAAAGAAAAACTTCATAAATGATAGATCTAAATTATGGAATAAAAAGAAAAAAGTCTAACCCTTTGAGTATCTCTCACGTTAAGGAGCTGAAAAAGAAGGTAAAAGAAACATACTAAATACTAACAGAGAATTCTTGCTTTCTTATATTGCACAGCATATGTAAATTTGTGAATGAATGTCGCACAATAAGACTTAAGATTCGTCCCTTATTAAACAACACGGCCGATGACAAGTTATTATCGAAACGATCAATCGTCAAACTCATTCATTAGAGGTTAAAGTTGTTTTGTTTGACATTCAGACAACGATACTCTTTGTCTAATATTATGTTTTTTTTTTTAAAAAAAAAATGAATTAATTAAGAATTTATTATACACTTTTAATCATTTATATTTTACCCTCCAACTCTGACTCCATTTTTGTGGTCATCCCCTTGTCTATAATCAGAAAGCTCAAGAGAAGATCTTTCTGGAGATGGGGATAAAATTGGAGAACTTGTATTTGATCCTTGTTCTACCATGAAAACGAAGTCCGAATAATCAGTCCGGTTCGACAAGATCGATGGACTTGGCGGGCAGTTAGTGTTCGATGAGCTTCCATCAACACCTACATCATGAACACTACAATGACCGCTTGCATCTTTGGGTTCGGTTTTCTTGAAAGTATGGGAGCTCAGGTCTTTCTGGTCGAAGATTCTCGACATGATTCCAGCTTTCCTCCAAAATGAAGTTTCGGGATGGAACTGGAACAAGACATGCCTTTGCTCATACAAGAACATTACTGCAAAAACGATGAGTGCCGCCACCGATGCGATCCCGGCGAGTAGGAAAAGGCCCCAGAAGCTTTCTAGACCGAGTCTGGTCGATGAAACAACGGGGTCAACATCGGGACAAGAATCATCGCTCTTGAACCATTTGTTTTGAATCTGTTCCATTTCATCACCTTGTGTAACATTCAAGATTGCGGTCGAAACATCCGACACGAGAGGCGATCCTTTCGGGAAAACCTGCAACATGGAAAGAAATCATAATGAACATATGGACATGATAATAGAATCGATGCCAGCCAGCCGGAAATGAGAACTCACGAAGCCGAAGCCATCGGTTTTAAACGTCGGCTTGACCGTGGTATATTTGCCGCAGTACTTTGAAAGAAACAGGTTAATATACGGGATTTCATCGAATGCGGCAGAGATGCCGCCATTGGCACTGCCCTTTACGAAGAGTTCATGGAGTTCTTCCGGAGATTTATATTTCTTGAACTGTGATTTATCGAATTTCAACCTCAACAAGATCCCCTCAACGAACGAACCATCCAGAAAACCGACACTCTCTTTTCTCTTCAAGAGCTCGTTCATATCGGTCACGGTAGGCTGGAGTTGCTCCACCGTTAAAAGCGACGTTAAGCTAGCGGTGTAGCTTTGGGTGAGAATGAGAACTACGAAACACCATATGATCACCACAAACCTAGCCGCATTGCTCACCACTTTCTCCCCTGCAACAAGTGTTCAGTTCAGTAACGAACGAACTAATGAATGAATGGATGAATGGATAAGCCGACGGAGTTTGATTATTACGATGAGCAAACACCATGGTCGAGAAGGAGAACCAGAAGCTCGTGCCGACTTGATGTGCAGGTGGTCCACGGAAATCTTGGTTGATCCTATGCTCGAGAACCCAAACCACAAAACCGATGAAGACAAAGAAGCAACCGCTGGTCACCCAGAGATCCGGTGTCAAGGGCTGCAAGAAAACCCATGCATTCTTCTTGTTGTTGTCTCGGATAGGCACTAGCATCGACACACCAGATTCTGTGTAGGGCAATGTGAAGTCCACAAACAATGACCTGTTGGCTACAATGGTCACATCTCCGACCACAGCATCATAATTCTGTGTTCATAAAACCGGACTGAAATCATTCAACAAAACCATGCCAACAACATATAATAATGTAACAAAAACGAGACTAATTACCCCGAAGTAAACTTGATCAACTAAGTCATTGTAAGAACCGGCAAATTTCCGGTCAGGCGTGGCAAAGGGTATATACTCGTAAGCAACGGGATAAGGCATTTTAGCCATTGCATGATCGAAAACATCAATGCAGTAACCTTGAAACGATTTTGCTCTATTAGAGAAATTAGAATCCCATATCACTTCAAGAAATTCAGTAAAACCAACTTTAACCGGAACCCCTATTTTCAGTTTCTTCCCATCTGTTGGGAACTCCCAACCTTTAGGAACTGAGTTAGCATTCTCGCCTGGCCATATAATGGGACCGAGTTTTGGCCTCGACGTCGAGTTTGCGGTTGTGTTTTGCAAAGACAAGTATTTCACAAGTCCACTTTGAGGTGTCCAAAACCCAACCCTTCTTTCGCCATTTCCATTCACGTTCACTATCTCAAACACAGATGATGCTAACTGCCCATTAACAAAACGAAAATCTCCCGAAAGTCCTCTGAATTCAGTGTTTGATAGTTCTTGGATGAGCCGGGGACCATATTTTGAGACACCCAATGTTTCAAGGTCCGTCGAAACACGGCTGCCGGAAATATTTGGTCTGTGAAAGCCTAGGTTTGCGGTGCCGGCTTTCTCGACTGCCATAGCCAGTGCAAAAGTTGCATCATAAGCCCATAGTCCAAAAATGTTCATTTCAGCATTAGTGACATCCGGATTGTCACCCTGGAATTTCCTTTTCCATCGAACTGTAAAATTTTCTAGTTTTTCAGATTTGTGAACGTAAGATCTCACACCCAAAACACCTTGGAATGAATCAACAGCCGACGAACCATCAATCGATCTCCACAAACTAGTCATCGTCTCGGTCATGATCCAAACATACCCTTCACTCATCATTCCAATCTCTTCCGCTTTGGCCAAAATCCGAGACCCGAGACCCATCCCCGCATGCACAATGAACACTCTCGTTCGCATGCTCTTCAACATGTAAAGTTCTTTAGCAATCCGGTCATCGGTAGCCGATTCCGGCACAACACTCAGATACGGGACACGAGTGTTGATCTCTTGCAAGGCAGCTGTTAAGAAAGGTATAATGGTCTCCCCAAACTGGTTGCCGACGTAAATGGGCACTACCTCTCGCCACCCAAAAGCCTGGGCGATGGCACTTATGGCTTTCACTTGGGAAGAGCCGCTTTGGGCTGCTCGGAAAAAGTACGGACTCTGAAAGGACGTGAGGGAAGGACTTGTTGCAGAAAAGGAAATGATCGGAACCTGAGATTTGTTCCCCAGACTGATCACAAAGTCCGCCTGCATTGAACTCCTTGGCCCTATGATTGCTTGCACCTCCACATTTCTTATCAAATCAAGAGCTGTTGGTTCACCAAACAATTACAAATTTATGATTAGAGTTTAAGGTTAAGGCTTATAATTAGGGTTTAGAGTATTGGGCGCTTATGATTTAATTTTTTTTAATTTTTATTGTTGAGACACAAAAGACACCAAAAAAGACTAAAGGAGAGAATATTTTTGTCCAAAGAAATTAACATGTATCACCGTTGTACGCAAAATTTTATATCAAGAATGTAAATTTTTATATTTAGTATAATAGAATATGAAAGTTTTGCAAAATTAGATCAGTCTAATTTAACAATGCAACTGTATGCAATGCCTAATCACCTTGCTGCTAATTTAGATCAGTCTAACCTATATGCAATGCAACTAATTTAACAAAAGGTTCTAAAATATATAAAAAATTGAAATTTTCAGTAATGTGACTTATCGATCCCAGTGTGTATACAACTAACTCAGCCACACAAAGCTGTTATTTAAAGTCAAATATTGTATGTAATGGAGAGAAGGAAATCAAAGATTGCATGCTATTACAAGTTGGAAGACAAAGTCGAGGTTCAGAATCATTTACGTAGTAAAGTCAATAACTGAACATTGATAGCGCATGTGATTGTCTTTCTATACAAACAAATGGTAAAATTGCTCTTTGATCCTTCCAAAATATAAAATTTAATGTTGACCCATCAATGCATGTAATAATATTACATTTGACAATGCATGCTCAATCACCCTGCTGCAGCTGTTGGTGCTCAAACCTATGACCTCTAAGAATAACAATCGTTCCCTTAACCACTGAGATAAGTTAGTTCATGCATCGATAAAGATAAAGATATTAGTTTATTACAATTTCAAAAAAAAAATTGACACGCAAGTGACAAGTCGTGTAAACTAAAGTTTACAAAACAACTTATTAAACTTTAGGGTTTAGAAGTTTATATTTTAGTATTTAGAATTTAAAGTTTAGTATATCAAGGTTAAAAATCAGATTTTTAATTTTAAAAAATATTAAATAAAACTCTTTTATACAGATTACGTATCAAAATATAACTTTTTCATAAATAATTATAAAATCCAAGGAATTTCCCCCCACATTTCACATTTCTTATCAAGCCCATAGCTGTTCTTTCACCAAACAATTAGAAGTTTGCAAAAATGAATTTGTTGAATTTTCAACCCTAACCCTAAGCATCTACTTGCAACTGACTCAGTCTAAGTTTTAATCTTCCAAGTCTTGGGTCAGAATAATCCACGTAGCAAAGTCAATGTCGGAACAGGATTGGTCCACACTTTGTAGACATGATATTATTAATTCGGACATATCCATGCATTTTAGTGAAATTATATGTGGACTATATAAATAGTAATTATATAATTGTGTTAATCAAGTTAATATTCAATTGGTCTAAATTATATTATTTTTAAAATGTTATATCATAAGATCCTAACAAGTGGTCCATAAGAAAAGGATAATATTTTATTTATAAGATTCAAATTCTAATAATTTTATCTACAAAATATATGTAGAAAAATATAAATAGATATTATTTTATAATCACCTTTAAAAAAATTATATTGACAATAACATTGACTCAACTAAAACACAATCAATATCCTGGATCAAATAATTTCATTTAAAAAATAACTTTTACGGAGAAAAAATAAGTTGAAATTATATGTCTATTTTTCGGTGTCCTATTTATAGCCAATCATTTAAAAATTTAAGTTTAGAATTTAAAGTTAAGGCTTAAAATTTAAGGTTCAAAATATTAAATCTATGATGTATTTTAAGGTTTAGAGTTTAAAATTTAGAATTAGAGTTCAATATTTAATATTTTAGTATTAGAATACAAAAACTGACTCCAAAAAATACATAAGACTTTTGTTAAAAAGAAATACAGCTGTAATTTTGTTGACTTATAGTTGATAGGTAGCTACTAACTAAGATGTCAGATAAATAGTATTACATGTTGTAATTTAATATATAAACTAGATATTTTTAGATTTCACAGATGAGTTTTATAAATAATTTTAATAAATAGATATGTTATCAAAATAGTATTAAAAAACTTTGTTACTAATTATGAAAGAAAAGTATGTAAAATGAAAGTAATTAAATTATTTGATAAATTAAAAAATTTGTTTGGTATTTTACTTAAAATTAAATACCAGATATAATTATATTATTTGGTAAATGAAAATTTTGAAGAATATTTTAATACAAACATTCACATATACACATATTTATATATATATAAAGAGAAAAAAAATACACTCAAAATAATTATTGGCGCGGCCGGAAACAACAGCTTAACAGTTGAAACTTCAAAATTTATATATATTTTTTTATAAATTATACGTTGCAATCTAAATTTTCTAGCTTCTACGTCTCGAATATCATTCCGTTCGATCAATCATAACAAAAATGAACATCAACAAAATCACTGAATGAGTTTAGAATATAAATAGCATATAAAGTAGAGCATATAAGGGGTAAAAGAACGGAGAACAAACCGGCGGCGGCGGTTGCAACAATATCATCCATGGAGTCCTTGGCGTTGAGCACCACCCTGGTTTTATAGTGAGGATGAGCGCCGTAAAAGTCGGAGAGGGCCATGTTGATGCAACTCATGCCTATCTTCCCAACCAAGGAGTCCATGTCTAGAACCACGCCCACATGAACGGCGACGACGGCGGAGGCGGTGGTGGTGTTTTGAGACTGAGCCACCACTCCTTTTAGCAGCCAAACATTGGTGACGAGACAGATATTAATGAATAAGTTGAAAATAATGCTTATGGTAGCGCTCCCCTTCATCTTGGATCTCTTTTAGCTCTTACTCTCCTCCAAAAAAAAGAAAGAAAGAATGAAAAAAACTTAAAAAATCTAAAAGAAGAGCTGAAATTGAAATACAAAGCGTTGGAAGTAAATTAATTGCTATATATATAAGCGTTGGCTTGTACGTAAAGACTTGTATTTGTCAATTATGTTTACTCTTTATATATATATAAACACATGCTACTTTATTATATCTTAGACAAGAATAGTTCGGATAGAGCTAGGATCGAACGTTAAAATAGATAAGTGTTTATTGAGTCTTTAAATTTAAAAACTTTTAAAAAATTAAAATTTTATTTTATTAATATTTAAATTAAAATACCTAAAATATCATCTTACTAAAATAATTTTAGAGGACAACGGTTGCTTCCATCCCTACTCCTAAATGTTTAACCGGCCTAAGCTTTACTTTCTAAAAACATAGAATTAATGACAATATATATGGAAAAACCTTCGAAAGGTCTCATTTGAATAAAAAATAAGGAGAAACATAATTGGGAAAGGAATGGCAACGGGGCAGGGTGGGGCGGGTGGGTTTTTGGGCGCTCTAAACTCGCCTCGATTAATAAGCTATTAAACTTAACTCCGTCTGGTCTCGAATTTAAATATTAATTTATTCGACTCGCCTAACTCGATATACTAACGCCTAAATTCGACCCTGACCCGTCCTGAAAGTTTTAATCTCCGTCGACGATAAAGGTTAGATTTGACCAATCCTCTACCACAATCACAAATTATAGTTTTAAGGGACTTTAAATCTATATAAAAAATAAAATAAAACCAATTTTAAATTACTCACATGTTAAATTACATATTTAAAAGAATAAATTTGAACCATTGACTGCCAGAATCGAATATATTAAAACTTGAACAACATCTAACAAAATTTTACGATAAGCACAAACCCCCAAAAAACAAAAAAAAATAACTTAAAACCCATAAAAGTGTTTATATATAGTAGTATTTTTTTTAATATATATATATACCGAAACGGGGTGAAGAATTTCTAGCATATACCCGAACCCACCCCGCCCCGACTTCATGATTTTCAAGCCCCGCCCCGATCACCAAATTTCAAGAAAAAAAAATCTAGATCGAGTTGAGTCGGGGCACCCCGAATCAGATCAGAACCGAATAATTTTGCCATTCCTAAAAAAATTTAAGAATATTGAAAAAGAATTATTTTCACCCTATACTAAAGGCCATAAAGACTACGTCATGGAAATGAGGGGAGGGGAAATTACATGAGGGGACACCACTGATATTTGATTTAATATCGATCAATTTAAATTAAATACTATAGATATTTATTATAGTTACGATCGTTTTAACCTATTTTATTCTATTTATAAAATCCAGAGTCAAATATCTGATTTTATTTAAAATACCATGTTTAATTATATTAAACTAATTAGTAGTCGATAATATATTTTTCTAATAAATCTTTCAATGTTTTATTGACTCAACAATCAAAGCTCGTGTTTCTATTCGTTAAATGAATTGAAAGGGAAATGAATATGGGATAAAGATTCCAGGAAAATTCGTTGGGTATGCTAAAATGTCAGGAAATGAATGACTTTGAAATGTGTGTATGTATTAATTTTACTTTGTCGATATCAATTAAATTGGTTTATTTCATTAAAAAATTTTTTTTTGGTTTGAGCCAAAATATCCACTGCCGATAGCAGTGACTAATCCCCTCGCCGCAGGTGCTTTCACTAAGAGGTAAACAACTGGCTATAAAATGTGCTCCATTCTCACTGGTAGGAATCAAACTCTTAACCTCATGGTTAAGGGATGAGGTGAACAATCACCCACCACTATAGTTAAGAAAATAAGTTTTAAATATGAAATAAAGTATTAAATTTAATAAAATATGTATTTGGTTAAATCATGTGAGATTTGAGATCCATTGATTAGGGGTGTTCAAACTTCGGTTTTAACTGAATTAACCGATCCATTCAAAAAAAAATTCGGTTAATCGGTTAGTTAACGGTTAATGATTTTTTCAAACTTTGGTTATCGGTTAATTTAGTTCGAAATCGATTAATTAACTGAATTTTTTTATATATTATATATCATATATTAAACTTTTAAAAATTATAAAATAATCATTATTTTTTTGAAATATTATAAAATGGTCATTAAATTTTATCCAATTAACACAAAATAATCATTAAATTTATTGAATTATTAAAAAAATGGTCATTAAGCTTTTCAATATCTATCAATAATTTACAACGTGCAATGCATTAATGACCATTTTGTAATAGTTCAATAAGTTTAATGTTTGTTTTGTAACTTCTAAAAATGTAGTGACTAAAAAGATCATTCTAACATAGTTTAGTGACCATTTGTGTAATTTACCCAAAATTTTATAAATAATTCGGTTAATTCGAAAACTGACTGAATTAACCAAACTTTTTCGGTACATTTAATTTTTTTTGAAAATGTAACCCCCTAAACCCGACCTACAAGAAATAGGCCGAATCTAGGAAGTTGCGTTTGAAAACTTGTCCCTCAAGAAACATTATTAATTTTAGAAATTTAATATTCGTATAAATTATTAAAAGCCGATTAAACACAATAATATCCCAGTTGTATAAAACGCATTCGTATAATAGTATTTCGAAAAGTTGATGAAATATTCAGAAATGGTCTCATATGCATGCTAAAAATAGTAAATCCCCCCAAAAAAAGTGTCCGAGTCCGAAATTACATATAAGTCCAAAAGATAAAATAGAGTCCATAAATTTAAAATAGTCCATACTGATAATATATAATAAGTCTGATAAAACGAGGTCCTCTAAGTACCGTAAGCCTAAGTCCGAGTATCTAAAACAAGAATTAAGGGGAGTCAACTATAAAGCTCAATGTGTCTCTAAAGTGCAAACAAAATATATTATCAAGATAATTGATCAACATGCTCAAACTCAAACAGATATTCCGATATACAAATATGTATAATATGATGCAAATGATATAATGTCATGCACCCAACTACATCACCGTCCGAAGAGTAAGGTTCCTCAGAACTACTCTCTACATCGTCACCATGTCCGAAGTGAAATTCAGCCCGAAGAGTAAAACTACTGATCTTCCCCGTACAATTTCCCAACCCATACGATATGACATGTTATTGTCGTACAATAAAAGGCAATCAAAGAAGAAAAGGATCGCACAAGAAACAAAGGCGCAACGTACCAATAACGAACAAATTTACAACGCGAGCACTTCTTGGGGCCGGATTGGAGCAAACAGCGTAGATAGAGACGTCGTTGTCGATGGAGATGGAAGGCATTGTTATCCGACGATTGAAATCGATGTCGACTCAGAAGTATTTCGAGGCCGTATTCTTGATGAGATGAAAGCCCCCCCCAAAGCGATAACTAAGAGCGTGAATATGAATTGCAGGAACCAATGCGCATCCAACGTTACTCTATTGACATGCATCTACGCCGATCCTAGGGTTCTTCTGATTTTCATATTGACTAAAACCCAAAAAATTCATACAAAAATCGAAAAGAAATAATTTCTAGAGGTTTGAGTTTTTATACCTTAGGGAAAGAATGTGGGTTTATCAGGTGATACGAAAGAAATATAAGAAATCAACGAGAATAGAAAGATGGTGAAACCCAACCCAGCCTCGTTCATTCCACGCCATTTTTGTAACCCCTCGACCCGGTCTGGACGATAGACCGAACCGAACGAGTCACACGAGGAATATTGAAGTAAACTGGGAGGTTTACCTCAATAAACAACCCTAATTTTTTTATTTCAACTTGTCTAGATGCTCATTATGATCCTAAGTGTTTAAGTTTTAACATCGCAGCAAAACCTTCATAACTCGAACATACATCGATTTGGGACTCGATTGCATTCACTTACAATTTAGGGCCCATTTTGTAATTTTACCAAATTTCAGGAACTTATGCCATTTTTATGTTACCATCCTTTAGTTAGTCACGTTACATGCATCTTTGTAAAAAAAATCAGCTCCAAACAAACATCCAAACTAATTTAGTTGCATCCACAACATTCAAGGACTAAAACGTAAGGAATCAAAACTTCAAAATACTCCATCAACTAACTTAACATCTTGCTATTTCGGTACATGTTAGCCTTGTATCGAAACATGCGTACCGAAACTGGTTCACGTGGCTCGGAACACGGGCCCGTATCGAAACACCCTTAGAGGTGTTTCGGAACATAGGTTTCCAGTGGCAAAATGTACTGAAATAGACCTCCCTGTTTCGAAACCCTTAAGCCATTTCAGGCTCACTGTTTTGGTACAGGCTCGAGTGTACCGAAACACCTGGGCCTGTAATGACACTTTTTGCTGGTTTTCACACTTTAATCCATACTAAATCATTCCAACATGCTTCCAACATATTCAAACATCAATCCCCAATCATTCATGGCATATTCAACATCATACCATGGCAATTTGTATCAAAGATATACTATAGGCATGAAACCTAGTAAACAAACCAAGCAAGATACCAAAATGCATATCAAAGCACAAACCAATAACCAAAGGAAATTTACAAGTCTAAAATAACAATGAACCCTTGCTTAAATATGGAGTTTACAAAAATCTCCCAAAACACAACGGATCCCCCATTGCCCTTATTACTTTAGTCTAAACTGAAATATACATTCTTAAGCGAAGTCTCTTGGAATCCCTTGCCTCTTGCTGCCTCCTAAGCTTCAATTATCTTCATTGATGGACAAATGAGAGCGTAAGGACACAAGGCTTAGTGAGGAGTGCTCAAAACCAAAACACCATCAATGTTTTAAAACCATTTTCATGTCCACATTGAAATCTCATTTCAATTTGCTAAATATCATTTGAAAACCATCATGCCCTTTTTTAAAACCATGCACTTTCCTTTAACAAATCAGCATGTTAAACATCATGCAACATGTGTTATAAACCCAACAGCAAATCCATTGCTAACACTTAACTTAAGCCTTCCCATGCATAGCTACCATATGCAAAGCTTAAAGAGTAAAACACACATTTTCATTTTTATGCATCATAAACCATATCATAACACGTGAACAATTATATTGGCTTACAAGTGATCATTAACATGTTCATTTCTCAAAACCACATCGGATACACAGATTCACAAGTGTTGTCCCAACACTTCATACATTCTCACTGGCATATCAAGGTTCACACATGAGAGCTACCCTCCACCGTTGTGACATCCGTGGTTGAGTATTCGGTACACCATATAAACCCCTCAACACCACTCATCAGTAGATGTATAACCCCACTAACGAGAGACAAGACACCATACACTTTCCTCAATCGTTAGGGTACTTGGATGGAGTATTCGGTACACCATATAAACCTCTCAACATCTAATGCAACTTGTTTATAGTGCAATCAATCCTATAGCCGGCTAACTATATTCGATTTCATTTATAAACCATTTCACATCACTTGCCAATATAATTCACATATTAATCCATACCTCACTGTTTTCAAAGCATCATAAATCAACCACATTACCAAGCATTAAACCATGCTTAAAAATCACAAGTATAACTTATATACCTCAAAGATCACTTACCATGTGCATCCTTCATTATCATAACATCAAAATAGTAAATTACTTACTTTAAATCATGCTTCAAACAATAGGTAATATGCATTTAAAATCAAGTGCATCAACAAACTTATAATAGCACAATCCGAGGGAGATGATCCTTTTACTTACTTCCGAACTTAGTAAAGTGTTTCAAGCTTACACTAAGTTCCCAAAACCACCTTTAAAGTGTTTCAAAGCTGGAAAAATCACGTTCTCACTCACTGACTCGCGAAACCAAGATTCGCTGACGCGAAATTAAGCGTCTAAAGCCCCCAGAACTTCACTGATTGCTTCCAATGTGATCTCCCATGTTTATACCACACAAGAACAGAGAATTAATGCATCACAATGCATTAAAATCACCAGCAACCTAAACTATCCCGCTGCTCTGCACAAAACACCCAAAACGTCCATCCGAAACAACCAAAATCGCATTCGATCACTCTCTAAACTCAGCCCAGCCATAATCTAACACTTACATCCAAATTTTAATCATCAATCAACATCTAAAAACAACCTAATAACATTCTTATACCTCCAGCAACTCATATTTCACACAAACACCACAAAATCTAACAACCTAATAACTAGAGATCCATCTTGATTCGAGATTAATATGATCAAACCTTTCTTTTAATTTTTTTAACATTTAAAACATGATTAGAATCAATCACAATCCAGCCAAATCAGATCCAAAACGAAAATAATCAAAATCACCATTTAAGCTTGATTTTACCAATTTCATCAAATTAAACATGAAATCTTGTTAAGAAAACATAATTAGAGAGCCAAATACTTGGGAATTTCAATAAAGAACCTTGATTAGAGGAGTTAAATGAAATTTACCTCTAATCGTTGCCTATTCCTTCAATTAGCAAAATTTTGTTGAAAACCTTCAAAGATCCTTTGAGACAATTGAAGAAATCATCAAGGAAAACATTTGCCAAACAAAAAGAATTGCAAAAGATGAAATCCTCTGGAGATTTTGAGAGAAAAAAAGATGTTTGGATGATGAGAAAAGAGAGAAAATGAAAGTTACGTCAAAAATAATTTTATAAAACTAAATCTCCTTTTTAACAAAACTCTTTTAAGTAAACCACAATTAACATGTGCTAAATTGAAGGAAAAAGCTGATTACTTTTAACTTAGCTCCCTAAAGATTCTAAGTATTGGCACTCTTTTAAAACAGTCCTTTAAAAGCATTTTTCAATTTTTACATTCTAGTCACCAAACCGAAATGTCAACCTTCCGAAAATTATTTTTTAAAATTGGCTTCACTTTTCCTCATTATATATTTAAAGAGGATTTTAGAAAAATTTTCGCACAATTTTATCACATCCCGAACCAAATTTTCCTTGAACCAAGTTTGCAAAGGTGACCATTTTTACTTCCATTAAGGCTGTAAGCATTTCCTTTTCATAAATAGATAACCCCTGGTGTTTCACCCTCAACCCTCTACTGAAAAAGGCTAATGGTTTGCCTTTTGTACTAACACCACCCCTAAACCTAGTGCTTATGCATTTGTTTCCACCACAAACACTTCACGGAAATCTAGCAAACTCAAAACATGCGCATTTTGTACAGCTGACTTCAATTTCTCAAAGGCTCCTTGTTCAGTTTCTGTCTATTTCCATCCTCCCTTCCTTAAGAGGTCTGTGAGAGGCTTGGTGATTCCACCGTATCCCCTGATGAATCTTCTGTAATAACCCGAGAGTCCCAAAAATCCCCTCAACTCTCTTATTGAGCAAGGCACAGACCAATCCTTAATGCATTGTACCTTCAAGCTCTCCATTGCAATGGAACCTCCAGAAATTACATAACCAAGGTAATCCACTTCAGTTGCCCCAAAATTACAGTTGCTCTTCTTAGCAATGAGCTTATGGTCCTTCAAAATCTGTAATATTGTTCTCAAATGCTTGATATGCTCTTCCAAACTAGATGAGTAGACCAAAATTTCATCTAAGAATACCAAGATTGTTTTCCTCGGAATATTTTTAAATATTTTGTTCATCAACCCTTGGAATGTGGCCGGGGCATTTGTGAGCCCAAATGGCATCACAACAAACTCAAAATGGCCCTCATGGGTTCTAAATGTTGTTTTTGGAATATCAGGCTCTTACATCCTGATCTGATGATAGCCATACCTGAGATCCAATTTGGATAATACCTTGGCTTGGACCAATTCATCCAAAATTTCTTCTATAATAGGAATAGGAAATTTGTCCTTCAGGGTTAGTTGATTTAACATTCTGTAATTAACACACATACGCCAAGACCTGTCCTTCTTCTTCACCATCACCATTGGGGAGGCAAATAGACTATTGCTATCTCGGATTACCCCAATGTTGAGCATTTCTTTTGTCATCCTTTCTATTTCATCTTTCTGATAAGTGGGGTATCTATAAGGCTTTATTTTGACCACTGTCTGTTCATCTATTAAGGGTATCATGTGGTCTTGTCCCCTCTCCGGTGGAAGAGATCTAGGTTCTTCAAACACATTTCCAAATTCTTCCAAAAGTTGCTGTAAAGCTTCAGATGTACCTTCAAATTTCTGCTTCATCTCCAGTTTAGCATTCAAAAGCAATAGCCAAGGAGTATAAGGAGTGGCACACACCTTTAGTAATTTAGAGCAAGCCTTTGGTTCCATCAAAGTCAAGGCTTTAGGTTGAAGTCCCTGTAGCTTCACTAACTTACCTTCTCATTGAAATTTCATTGTAAGGGCTGTGAAATCCCATTTAATAGGGCCCAAGACAGACAACCACTACATCCCTAATACCACATCACATCTCTTCAGAGGCAGAACCAAAAAAATAGTTTCAAATTGTTGGTCATGTACACTCCACTCTACCTTTTTACACACTCCCATGGTTTCCAATACCCCACCATCAGCCACTATAACCTTCAAAGTAACTCTCCTCTCCATAACTAAATCGAATTTCTTAGCTGTTGATAGGCTCACAAAAATTGTGAGTACTACTAGAATCTAACAGGGCTACTAACTCTAAACCATGAATGGAAATTCTCAGCTTCATGGTCTCTCAGGATGACACTCCCTACATAGCTTGCAAGGACAATATGTGACCTTCAGGTTTTTGCCCTTCTAATTCTTCTGCACAGTTCACAAACTCTCCCAACTCACCCTCTTCATCCACACCTTCCACAAAAATCTGGAACACCTGAGACCTTGAACACTTGTGGCCAGGAGTATATTTCGCGGCACACCAAAAACACAACCCCTTTTTTCTTCTATTTTCGGTCTCAGCATGAGTGAGTGTTTTACCACCACCTCTAACATTACTCGAAGTGTGACTTAAAACCCCCGGGGAGGAGGTCTTAGAATCAAATTGAGACCCCAGTGCAGATTGGACAACAAGCACTGCACTTCTCCAATTGTTACTAGCAATTTTAGTTGGGAGGGTCAACACATAGGGAGCAGGTTGTCGAAAAGATAAGCTAGAGCCTTTCTTATTAGGAGGAAAGAAAATGGATTCCAAATGCCTAGCCATGTGATATGCCTCAATCAAGGTAGTGGGTTTCAACAGTTTAACAAATTGGCTAATTTCCAACCGAAGATGATTTTTAAACAAACTTAACACATAATCATCGGGTAGTCGTACCTGATTAAGCAAAACCACAAAATCCTCGTAGAACTGCTCAATTGATTCCGTTTGTTGCAGATCGACCAGTTCCGCAAATGGATCCTCATAACCTTCAGGAGCAAACCGTTCTCTGAGAAGCTTCAAATACTGACCCCAAGTGACCCGTTCCATCTCTCCATAGTTGCGCATAATCAGTTGATGCCATTGAAGGGCCTTCCCATCCAGATGGAGCATCACCAATCTGATTTTGTCAGTGTCGAGCACTTTCTCGGCTTCAAAGTACTGCTCTAACTTGCATAACCATCCACGAAAATCTGTACCCTCAAATTTAGAGCACATCAATTTATAAGCAAAATTACCAGCCTGTGTATGCACAATATGAGGCGGCACCCACGCGCCCATGGGTCGTGGAGTCTCGTCAACTGAAACTGACTCCGAAGGAGGCGGAGGAGTAGTGTTACTAATTTTGGCCGTAAAAATAGGAGGGACTGGTGGAGATCCCAACACACCTTGAGTCAGAATTTGAACACCCACTAATCCTTTAGGACTGCTCACAGGTGGTGCAGGAGTGGGTATTGACGAACCGGTATGCTTCTCCAAAGCTATGGCGATAAGCTTCTGTATTTTAGACAAAATGGAGGTGCGCATCTCACTAATCTTATCATCTAGCTGCACGATATCAGATCTCATTGAGGAAAGCTCAGACTGAAGTCGTGTTGTCTCTTGTTGCCACGTTGGTGAGGTAATCTCGCTATCACTGGGATTTGGGGAAACTTGCGCCGCCAATGCGAGTTGCGCAGCTTGCTGCCGTGTGACCACATCGTCGACCATCGTAAGGACCCAGAAAAGCTCTGATACCTTTGTAAGGACACAAACAGAATTATAAAAGGGTAAAGAAGATCAGATCAGATTGAGAGATGATAAGGAAGAAGAAGAAAGAGTATATGAGAGAATTTTATTCAGCAATTCGATAGATTTAGACAACCGACTGGAAAACCTCTTAACCCTAATACAAAATGGTGAAACGACATCGTTCCACTAACGAATAAAACAAGAAAAATAACTGCTAAAGCCAGCTCAGCAAAACAAACATATAAATCCACCTAACGGTAACAAAAAACATATAAATCGAATATGGGGTTTTTCTATTTCCAAAGCTTCGAATCCTTAGGGGATTTTATACTTGTTTTACATATATTTAAACATTAAAAAAATCTAGTTACATCCACTTTCATATATGATTTTGCTTTTGCAGGATAATGATATCCTTTTTCCTTTTGCAGGGCGGTGGAGCAGGCGTGGTGTCAAACTTGGGCGGTGGGATAGTCGTGGTGGCGCGCGTGGCAACCACGAGGCAATAAGCCATCGCGCGTGGTGGCCACGCGCGGGGAAAACCAAAAGACATGAGTGGCAGCTGACATAAGGACAAGGTGTTATGGTTATCATTTTTTAAGGTTAGGTTTAAGTGGATATTAGGTTAAGTGGGTTTGGATGTTGGGTTAATGGGTCATGTAATTTGGATCTGGGTTATGAATTTGTTAATGTAATAGGTATTTGGGTTATATTTAGGGTTTGGTAATTTTTATTGGATTGTAATAATTTATATGAGCTCAAAGGTCCGGACTAAAATGGGTTACTACAATTATTATTAGGGAAAATTACCCCATTGACCACCCAACTATTGCCCACGACCTGGTTTGATAATCCAACTAAAAAAATTTAAAATTTGATCATCCAACTATTTAAATAGACCTATTTTGACCACCGGCTGTTAAAATCTAATGTAAAGATGATGTGGCAGTTAAAGTAAAATTTATATAATTACACTTTTAGTCCTTGTTAATTACCTATTATATCAATTTGGTCCTAATTTTTATTTAATTAATTAAAATTAATCAACTAACGACATGTGTCATCCCCGATTGGATGAATTTATTTTAATTTTTAATTTAATTTATTTAATTATATATATATTTCTCCAATCAGGTGGTGACACGTGTCACCTGGTTAAAGGAAAATTCAAGAGAAATAAATATGTGTATGGTGTGGTTTGAATCCATGACCTCTTAGTTGAAAAAGCCAAGGATTAACAACTAAGCCAACTACTCCTTAGTGATGTAAATTGCACCATTATATATATATATATATATATATATATATATATATATCTTATAATGAAGTCAGTGCTAAGGAAAAAAGAAGAAAAATGTTTGAGAGGAGACTCGAACATGGGTCACATGAGATATATAAAAGCACGCATATCAAATATTCGATTTAAAAATTATTCGATTTAAATGAAAAGAAATTTGATTTTAAAAAATATTCGAATATTTGATTTAAAAAATATTAAATCCAAATTTTAAAATATTTGAATACTTTTTTCAATTAAATTTATTTTCTTTTAAATCTAATATTTTTTAAATCGAATATTTAATATTTTAATAAATATTAAATTTAATTTAAATATGAAAAAGAAAAATTATTCAAATATTTTAAATCGAATTTCTTTTCTTTTAAATCGAATATTTAATAATTTCATATTTTAATTAAATCGAATATATTTGATTTAGTGATATGCGTGTTTTTATATATCTCATGTGACCCATGTTCAAGTCTCCTCTCAAATATTTTCTTTTTTTTCCTAGCACTGACTTCATTATAAGATATATATAGAATGATACAATTTATATTATTAAGTAGTAGTTGGCCTAGTGGTTAAGTCTTGACTCTTCTAACCAAGAGGACATGTGTTTAAACTACATCATGCATATATTCATTTTTCTTGAATTTTCTTTTAATATATATATATATATAATATTAAATAAATTAAATTAAAAATTAAAATAAATTCATTCAATCGAGTGATGACATGTAGGGGTGTTCATTGTTGGTACCCGACCCATTACTTCCTCGATTTGTATATTTTTTATTTTTTAATTCTAAATTTTTTATAAAAAAAATACATATTAAACACAAAGATATTTTAAAAAAAAATTCAAACTTAAAACTTAGAAGTGTATAATACAAACATAGAAAGAATTTATGAATTTAAATTTGCTTTTGGAGTAAAAATATTAAGAAACTTAAAATAAAAAGATAATTTGAAATATAAAAAATATATATTAAAAATTGTCAGGTCGGGTACCCAGTAAGGGAAAACTTCTGGCCCGTGTCCCGGAAAAATTACCGGGTCAAGTACCCGGCCCAGTCAGGTAATTTTTTTTAAGGAAATTACCAATCTTTTTTAGGTTCGAATCGTCGGGTCAAGTCAACCAGGTCGGGTATTTTTGAACACCCCTAATAACATGTGTAGTCATTTGATTGATTTTATTTAATTAAATTAAAACTAGAACCAAATTGATATAATAAGTAATTAACAAGGACTAAAAGTGTAATTATACAAATTTTACTTTAACTGCCACATCATCTTTCCGTTAGATTTTAACGGGTAGTCAAATTTTGAATTTTATTAGTTGAGTGGTCAAAACAAGTCAGTCAAAACTCAAAGGGAAAAAAAGAACATTAACTGAGTTTTAGCAACAAAGCAATTGAGATGTAGAAACTAAGATTTAAATCTTTCTTTCAACTCATCAATATTTAAAACATAAAAAAACTACATCTAAGGGGTGAACTGAAAAAAGAATTACTTTAAATGCAAAATAAGAATTACTTTCCTATGTATTACTATTCTTGATATTCAACACTTAACACATACTATGTGATGAAAAGTGGGCAGTTGCACAAGTAATAACATCTCAAAAAGTTAGGTCCACCAAATACAAACACATCTAATAACATGGTCCAATTCCAACTATTCCTCTCTAGAGGCCGGATCGATCCCTGTCGATGGGCTATCAGCAAAGTACTCCTGGTGCTTCACATTCACCCCATACTGCTCATTCAAACACAGTAAAACAATTATTTCTCCATACAAATGAAAATGCTAAGAAAAATTAACTCTTACTCATTCAAGACAGAAACAATGGGAATAAGCAAGTTTTGAACATATGAACGAGTCATCAAAAGGCTTTGTAACCAACTTTGTCATTAGAATATTCTGTGTATGCCTAAGAAGGCTGCAACCCACATTTCTCGTCATAACTTCGACAATGTAATGTTATAGAGCGAATAAATGTTTGCCTTTTGCTAAAAGCCTAAAATCTATGTTCCTATTTTTTCTGTATAACCACCGATGTCCAATCCATTTGTTGACTAATCCGGATCGGGTACTGCAAATGCGCATTATGGGGGCAACCCTCCTATCCTATTTTGCTCCCCTAACCTTGCTTAAGGGATCTAGTGCCTCATCCCACTAGACCCACTGGTTGTTGGTTAAAATCTTTGTTCCTAATATAAAATATAAGGCTCTAACAATCAGCTCCTATATAAGATTAAATATAATGCTCAAACCTCTGTGCTCAACTAATCTGTAATCTGATGGGAATTAAATTTCCCTTGAATGAGCTATTTAGTTATAGAGGCTAAAACATAATGCTCTAACATGTGCTAAAATTCCATTCCCCCAACTACAAACTAGGGAAATTGGAAATAACCGTCGGCATTCAGAAAAAGAGGCAGTATAAAATTTCACTGCATACCTCACGCAATGACTTTGAGAGATCATCCATCGTCAAGATTAGCCGCTTATCCTGTTCCAACAGAGAGTCAAACAAGCCAAAAGAGATCAGGAATCTTTAAAAACAAAGATAACTAGAGCACCTTTTGCTGCTTATCCCTTTTGTCCTTGACAACTGCAGCCTGCCTTGCCTTGCAATGCCTACATTAGGAGTAAAATGTCATAAGAAAACTTGCTAAATTAAACGCAAACATATCCAAACTTAAACTAATCAAAAGGTTACTAATTATTTAATACAATTCCCTAGCACCTAAAGAAACATTTGATGAATCCACATAAATTTAAGAACACTAAAACCTGGCCATCTCCACAAAGTCCTACTTCCAATTGATTTAACATCAAGAAATTTCAATGTTTCCCCGTTATTCGTAGTTTAAAGAACAAAAAGGGATATAATTTAAAAGTTTCGGGTGCCATACATAAGTGCATCACTCGCAACCTCGGCAACAAACTTCTGAGTGGCAACAGCAACAAGCCTTATTCTGCAAATGTCCAATAAGAATCAAACAGGAATAAAACATCGACAACTAACATTAAAGATTGATTTTTTTTGGAACCCTAGAACCAACTAAACGAAAAACAACTAGCCCAAGGCAGAGCTAGTCGGGTAAAGTAAGATAAAAGACTTGAAACATTTCTCGGAACCCTAGAACCAAGAAAGGAACAAATTCCCACAAATTTCCGTTTAGGCATTCAAAGATCAAAAAAGGGGAGAAGTACTTACAATCGAACATCGGGAGATTGAAAACCACTCTTGGATAAGTAATGTTCGACCAATTCGTCAGGTATCTGGCACAGCGAAGGTTGGGAAATCGTTAGAAACCTAAGAAAAGAGAAGAAATTGCTCGTTAAAAGGAAGTTGGATTTTGAAGAAGAAAGGGTACGGTGGGAGTGTAATCCATGAGAGAGGCAAGGAAATCGGAGAGGGCAGAGTCGTCGTCGTGCTTCCCATCGCT
Organism: Hibiscus trionum; assembly: GCA_030270665.1. Taxonomy (NCBI): domain Eukaryota; kingdom Viridiplantae; phylum Streptophyta; class Magnoliopsida; order Malvales; family Malvaceae; genus Hibiscus; species Hibiscus trionum. Next base: position 71,448,346 of record BSYR01000026.1, on the reverse strand, counting down.
GGATTGCGGGTTGTGGTTCATTCTCTCTTTCCCCAACTCTGCTTTCTGCCTTCGCTACGCGGGGTAGATTTTTCTTAGGCTTATATTACATTTAACTACATAAATTATGGGTAAATTATTACAATTAACTCGAAAATAACACTACACTTAAAAAAATGTTCAAATTTAACACTAAGTTGTTTTTATGACTCATTTAATTGTATGGGATTCCAATTGCCTTGAGCCGAGCTCTAGTTGGAAGCCTGTCCAGAATTGCTAACAGGAAATAATGGCGTGTTTTGGTTAATGAACAAATTGTAATCAAACCAAAATTGTAAAAAAAAAAAAAAAGTGTGATAATTGTTTAACCTTGATTTTTACTATACTCGAATCAAGATAAGATAGATGATAACATAATTCGAGTTTAATGATATTTGAATTCAACAAATATTTTAAAATTGATTCTTTTATTTGAATTATATTTTTAACATAGTATGAAAATTTATTATCAATATATATATATATATTTAAATAATAAAAAATTAAAACAAAAAATAACACACATTAATACGTACATATTCATATTTGCATGTGGATTCTAAACTCATTAAGAACAAAATTCATTTTCCCCTCTTGCCCTAGGTAAGAATTGTTAAAAAATATATAATCATATTTACATGTTAAATTTGAGATTGACTTATTCTCATCTTATATTGGAAAATTGTAGCAATTAATTATGATTTCCCCCACGTCATTATCTATAAAAATATATAATTATTTAACTTAACTGAAAAAAGATAATTATTTAAGTTTTTAAAAAAAATAAATTTAAAAATTATTGAGAACAAAAATTATTAATCATAATACATTATACAGAATAAGAGATAAATTGTTAACTTATAGCCCACACATGTATAAAAAGAATTTATATTCAATACACATGTTATTGAAACAAAAAAATTCACAATCTCATTAGATTAGGGTTTAGGGTTTAGGGTTAGATTTTATGGTTTAAATGTTAGGATTAAGGTTTAGTAGTTTAGAGTTTAGGGGTTATTGTTAGAATTTAGGGATTATATGTTATGGTTTAGAGTTTAGAATAATATGGTTAGGGATTTAAGTTTTAACCTATAAACCCTAAATTCTAATCATACTCCCTATATTCTAACCACAACCTATCAATTCTAAACAACTAAACCTAAGCCTCTAACCTATAAACCTAAAATCTAACCCTAAACCCTAAATTTAAGGTGCTTGTGAAAACTTTTTGTTTCCACTGTTGTCTTGAATAATTACCCGTATAAAAATGGGTAGGTATTTAACTTTAAAATATTTTTAATTTGAAATTAAATTTAGAATTACTATAAAGTATAGAGAAAATTTTTTAGGGTCTATGTGTTAGTTTAGGGTTTATGAATTATGTTGTAGGACTTGGAGTTTAGGATTTAGAACTAGTGTTTAGTGTTTTATTGTTTATGATTTAAGATTTTAAGATTAAGAATCAAACCTTATATTTTTTTGAACAATTTAGAAGAGATGGTTGGAGTATTTGGAATCTTAAAATCTTAATCTAATGAGATAAACTTTACACAAATTATGTATTAAAATATAACTTTAAATTATATAAATCAGGAGATAAACTAAGTGATTTTAGCGTATAATCATTTAATATTAGCGTATAAATTATGTATTAAAATATTACTCTGTGTTTTTAATTCCTAAATGATAATCTTCACATATTTTACTGTTAATCTCATCCATCGGTTTCACTTATCCAACGATCCAAAAAACGTGTAAAACTTAGAGAATTTTACACAGTGTAATTTGATCCTATCCCATATATATATATATATATATATATATATATATATATATGGGTTTTATTTTGATGCACAAGCTGTGTAAATTTTTTTTACACAATCCTTTTATAAAATTTAAAATCTAAATCACAAACCCTAGCAACCTAAACCCTAAACCCTAAGCCCTAAACTCTAAACTCTAAATTCTAACCATAAACCTTAAATTATATACCCTACATACTAAACCCCTAAACCCTAACATAAAACCCTAAACCCTAAACCCTAAAATTAAAGGGCTTGTGTAAACTAAAGTTTACACAGCTTGTGCATCAAAGTATTTTCCTATATATATATCTTGATTTTTTTGAACTCAACTATAGGTAATGTTACAATCCAAAGTCCTTTTGTACAACAGTCTCAACATGTAGAATAGAAAAAGACCCAATTTGAAAATTAGTGTGGGTGAGTCTTGCTCACCCTAAAGTAGAAGCGTTTGTGTGAAAAGTTGTTTACGGGATAATTACTACCCGTACTGAACTAGCAAAACGTGGGGTTACTTGTTCAGAGAATGTTGTGTGTATTTTGTTTTAAAAATGCCGAAACAACTGATCATATTTTTTTATCATTGTGAGTTTATCTGAATAATTTAGCAGAGATTATTTTCCTTTAACCCAACATTTGCAGAGATGCTTGGGATTTTTGAAGCATGTAGAGTCTTTGTTGACTCGAAATGTTTCACTCGCACTCCCTCTGCGTTGAATCGGATTGCCAGATGGTTGTATCTTGGATCAATCAGCCAAGCATAACCCCTTCCTCTTTTAGTGCATTAGCCAATGTATGTAACGGTTATTGTACTGGGAATGGTTGGAAGGTAATTTTCGCATATCGAGAGAGCAATGGTAATGCATACATGTTGGCTCGACAGGGAATTGGCTGACAATCAGATTTCTGTAGTGTTGATCCATAATTGTTGGCAAAATGACAAAAGATGCCCCCAACGTTTGCATGTTTTGTCATTTGGCCCTCTATTCTTTTTTTGGGTCCAAATATGCCCCCAACGTTTGCTTGTTTTGTCATTTGGCCCCATATTCTTTCTTTTGGTCCAAATATGCCCCCAATATTTCATTCATAGTCCAAATATGCCCTTGTTTGATGTAAACTGTCAATCAATTGACGGTCAACGACTTATAATTTTTTTTTGACGTGACATCAGTAGATCTTAATACATGGCAAGTCCAGTCAGCATCAGCTGTTGAACGTCAGTTGACTGACAGTTTCCATCTAACGGGGGCATATTTGGACCAAACTAAAACGTTGGAGGTATATTTTGACTACGAATGAAACATTGGGGGCATATTTGGAACCAAAAGAAAGAATAGGGGGCCAAATGACAAAACAAGCAAACATTGGGGGTATATTTGGACCCAAAAAAAGAATAGGGGGCCAAATGACAAAACATGCAAACATTGGGGGTATATTTGGACCTAAAAAAATAAAAGGCCAAATGACAAAACATGCAAATGTTGGGGGCATCTTTTGTCATTTTGCCATAATTGTTTGGCTTGAACCTTATTTTACAGCTATGCTCAGGTGTTGGGTGGTTGTCTGGGTACTAGCTTTTTAATGTCCTCGCTGTGTTGGAGCCAAAGTAGCTATTGGTGTGTTGTAAAAGGTGTTTTGTAATAATGTTTTGTCTATCAATGATCAATAAAATCGGGTACTCTTTGTCCCCTATTAGGATTCAGAGGGATTTTAAATGAGGTTCATTATCTTTTAAAAAATATTATGAGTAAGTTTAAATGTCACATTTGAGTCACTCAATTATTGATAAGGTTATATTTGGGCCACCCTTCATATTTTAAAAAATACATCAATTTCATCGTTTTTTTTCTAAATCAATTGTATACCCTTGTTAACACTAGAGAACTTCATTTGAAATCATTAATTAATCTAATACATAAATTGATATATATATATATATATATATATTAAATATGAAGGGTGACACAAATGTAACCTTACTCATAATTAAGTGACTCAAGTGTAACTTTTAATAATTGAGTGACCTGAATGTAACCTTACCCATAATTGAATGACCCAAATGTAACTTTTAATAATTAGGTGACCTAAATGTAACTTTACTCATAATTGAATTAACTCCATTATAGTTTCGCCTTGAGATTTTGAATTATTGGCGCTAAGAAAATTGTGACAATCAATTATGATTTCCTTCTATCCATTGCGTATAAATTGGGTGATTTCTTAACTTTAAAAAATAGAATTAAAATAATAATTATACTAATAAATTATATAAAATAAGAGAGAAACTAAGTGATTTTAATTTATAACAATCCAATAATGGAAAAATTAGGAAGATCAATCAAAACAAAGAATTTGACGATAATGAAGTTGATTTCTGACGCGCTCTAATAAATTCATACCTTTGCATAAAATTCTTAAAAAAATAAATTCCAAGTTTTTGTTGATTTCAGGTATTATTGAACTTAAATTTTATTGTCATGAATGATTTGTTTAAATTCGATTATGATAAAAAATCAAGTTTAAATAATCATTACACAATATTGAATTTTAAAAAGCATTCATGACAAGAACCTGCTTTATGAAAGAAGAATTCAAGTTTCATTAAAGTTAAATATTGAAACGTGACATATTCCGGGCATTAAATTATAAAAGGAGATTGTTCTTGTAAAAAAAACTTATTAATGCCTCTTGCTTATGTTTAATGGAATTTTTTAACTAAATATTTCCCCTAAAAATCTATCGACCAAAATTAGCCCTTTTTCCAATTGAAACCCAAAATAAAAGAGAATTCGAGATTGGTAAAGAGATCTCGATATAACTTGCTAACTGGGAGTTTATTGCTCAAATCGGAAATCGTATTCAACTCCGAAATTCTTTGCCCGACATTGCTAATTCTGATGGTGCAGTAGAAGTGGTCGGTTGAGAAATCGATTATGGCAGTGCTATAGAAGGGAAGGGAGGGTTTGGCTCCAAAAGTCTAGGTTTTTTATTTATCAAAAGGGTAACTTCATTTCTTAGAAACCAAACATACAAGTATTGTGGGTGGGGTATCAGGACCCCACAACATTTCTCCCTGAAACTTTTTTGCATACTTGGCCAACCAGTCGGCTGCCTGATTACAAGATCTCGGGACAAAAAGAAATGAACAAGAGGAAAAAGATTTTGATAACGATCTAATATCTTCCTCCACAGCCGAAAACGTCCAATCAGACGGGGATCCCCCGTTAAGACTGTTGATTACAACTTTGCAGTCTGCTTCAATGATGATGTTCCTGAAACCATTTTTGAGGGCCAATGACAAACCAAGTCGGATAGCCATAACTTCCGCCATTGCCGCAGACGAAGCAACAAACGGTTCAGATATTCCTTGGATAAAGGAACCTGAGTGATCCCGCGCAATAGCCATCGCTGAGACTTTCCCCGATTGGGGGTCATACGCTGCATCACAGTTAATTTTAACTGAGTGAGGAGGTGGTGGTATCCACTACCTCGGCTCCTCAGAGGTAAGATGCTTTTCCGGAAAGCTCGAGATGTTGGATTGACGGTATTCCATAAAGGCTCGTTCTGCTTGAAGCCAGACATCCCAGGGCACGTCTTGTTTTCCTTCGAATATCGAGGCATTTCTTGATTTCCACAGGGCCCATAAAAGAAAGGCAATGAGAGTACAACCATCATCAAAGTTTCCTAGCTTCCGAAAGTCATTAATCTTTATCCACCATTTCGGAAATCCAGGGAAACCAAAAGGGGACGATGAGTAATTAAAACCAGAGGCCTTCCAGGTTGCCTGTGCGAACGGACAGAAGAACAGGAGATGTTCGATCGTCTCCCCTTTTTTCCCACACCGTGGACAACAAGCAGAATCAGAAATTTACCATGAAAGCGAGACGCCAAGGTGGCCTTGGTTGGGACAATGTTATGGCACAATTTCCACAGGAAAGACCTAATTTTTGCCGGAGCCCCTAGACCCCAAATAGATTTCCAGAACTCCTTACTTGCTCTCGGGTCAGCACTGGAGGAAGGAATGGATTGATTCTCAGAGATTTCCTCAATAAATATGTAACCTGACTTTGCCGAATATTCTCCATTCTTCGTACCCGTCCAGATAAATGAATCTTTCACCCGAGGCCCTCCGATTGGTATGGATAATATAGCATTGGCCTCGACTGGATCAAATAGCTCCCTGATCTTTAACTCATTCCACGATCTTTGATCCAGATTAATGAGATAGCTAACAGATGGAGAGGGATAGTTAGGAGTTGATTGAGAGGATACCCGGAACTTAGGAAGCTTTGGGACCCAGTTGTCTTTCCATGTTGAAATAAATCTACCATTGCCAACTCTCCAGAGGCCTCCCTCTCTTATAATCTTCACCCCTTCCTTAATACCTGTCCAGGCCCATGAGGGATTAGCACACTTTGGTGCATCGAAGATGTTACCATTTGGGTAGTAGATTCCCCGGAAGGTTTGAGCAAGAAGGGAGTCCGGGTCCTTTATCACCTTCCATGCAACTTTTGCAATGAGAGCTATGTTGAAAATTCTAAGGTTCCGGAAACCTAAGCCTCCGTGGTCCTTTAGACGAAAAAGGTCCTTCCAATTAATCCAGTGAATACTTCGATCCTTTTCTGCGCCATTATTCCACCAGAAATTTGCCACTATCGAGCACAATTCATCGCAAAAAGTGACCGGAAGGAGAAAGCATTGCATGACATAAGTGGGAATTGCCTGAGCGATTGCCTTGATAAGAACTTCCTTACCCGCCAAGTTCAAGAATTTAGCTTTCCAACCCCTTAGTCGATTCTGAACTCGCTCTTTAATGAATCACAGGGCCTCTTTCTTACTTCGTCCCCAAAAGAAAGGTAGACCAAGGTAACGAGAATCCTTCTCCATTGGGCTAAATCTCAGTAAGTTAGACAAGTGAATTTTGAGATTGGAACTGACATTAGGGGAGAAGTAAACCGATGATTTCTGGAAACTGACAGATTGTCCTGTAGAAGATTGAAACTGCTGAAGGATTCGAAGAGCTGCTGTGCAATTTCCTTGGTCAACTTCTGAAAAAAACACGCAATCATCAACAAATAAAAGGTGGCTTATGACAGGGCATCGCCGTTTAATTCTCAGACCTGCAAAGTTGTCATTCTCAGTCTCTCTATTTATGATCCACGTCAGAATACTGGAGATGAAAGTGAACAAAAAGGGAGATAAGGGGTCCCCCTGTCTTAGGCCCCTCCCAGGTGCGCTCCCCATTTAAGACCAGGGAGAAAGAGACTGTGGTAACACATTTCATGACTCTGTTGATCCACCACTCCCCGAAGCCCAGCCTACTCGTAGCAAATTGTAAAAGTCCCCAGTCCACTTTGTCGTAGGCTTTCTCCAGATCAATCTTCAGTGCCATAAATCTCTTTTTCCCCTTTCTTGTCCTTTTTAGTGCATGGAAAGCCTCATTTGCAAGGATGATATTGTCATGAATAGATCGTCCTTGGATAAAGGCTGACTGAGAATTGGGGATGATATCTGGGAGAAACACCTTCAGTCTCGATGCTAGAATCTTTGTAATGATTTTTAATGAAAAGTTGCAAAGGCTAATTGGTCTGAAATGTGATACTTCAGATGGATTTGACTTTTTTGGAATTAGGACAATATTGGTCTTGTTAATCCCTGGGTACATGTCTCCATCCCTGAAAAAAGTGGTAACCATTCCGATTAGGTCCTCTTTCACTGTCTCCCAATAAAATTGGTAAAAGCACCTAGGAAATCCGTCAGGGCCAGGGGCTTTTGTCGCACCCATGTTAAAGACCGCCTCTTTTATCCCCGCTTCCGTCACATCTCTGCTTAGCTTAGCATTCATCTCCTCAGTTACCAAGCTGGGTATGACGTCGCTGAGGCACTGAAAATTCACTGATTGATCACGTGTGAAGACCTTCTGGAAGTGTTGCTGCAAGTAGGAACCTATATTCTCCATTTCCTCAATCCAAATTACATCATCCCTTTTAATTTTGATTATAGAATTGGTTCTGCGATGTTGGATGGTGGTGGCATGAAAAAACATGGTATTCTTGTCTCCCCATTTCAACCAATTGACCCTTGATCGCTGATGCCAGTATCTCTCCTCGCTCTCCCACTCAGCATCAAGCTCTTTTTTCAGCTTCATATACTCTTTCAACTCCGCCTCGGAAAGTTTCCTTCCTTGAAGGTGTTTTATCATGACCGCTAACCTTTGTTTCTTCTCATTTTTTCCGCTTCGTCTTTTCCTTATTCTATCTAGTAAGGCCAGTTCTGGTGCTACGAACTTTCCTCCCAAATCTGGAGACCACTCTTTCCCCAGGCGATATGTTCCACCCTTTCGATACCATCTGCGAGCATTCCTAATCCAGCAGCCATTTGGTTTCAAATTTGAAATCCTTTTTGTATTTTCTGGTCTGTCCCATAGTGAACAGAACAATAGGGGTGTGGTCAGAAGCGACGACAATCTCCATTATTCCCATAGCTTTAGGAAAAGCCATGCTTCATTCCGCTGAGCATAATATTCAAAAAAGTGTTGTTTTGGATGGTCGTTGTTATATTGTTTGTGTTTCCGATGTCGTGTTTCACATAGGACTTAATAATGCATTTAGACAAGATATAAATAAAAGAATTTTTTTCTAGGGTTGCTAACCGAGGTGGGACCTTAACGGGTTTCACACCGGTTTTCCCCGTGTAGCCTACTCAGACCGGTCAAACATCCGGACCGGGACGAGGGGGTTACATTTGTTGGTATCAGAGCCTAAGGTTTCCGAGACCTTGGGCAGGTAAGTGAGGTATGTTAAATTCTTGTATTGTAATTGCACGGTGTTTGCTTGCCATGTAAGCATGTTTGCTTGTTTATTAAGTATGCTTGGTGTATGTTGTTTGATCGTGCGTGTGTATTGCTTGAAGCATGTTGAGTAGAGTCTCATTGCTACTATTACATCGGAAAAAGAGATTTTTAAGTGAGGGAATCATACTTGAGCCACTTGGACCCTTTCCTTTGCTAACCCAGTTTGTATGTTAATTTGTTGTTGTTGTTGATTTATTGCTTTTTGGTAAGTTTGAGGCCAAGGCGTGGGCCGTGAATAGGTAAGTAGAAGTTGTGGTTTCTGAAAATGTGGATGATGTTGAGGAAGTTCTTTGCCATAGTCAGGGAAGTATGGTTGTACCGGAGTGGAGGTACAATCAGGGAAGTATAGTTCTACCGGAGTGGGATTCAGAGTAGTATCGATGTTATAGTAGATAAGCCCTTGGTACAATTTTGAGTTTGTTTTCTCAAGTTGATTCTGAATCTGTACTTCCGTATGTTGTTAGCAAGCATGCAAAGTTGAATGTGCCCGTTGAAGTGTTAGGGGTAGGTACGAGTACCTTAGTTCTTCTGGCGAGATCAAGGTAAGGGTCTCGTATGAGGAATCTGAAATTCAGAAATGTTAGCGGGTGATCATTGGGGTTCGGCCTATGGTTTTAAAACAAGACAGCCGATCAGTATCCGTGAGTGGGAATCGATTTGTGCGATTGGGAAGTGTGCGTCTAAGTTGTCTTCCAGCAAGGAGAGATGAAGTCGCTTCCGATATAGTTGAGCTGAGAAGGAAGTCTTGAGCTTTAACTCCAGATTGTTAGGTAGTGGGATGTTTTGAGTCGTCAGGACCGATGTTATAGAACAAGTTCAAGCATGATTGTTTGTGTGTGATCAGAACTGAATTTTGAGGTTTCGAGATGCTCTAAGAACGGTTTTGAAGAGTTAGGTTATGTTTGAAGGGTCAGCCTGAAGACAAGAGGACCGAAAACTATCAGCTGTGTACATGTGAAGTTGCAATTTCTGCAGATTCGTCCTTTTGTGTGAGCATACAAAGAAATTTGATATATCTGTTGAGATCTTAGACGTAGGGATGCATGTGACTAGACCTTTTGGTGAGATAGTAGTGGTTAGAAAGATGTGCGGAAGATGTTTGTTAATGGTTCAGAGTTATGTGATTCCAGTAGATGTAAAGTAATTGTCTTTTTACGGTTTTGATGTAACATTTGGCTTGTAAAACCCAGAGCTAGGGTATACGTTGAGACAAAGAGAGAGTTGCCTTGAAGTTGCAGATTTCTGTGAGACTGTAGTGGTAGGTGAGGATGTGAACTTCTTATCGAATGTTGATCCAGCTTTAGAGGTCAAAGATTGATTGAGTTTGGTTGACAGACTTGCCTAGCAAATGTGATGGATTCGATTTTTGAATGAATATTTGACCGCAGAATGTTAGAATAGTTTTTGTTTTCCTAAAAGTTTTTGGAAGTATTGCCCGGTTTGTCTCTTGATAGGGAAGAAGAGTTTGTTATTGATACCGTCTCCGAGTTTGCTCCTGTTTGGATTGCTCTGTATCTTATGGTTCCCGAAAGAATCGAGAGTGTTGAAGAATCAACTACGAGATTTGTTAGACCTTAGATTCATTAGGCCTAGTACATCATCTTAGAGTACGACAGTGCAACTTGTGAAGAAGAGAGAAGACGACACAAGAATGTGTTTAGACTACAGGTAGTTGAAATAATTGACAGTGAATAATTAGTATCCATTTCCGAGCGTTAGTGATTTGTTGATCAGTTGGGGTGTGCTCCAGTCTCTTCGAAAGTTGATTTGAGATCCGATTACTACCAGTTGAAAATGAGTGAAGTTGATGTACCGAAGACAGCTTTCGGGGCAAGATGTGATTACTTTGAGTTCTGGGTTGTGCCATTTTGTTCGACTAGTGTGTTAGCTACTTTTATAGAGATGCCGAGTAGAATACTTCCTGAGCTCCTTGATCAGTTGTAGTAGTCCTCATAGATGATACATGGGTATATTCACGTACTGAAGAAGACCATGACAAGCTTTGGAGTTAGTGTTGTAGACCCTATTAGAGAATCAATTGTATGCCAAGTTGAGCAAACGTGAACTCCGAGTCAAGGAAGATGTTCTCCTAGGACATGTAGATCAGTCGAGCGTATTAGAGTAAATCCTAAGTAGGCAGAAGAAGATGTGAGTTGGAAGAAATCAAAGACAATGACATGTATCTATAGTTCCTAGGTCTAGCATTGTTACTATCGGAGGTTTGTGAATGATCTTTTAAAGATAGCTACTCCTTTGACAAGTTGCTACAGAAGAATAGAGGTACATGAAAAGAATTATCCGTCACGAGACTTAGAGTTAATTACGGTTGTATTTGCTTCGAAGATTTAGAGACAAAACATGTATAGTAAGAAATGCACAGTACATACTTATCATCAGAGCATGAAAATATTTGACGACTTAGGAAGGGTTGAAACTTGAACATCATAAGTTGTTAGAATTGCCTGAAGACCGTAATCTCAAGATTGAGTACCATCCGAAGAGAGTCAACGTAGTAATCGATGCTTCGAGTTGTTTTTGCTGAACTATATTTGAGTTGCGAGCTATATTTGCCGGATTCAGTTTATCAAGTGATAGTGGTTCTGTGGCCAAATTTCGGGTTAAGCCTACATTGAGTCAGAGTACTTGAAGAGAAACAGTTGCAAGACAGGTTCTTGGCACCTCACGTGCAAGACATAGCAGAAGGAAGACCTTCAGGATACAGTATCAGAGATGATAAAGTTTTGCATTTCAGAGACATAATAGTTGTGCCGAATGATATAGTGTTTTGAGACGTATTGTTTTGGCCGAAGCACACGACAGTTCATTTGTATTGCATCTGAGTAGTATGAATACGTATTGTGGGTTGAAGACGAGTACTTCCAGATTGAGTTGATGAATGATGTGGTTCAGTATGAGAGTAAGTGTGTAATTCGCCAGCGTGTAAAGACCGAGCATCAGTTTTCTTCTAGTTTGTTACATCCGTGGAAGATTCTTAATGAAAGTGGGTAATAGATTTGAGGGACCTTGTGTCTGATTCGCCTTTGATTTCCTACGGGAGAGCTTAGCCGAGTAAACGATGATAGTTGCATCGAGTGTGCTCATTTTATACATGTTCACGTTACTTGTACTTTGTATAAGATGGCGGAGTCTTGCTTTAACAAGAGTGTGAGTTGCACAGTGTCTTGAAATCGATAGTGACTGACAGGGATTCGAATTTCAACTAGATTTTGAAGACGTCTACATAGTGCTTGGTTACCTATTGAAGTCAGATGGTTAGTCAGAAAAAGTTATCGGTCAAGTATTTAAACGGTGCCGTATGAGATTGTGAATCGGGCTAGTTCTGTTGTCTATCTGTTGCGGTTACCATCAGAGTTAGAAAAGGGTTCGTAATGTGTTTTGTGTATCTATGATTCGGGAATGTGAAGCTGATCCGTCTCGTGCTATGTTTGTTGAGAAGATTGAGTCGAGTTTAAAATTGGCATACATTGAAGGACCCGTAAGATCTTAGCATCAGATAGCTAATGTTGTGTGGTAAGTCTACCGAGTTGGTTAGTATGTTGTGGTGAGAAGGAGGGTGTGGAGGGGCAGATTTCGTGGTTTTTCATGTCCGATAAATTTCGGGGACGAAATTTCCTTAAGTGGGGGAGAGTTGTAACACCCGGGTTTGGGGGTCGGATGAAAATAATATTAAAATAATGTTTCGGGTTTCGGTTTTATAATTAAAATAATAAATTAATATTTGGGCTTCGTATTTTCAAAACAAATATTTTATGTTGGACTTAAATTGTTTTGGAAATCAAATCCCATGGATTTTAGAATTAATGAGATTGTCATCTCATTAATGGCAAAGTTTTAATATTGGGGATTTTTGAAATAGCCCAATAAAACAAAACCTCATTTCACCATCTTCTTCCCCTTTCTTTTCTTTTAAACGTGAACTCCTCCCCCTCCTCCCATTTTGCTTTTCCATCAAATCTTGCCTTCATTTTTTGAGCTCTTGCAAAGGTAACAACAAATTCTTTTTGTCCTCAACTTCCTCTTTCTTCCCATACCTTTAGTTTTCATTAAAAGTCATTATTTAGAGTTTTGTGTTTTTGGATTTTGGAAGAAAAAGATGCAAACTTTACCATCCATTGTTTGAGGTTTTGATTCTTTGTTAATAGATAAGTTAATATTAACCCAAGAGGTCCAACATACTAGATTTTTACATTGTTTTAAATTGATTTTCGGATTTAGGTTTTGAGGGGTTCTTGGAAGGGTTTTAGGGTTAGTTGTGGGTGTGTTTGATGTTGGAAATTGGGGGCTGATGGTTATACTATGTTTGGGTAGTGTTTTGAACATGTTTAAGGGTGCTTTGGATGACTACATTGCTGATTTTTGATGGATTTTTGTGGAAGTACGAAAATGAGAAATTGGAGAATGAATTTGGCTTTGAATTGTGAGGATTGTAGTGGATTTATGTGTTGGTGTTAAACTTCGGGTTTGTGGCTGATTTTGGGGCTAATGTATTGTTTTTGAATGGTTAGAAGCAAGAGAAGACAATGGAGAAGCTTCGGGCTCGAATACGGACTTGGATGCTTGGTAGACTTGTCGGCTTGTGCTAATGGAGTGGTCGGTGAGTGGTTATTGTTTTCGAATGATTTTTTTTAAATATTGGTTCAAGCATGTGGACCTAGGTTGGGCTTGGTAAACCCACCTAGAGTTGAGATTAGAGTGGTAGCCTAATCTCAAGCTTTAGTTAGAAACTTTCGGTTGAACTCTTAATTGCTTGTTATGCCTCATGTTTAATTGTGATCGTGTTGGCTATGTATAATGTGTTATGCATGTTGTTGAGGCTTGATATGATGCGTTGATATATGCATGTGATTTGGTTTGTGAATTGTGCATGATAGTGGTCATGGTGAGTACGTGCTAAGCACGGAAGTTGATATAAAATGATGTTGTGAAAGGTTATGGATTGTGTTTAATATTGGCACTAGTATGCTTGGGTACAATGATCGATCATTAGGATGTTTAGTGTGCACACATGAGTCAAAGTCGCGTGTGGCCTTGGTGGCGTTAAGTCATCAAGGAGGAGTACGGTGATGTAATATTCCACCGGAAATGTTTATATATTAGTCGGTGATGAGTGGAATCTCATCGACGGGGCGTGAGGATGAGTGGAATCCCCTCCGCGAGAACCGGTGATGAGTGTAATCCCACCGAAGGTAATGGTTGTGTTGGAAGTGAGTTCCAACGTGTTATCCGCGTATTCGAGTCATAGCTAGGTGCCAATATGAGACTTATATATATGTGCCATTATGATTGGAGGTGTGTGCCAATATGGATTGATATATGTTGTTGTTAATACATTGATATATGTATCTTCATGTGTTGGGCTTGTGAGTTGTTGATCATGGCATAGTGTTGATTATATGTTCATGCATCATGTATATTTCGGCTCATGTGGATCGGAGGTAAGATCATGCATTCTATCTTGGTTGTTGCTCGTGCTTGGACCCTGCATTGTCGAAGGTTTGTTTTATGAGCTTACCCTCACTAAGCTTTTATGCTTACGCTCCCTTTTTGTTCGACAATGCAGATCAGTAGTGTTGCGTGTAAAAGTGTCTATCGCAATGTAGTGCAAGTGTACACGACGCAAGTAGTAAAGTGATACTGGAGTATCGGATACCGTCTCCACAGGGACTGGGCTAACCCTTTCCTTCGCTATCTGCACAAGGGGAAAAGAAGAGATTTAATAGTTTGTCACGAAAATAATAAAAAATACGTAAATAAAAGAGTAGAGAAATCAAGATAGAGAGAATGGGCTGGTATTGAATTGCTCAGTAGTGCAGGTATTGAATTGCTTAGGAACTCCAGTTCTGTCGTTGCACCCGTCGCCGACAGCACCTGTCGCGGCGGCTGTCCGTTAGCTGTCGCGGCAGCGAACACACCAACTCCGTACTTCAAGTTTGGCAAGAATCCCAGATCTGCCTTGGCCTATCCCTAGGTCCAAGTCTGTCGATGATCACGTCTTTGATGATACCTCCCGGCGTGAATCGAAGGATGAACACCGATGTGTATGAATTCTTCTTTAGCCACTTAACCTTGCCCTATCCCTAGGCACAAGATAGTTCAACTATAAACTAGAGAACTCGCTCTTACTTCTTTCGTATACTTAACTCTCCCGATGCTAAGTAAATGGATAACCTCACAATGCTCTCCCGATGCTCTTGCAAGATATTAATAACCAAAATAAGAGAACTTGAAGTTTATTTTATTGAACTGAAAATTCCTAAAACAAAAGCAACCCTTACAACTACTTTACAAAACAACCCGTGGCCCTAGGGGGAATTTAGAACATGTCGGTGACGGGTAAACGGCAGGGGGGTTTAGGTTATCGGTTTATGGGGTAGAATGAGGGATATCTCCTCCTAGGTTAAAACTATGCCCTTATATAAGCTTTGGGCTCAAGTATTCTATGTTAACAAGGATTACAACTTTAATGAAAAGTAAGATTCTAATAAATACTAAATCTCTAAGGATTCCTACTTTTCAGCCGTCTCCTTGTTTCATGGGAATTCCTCTCCTTGAGCTTTGGCTTGACATATCTTTTGATCCGGGGCTTGGAAAATTATTTGGCTTTCACACGACAGACGAGCAGATTTTTCTCTATCTATCGAGGTTCACTTTACTTTTCCTCTTCATAAGGTTGATGTCACCTTGCTGTCACGACAGGTCCATGACAGGTTCGTCTTCTTCGTCTGCTTGTTCAGTTCAGCTCTTCTGCTTATCTGCCCTGCGCCTGCCTTCATCGTCAACTATGGCAGCTACCTGCAAAATATGCCATCTTTTAATAGAATCCGTGCCTTTTATAAAATTGTGATGTTTTACTGAAAACTAACCTAAATGCAATGCAATGATGCTTGAATGCAGCAGTAATATGGGTTAAAAAGGGTGTAAATAATAGAACTTTTACACACTCAACACACCCCCAAACTCAAGTTTTTGCTTGCCCTCAAGCAATTAAGACTTAGAAAAAAAATGAAAATTTTTGTGTTGGCCTTCAAACAGTGAACTGTCCCTTACCCGTCGCTCATTCTCTGTGGCGGCAGCAACCTGTCGGAAAGATTAGGATCTGTCCGGAATCTCCCTATAGCTCTCGTGCAGTGTGTGCATGCTTGTGAACAGTTATATGCCAAGACTCTCTTAGTTTCACTAGAATATTCAACTCTTAACTTGAATTTTTATGCCAAAGTTTATCTTTTTGAAGACACATTTTCATGCTTCTTTGATTTTCTGTTTTGATTTTTATTTTTCAAGCTAAAGTTTCACTAGAGCCGGTTTCGGGCACCTCTAGCTAACTTCCTAGAGCCGGTTTCGGGCACCTCTAGGGCTATTGAGTCTATTTTGCTAAACTTCTTTCCTAGAGCCAGTGTTAGGCACCTCTAGGGGCTATTCAAGTGCTAAGCTTCCTATTCTAGTTTGGCTAAAAGAAATCTAAGCATTATAACAGTCACAAAGGTGTTTAAGTTTTCAGAACTATAGAAAGGCTCTAAACTTCTCCTTAATCTGTCCTAAAGATGCTGCCACGACAGTGCTCTCATGACAGGTAAGTTAACTTCACAGTTTTAAGCCAACAGTTTTATATTTTCTGATTTTTTTTAGAGAACTTAAATAAATAAAAGACACAACAATTAATAAAAAATGTACTTAAGACTCCATTAATGATGGAGGGTTGCCACCCCCAAACTCGAGGGTTGCATTGCCCTCAATGCAAAATGACATGAAAAATAAAATAAAGAAAAAGTACATCACAAAATATAAAGGCATGCAGCAATAAGAGGTAAAAACTTAAATTTTAGTCGCTGCCTCGATGCTGCTGCTGACACGGATCTGATGGTGGCGTCTGGGCTGTGGAGGAGGCTGGGCAGGTTCAGGGGCAGGTTGCTCCACGACCTGGATGTCGGAGCTGCTGCCTCTGAGAAAGTGGAAGCAGCATTGCGTCGGGTTTTCCTATAAGACATATTAGTGCAAGGGTTGTGAAAAGTAAATGAAAGCAAATGAAAACTAAAAAGGGAGAACAAGTAAGAAAGACAGAAGTGAGTGAAAATGAAAATGAAACGGGGTTTTATAGTGGTCGAGGTGCTGCCCGTTAATGCTGTAACGACAGGCGTGAATAACGGAGCGGCAGATTGGATTTAGCGTGTCTAACACGCATTTATTCGTCTGTTACGCGTCTGCCGCACGCTTCTGCGTCTGCCGTGTCAGTCTGTTGACAGCCTGTCATATCCGTCCGCGGCGGCAGCCAAAACGACAGGTTTCCATAAATGGGCTTCAATGGGCTGATGGATCGGCGGTGGGCTTGGGTCACTTCTCCTTTTCTTCTTGACTCCTTTATTTCCTAAAAACATAAAAATAGAAAAACATTATTTGAATAAAATAAACCTAATTCCTAATAAATAATAATAATAATAAAATAAATAAAAAATTAGGTTAAATTAGGAATGCCTTGTGGGGCATCTCCTAAAGTAACCACTTCCTGACTTCCTGGGGCTTCAGTCCCCTGATAATGCTTGAGGCGTCGTTTCCGGTACTTCTTGAAGTCCATCTGTACCCTCCATCTGGTGATTTTTCTCATGGTGGGGGCTCCTTTCTTTCTCTTCCCTTTGTAGTCCATGAAGTCCTCCCTTCTTGGTAATGTTTCTGAGGGCATGAATATATGATTAGAAATAATCAAATTCACATTCGGCCACAAACTTACCTTGTTTTCGTTGAATGTTGTTGTGGTTGAATATAGCCCTTGCTGTCGTGTCTGCTGCTGTGACAGGCAGTTATTTTGACAGCCTGTTGTCAGGTTACTTTGCAGGTCAATGGGACATTGGTAATTGCCATCGCTCTCTATACTAAATTCTATTGACCACTCGTAAATCTCCATCAGTAGAGACTTTGATGATTCTATGTCCACCGGCTTTGGTTCCTCTAATACCTGCAATGGAATTGGTGAGTTTTCATATAATTCAAACGGTTCGTTTATTACCTGCTCATATTCCATCGGCGAGGCATTGTCATTGGGTAGCTCTTCTAGGTGGTCGTGCGAGTGCCATGACAGGGATGGATGTGTGCAATCTTGGTTAGGCATAATCGAGGTCGTGGGTTGAGAGTTTGCCTCTGATGTGGTTGCTGCTTCAGCATCAGTTGTTGTCGAGGCGGCAGTTGCTGCCAAGGCGGAAGTTGCTGTCGAGGCGGCAGTTGCTGTCGAGGCGGCAGTTTCTGTCGAGGCGGCAGTTTCTGTCGAGGCGACAGTTTCTGTCGAGGCGGCAGTTTCTGTCGAGGCGGCAGTTTCTGTCGAGGCGGCAGTTTCTGTCGAGGCGGCAGTTGCTGTCGAGGCGGCAGTTGCTGTCGAGGCGGCAGTTTCTGTCGAGGCGGCAGTTTCCGCTTTGACTGGAGTTTCTGCCTCAAAAGTTGTTGATGCCGTGACATTCTCTTGAATTTCACTAAGCATTGTCGCGGTGTTGCTCCATTCCGGCTCCTCGGTCATTGCCATGGCATGTTGTTGCTCAGACTCATCATATGTTGGGTATTCCTTCACATGGGCATCCTCGTCGTCTTGTCTCAGGATTTCAGGTTCATCTGTGGCATGAATGAGGACTGGTCTGCTCAAGAGTTCATCCATCTTGGCGATACTTGCTTTCGTAGAGGCTGACACTTTTTGAGAGATTGCCAAGAAGGCTTGCAGTGTGTCTTCTAAGGATTTTGACTGCTCTTGAGGATGATGACATTGCCAGGGCAGGTCGGGTTCTGCAGCAAAACTGTTATGGTATAAAAAATTTTGTGGGTTTTGATCGTACCATAAAAAATTTTGCTGCTGCGACATCGGCATTTGCTGCCCCTGTTGCTGCCACGGCTGCTGCCCTGGCAGCATGTCTTTACGGTAATTGCAAGAACTTTCCCACATCAACTCTCGAATGGTTTTTCCTGGCATGTTGATGCCCTTGAACCTGTATTTTCGCCTGAGTTTTTTTTTTGTTAAAAAATAATAAAAATAAAAAATAATAATAATAAAAGAAAAGTGTAGAAGCTAGGGTAAGAGTGTGTTGCCAGTCCCCGGCAACGGCGCCAAAAACTTGTTGCGTGTAAAAGTGTCTATCGCAATGTAGTGCAAGTGTACACGAAGCAAGTAGTAAAGTGATACTGGAGTATCGGATATCGTCTCCACAGGGACTGGGCTAACCCTTTCCTTCGCTATCTGCACAAGGGGAAAAGAAGAGATTTAATAGTTTGTCACGAAAATAATAAAAAATACGTAAATAAAAGAGTAGAGAAATCAAGATAGAGAGAATGGGCTGGTATTGAATTGCTCAGTAGTGCAGGTATTGAATTGCTTAGGAACTCCAGTTCTGTCGTTGCACCCGTCGCCGACAGCACTTGTCGTGGCGGCTGTCCGTTAGCTGTCGCGGCAGCGAACACACCAACTCCGTACTTCAAGTTTGGCAAGAATCCCAGATCTGCCTTGGCCTATCCCTAGGTCCAAGTCTGTCGATGATCACGTCTTTGATGATACCTCCCGGCGTGAATCGAAGGATGAACACCGATGTGTATGAATTCTTCTTTAGCCACTTAACCTTGCCCTATCCCTAGGCACAAGATAGTTCAACTATAAACTAGAGAACTCGCTCTTACTTCTTTCGTATACTTAACTCTCCCGATGCTAAGTAAATGGATAACCTCACAATGCTCTCCCGATGCTCTTGCAAGATATTAATAACCAAAATAAGAGAACTTGAAGTTTATTTTATTGAACTGAAAATTCCTAAAACAAAAGCAACCCTTACAACTACTTTACAAAACAACCCGTGGCCCTAGGGGGAATTTAGAACATGTCGGTGACGGGTAAACGGCAGGGGGGTTTAGGTTATCGGTTTATGGGGTAGAATGAGGGATATCTCCTCCTAGGTTAAAACTATGCCCTTATATAAGCTTTGGGCTCAAGTATTCTATGTTAACAAGGATTACAACTTTAATGAAAAGTAAGATTCTAATAAATACTAAATCTCTAAGGATTCCTACTTTTCAGCCGTCTCCTTGTTTCATGGGAATTCCTCTCCTTGAGCTTTGGCTTGACATATCTTTTGATCCGGGGCTTGGAAAATTATTTGGCTTTCACACGACAGACGAGCAGATTTTTCTCTATCTATCGAGGTTCACTTTACTTTTCCTCTTCATAAGGTTGATGTCACCTTGCTGTCACGACAGGTCCATGACAGGTTCGTCTTCTTCGTCTGCTTGTTCAGTTCAGCTCTTCTGCTTATCTGCCCTGCGCCTGCCTTCATCGTCAACTATGGCAGCTACCTGCAAAATATGCCATCTTTTAATAGAATCCGTGCCTTTTATAAAATTGTGATGTTTTACTGAAAACTAACCTAAATGCAATGCAATGATGCTTGAATGCAGCAGTAATATGGGTTAAAAAGGGTGTAAATAATAGAACTTTTACACACTCAACACACCCCCAAACTCAAGTTTTTGCTTGCCCTCAAGCAATTAAGACTTAGAAAAAAAATGAAAATTTTTGTGTTGGCCTTCAAACAGTGAACTGTCCCTTACCCGTCGCTCATTCTCTGTGGCGGCAGCAACCTGTCGGAAAGATTAGGATCTGTCCGGAATCTCCCTATAGCTCTCGTGCAGTGTGTGCATGCTTGTGAACAGTTATATGCCAAGACTCTCTTAGTTTCACTAGAATATTCAACTCTTAACTTGAATTTTTATGCCAAAGTTTATCTTTTTGAAGACACATTTTCATGCTTCTTTGATTTTCTGTTTTGATTTTTATTTTTCAAGCTAAAGTTTCACTAGAGCCGGTTTCGGGCACCTCTAGCTAACTTCCTAGAGCCGGTTTCGGGCACCTCTAGGGCTATTGAGTCTATTTTGCTAAACTTCTTTCCTAGAGCCAGTGTTAGGCACCTCTAGGGGCTATTCAAGTGCTAAGCTTCCTATTCTAGTTTGGCTAAAAGAAATCTAAGCATTATAACAGTCACAAAGGTGTTTAAGTTTTCAGAACTATAGAAAGGCTCTAAACTTCTCCTTAATCTGTCCTAAAGATGCTGCCACGACAGTGCTCTCATGACAGGTAAGTTAACTTCACAGTTTTAAGCCAACAGTTTTATATTTTCTGATTTTTTTTAGAGAACTTAAATAAATAAAAGACACAACAATTAATAAAAAATGTACTTAAGACTCCATTAATGATGGAGGGTTGCCACCCCCAAACTCGAGGGTTGCATTGCCCTCAATGCAAAATGACATGAAAAATAAAATAAAGAAAAAGTACATCACAAAATATAAAGGCATGCAGCAATAAGAGGTAAAAACTTAAATTTTAGTCGCTGCCTCGATGCTGCTGCTGACACGGATCTGATGGTGGCGTCTGGGCTGTGGAGGAGGCTGGGCAGGTTCAGGGGCAGGTTGCTCCACGACCTGGATGTCGGAGCTGCTGCCTCTGAGAAAGTGGAAGCAGCATTGCGTCGGGTTTTCCTATAAGACATATTAGTGCAAGGGTTGTGAAAAGTAAATGAAAGCAAATGAAAACTAAAAAGGGAGAACAAGTAAGAAAGACAGAAGTGAGTGAAAATGAAAATGAAACGGGGTTTTATAGTGGTCGAGGTGCTGCCCGTTAATGCTGTAACGACAGGCGTGAATAACGGAGCGGCAGATTGGATTTAGCGTGTCTAACACGCATTTATTCGTCTGTTACGCGTCTGCCGCACGCTTCTGCGTCTGCCGTGTCAGTCTGTTGACAGCCTGTCATATCCGTCCGCGGCGGCAGCCAAAACGACAGGTTTCCATAAATGGGCTTCAATGGGCTGATGGATCGGCGGTGGGCTTGGGTCACTTCTCCTTTTCTTCTTGACTCCTTTATTTCCTAAAAACATAAAAATAGAAAAACATTATTTGAATAAAATAAACCTAATTCCTAATAAATAATAATAATAATAAAATAAATAAAAAATTAGGTTAAATTAGGAATGCCTTGTGGGGCATCTCCTAAAGTAACCACTTCCTGACTTCCTGGGGCTTCAGTCCCCTGATAATGCTTGAGGCGTCGTTTCCGGTACTTCTTGAAGTCCATCTGTACCCTCCATCTGGTGATTTTTCTCATGGTGGGGGCTCCTTTCTTTCTCTTCCCTTTGTAGTCCATGAAGTCCTCCCTTCTTGGTAATGTTTCTGAGGGCATGAATATATGATTAGAAATAATCAAATTCACATTCGGCCACAAACTTACCTTGTTTTCGTTGAATGTTGTTGTGGTTGAATATAGCCCTTGCTGTCGTGTCTGCTGCTGTGACAGGCAGTTATTTTGACAGCCTGTTGTCAGGTTACTTTGCAGGTCAATGGGACATTGGTAATTGCCATCGCTCTCTATACTAAATTCTATTGACCACTCGTAAATCTCCATCAGTAGAGACTTTGATGATTCTATGTCCACCGGCTTTGGTTCCTCTAATACCTGCAATGGAATTGGTGAGTTTTCATATAATTCAAACGGTTCGTTTATTACCTGCTCATATTCCATCGGCGAGGCATTGTCATTGGGTAGCTCTTCTAGGTGGTCGTGCGAGTGCCATGACAGGGATGGATGTGTGCAATCTTGGTTAGGCATAATCGAGGTCGTGGGTTGAGAGTTTGCCTCTGATGTGGTTGCTGCTTCAGCATCAGTTGTTGTCGAGGCGGCAGTTGCTGCCAAGGCGGAAGTTGCTGTCGAGGCGGCAGTTGCTGTCGAGGCGGCAGTTTCTGTCGAGGCGGCAGTTTCTGTCGAGGCGACAGTTTCTGTCGAGGCGGCAGTTTCTGTCGAGGCGGCAGTTTCTGTCGAGGCGGCAGTTTCTGTCGAGGCGGCAGTTGCTGTCGAGGCGGCAGTTGCTGTCGAGGCGGCAGTTTCTGTCGAGGCGGCAGTTTCCGCTTTGACTGGAGTTTCTGCCTCAAAAGTTGTTGATGCCGTGACATTCTCTTGAATTTCACTAAGCATTGTCGCGGTGTTGCTCCATTCCGGCTCCTCGGTCATTGCCATGGCATGTTGTTGCTCAGACTCATCATATGTTGGGTATTCCTTCACATGGGCATCCTCGTCGTCTTGTCTCAGGATTTCAGGTTCATCTGTGGCATGAATGAGGACTGGTCTGCTCAAGAGTTCATCCATCTTGGCGATACTTGCTTTCGTAGAGGCTGACACTTTTTGAGAGATTGCCAAGAAGGCTTGCAGTGTGTCTTCTAAGGATTTTGACTGCTCTTGAGGATGATGACATTGCCAGGGCAGGTCGGGTTCTGCAGCAAAACTGTTATGGTATAAAAAATTTTGTGGGTTTTGATCGTACCATAAAAAATTTTGCTGCTGCGACATCGGCATTTGCTGCCCCTGTTGCTGCCACGGCTGCTGCCCTGGCAGCATGTCTTTACGGTAATTGCAAGAACTTTCCCACATCAACTCTCGAATGGTTTTTCCTGGCATGTTGATGCCCTTGAACCTGTATTTTCGCCTGAGTTTTTTTTTTGTTAAAAAATAATAAAAATAAAAAATAATAATAATAAAAGAAAAGTGTAGAAGCTAGGGTAAGAGTGTGTTGCCAGTCCCCGGCAACGGCGCCAAAAACTTGTTGCGTGTAAAAGTGTCTATCGCAATGTAGTGCAAGTGTACACGAAGCAAGTAGTAAAGTGATACTGGAGTATCGGATATCGTCTCCACAGGGACTGGGCTAACCCTTTCCTTCGCTATCTGCACAAGGGGAAAAGAAGAGATTTAATAGTTTGTCACGAAAATAATAAAAAATACGTAAATAAAAGAGTAGAGAAATCAAGATAGAGAGAATGGGCTGGTATTGAATTGCTCAGTAGTGCAGGTATTGAATTGCTTAGGAACTCCAGTTCTGTCGTTGCACCCGTCGCCGACAGCACTTGTCGTGGCGGCTGTCCGTTAGCTGTCGCGGCAGCGAACACACCAACTCCGTACTTCAAGTTTGGCAAGAATCCCAGATCTGCCTTGGCCTATCCCTAGGTCCAAGTCTGTCGATGATCACGTCTTTGATGATACCTCCCGGCGTGAATCGAAGGATGAACACCGATGTGTATGAATTCTTCTTTAGCCACTTAACCTTGCCCTATCCCTAGGCACAAGATAGTTCAACTATAAACTAGAGAACTCGCTCTTACTTCTTTCGTATACTTAACTCTCCCGATGCTAAGTAAATGGATAACCTCACAATGCTCTCCCGATGCTCTTGCAAGATATTAATAACCAAAATAAGAGAACTTGAAGTTTATTTTATTGAACTGAAAATTCCTAAAACAAAAGCAACCCTTACAACTACTTTACAAAACAACCCGTGGCCCTAGGGGGAATTTAGAACATGTCGGTGACGGGTAAACGGCAGGGGGGTTTAGGTTATCGGTTTATGGGGTAGAATGAGGGATATCTCCTCCTAGGTTAAAACTATGCCCTTATATAAGCTTTGGGCTCAAGTATTCTATGTTAACAAGGATTACAACTTTAATGAAAAGTAAGATTCTAATAAATACTAAATCTCTAAGGATTCCTACTTTTCAGCCGTCTCCTTGTTTCATGGGAATTCCTCTCCTTGAGCTTTGGCTTGACATATCTTTTGATCCGGGGCTTGGAAAATTATTTGGCTTTCACACGACAGACGAGCAGATTTTTCTCTATCTATCGAGGTCCACTTTACTTTTCCTCTTCATAAGGTTGCTGTCACGACAGGTCCATGACAGGTTCATCTTCTTCGTCTGCTTGTTCAGTTCAGCTCTTCTGCTTATCTGCCCTGCGCCTGCCTTCATCGTCAACTATGGCAGCTACCTGCAAAATATGCCATCTTTTAATAGAATCCGTGCCTTTTATAAAATTGTGATGTTTTACTGAAAACTAACCTAAATGCAATGCAATGATGCTTGAATGCATCAGTAATATGGGTTAAAAAGGGTGTAAATAATAGAACTTTTACACACTCAACAAGTAGCTTGTGGGCGGCAAGGGGAAGGAAAGGCCTCCAAGTGTCACTTTTGGTTAGCTCAAGTATGAATTTAAATTGAAAGATTGTAATAGTCAAGCAATGGGATAAGTGTTGTTGATTTGAGCTTTGATGTATGTTGATGTCGGTTTGGCTTTAGGATGCTTTGTTTGAATTGTAAACCTTGTCTATGTTGCATGTCATGAATGCTTATATGTTTTGCTGTTCTAAGGCATGAACCTCTAAGTGCTAAGTATGTCCTCTTTATGGTAAATGTATGAATCTCCCCGATGCATGATCCTTGTTCGTTTTGATTGTCATGTATGTTGATATCTTAGTTGCTGAAGGTTGTATGTATGTCGTTTGTGGCTAGGGGAGTCGTAAATCGCATCTAGGGTCGAGTCTTAAGTCGTTTTGCTGAAATTTGGAGTCTTGTAGTGCAGGGCGTATCGATACGGTCTTGCCCTTCAGGACTCAGTTTTGGCTTGGTGTATCGATACACGTGGGTGTACCGATACGCCCAAAGCTCACTGGAAATCTGAGATTTTGGTGAGACTTTGGCGTATCGATACGAGCTCTAGGCGTATCGATACGGGTCTGTCTCGTTGACTGCGAGATGTTGACCGAGGAAGGCGTATCGATACGCCCAAGGGCTGTATCGATACGGTCTCACTGGTTTGACTTGGGGCAGTTGACTTGGTCAAGGCGTATCGATACCCTCTGTAGGTGTATCGATACGACCTACTTAAAAGGGAAAACGGGCTGTTTAAAAGTGTTGTTTTGGATGGCCGTTGTTATATTGTTTGTGTTTCCGCTGTCATGTTTCACATAGGACTTAATAATGCATTTAGACAAGATATAAATAAAATAATTTTTTTCTAAGGTTGCTAACCGAGGTAGGACCTTAACGGGTTTCACACCGATTTTTCCCGTGTAGCCTACTCGGACCGGTCAAATGTCCGGACCGAGACGAGGGGGTTACAAATAGAATTAAATTGTATTATAGAAATGACAATTTTGCCTTCACTATTTAGCCTATAAATAGTGGGAAATTTCACTCATTTGATACAGCCCTAAGCAAGTGTTTGCTTTAGAAACACTCTCATTGGTTTTCATAAACCTACCCTGAGTGTTGTTTTTGAGTTGAGAGAAGAGCAGTACCATCAGAGTCCACTCCATCTTTCGGGTGTACGAAATTTGGAGAGCCGTGCTAACCTCGGGGGGCCTTTCGTCCATTGTAGCGATTACACACATCGGAGCGAATTCGCTTCTAAGGCAGTGGCTAATACCACGACACGGTTTGGTATGGTTTAATTATTTTATTACTTTTCAGTCAGTGCTAACGCCTTGTTTTGCAGTAGTCTATTTTTCCAACATACTTTGGGCACTTATTTTTTATTTATGCCAGAATTTTATGGTAGCTGGTTCGAATTCGTCAGCTAATAATTCAAACACTAATAATTATATAAAAACAATAACTCTAAAAAGGTAAATACTTGTAATACGATAAAAAAAAACTTTAAAATCTTTTAATAATGATAAACCGATATCTTCCTAAAAGAATAATAACATTTGACTCAATAAATCGATACCTTCTCTAGATAACAATCATAATAATAATAATTCTAATACTAATAACACTTGACGTTATCAATGATCTTCTATTTCAAGCGTAGCATTTTCTCTTAAAACGGTATGCTTGAGCTGCAAGTTCAAAACAAACAATTTTGTCAGTGAATATATATTACAGCAAGTTGTCGACCGAGACCATGAACTTGGATTAAAAAATACATAAATACAATAAAGAAACAAAGCCGCCACACGTTACTTCATTCTATTGATCAACTTCCCCGGGCATCCATTAAACAAACAAAACCGCCATGTATCGGAAAGAGAATGGAGAGATCTTAAACTATAAACATGACGCATGATGTAAGTGAATAGAACGTTCGATAAACTGTTCAAGAGTTGTTCGTAATTTGTTCATATAATATCTGATTATGTTCGCTTAATAAACAAACGAATATAAATAAACGTGTGTTCGATTCGTTTATATTCACGAACAGATTCGTTTATTGACTCGTCTATTTATTAATAGAAAATATTAAAATAATACATTCATCTATTTTGTTAGAGTTGTGATCCAATTCCTATTGCGGATGAGATTTATGTTCTCTGCTAGCTAGAGTCTTCCGAGTTGGTGGCCTTCGCTGGTATCTTTCGTAGATTGATCTCCTCCGTAGACTAAGGTTTTCCAGTATATATATCCCCTGCGGTACGAAGGAGTTCAAGTCCAAGTTGAACTCGATTTCTACTTTTGTGTCCAATGAAGAATAGGAAACATATTACATTTACAATCAATATTGATAATTTGACAAAATTAGTAACTCAAGCTAATATTTAATAAAACATACCATTGTAAATAACAATAAAAAAGCATAAATTTTAATACATTAGTCATTTATTTACACCGTTGTAAATAAGCATTGATCATTTGTTTACACTATTGTAAATAAGTATTGATAACTTATTTACATCTGGTCACTTGTGTTTGTGAACATATAAATGAATATGTTCGTAAATGTTAAAGGAATGGAGCCTAGACACAACAAATAATACACGAACCAAGTTCGAACATGATATTAAAAATTTAAATGAATGTGAATTGAACATGAACAACTTCAAAAATAAATGAACGAACACAAGCACAACCTTATTCGTTTGAGCTTGATTTATTTACACATACTTAAGGATGGCAATAGGAGGACAGGTTTTTGGCCGCCCTGCCCCGGCCCGAAATTTAAAAATTCTATCCCGAACCCGCCCCAAATTCAATATATTTAAACCTCGACCCCACCCGACGCCGAAATTTTAATAAAAAGCCTAACTAAACCCGCCCGACCCGAAAATTTAATAAAATATTAAATATACTATATAAAAATAAGATATATATATATATGTATATTTAATTAAAATTATACCGAAGCATGAATACAGATAGACATTTCACCCAATCTGATCGAGTTCTGACTTGATCTAACTGTTGAGTGGATCGATTGAATGATCAAGACTAAGAGGGGGTGAATTGGGATTTAAAAACTTTGTGGAGTGAAAGGGCAATTTAAAAATGAAGAACAAGAGATTTTAGAGTGGTTCAAGTTACAAATGAACTCTACATCCACTACCTTAGCTACCACTAAGGATTTCAACAATTCACTATTTGTTCTTCCCCTTTTCAAGGCTTAGGAGGTAACCTTTACACAACCGATCAAATTTTCTACCCAAAATTTGACCAAACCCTCACCAATAATCAAAGAAGAAATTGGACAAGAAGTATATCTCTCAAATACAAATTTGTCCCTAGAAGTACAACACTCAACCCAAATTTGAAGATAAAATAAGAATTGGATACAACACAATTTGGGAATTACAAGAGATTGGAAATTTAGCACACTTGAGGTTGGATTTTTGCTTGAATGTTTGTCTTTAATGCAATAGTTGTTGCTGGCCTTCAAAGAGCTTCAATTTATACCTCCTCTATTAATTCTAGCCGTTTGGGTGGTTAGGGAATTGAATAGAGCCGTTGGAACCCTCTCTTACCACCATAAATGCACTTCTGCAGCTATCCGTATCGGTACACGGGGATCCGTATCGATACCTGTCTTAAAAAAGAAAGAGTCGTTGTACACAATAAATAGGGGTATCGAAACGCACGTAGGCGTATCGATACGGGGGATCGAAACAGATGGGACCGTATCGATACCTTTTTCTCGACTTAGCTCACTGGAAGTTTTCGTTTCGATACGGGGGTTTACCGTATCGATACGGGTCAACTATCAATTTAAAATTTGGTTACCTAACAACTGACACCAACGGTCGAAAGCATTTAAAATGATCTGAATTAAAAATTCGTTAAATCCGTATCGATACGGGTGGATCTGTATCGGTACACCATTCAAACTCTTTCAGACTTTACAAAGGAGCGTATCGATACAGATTGAATCTGTTTCGATATGGTGTTTCGATACGGTTAAGGACGTATCGAAATGAGTTCCTCCAGTAGCCAACTTTGTAAAAAAGGTATCGGTACGGCTGAAAGCGTATCGATACGCCTGGACGGTTTTCAATAGTTTGGCCTTGGAACACTTAGAAAATATTTTGAGTTTGAGTTTTTCAAATCAGTTTTAAAGTGTTGGTGATTTAAAACTTATTAAGAGACTTATAAAAGCAATTTTAAGTTTTTCAAATTGATCCTTAATGATTTAATTATATCAAAATTAAGCATAGGTTTCACAATCTCCCCCTTTTTGATATAACAAAACTCAAACTTAAAATTTTTGACACTTTAAAAAACTTTGCAAAATTAACTCCCCCTTAATATAAGCTATGTAACTTTTAAGTTGAAAATCAAAAAGTTTTTAAGTGTTGTGAGCTTCCCTCTCCCCCTTTTTGTTAGATCAAAAAAAATTTGAGACAAAGTATAGTGCATAACATAGGCAAAAGGTATAAATAGGCAACATAAATATCATTAAGTTCAAAATAAAGCATAACATTAACTTAAAAATCCAACAAAACATAAATTCAAAGCATAGGTTTAATAATAAAGCAAACTTAGTCCTAAGAACATGAAACAAAGGTGCATAAATAGAAATATCCTAGATGATATGCATGAGATGCAAGGAGAAGCTACTAGGCATCATCATCGCCTTCTTCATCATCTTCATCTTCATCGACAATTGGATCATCATTCCTCATGCTATTACGCCATTCATCATGGAAAGCGGAGAGAGAAATATTTAAGGAGTTCTGACCGCTTTCAAGAGAAGTTAGATGATTCTCCACGTTCGTCATCTTTGTGTCAAAGCTTGTTTCAAGAGCGGTTAGACGATTCCCCATATCCGTGCGCAACCCCGTGAATTGCTCATTAAGAAAGGTCATAAGAGCATCCATGGAAGGTTGAGGAGGAGGAGGTGGAGGAGCTTGAGGAGGAACTTGATCACCTTGATTTTCCAATTGTGCCGCGGCCTCGGGTGGTAGCTCGGAAAGACGTAACCAACTACAATTAAAATAATGGAACTTACCCCGTGCAAGAGAGTGTTCATCAATAGGATCAGTGAGGGGAGTTGGGAAGTCAAACGAGCAATCAATATCCTTTTTCACAAAGTAATAGCTTAGGGTCGTACCATAGGTGAAGGAGGTGACAAGAGAGGTGTAGCGATGTTGCACAAGGTAAAAAATCTCCGCAAACATGATACGAGCAAGGTTTGGACGTTTTCTCTCACGGAAGCAACGAATCCAAAAGTCATCCACTTGACGGATGGTAGAGTACTTTCCTCCGGAAGGCCTAAACCACCAAGAAACCATCAAATGGAGGATCCGATCTTGAGCATTGAGGGCGGTGACGGAACCACTAAGAACATGGCCTAAAGCATTCTCATAATCAAGGCCTTCATCCTCCAAATTGAAAACTTCACATATAGATTTGACATCAAGGAGGATTTTCTTGCCCATGAGATAAGAACTAACTCCGGTAACAACCCCATTACGATTAGCATGGCATTTGGCATTAGCATAAAAGATTAAAACCAAAAGATGGTAATAAAACCCGGGAATGGAGAGAAAATCCATAAACTTCCAAAGTTGAAGCAAATGAAGATATTCAAATTTGAATCGCTCCGAGTTAAGAAAAGGAATGAATATTACCCTTTCCGGACGAATCTTGTAGTTTTCGAATTTCCGAAAATATGTGAGAGCTCCGGTGGTTTCAAAGGAATGTTCATAGATTTGGGTGTAATTTGGACGTGCACCCTCTCCGGGATTAGATGATTCACCGGTTTGAACACGAGGTCTCTTCCTAGATTCCTTGGGTGCCATGAACTAGAAAAACAAAAAAAAAATCAAGGTAAAAAAAAAGTTTTGCAAAATAAAATTTGAAGAAGAAATTTTGAAAAACAAAATTTTGTTAAGAAGACAAAAATAAAAACAGAACAAAATAAAAAAAATTAAAAAAAAAAGAAAGTGTTTTACCTTGATAGGGATTAAGGAAGAATGAAGAAAAGCCTAGCACCAAATTTGATGAGAGAAAACCTTAGAGCTTTTGAAACCCTCTTGAAGCTTTTGAGTTGTGGTGTGAAAATGTGAGGGGGGAAGAGCCTATTTATAGGCTAAAAACGGCTAGGGTTTTTAGGGTTTTGAGAATTTTAGTTTTGGTAAAAGTTGAAGACTTTAAATGCCAACTTAAAAGCTGTCTGCGCAATCGCGTATCGATACGCATGAGGGTGTATCGATACGAGGGTAAAAACGTAATTCCCATAAAACTGCCCGTTGAAGAATCGTATCGAAACGGATGAAATACGTATCGAAACGATTGAAGCTCGTATCGAAACAGGTTTAACCGTATCGATAACCGTTTAAGGCAAAATGAAGTCTGGGAAGCTAATGAAGTACTCGTATCGATACGCGTAGGGCCGTATCGATACCCTATGCCCAGAAATTCATTTTAGGCCTAAAGAACAACCATAGGCTCGATTTTAACACCTCCTAAAGGAATGCAAATTATGAATGAACAGTTCTAAGCATATTTGAATAGAATCATACTCCCCCTAGCTATAGGCATGGACATTTTCAAGATTTACAACACACAAACATGCAGTTTCACAAGATCAAGCAATTTTAAGCACAAAGAGGTCCTAAAAGGTCAAGATAGGCTAGCTAGACCTAACTCTCTCCTAAGGGACCAAAAACGCTCTTTGTCTAAAGGTTTTGTAAATATGTCCGCTAATTGATTTAAGGTGTCTACATACTCTATAACCACATCTTCTTTAAGGACATGATCTCTAATGAAATGATGACTTATTTCTATGTGTTTGGTTCTAGAGTGTTGGATGGGATTTTTTGTTAAACATATAGCACTAGTGTTGTCACATTTTAGGGGTATGGTTTCAACTTTAATTCCATAATCTAAGAGTTGTTGCTTCATCTAAAGGACTTGAGCACAACAACTTGCTAAGGATATGTACTCGGCTTCGGTGGTAGATAAGGCTACACTATTTTGTTTCTTAGAGAACCAAGATATGAGCATACTACCTAGGAATTGACAAGTTCCCGAAGTACTCTTCCTATCAATTTTGCATCCCCCATAATCCGCATCCGAATAAGCATGAAGGTTGAAGGTGGAGTCTCTAGGGTACCAAAGACCTAAACAAGGAGTATCTCTAAGGTACCTAAAGATTCTCTTAACGGCTATAAGGTGAGACTCTCTAGGACTAGCTGGAAACCTAGCACACAAGCAAACACTAAACAAGATATCCGGTCTACTTGCGGTAAGGTAAAGCAAAGATCCAATCATAGAACGGTAAAGCTTAGAGTCAACACACTTACCTCCTTCATCTTTGTCAAGCTTTGTAGAAGAGCTCATAGGTGTGGCTTGAGGCTTTGCATTCTCCAAGCCAAACTTCTTGAGCATATCCTTTATGTACTTTGCTTGATTGATGAAGGTGCCATCACTCTTTTGCTTGATTTGGAGTCCCAAAAAGAATGAGAGCTCCCCCATCATGCTCATCTCGAATTCACCTTGCATTAGCTTATCAAACTCTTGACAATGACATTCGTTAGTAGAACCAAAAATAATATCATCAACATAAATTTGAACTACTAAGATGTCATTTTTATACATTTTTATAAAAAGTGTAGTGTCCACCTTACCTTTTTCAAAACCTTTTTCAATTAAAAAGTTTGAAAGTCTTTCATAACAAGCTCTAGAAGCTTATTTTAAACCATAAAGAGCTTTAGTGAGTTTGAAAACATGATTTGGAAATTTTGAGTCTTTAAATCCCAGTAGTTGTTCCACATACACTTCTTCATTTACAAAACCATTTAAAAACGCGCTTTTAACATCCATTTGAAAAAGCTTGAAATTATGATAACATGCATATGCAAGCAACATCCTAATGGCTTCCATTCTAGCTACGGGTGCATAGGTTTCATCAAAATTTATTCCCTCTTCTTGAGTGTAACCTTGTGCTACAAGTTTAGCTTTATTTCTCACAATGTTACCACTCTCATCTAGCTTGTTCCTAAAGACCCATTTAGTTTCTATGGTAGATTGATTACTAGGCCTATCAACTAATGTCCAAACGTTACTTCTCTCAAATTGATTTAACTCTTCTTGCATAGCCATAATCCAAAAATCATCTTTCAATGCTTCTTTTACATTCTTAGGCTCTATGCATGAGATAAATACAACATGATTCATTAATCTAAGAGAAGATCGAATGGTTACCCCCTTGGATGGATCACCCAAGATTTCACCATCTTTGACATAGTTGAACTCCCTTGGGTAGCTCACTTCCTTTTCCTCAAGAGCCAAGTCCTTCAAGGCTTCAAGAGGAGGATCTTGTGTGTCCTCTTCTTTTGTTGGAATCTCATCCTCCTTTGAAGTTTGTCCTCCATCAAAGGCATTTATGATTCCTACATCATCATCATCACAAGAATCCTTCCTTGGAAGGAGGTTATCATCGAATACAACATGTATAGATTCTTCTACTACTAAAGTTCTTTTGTTAAATACTCGATAGGCTTTAGATGTTAAAGAGTATCCTATGAAAATAGCTTCATCACTTTTTGCATCAAATTTACCTAAGTTATCTTTTCCATTATTTAAAACAAAACACTTGCAACCAAAAGGGTGAAAATAGCTAATGTTAGGCTTTTTAGATTTTAAAATCTCATAGGGTGTTTTCTTTAAAATTGGCCTAATCATTACTCAATTAACAATATAGCAAGCGGTGTTTGTGGCTTCCGCCCAAAAATATTTAGATAAATTGTTTTCACAAAGCATAGTTCTAGCCATTTCTTGCAAAGTTCTATTTTTCCTCTCAACTACCCCATTTTGTTGAGGAGTTCGAGGAGCCGAAAAATTGTGGCTAATACCATTTTCATTTAAAAAGTCTTCAAACCCTAAATTTTGAAACTCGGTTCCATAATCACTTCTAATATATGAAATTCTAAGTTCAAGATCATTTTGGGTTAGTTTTGAAAATGTGATGAATTTTTCCAAAGCCTCATCTTTAGTACTTAAAAATAGAACCCAAGTAAATCTAGAAAAATCATCAACAAGTACAAATGCATAAGACTTACCACCCAAGCTCATAGTCCTAATTGGCCCAAATAAATCCATATGGATTAGTTGTAAACATCTACTTGTAGAAACATCATTAATGGATTTAAAGGAAGACTTATGTTGTTTACCCTTAGAGCATGCATCACAAATTTTATCATTTGAAAATTTAATCTTGGGTAAACCTCTAACTAGATCAAGGGAAACTAGTTTTTTTAAAACACTAATGATAGCATGTCCTAGTTTCCTATGCCACAACCATGCATCATTTTCATTTTGTGCTACTAAGCATGCATGATATGTATGAATGTCATCTAGATGCACCATGTATATGTTCCCTATGCGATGACCTATGAGCATAATATTATTAGATTTAATGTCAATAATTTTGCATCCATTTTTATCAAATAAAACATTAAATCATTTATCACACAATTGACTTATGCTCAACAAGTTATGTTTAAGACCATCAACATACAAGACATTTTCAATGAGAATAGTAGAGTGATTACCTATGGAGCCAATACCTTTAATGTGGCATTTGGAGTTGTCACCAAATGTCACCACTCCTCCACTTTTTGGCTTTAGATTCATGAATCTACTCTTGTCTCCGGTCATATGCCTTGAGCATCCACTATCAAGGTACCATGAGTTTTGACTTTGTGCTTTGGCCTTGTAGCAATGCTCCCCCTACAAACAAAGATATTAAGCTTTTGTTTTTGGTACCCAAATTATTTTGGGTCCATGAGTGTTAGCTCCCAAAACCTTGGTTCCCTTAGGAATCCAAGATGGCATAGCAATAATGTTATTAGATTTTACAAGTTCCTTATGAACCCATACACTTCTAATTCTTTTAGTTCTTCTATGTCTAAGAAGACTACCTTGTTTGTAGTTATTAGTCTTTTTCTTAAGTTGGTTTGTTTTAGAAGAGTCACCAATTTCATGCTTCACACTACCAACATTTTTAAAGAACTCCTTGAGCTTGTTCAGCTCATCTAACACCTTTTGGTGTTCACTGTTGCATTGAGATAAAAGATTATTAAGATCAACATTTTCATCTTGAAAAAATTTAAGTTCATCTTTCAACCCTAATATCTTTTTCTCAAATTTTGAATTAGCTTGAGAGAGTGAGTCATTTTTCTCATTTAGCTCCAAAATGATTTTCTTATTCCTAATGACCGACTCTTTATATTTCTCAACTAATTCATCATAGACCTCTTGTAACTCATCATATGTATCATTTAATTCATCATATGTAAAATCTAAAGATGATGAGTTAGAGGTTACCATGGAGGAATCTTCCTCAAGTGCCATGAGGCAAAGGTTGGCCACTTCTTGTTCGTCATCCTCTGATGACTCCTCATCACTCCAAGTAGCAAGTTTGGCTTTGAGCTTCTTCTTCTTCTCAAAGTCCTTCTTCTTGAGTTGAGGGCACTCCGAACGTATGTGACCGGGTTTATTGCACTCAAAGAAAATGATTTGATCCCTTGCTTCTTCTTTATTCTTACCTTTGAAGTCCATCTTTCTTTGAATTTTTCTTCCACGATTGGACCTCATGAATCGAGAGAACTTCTTGGCTATCATAGCCAATTCTTCAAGGTCATCCTCCTCGCTAGCAGAGCTTTCCTCAAGTAATGAAACTTTAAGAGTTATTCCCATCTTCTTCTTCTTTTCAACTTCTAACTTCTCTACTCTCTTCTATTCCTTCTTCTTTTCTTCTTCCCTTCCTTGTTTCATAATCTCATGAGTGAGTAGAGAACCCACTAGCTCATCAAGCTTTAGAGTCTTCAAATTTTTAGCCTCTATGATGGCGGTTCTCTTCCCATCCCAAGATTCGGGAAGTGAATAAAGTAGCTTCCGGATAAGCTTGTCTTCCGGTATGATCTCTCCAAATCCTTTGAGCCCATTGACTATTGTGGAGAAACGATCAAACATCTTGGACACCGTCTCATCGGGCTCCATCTTGAAATTTTCATAACTAAGATTGAGAATTCCAATCTTAGTTTCTTTGACATCATTGGTTCCCTCATAGGTTGTCTCAAGAGTGTCCCACACTTCTTTGGCACTCTCAATGGATGACACTTTGGAATAGATGTCCGGACCGAATGAACAAAAGAGCATGTGGAGAGCTTTGTCATTTATTTGGATCTTTCTCCTTTCTTCTTCACTCATTTCCACCTTTTTCTTCAAGACCATTCTTCCTTCACTATCTTGCTTCAATGGAATATAAGAGCCATCTTCAATGACATCCCAAACTAAATAGTCATTGGACTTGATGAAGAGACGCATTCTATTCTTTCAAAATGGATAGTTGTCACCATTGAAGAAGAGAGGTTTTGTAGTGGATTGTGACTCATACATGCCCGAACCGGAGGTAGAAGCCATGGCTTGATTTTTTGTTGATCTCACTCTTCCTAGGAACTCCTCTTATGGTTGTGAATCCTTCAAAGAGGTAGGCTCTGATACCAATTGTTGAGTGGATCGATTGAATGATCAAGACCAAGAGGGGGTGAATTGGAATTTAAAAACTTTGTGGAGTGAAAGGGCAATTTAAAAATGAAGAACAAGAAATTTTAGAGTGGTTCAAGTTCCAAATGAGCTATACATCCACTACCTTGGCTACCACTAAGGATTTCAACAATTCACTATTTGTTCTTCCCCTTTTCAAGGCTTAGGAGGTAACCTTTACACAACCGGTCAAATTTTCTACCCAAAATTTGACCAAACCCTCACCAATAATCAAAGAAGAAATTGGACAAGAAGTATATCTCTCAAATACAAATTTGTCCCTAGAAGTACAACACTCAACCCAAATTTGAAGATAAAATAAGAATTGGATACAACACAATTTGGGAATTACAAGAGATTGGAAATTTAGCACACTTGAGGTTGGATTTTTGCTTGAATGTTTGTCTTTAATGCAATAGTTGTTGATGGCCTTCAAAGAGCTTCAATTTATACATTCTCTATTAATTCTAGCCATTTGGGTGGTTGGGGAATTGAATAGAGCCGTTGGAACCCTCTCTTACAACCATAAATACACTTCTGCAGCTATCTGTATCGGTACACGGGGAGCTGTATCGATACCTGTCTCAAAAAAGAAAGAGCCGTTGTACACGATAAATAGGGGGTATCGAAACGTACGTAAGCGTATCGATATGGGGGATCGAAACGGATGGGACCGTATCGATACCTTTTTCTCGACTTAGCTCACTGGAAGTTTCCGTTTCGATACAGGGGTTTACCGTATCGATACGGGTCAACTACCAATTTAAAATTTGGTTACCTAACAACTGACACCAACGATCGAAAGCATTTAAAATGATCTGAATTAAAAATTCGTTAAATCCGTATCGATACGGGTGGATCCGTATCGGTATACCATTCAAACTCTTTCAGACTTTACAAAGGAGCGTATCGATACAGATTGAATCTGTTTCGATACGGTTAAGGGCGTATCGAAATGAGTTCCTCCAGTAGCGAACTTTGTAAAAAAGGTATCGACACGGCTGGAAGCGTATCGATACGCCTGGACGGTTTTCAATAGTTTGGCCTTGGAACACTTAGAAAATATTTTGAGTTTGAGTTTTTCAAATCAGTTTTAAAGTGTTGGTGATTTAAAACTTATTAAGAGACTTATAAAAGCAATTTTAAGTTTTTCAAATTGATCCTTAATGATTTAATTATATCAAAATTAAGCATAGGTTTCACACTAACCCGATCCAATTAATGTTTTTGTTTAAAAAATGGGGCCCGGTCGGGTTTTTTTTTATCAAGGGTGAGGTCAGGTTGGGCTAGGATTTAGGGTAAAAGTATCTAACCTGATTCAGGATTAATAGTGCAATTTTACCTTATATTTTTAGAGATGTTTAGAACAATGCCTCATCTTTATATTTTTTTACAATTAAGTCTTTAAAATTGATTTTTTACAATAAAGTCCCTGAAATTATTTTATAATTAGGTCCTATAATTGATTTATATATATAGAGACCGGTTGAGTTATATAAATTTTGGGTCAAATTTTTTAAGGATAAGATCGGGTTTGGATTTAGGGTTATTAATTTTGGATCAAATTTGGGTTAGCCAAAAACATGACCCGGCCTGTACCAATCCCTAAGCAGAACGGAAATTTCCACCTTAAACTCGAGCCCGCATCCTGATTCAATGTTTATCAAAACAAATCCGACCCATCTCGAATAGAAAATCCAAGAAAAAGAACTCTGTTCAAAACGGGACAGATGATGCCAGGTTGGGACAAATTTTTATAATTTTACCATCGCTACATGTACCGTGGTGTTTTGAGGTCACTGCTCGCATCATTACTAATTGGCATATATTTTAATTTAAATAAAATAAAATCTGTGGTTACCAAGTTAAACGTAAAAAAAAGAAGAAAAAGAAACTATTGTTCCATCACATTCTCTGCATATAAATAACAGATAGCCGTCATTTTGTTTCTCTCGTGTTCACATTCTTACCCCATTTTCCACTACCCAAAGCAACCCACGCACCACCTCATTTAGCTGCGTTAACCGCAATATGGCCACCGTCGCCAACAGCACAGCAGTGGCGCAACCATGCTTGACACGGCACACTCCCGTGCCCTATCTCCTCGGAGGACTGGCTTCGATGCTTGGTCTCGTCGCCTTTGCGCTGTTGATCTTAGCTTGCTCCTACTGTCGACGGTCCGGTCGTCCGCACAACGCCGGTGAAGACGCCGGAAGAGATGTCGAAAGGGGTGAAAATGATTGGGATTTGAACAAGCAGGTGAATGTTTATGAGGAGGAGGTTTTTGTGATAATGGCTGGTGATGAAAGGCCTACGTTCTTGGCCACCGCTGTATCCACCAAAGCTTCCTCCTTTGGTGGTGAAAATGGTAACTTTAACGACGGCGAAGGATCGGAGGCGGCTGACAGTGGTGGTGTGAAAGTGAAAGAAGAAATGGGTAATTCATGATCTCATCACAATTCAATTACTGGAAATGGGTAATTAAAAACAAGAGAAGATTTCAAATTTCATGTATCAAATTTTGATTCTTGATAGAAATTTTTTTTATTTTTAAAGTGGATCGATTTCTTAAAATAATTTTTTATGTTTAATTTATTGATTGATTAATTTAAATATAACATCAGAAAGATTTATAAAATAATAATTATTTTAATTTTAAAAAATAAACTATTGAAATCTACTAATTAGTTTAGTGGTTAAGAATATTCATATTATCACATTTTATATGAGTTTAAATTTCGGTATGAAAATATAATATTTCTCTAATTAATAAAAAAATTAAACTATTAATTTTCTTTAAATCAATTGGTTAATATGGACTATGGAAGACGGCAGTTTTCTCTAGGTCTCATGCAGTGCAGCGGACACGTGCGTTTCTTTAATTAGTAGCAAATCTTTAAGAACACGTGCGTTTCTTTAATTGGTAGTAAATCTTTAAGAAGATAACCTGTCTGGTTTGCGCGGCAACCTGACGCCTGAATTTCAGCATTTGTTGTTAAAATTAAATTTTACGTTCTTTTTTGTTGAATTTTACATCCCAATGTTATAGGTTAAAGTTTAAATTACCTCCTCAACTTTAAAATCTTAAATCGAATTTTAAATTTTGACAACGCACACACACCGTGAAGATAAACTATTCTACTCTATATCTCCTAGTAAGGGTGGATTTATAAAGCCCCTTGGTAGTAAACTGCATACCCATTTCTTTTTTTTTGGGAGTTGCCAAGTTTAGTCTAGTGTGTGAAAGGAAAAAAAAAAGAAATATGCATACCCATTTGAGAAAAAGCATAAAGAAATCTCCATGCCTATTTTTTGGACCTATTTTTGAGTTTTTGGATTCCCATTGCCTTTGAGGGATAATATTTTTTCACTAAGACCACACAATAGGTTTTGATTATATTGATGTAAAGGTTGCGTTACATTTGATTTTAATTCGGATTCAATGATTAAAATTCAATATCAATTGAGTTTGGGATAATGACAACAATGCTCCATGTACTTTGCCAGAATGTTCAATGTGGTGTCTAAATTTTCTGCGCGCTCAATGTGTCCCTGAAGTTTACTTCCATCATGTAAACTGCCCCTCGACTTTAACGTTGTTATATGGTGACCTGGCTTGACACGTGGAGTAATAATAATTTGCCACGTGGCGTTTCGGCTCAAAAAAAAATAACTGAAGTTAAATGAAGGGCATCTAAGCAAATTAACCCTTTTTTACATGGAAAGAAAAAAAAGACAAAAATAATCAACCCTTTCTCTAATGGATTCTCCATCATCTACAGCTTGGGATCTTCGATTGTACACACTGCAAAAAAAATAGCATTTCCTCCTCAGCCATTTTTTTCTTTTTCAACCCCAAAATCATAAGAATAATCATATAGCTAAGATGGTCTGCATAAAGTACCTGGCACGCCATTGAAGCTTCCTTTCATCTTCATAATCTTACTCTGTGGAATCTAAACTTCCTCTTTCTGAGCAAATGTTTTCCCATGAAAGCTTCTCGGAGCGAGATTTTATTCTTTTGTTTTTCTTTCCGATCGGGATCCTCTTCAGTTCATCTTTGAAGCTTTTTGATCTTTTGCAGGTTCGGAGAACCATCACTATTTTTTTCGTCAATTTTCATCCCTATGTACGCCTCAAATAATCTTCATGTTCACACTTTTTCTTTTTACCCTTCTTTTCGAGTATGGAATTTGAAAGGTTCAACTTCCTCTATATGCCATGATTGGTGACTAAGCTTCCTCTTCTGTTTTTGCTCTCGTCCAGGTACGCGTACCAGTTAATTAAAACAAGAAACATACTTTTTTATCTTTCGATCCCTTTAACGGCTTGAACGAAAGACGAACACAGATTGAATAATGGTATAAAGGCAGCTACTACTAGAGTTTATAGTGAAAAAGCTAATAGAAGAGACGGGGAAGAAGATGAATGGCGCGGTTCATTTTTTCCTTTTTTATTTTATAAAATAAGATGATCAAATTGCTTAGATGCCCTTAAATTGTTTTTTCTTTGTCTTTATTTTGATCGAAAATTTTACGTGGCAGCATAAGAACATGTCATGTGTCCTACCACATCACAGGTTAACGGTGTTAGGGTCGGGGGCGTTTTAAATAACGGAAGAAAACTACAGGGGGCAATTGAACGTTTACAAACTTTAGGCACCACATTGAACATTCTGGCAAAGTACAAGGGGCATTGGTGCCATTATCCCATTGAGGATTTATACAATCAATTTAAGTGATGGGTGTAATAGTAAGGTACAATGTTTTCTTAAAGGAGTATTTGAGTTTGAATCTTGGAGATGATATTATTGAGAGGGACAATCACATAACAGAACATAAACCTTAAAATAGACATGTTAGAGTTTTAATACGAAAATTTCAATGAAAAATTCAAATATTTATGCTCACTTAACCAAGCTATAAATTTGTTTATCACTTGAGAATGAGTTCAACTCTCGCATTTAACGTCAAACTCAATTAATCACACTCAATCTCAAATTTGCATTAAGAATTCTCAATATTAATTAAAATATAAAAAGCTTCTCTGTGTTGTTAATATCTACGTAGGTAAGGCGTCAGCCATCACTTGATTGTTTTCATTACGAGCCGGGCTCA
This sequence comes from Hibiscus trionum, assembly GCA_030270665.1. NCBI lineage: Eukaryota > Viridiplantae > Streptophyta > Magnoliopsida > Malvales > Malvaceae > Hibiscus > Hibiscus trionum. The sequence goes on along the minus strand of BSYR01000026.1, from coordinate 71,406,941 downwards.
GCCCTCGGCATGCGACAAACATATTATTAACCCATTGGCATTAACCATCTTCTCTCGGGCATATCCACAAACACCTTCTGGCCCATTTTTCCTGGCAGAATTAATTCATTGGACACCTCAAATTGCTTCAAAACGAATATGTGGTTGAGAGTTCAATCCTTACTCTAAGTACGGAGTAGCTTTAAAACTTATGGTTAGTGTTTATTTTTTTTTATATAAATCGATAAAACGCGAATAATCAGTCATTGAGTTCACTCTAGTGAATACTTGAAAACAAAAACAAAATGTATTTTTAATTCCAACATCGGTCGATTTAGTTTGGTGAGACAACAAGTCCCTTGAGTAAATAAGATCAGAATTCAAATTCTTTTATTTTGAATGAAGTAAATTATGTTGAATTTATCGCCTCAATAATGAAATTCTGCATTACCTATCCAAATTAATCAGCCAATAAATTAAATTTTAATATTATATAAAATACTTTTTATAAATCAAATCAAAATTAAATCTAAGGATTATTATATTATGGGCTCGTGCAAACTCTAATAATTGTGATAATCGAGCTGTTAAAGCTAAATGAATGGTTAGTTAGCATTATTTTCCTTTTGTGAATCCAAAAAAATCTTTTTTTATTTTTCATTAGAAGGAGGTATAATAAGAAAACTAGTCATTAATGTTTACACGATTTTCTCAATTTGACCATTTTTAGTTAAGTTTCCTCCTTTTTTTTTCTTTCAAATTTACCATTAATTGCTTCGGTAGCAATAAAAATGGAAAAATAACTTTTTTGCTAATCTATATTTACATTTTTTATCATTTGACCATAAAAAGTTATAAATGTAGCATTGAAAGATTATATTATTCAATTAATGATATTTTTATTTTTAATGATTAAGGGTCAAATTGAATAAAAATATAAAAATAGGGGCTAAAAAGTTATTCTACGTTTTTAGCTATTAGATCAGAAATTAAAAATAAAATTGAACAGAAGTCATGATAGGGACCAATATTTTCAAATAAAATAATACAAAGATTAAATTCTGCTAAAAGGTATAGGAGTACATTTAAAGTTTTAAAATAGTACAGGGAAATCAAACATATGAAACCCAATATATAAGGGGCCAAATTGGTAAAACAAAATATAAACATTAAGGAGTAAGGTTATAATTATGCCAAAACAAGAGATGCCAGCTTTAGACACATAATGATACCGACAGATAGTTGCCAGTTATATTCGTTATCGTCAGTTCCAACTTCCGATTTTCATGATTATTTATTTGATGGGTTCTGCTCTGTTGTTGCACTGGCATGGCATCATTAATTCATTATCAATATCTTTTTATGTCACTAGCATCATATTAGGTTCATATTACGTTGGATTTTTAGGCCAAATGAAAGTCAATATTTAGAATATAAGGGATGTTGGAAAATAATTGAGGATATATGTCATTTTTTATAGTATACAGGAGACCTCACCACCTGCACATAGCGAGGTTTGAGAAAAAAAATATTAAAAAATTGGACCTCGCCACCTATACATAACGAGGTTTGAAAAAAATATTAAAAAATTAGACCTCGCCACCTGCGCATGGCGAGGTCCCCTAATGTAGAAAATGGCTTTATATCCCCAAATATGCTTCAACATCTCATACATTTCAAATATTTACTTTTATTTGAATTATTTTCCAAATTTCTCCATCCTATTATTTATTAGTGTAAACTATATAAATGGGGCAATTTTAAATTAAAACCCTCTTTTATTCATTATTTGAAAAAATGACTCTGCGAACTTTTATTTAGAAAAATAACCCCCAAATCAGTCACGTATGAAGAATTCACTTTTTGGGAAGAACGAGATTCAATCTCGCTTTCAGCAGAAAGCGAGTTCTTCATACGTGGCAACGCTTTTCGGTATAACGAACTTAACAGGAACTCGCGTTCTGCAGAAAGCTAGTTCTCCGAGAATTTGAAGAGTCGGCTTAATTTATCGCGGGGAACTCGCTTTCTGCAGAAAACGAGTTCTTTGTAAATCGGGTTGGCAGACCAAGCGTCCATAGGCATATTCGAGCAATATTTCAGGGTTATTAATCGTATAATTTTAGTAAACATTGAGTTTAGGTACGTAGTATTGGAACTTGTCTTTCATTCGACATCAATATGGGCAATTTCGGTGCATTTTAAACCAAGTAAAATTCACGTTGAAAACACGTTCTGCAGAAAGCGGGTTCCTGTTAAGTTCGCTATTCTGAAAAGCGTTGCCACGTATGAATAACTCGCTTTCTAGTGACAGAGGAGAAAAACCCGAGTAAGACAAGAGTAGAAGTAATGGCTTAGCCATTGCACCAAGCACAAATTTATATTATGAATCACTAATATTAATATATATCTTATTGTTTTCTACATTTATTTTTTTAAATTCACATATATAATTATTGAAATGTTTTTTAATTTAATTAAAAAATTTCAATTAAATTATTATATATATGTTAAATTATACTTAAAAATAAAATTTTAAATTATAATAAAATTTCATTGAACGAATCAAAAACCTCAATTAAATTATTATATTTTTTAATTTCACATATATAATCTTTGAATTAATAATTTTAATTTATTATATATTTTTCTACATTTATTTTCTAAAATAAATATAAAAATAACACAAATAACAAGATAAATTAATTTAAATTATGTTTGTAAGTTTAGATTCGCTAAATAAATTTTTAATATAACACAAATCATAAGATAAATTCATTTGAATTATGTTCGTGAGTTTGGATTCGCTAAATAAAATTTTATTATAATTTAAAATTTTTATTTTTGAATATAATTTAACATATATATAATAATTTAATTGTTTTTTTAATTAAATTAAAAAAATTCGATGATTATATATATGAAATTAAAAAAAATAAATTTAGAAAACAATAAGACATATATTAAAATTAGTGATTCATGACACAAACTTGTGCTTGGTGTAGTGGCTAAGCCACTGTTTCTAGCCTTGTCATACTTGGTTTTGAATACCACTCAGCATAGGTTTGAGTAATTTTATTTTTCTCCTCTAAATAGGTGGTGACACGTGTTACCACATGATTGGAGGAGGAAAATAAATTTATTAAATCAAATATAAATAATTAAATTCCTCCAATAAGGTGTTGACATGTGTCACCACCTAATTGATTGTTTAGTTTAGTTTATTAAATTAAAATTATGACTAAATTAATAGAATTTATAAGTAATGAGTACTAAATGTGTAATTATATATTTTTTATTAACTGCCACGTCACTCCTTCCGTTAGCCTCTAACGGCTGGTGATCACATTGTATCTCATTTAATAGTTTAGTAGTTTAATTGCTTAAAAATAAAGTAATGTGATCAAATCGCGATCTTATCAATAGTATGGTGGTCATTTATGTAATTTACCTAAATATTAAAGCATAAAATCGTCCGCCGCTGCCCGTATAAAGTGTCTGAGTTGTTTAGCCAATATTCTTCGATCGTCTCACTCTTCAAAGTACACCAACGCAAATATCATGTGCGCCACCAAGCAAAAACACCGAGGCTCCGTCGCCGAATCCGCCGCCAAACACTCCATATCTGGTTTAACGGCAACTCCAACGCCAATCCCCGGTTGGATCGCCGAATCAATCAACGGTGGATCGTTGCGAAACGTCGACGTCGACAATGGAATCAACGGTTGGGCTTCACCTCCCGGGGATTTATTCTCCCTCCGTTCCGTAAACTACCTTACTAAACGACAAAAATCCTCCGCCGGCGATTACCTTCTCTCTCCCGTCGGCATGGACTGGCTCAAGTCCACTTCCAAGCTCGACAACGTACTAGCTCGTCCCGATAACCGTGTTTCTCAGGCGTTGAGAAAAGCTCAATCTCAAGGCAAATCAAGAAAAAGCTTCGTTTTCGCCGTCAATCTCCAGATCCCCGGTAAAGATCATTACAGCGCTGTTTTTTATTTTTCAACTGAGGATCCGATCCCTCCCGGCTCGTTACTTTACCGGTTCATCAATGGCGACGACGGGTTCAGGAACCAACGGTTCAAGATCGTTAACCGGATCGTCAAAGGACCATGGATCGTCAAAAAAGCGGTGGGCAATTACGCGGCGTGCTTGTTAGGTAAAGCTCTGACCTGTAATTACCACAGGGGAGCTAATTACCTGGAAGTTGACGTGGACATTGCCAGCTCGACGATTGCTAACGCGATTTTGCACCTCGCGTTGGGATACGTCACGAGCGTAACTATCGATATGGGGTTTTTGGTGGAAGCACAGACAGAGGATGAGTTGCCGGAAAAGTTGATCGGTGCTGTTAGGGTTTGTCAGATAGATATGTCATCGGCGACTGTGGTTGACGCACTTACGCCGACGATTCCGGCGGCGGTGGCGCGTGGAATGGGGTGTTCTAAGGTTAATCACCATACTTCCGGCTGCGATGATGACAATTGATTTACATTCGTTTAATCTGAAAACAGTTTTTTTCTTCTAAAACTTTCATTGAATCTGTTCTTTTCATCTTCATTATTTGAACCGTAGAGGATTGATTGATGGGTGTAGATAATAACAAGTATTCGCCGATTTCAATTTATTTTTACAAGTAATTCTATTTGCCATTGGATTTTCATATCTCAACAATCGAGAAGAGCAACAAGTGGGCAGAAGTTATGTGTGGTAATAGATGGTGGTGGGGACGAGAGGAATGGGGTCCCTTTCTTTTCGTCACCGTCGGTTACTGTTTAGATTTTGGCGGCGAAAGATTTGTGATTAGGACGGTGTCGGTGGCTGCTGCGGCAGTTGTCAGTTGTCACTGATAAAATTGAAGACAGATAATGTTTCTTTTATATAGAGAGAGAATAAACTACCTACTTATGCCCGTATTTCTATTTTGGTAAGTTACTAATATTTTTAATAAAATAGTATTTAATCTATTTTGGTACCCGACCCTTAAAATTTAAAGGAGATGAAGATATAACTCATTTTTAATTGGGATAATAACAATTTTAGCTCTAAAACTTGTACATTTTTATCAATTTTGTTTAAACTTTATCAATTTAATTATCATCTAAAATATTTGGATTGAAACTATAAATTTTCCCTTTTTCTTTCTTTTCCCCCAAAAATCCCAACCCCTCTTTCTCCATCAACCCTAAATTGATGGATTTTAGATTAAATTGATAAAATATATAAGTATTTTGAACTAAAATTGTGATTATATCAAGTTACATCATCATCTCTGTTAATTTTATACGGCCGGGTACCAAACTAAAACCTAGTGTTAGGTACTTTTTGCCAAAAGAAATTAGTTAGGTATCAAAATAGAAACACAAACATAGGCGAGTTACTAAATAAGTAATTTACCCTTATTTATAACATTTGACTCTAATTGCATGCGTGCAGTGATTTGAAATGTGAAAACATGTCACAAGCTTACACTAGTATTAGGGATGGGAGGCACAGTTTAGAGAGTTGGTTTCTAATAACCGTGAATGGAGAAGAGATAAGCTCACTCACCTTTTCTCTGAAGAGGAATTTGAAGCTATTTGTTCCATCCCCATACAAGAATTGATTTGGTTTGAAAACAAGAATGGAAAGCTTGCCTTGCTAAGGCTAGAATGCATGGATTTGGTTCTTTCTGCTCTCATTGCCCTCGATGTGGAAATGAACAAGAAAGTGTTGAGCATATGTTATTCTTTTTGTCCTTCTGCTCAGGCAGTCTGGCGCTCTTCCGGATTCAGCCACTCTCCCAACGAGATTGGATTTCCTGGATTCTTTTAGTGGTGGAAGAAACTCGCTTGGAGATAAAGGCAACTTCTTTGATGGACTTGATCTTATTGCTTTCTTAAGTTGAAATATTTGGAAATCTAGGAATGCTCTTGTTTTTTCAGGAGCCCTTGCCTCCATGTGACGATCCTCTGCCAGATTCACAATGGTTAAGATTAATTGCGATGCATCTGTGAATTTGAAAACGGGTTCTGCAGGTGTTGCGACTATCATCCGTGATTAGCTGGGTCACGTTTTGGGCAGTAATACCATGAAGATCAAGACTTTTCTCCGTCTGTGGCTGAAGTAGCTGCGATTAAACTCGGTACTGCTTTGGCCATCGATGTCGGTTTTAGGAAGGTAATCTTTGAATCTGACAATGCCGGTGTCATTGGTCGAATTAACTCCAAAAGCCTTTCAGTATGGGAGTCTGCTGTCATTGAAGATGACATTATCAAGTACAAGTTGTCCTCCCCTTTCCCTTTCCCCTTCTTTTTCTTTGCTTTTGCTAAACGTTCTTGTAACGCTGCCGTTGGTTGGGTAGCCAAGGCTTTCAGGCTTGGTTCTTGTCCTCTGAACTGGGCATCTGTTTTTCCCTCAGAGTTGAGGGACTTTCTGTAATCTTTGTTTGGTTTAATGGAATTTGCTTTTATCTCAAAAAAAATTCTGTTATTGCGGATTGAATGAATTAGATTGAAAAAGTTTTCTTATAATACACATTTATAGTACATAATTCTAATTAATCAATCAATAAAAGGTATAAAAACTTAAAATAAATGCAGAGGAATTAAATTTCACAACTATCGTTCATTTTTTGGCACTAGTTAATCAAACATAGTTTAGAGTTTCATTTACTTCCCCTTACCCCAATCCGAGAATAAATGAAAAAGTATCCAAAAAAGACAACATTTCATCCAAAATAGTTGTGTGGTTTCTGAAAAATTAGAATGGATAGAATATGAAAGAGAAGCCTTTCCATACTCAAAAATTGTGTGCTGGATTATTCTTTGTCTGCGACAGCAGTTGTTTTCGCATTTGCTGCCAAATTCTGGCATTCACAGGATGTTATCAAAGCAAAACAGTTGAGCAGTGGCGAATCCGCTTGTAACTCAGGGTAGGCAAGTGTCAAAATCGCATATCGAAGCATCTAAACCAGTATCGGTATCTAACCATGTTATTTCCTCCATCAATTCACCTAATATTCGATATATCTCTTTACAACGCGGATGTGATCGATCTTCGGCATTGAAAGCATGAACCTGATTCTTAATCTCTATCCAGCTCCAACCAGGAACCTTTTTAACTCCCCTCTCCCGCATCAACCTTGTTAAATTAGCTTTTTCATCCCATCTCCTCAGATGTCCATACAGGTGAGAGAGTAGAACATAAGTGCAGTGCTCTTCGGGCTCTAGTTCTAGCAGGTGGCTTGCTACCTGGGTAGCTAATTCTATGTCACCACAAGCTCTGCAGGCACCCAACAAAGTCTTCCACACCATTGCATCGGGCTTGAACGGCATTGATTCGATTAAGGTTCTTGCCTCGTCTAATCGCCCAGCCCGCCCCAACAAATCAACTGCACAAGCATAGTGCTCCATACGCGGTGGAATCCCGTAATCTGATTCCATAGATTTCAGAAAATTTAAGCCTTCTTCCACGAGACCAATATGGCTACATGCGGTTAGAACCGCAACAAATGTTATATGATCAAGCCTTACCTTTCTGTCTCTCATCAGGAAGAATAGATCAAGGGCAATAGTGCCCTGCCCATTTTGTGCATAGCTGAAAATTATTGAATTCCAAGCAATCGAGCTGTCTTCAGGAGTCTCTTCAAAGGATTTTCGAGCATCTTCAATTATCCCGCACTTGGAGTACATGAAAATCAATGCACTTGCCACAAATTCATTAGACTCAAAGCCTAACTTAATTGCCAAGACATGAACCTGCTGACCTAATTGAAGTGTTGCTAGAACAGCACAAGATCTAAGGACAGCGGAAAAGGCATAGTGGTCAATTTCCACCATCAATGATCTCATTTGACCAAAAAGTTTCAAGGAATCTTCACTCAACCCAATCTGGAAAAAACCAGTCAAAATGGAGTTCCAAGTGACACGATCCTTCAATTCCATGGACTCAAATAATTTTAAAGCTTCTCCCATGGAAGTATTGTTTGACTTGAGATACATTGCTATTAGTGCATTCGAAATAGGCACTAAGCATTCCAATCCCCTCTTAATAACTACAGCATGCAAGGATTGTCCATGACTTTTGTGTGCTTTTTCAAAACAACCACTAAGGACGGTAGTGTAAGTATAGATGTCCGGCTCAAACCCTAACCTTTGCATATCCAGAAAAAGTTGAAAGCCGAGTTCTTCTTCCTCATGAACCAAGTATGCAGCCAGCATGGAATTCCATGTTACTAAATCACGCATGCCAACCGCACCATCAAACACTTTTCTAGCGTCTCTGATTGAACCACACTCTGAATATGAAGTTATCATAGCATTGCACACAGTATTATCAAATACCAGCCCATGTTTTATAACCTTGACATGAATTTGAATTGCCAGCTTATAGAACTCAATATCATCGAGCAATGTAAGAAGCGGAGCAAATGTGCCATCCTCAACCCTCACTCCCTCCTTCTCCATACAATGTAAAAGCCTGAATGCAGTGCTACGATCACCCACTTGCGAAAACCCAGCAATCAAAGCATTCCATGAGACACAATTAGGTTCGGGTAAGTATTCGAAAACCATATAAGCATCATCAACCTTTTCACACTTAGCATACATATCCAAAAGAGCACTCCCTGCATATACATTTTCCTCATAACCCATCTTAATAACCATAGAATGCAGCTGTTGGCCAACTTCAAGTCTATAAGAGGAGGCCACGCCCTTGAGCAAACTCCCAAAGGTATAGCCATCAAAATCAAAACAGCATCTTTTCATGTCTTTTAGAATCTCGCATGCCGTCCCTAAATTCCCACAGTTTACAAACCCAGCGATCATCGTATTCCAAGAAACGGTGTCTCTGTGGGGAATTTCGGCGAACACCTTGCGAGCAATATGTAACTCCTTGCATCTCGCATATGCGTTCAAGATTTTGTTGGCAGTATAAACATCGGCAAGAGTCCCCGATTTGAGAGCGCGACAATGGGTCGTCAAAACCTCATAAAACGCGTTAGCAGAGCTCTGGATGAGTGAGTTCAAGGGCCTCCTCATACATGGGTAACTATTTTATTCTTAATGTTACCTGTAAATTGCTCCTTAAGCGTTTAATTTGCAAAGACATGAAGCGATAAAGATTTTAACTTCATATTATTGTTTGCTTCATGCAATCACGCCTAGTTAAAATTAGAGATTTGAACTAATATAAAAATTTGACTCGTCAAATTCACTAATTTGGATGTTTGTTGAATAACATATTGTGATAAAAAATTTAATTTTGAAAAAGGATGAGTCTACTACGTGCGACGAACACCGTTGAACACCACTAATATTGAACATTGTTGAACACTATTAAATTAATTAATAAAGATTAAAAATCTTAAGGACTAAATTTATAATTAAAATCATTTCAAAAAAATTATTATATTTATTTATATTTTTTTAATTGATATATTAGAATTAAATATACTAAAATTACCTTAATATCAAAAACCCTAAACTCAACCCTTTTATTTCCCTTCCACCGCCGCCGTTGTCGCTGCGGCTGCCTTATTAATTGAATTTGATCGATATATTGGAACCAATTTAAGAACTTAGAATTAAGAACTTTATTAATATCAGACTTAATGTCATTACCCGCTTTCAATTTCTAAAGTTTTTATTGCCGACAGACACAACTGGAAACAAAGTTATTGCCTGCTTTCAATATATCAAACAAAGAGTACTCTTTGGTGATGCTGAAAAGTGAATAATTTTTGTTCGATGTGTATTCATGGATGGGGGAAGGGGGCGGCGGCTGAGGAAGGGAAATAAGGATGTTAGATTTAGGGTTTTTGATATTAGAGAGATTTTGGTATATTTGACTCTAATATATTAATTAAAAATAATATATAAAAAATAATTTTAATTATAAGCTCAATCCTTAAGATTTTCAATCTTTATTAATTAATTTAATAGTGTTCAACAGTGTTCAACGTTAGTGGTGTTCAACGATGTGTGATGCCCGTTGTAAATTTTTCCTTTGAAAAAGTTGCTAATAAGAGTATTTTGAAATTAGAAGTTTTGACGTAAGAGTTACAAAAACCCTTTTACCCCTAACAGTTATAAAAATTTCTAAATAACCTAAATTTAAACTTTTCTATTTTAATTCTTTCACCTTTACATGTTTACATCGTCACATTTGTAAACTAATATTTTTTGTTTATTTTTTTATTGTCACACATCTATATTTGTATTTAAATTTAATAATTAATTAAATTATATTAAAATAATTATAAATAATAAAATAATATATATATCTTTCAAATATGCTTAGTAATGTTATATTAAAATATATTTTTCATAATGTAAATTAATATTAATAGATACAAAATATTGATAACTAATAAACTATTCAAACAAGTATCGAATATAATCATGTTCTTATATGTTATTTTTCTTGTTTAAATAGTAAAACATCAGCTATCAGTTAATTTTACTAAACACTTTTATGCAATCAACTAATACAATTCGCTAGTCAAGTCAACCAATGCAATCATTTATCAGTTAATGTAATCCGCAAATTGTCAAAAAAGACCATAATCTTTTCTAACAGGATACAAGTTAGTGTTAAAAGGCTTATATTACAAATAAGTATCTAAAATATATTAACTTTTTCATTTCGGTACCTAAAGTATATTTTTTGGGTCAAAATATGTACTTAAAGCATTTTTTCGTCAAAGAAGGTACCTAAAGTATATTTTTTTTTGTTAAAATAGGCACCTAAAGTCTATTCTTGTTAAAATCGTACCTAAAGTATATATTTTTGTTAAAATAGGTACCTTATGTATTTTTTTAATCAATGTCATATGACAACCTTTACACACACGCACACACGCGCTCGCACACACATGCACACGCAGGCACGCAGACACATGCGCCCGCCCGCGCGCGCACACATGCACGCACAAACACACGCGCGCGCACACACATATTTTAGGGATTTATTTTGACAAAAAAAAATAAAGTTTTTACTTTAAATATTTATTTGTAATATAAACCATATTAAAGTTTCTACCAGTAAAATTACGGCTAAGAAAGTAAGTCTTTTTTCTATTTTAATCATCGATCAAAAAATCTAGCAAGTCACTGGATTATATCTTGAGAAATCAAAAAAACTTCTAATAATTGTATACCATAGATTTTTTTAATAGAAAAGTATACCATAGATTTTATGTGAATTATCATTAGATATTATAATCTGTGTTTTTTTTACCATGTGTTTATCTAATATCAAAATCTCTATAGACCAAAATATTGGTGTAACGTCAATATTTTTTTTTTTACAAAACATCAAACATTTTATCGTGATATAAAAAAATTGAATATTCAGATAAATAGCTTGATAAACTTCAGCAGTAAAAGAATCATTTTACTTAATTTAATGATCATTAGATTTCTCTGAAAATATACAAGCTAACGACTACGACAAACAAATTTTACCCGGATGCCATATGAACACAGGCATTACTTCAAGCACAATAGTAAGACAAGGATACATACATATGTATGTATGCATGCACCTACCTCTAATTAGCAAATGAACAAGACCGTCGGATTTCACCTTCATCATCCGTTTTCACTCCAATGGCAGTGAGCTTCAAGAACGACTCCCCCCAGCTCCGGAAGAAGCTTTCTTGGTCATTTGCCAAAGCTTCTACTTTTGCCCTCGTTCTTCCATCCTCTAAAAGAATCGAATCCGATTGAAACAACCCCTTGTGAGCCAACAGATTGCTGTAATACTGATTATCAAATGCGAGGGACGTCTCGGGATCATTGTTAACAGTTTTGGATGCGCTCGAATCCGATGGACACTTTTTCATAAGCTCGTCCGCATATCGACTGTCTAGCGATGTGTCAATCAAGGTTAGCTTTCCCTTCGAGTCCATTTGGAATCGGTCACTGAATGCATTGCAATGAGCTGATCCTATAGTATGAGCACCTGTAAAAGCCAATGCCAAACCCAACAGGGTAGCCATTAAAGCATCCTTAATGCTGAGGATCTTTCGAGTATTCGAATGAGTACCTGATAGAGTTACCAGGTCATCTAGAGATAAGCCTTTAGAATTGAAGAGCTTTATCATCTCGTTCATGGTGAAACTTGTATCTGCAATATTTGGTCTGACATTTGCAGCGTCGGATGTTCTTCCATCTCTTCTTCCTGTTGGGATCTGAAATTCAGGTCCACCGGCCTGTTCCAGGATCATTATATTTAATCCCGAATATTGCATGCAGATATGGTGAAGAAGATTTAGAGATTTTACCACAACAACCGCATCTCTTGCAGCCAATGCAACGATATCGGCACAAGAAACGACTCCGGGGCAAAAGATTTCGAGTACCCTTTTAGCCGAATCGATAACCGAAAATCCTCCCAGAGAGGTATTTGCTGGATCACTTCGCTCGGTTCCGTTTCCTTGTAATAGTACTGATGCATCACAACCCTGAACATGACAGATAAACTAATGCAATCACATTCATAGCAACCACTATTTGGATAAACTAATACATGCAAGATGGGACTTTCATGGTGATAAAAGATGTTTAACCCGATATTCAAGCTGACCTCGACGAAACAGTCGTGGAACAACAGGCGCAGTAGTTTCCCGGGGATGGTTGGATCAGAAGAGGAAGCTGATCTGACGGTGTTGCTAACCATGAACTCCGCAGCGGGACACGATGTTGCATAGAAGTTGAACGAGAGGCTAGCGCACGAAGGCGAGGCAGCAAAAGAGAGCAAAACAGCAATGAGGAGAGTAATTTTGGTCTCCATTGATGCCTTGATTAACTAGCAGAAAGTGCATAACAAGCTCTGCTTTGGCCTTTGCTGAATACTTCAACTGATTGCCATGCCCCATGAATTTACTCTTATTCAAAGCTGCATTAATGACCTTAAGCTGATGCCAGAGCGGTAGGTGAGTAACAACTCACGCATTTAGTTACATTTGGCCAAGAAAACATTTAAGATCACTTTCAAGTTTCTTCTTACTCGTTTCAGTCTCTCTTAAATGCACAAAGTCTCAAACAACAAAGACAAATTAAGAAAAACAATGAGAGAGACTTGTAGAATGTGATTTGGGTATCACCATTGAAAATAAACGACCGTACCAATAAGTGTCGGTGACCACCGCAGATATTGACTAGCCGGTTCCTGATAGTGTCATTCGATGCATCAGTTTCCTGGATCAAAACTTCTTTTGGCAAGCATTGGAAGCTCATTGATCGTCATATTCCACTGATTGGGACAGTATGTGCCATTAATATGCCTGGTTTCCAAGGCAAACCAAACTCTTCAATTCTCTCTGGATCATGGTTTACCTACTTTTGCAGAAAAATAATACAAGACTAGAGAATTCCTCAAGATGGAATTCAATATCAATGATTCAGACGTGATTTACAGTTAATAGACATGGTAAAGAAACAATATCAATGATCCACGGATCACAAAATAGCTTGTAGTTTGCAGATTTGCTGCATAAAACTCATCTTTCTTAATCATGATGCTGTCTTAGCTTGTATTGGCTTGAAGCATTGTAGCAATAAGATATGAGTGAGAATTTTCTCAAAAAATCATATCAAACTAATGGTTTATTTGTTCTGAGAATGGGACTTAAGTTGTACAAGAAAACTGTGGTACAAAATTTCTCTGTCTAACCAGCTGATGGAGATCATGGACAATCTTGAACACAGCATCAGGCCTAGCAAGCCTTAAAGCATTTTCCGACATTGTCTTGAGTTCATCTGCTTTAGGACCAAACCACTGTCTTACAATATCAGCTATCTCTTTTGGTGACTTCGAAAATTTCCCACATCCATTTTCCAACACATACGGAACATTGCCAACTTCCTGCAAAATTGATACCAAGAATTTAACTTCTTTGGCAAAAGTTAAAAGACCCCATTGCAATATTCTTCTGCACCACATTGACCGTCTAATACCGTATTATTTAACCCAAAACTGGAAACTATTCGACTGTTATTACTTGCAGCTGACAAGTGAAATCCATAGGATGCATGAGAAAAAAAAGGAAATATGAATTTCATGATCCTTTATCCTAGTTTAGCAATATAATGCGGTCAGCTTATTAATTTCTTATGTTTAACAAATTAGGGAAACTCGTATTAAGAAAGACTATGAGGAGAAGTACAATATTTAGACAGATGAAATATCTTCAAGATTATAATTATAAAATAAAGTTAGAACCTAGGAAACGTATCGAAGTTTTCTTCCGGAAGCAATCTATATCTAATCTACTTCGTAAAGCTCACATATAAAAGTGAAAAAGAGAAAAGAGAACTTACCTGCCCGGCAATGAAACCGTTCAAAATTATGGGAAGACCTCGTATCATAGCCTCAGCAATAGTCCCAGGGCCCGCCTATTGAAGCAAAAGTCATGCAATATTAAGAAATGTATTACATGCAACCATATATTATGTCTTCCATTTACAAAGTTACCTTTGTAATAACGCAGTCGCAAGAACCCATGCATTCCTCCATTTTGGTGACAAATCCCTTCACCTATAAGATTTTGCAAAATTCCAGCACTATCAGTTGCCTGCATAAACCTTTTCCCTAAATCACAATGTTAATAACATTGTCCGGCATGTTTAATGCATATATGAAATAGAAATTTATCAGAATTTAGAATCAGTTTAACAAGTCTTCTCATGGTTCTTAAAAAAGGCATCTGTATAGGAATTATACATGGAAAACTTAGCTGTGCAAAGTTAGGATTAAACATGAAAGAAAAGTCGGTACCTGGACCGGAATTTTCCAATCAATTGCACGCAATTTGCTAGCAAGTTTTTTGTTATGGCCACAAATGACAAGGATTTGACCCAACGGCTCCCCAAGGTTCTCATCATATAATACATTTCCAAGCGCACGAGCTGTAGCCTCAATGGGCCCCATTCCTTCCCCTCCTCCCATCAACAAAACAGCAGGAAGATACTCATCCATTCCTAATTCTCTCCTAAGCTCAATCTACATTATCAAAATATCAAAATTGTCGGTATCATTGATCCGATAAGACAATGAAAGATGAAATGAGATATAAATGGAGATAATAAAGCTGAACATAATGGTGATAGCACATGAAACAAACAAGTGGTGTTACGATAACCAGCAAAAAGAACAAGAAAAATTGCAGAATCTGAATAAAATAAAGTTGCTGCATCAAGACTTCTTTCCCTGTGTGCAAAAGTTTGGGACAATAGTTTCCATAGAACAAAATTGTCATAGAGAAATGAGAATATAAGCTCATTTGGTTAAAAGGTAAACCAACCTTCGGCCGAACAGGCTTCACAAAAGAAGGTCGTATTGGAAGGCCATAAACCTTTATTTGGGATGGTTTGAGTCCAGCTTTCAATGCCCTTTTTGCTACATCATCTGTTGGGCAATAGCATCTTGTTACAAGCTTATGAAACCTAAAACAAGAATAAACATGTAACCAAAATTGCACCAATAAGTGAATCTCGAAGCGTGAAACTAAGATGCAGAACTAACCATGTCGGATGGCAAGTGCTTAAATCGGTGACCACTGTGGTAAAGACTATCTTATTCAATAGACCCTTTGCCTTCAGAATACGAAGTGGGACATGTTGCATCAGAGGATGTACACTGATAATAATGTCAGGCTGGTATTTCATCAACCCTTTGAAAACCTCTCTATAACAAGAAGATAGAATAAATGAAACACACATGTGTTAGAGGAATGGAGAAGGAATTCATATAACTAATTTGTTGCAAGGCTGACATCCTAGATTCGGTTTCATTCGCCTATCTTCCCCCATCAGATCAACAGGATTGAGACAATCATCGATAGAAACTTGATGAACCACAGCATAAACAACAAAAAAGCATATTGACAATATATTCTCACCTAGCTATGAATGTGGAAGTTGCAGCGAAATTCGTTTGATAAATCACACGAGGAGCGGTTCCATAATAAGTTAACCTCCACAATGATCCATGTTTAACCAAGAAGTTATAGCTCTTTGGTAATTGATTAAATGGCCAGGGCGTATGATCGGTCCACAAATCTGTAACAGACACCTGCAATTTGCCACTAATCCTTTTACCATTTGCCAAGAAATTGCAGAAACATAAAACACAAATAAAATTGAAAATTTCAATCTTTCATGTAGTCCAGTTAGTCAAACCAAAACCAACACTGCAAGTATTTTTGATAAAAGAAGTAAACTTTCATAATCTGTTACTTTTTCCAAAGCCCGCATTTTCTTTGCTGCCAAACAAAAAGGGAACTGACCTGATACTCGTCCCCAAATTCCTCGTTAAAAGCAGCCTTAATAGCTTCGGCGGAGGCTCTATGACCCCCACCGGTATCACTCATCAAAATCAGAACTTTTTTGGGGGACTCGGTTTCGACTCCATTCAAAGGGAAACCTTCAACCTCAAGAACGCCATCGCCACCGCCGCCACCTTGTCTCACTCCATTGCTATCCTCTGAACCAACCCGAATAGAAGCAAACCCAATTGGGATTCTATCACAGTGAAACTTAATCGCTCTATTAAACTCATTAAAGATTCTCCTAACGCTGTTTCGAGCACCCAAACTGAGAGAAGCAGCGGCTGAAACAACACGCTTCTTATGAGAAATCGAGTCTCTGAACCCAGAAAAATACACGTGATTTGGCTTGAATGAAGAAAACCCATCAGGGTTTAAGCTGTAAAAACTCTTGTTGAATGGTAAGTGACCGAATTGAGTGAGGAGATCGAGGGCAGGACCCGATTCTTGGGTAACCGCAGAAGGGGTTTGCATTTTGAAAAAAGTGAAGTGTTGGATGAGAAAGAAGTTAAAAGAATTGAATTGAATCCATGGAAGTAGTCGTTATCAGAAATAAGAAACAAATTCCCTTTACTTAAGAGGAAAAGATAATGAGCGAAGATGCAAAAAAGGAGGTGAAAATGAGGAAATCTAGTGAGTGTTTTTGTAGCCACATATGAAGGATTTAGTGACTAGATTCCCAGGAAATGCTTTGTTCCTTTTCTCTCTTAAACTTTTAATCAAACCGGCAAACCATGATTTGTTGGATTAGAATCGGATATGAAAAATCTTGAAAAAATAAAATTTTATCTTAATTTTCATGTTTGATAGTTTAGTTGGATGAGATACTATAGAATCGTCTTATAACAAGTCTATGTGGTACAAGATCCAAATTAATTCATCAATAAATTAAATATCAGTGATCATAAAAAAATGAAATCATGTTTCTTTTGTTGCCTTTTATATAGAGGTATTTTCCAAAAACATTAAGCTCAATAGTTGAAAACATATATAAATAATTTAAATAGTTACAAAGGAGCTTCACTTTAATTTAAAACATTTAAACATTCGACTTGATTAGTACAATTTCAAAAATAAGAGTTACATATTTGTTGAGATGATCAATTGATGGAAAATGGCCAAGAGGGAGCTGAGTTGACAATTAAAACATTGAAGGGAGGAAATTGAAATGATAAAAATGATGGACAAGAGATTTAGAGTGGTTCAAGCTTCTAACAAGCTCTACATCCACTACCTTAGCTCCTCACTAAGGATTTCAAACAATTCACTAATGAATTCGCCCATTTTTTAGGTTTAGGAGAAAACCGTTACAAATCGACTCAAAGCTTGATCAAGATCACTCTTTTACAAAGAATTGTGGCAAACTGAAATTGACCTCTCAAAAGGCTAACATTTTTCCCCAATTACAATTTCACTCTTCCCTAACTTGAAATAAAAGATTACAATGAAATTACACAAGTTGGGTACAAGAGTTTGACTCTAAAAGGTTCAAAGAGGTTGTATTTTTGCTTGAATGCTTTTCACTTGATCAATAGTCGTTGTTGTAGCTTTTGAGGCTTGCTTTTATATCCCCTCATTGATTTCTAACCATTTGGGTAGTTGAGATCATGAATAGAGCCGTTGGAGACCATTTTTCACGCAATAAATGCATTTCTCAAGCAGGGCGTATCGGTACGCGGGAGCCCCATTTCAGTACATGTAAGACAGAAACTAGCCTTTGCAAGAGTAAATGTAGAGGCATATCGATACGCGGGAAGGCATATCAAAATGGTCTTAGTATAAAATGGGGGTCGTATCGAAACGACTTAGGCCGTATCGGTACAATATTTGCTCACTGGAATCTGAGGAAAAAGTCTTTGGAAAAATACATCGATACACCTAAGTGGCGTATCGAAACGGAAAACTTGTTTTTACAAACGCGTATTGAAACGGACATAACCGTATCGGTACGGTATAATTGACTTTTAAAGCTTTAACTGACATTCAACGTTCGAAAAAATTTAATGCAAGGATTTCAAAAATCTTAAGCCCCGTATCGGTACTGTGAAACATATGTTTTAATTTTGATATAACTAAAAACCTAAGGACTAAAATAAAAATGTCAAAACAAATTTTAAAGTCCTTAAAATTTCTTATATATTGATAAGACCTCTTCATAGGTAAAACCAAAGACTTTCAAAATATTTTTTAAGTATTTCAAAGTCAAAACAGTGAATTTTCAAGCCCTGTTTCGAAACGGCCCCAGGCGTTTCGAAACACTTTCAGTTCGATGTGCACCTGTTCCGAAACGCGTATCGGAACGGTTTAAGGCGTTTCGAAACGATATCACTCGTTTCGAAACTGTTCTTCATCCATATGAACTAGGGCAACAGTTTTAACTGATTTTTGAAGAACAAAACAGGGCGTTCCGAAACGGGCTAAGGCCGTTTCGAAACACCCCTTTGGCAGTGGCAAAACGTTCCGAAACGGGCTAAGGCCGTTTCGAAACACCCCTTTGGCAGTGGCAAAACGTTCCGAAACAGCCCTAAGGCGTTTTGAAACGGGCTCTCATAAGACGCTCCAACGGCTATATTATTTGAAAAACCGTTCCGAAACAGGTTGACCCGTTCCGAAACGGTAGGCTGCAGACTGCTTTAAAGGAGTGAGAAAAACATCCCCAACGGCTCTATTCTCGAGCCCAACACCCACAACGGTTAGAAATCAACAAGAGGCTATAAAAAGACCCCAAGAAGCTCCAGCAAAAAATATTGAACCTCAAGAATACATCCTATCATCAAATCCAAGCATTTTGTATTAAAATCCCATTTTTTGTCTAGAAACCCCAATTGTATTTTTCATTCTTATTTTGTTCAATTGGGTTGAGTGCTTGATATTGGGCTATCATTTGTATTGAGAGATACCTTATTAGCTACCAAATTTCTTTGTTCACTTGTGTGAGAATTGGGTTAATTTTTGGGTAGAAAAATTAACCGAAATTGTAAAGGTTGCCTCATTGTCCTAAGAAAAAGGGGACGAGCAATTAGTGAAATTGTTGCAAATCCTTGGTGAGACTAAGGTAGTGGATGTAGAGTTCGGTTGGTGAACTTGAACCACTCTAAATCCCGTGTCAATTATTTTTGAGTTGCAATTTCCATTACAACATCGTTAAAATTCCAATTCACCCCCCCTCTTGGTTATTATCAATCGTGTGATCCACTCAACAATTGGTATCAGAGCTTAACTCTTTGAGGATTAACAACCACAAGAGGAGATCCTTGGAAGAAGTGTGATCATCAAAATATCAAGAGATGGCTTCAACCTCCGCTCCCGGCATGTACGACTCACAATCTACTACAAAGCCTCCTTTCTTCAATGGTGAGAACTACTCTTTTTGGAAAAACAAAATGCGTCTATTCATCAAATCAAGTGACTATCTTGTGTGGGATGTCATTGAGGATGGACCTTATATTCCATTGAAGCAAGATGATGAAGGCAAGATGGTGCTAAAAAGGAGAATGGAAATGAGTGAAGAGGAAAGGAAAAAGATTCAAGTAAATGACAAAGCTCTTCACATGTTATTTTGTGCTTTCGGTCCGGACATCTATTCAAAGGTCTCATCAATTGAAAGTGCCAAAGAAGTGTGGGACACTCTTGAAACCACTTATGAAGGCACCAACGATGTGAAAGAATTCTCAATCTTAGTTTTGAAAATTTCAAGATGGAATTCGATGAGACGGTGTCAAAGATGTTTGATCGATTCTCCACTATCGTAAATGGTCTAAAGGGCTATGGAGAAGTTATACCGGAAGACAAACTTGTCCGAAAGCTACTCTATTCACTTCCTGAATCTTGGGATGGGAAGAGAACCGCTATCATCGAAGCAAAGAATTTAAAAACTTTAAAGCTTGATGAACTTGTGGGATCTCTCCTTACTCACGAGATCATGAAACAAGGAAGGGAAGATGAGAAAAAGAAAGAAGAAAAAAGAATGGAGAAGCTTGAAGTGGAGAAAAAGAAGAAAATGGGAATAGCTCTCAAGGCTAAAGCTTCCCAACTTGATGAAAGTTCATCTAGTGATGAGGATGAGCTTGAAGAATTGGCTATGATAGCCAAACGATTCTCACGCTTTATGAAGTCCAACCGAGGAAGAAAAATCCAAAGGAAAATGGACTTCAAAAGCAAAAACAAAGAAGAAGGAAAGGATCCAATCACTTGCTTTGAGTGCAAACAACCCGACCACATACGTTCGGAGTGCCCTCAACTCAAGAAGAAGGGCTTTGAGAAGAGGAAAAAGCTCAAGGCCAAGCTTGCTACTTGGAGTGATGAGGAGTCATCGGAGGATGACGAACAAGAAGTGGCTAACCTTTGCCTCATGGCACTTGAGGAAGATTCCTCCTTGGTAACCTCTAACTCATCTACTTTAGATTTTATGATGAATTAAATGATGCTTATGATGAGTTACAAGAGGTATATGATGAATTAGTTGAGAAATATAAGGAGTCGGTCATTAGGAATAAAAATATTATTCTAGAATTAAAAGAGAAAAATGACTCACTTACTCAGACTAATTCTAAATTTGAGAAAAAGGTATTAGGATTAGAAGATGAACTTAAATTTTTTCAAAAAGAAAATATTGATCTTAATAATCTTTTGTCTCAATGTAATTGTGAACACCAAAAGGTGTTGAGTGAGCTAAATGAGCTCAAAAAGTCTTTAAAAAATATTGATAGTGTCAAGCATGAAATAGGAGAATCCTCTAGAACACATCAACCTAAGAAAAAGACTAACTACTACAAACAAGGTAGCTATCCTAGACATAATAAAGCTAAAAGAATTAGAAGTGTATGGGTTCCTAAGGAACTTGTTAAATCTAATAATATTATTGCTATGTCACCTTGGATTCCTAAGGGAACTAAGGTTTTGGGAGCTAACACACATGGACCCAAAATGATTTGGGTACCAAAAACCTAGGTTTAATATCTTTGTTTGTAGGGGGAGCATTGCTACAAGGCCAAAGCACAAAGTCAAAACTCATGATACCTTGATAGTGGATGCTCAAGGCACATGACCGGAGACAAGAGTCGACTCATGGATCTAAAGCCAAAAAGTGGAGGAGTAGTAACATTTGGCGACAACTCCAAAGGCCATATTAAAGGTATTGGCTCCATAGGTAATCACTCTACTATTGTCATTGAAAATGTTTTATATGTCAATGGTCTTAAACATAATTTATTGATCATAAGTCAACTATGTGATAAAGGTTTTAATGTTTTGTTTGATAAAACCGGTTGTAAAATCGTAGACATTAAAACTAATAATATTATGCTCATAGGTCATCGCATAGGGAATATATACATGGTGCATTTAGATGACATTCATACATCTCATGCATGCTTAATTGCTGAAAATGAAAATGATGCATGGTTGTGGCATAGGAAGCTAGGACATGCTAGCACAAGTGTTTTAGAAAAACTAGTCTCTCTAAACCTAGTTAAAGGTTTACCCAAGATAAAATTTTCGAATGATAAAATTTGTGATGCATGCTCAAAGGGTAAACAACATAGATCTTCTTTTAAATCCATTAATGACATTTCTACTAGTAGATGTTTACAACTAATCCACATGGATTTATTTGGGCCAATTAGGACTATGAGCTTGGGTGGCAAATCATATGCTTTTGTACTAGTTGATGATTTTTCTAGATTCACTTGGGTTCTCTTTTTAAGTACTAAGGATGAGGCTTTGGAAAAATTCATCACATTTTCAAATTTAATTCAAAATGATCTTGAACTTAAAATTTCACATATTAGAAGTGATCATGGAACCGAATTTCAAAATTTAGGATTTGAAGATTTTTTAAATGAAAATGGTATTAGCCATAATTTTTCAGCTCCTCGAACTCCTCAACAAAATGGGGTAGTTGAGAGGAAAAATAGAACTTTACAAGAAATGGCTAGAACTATGCTTTGTGAAAATAATTTACCAAAATATTTTTGGGCGGAAGCCACAAACACAGCTTGTTATATTATAAATCGAGTAACTATTAGGCCAATTTTAAAGAAAACACCTTATGAGATTATAAAATCTAAAAAGCCTAATATTAGCTACTTCCACCCTTTTGGATGCAAATGTTTTGTTTTAAATAATGGAAAAGATAATTTAGGTAAATTTGATGCAAAAAGTGATGAAACAATTTTTATAGGTTACTCTTTAACCTCTAAAGCCTATCGAGTATTTAACAAAAGAACTTTAGTAGTAGAAGAATCTATTCATGTTATATTCGATGATAATCCCCTTCCTAGGAAGGATTCTTGTGATGATGATAATGTAGGAATCATAAATACCTTTGATGGAGGTCAAACTTCAAAGAAGGATGAGATTCAACCAAAAGAAGAAGACACACAAGAACCACCTCTCGAAACCTTGAAGGACATGACTAGTGAGGAAAAGGAAGTTAGCTATCCAAGGGAGTTGAACTATGTCAAAGATGGTGAAATCTTGGGTGATCCATCCAAGGGGGTAACCACTCGTTCTTCTCTTAGATTAATGAATCATGTTGCATTTATCTCATGCATAGAGCCTAAAAATATAAAAGAAGCATTGAAAGATGATTTTTGGATTATGGCTATGCAAGAAGAGTTAAATCAATTTGAGAGAAGTAATGTTTGGACATTAGTTGATAGGCCTAGTAATCATTCTACAATAGGAACTAAATGGGTCTTTAGGAACAAACTAGATGAGAGTGGTAACATTGTGAGAAATAAAGCTAGACTTGTAGCACAAGGTTACACTCAAGAAGAGGGAATAGATTTTGATGAAACCTATGCACCCGTAGCTAGAATGGAAGCCATTAAGATGTTACTTGCATATGCATGTTATCATAATTTCAAGCTTTTTCAAATGGATGTTAAAAGCGCATTTTTAAATGGTTTTATAAATGAAGAAGTGTATGTGGAACAACCACCGGGTTTTGAAGATTCAAAATTTCCAAATCATGTTTTCAAACTTACCAATGGTTTTATAAATGAAGAAGTGTATGTGGAACAACCACCGGGTTTTGAAGATTCAAAATTTCCAAATCATGTTTTCAAACTTACCAAAGCACTTTATGGTTTAAAACAAGCTCCTAGAGCTTGGTATGAAAGGCTTTCAAATTTTTTGATTGAAAAAGGATTTGAAAAAGGTAAGGTGGACACTACACTCTTTATAAAAATGTATAAAAATGACATCTTAGTAGTTCAAATCTATGTTGATGATATTATTTTTGGTTCTACTAATGAATGTCATTGTCAAGAGTTTGCTAAGTTAATGCAAGGTGAATTTGAGATGAGCATGATGGGGGAGCTCTCATTCTTTTTGGGACTCCAAATCAAGCAAAAGAAGGATGTCACCTTCATAAATCAAGCAAAATACATAAAGGATATGCTCAATAAGTTTGGCTTGGAGAATACAAAGCCTCAAGCCACTCCTATGAGCTCATCTACAAAGCTTGACAAAGATGAAGGAGGTAAGTGTGTTGACTCTAAGCTTTATCGTTCTATGATTGGATCTTTGCTTTACCTTACCGCAAGTAGACCGGATATATTGTTTAGTGTTTGCTTGTGTGCTAGGTTTCAAGCTAGTCCTAGAGAGTCTCACCTTATAGCCGTTACGAGGATCTTTAGGTATCTTAGAGACACTCCTTGTTTAGGTCTTTGGTACCCTAAAGTCTCTACCTTTAACCTTCATGCTTATTCGGATGCGGATTATGGGGGTTGCAAAATCGATAGGAAAAGTACTTCGGGAACTTGTCAATTTCTAGGTAGTATGCTCATATCTTGGTTCTCTAAGAAACAAAATAGTGTAGCCTTATCTACCACCGAAGCCGAGTACATATCCTTAGGGAGTTGTTGTGCTCAAGTCCTTTGGATGAAACAACAACTCTTAGATTATGGTGTAAAGATAGAAACCATACCCCTAAAGTGTGATAATACTAGTGCAATATGTTTAACAAAAAATCCCATCCAACACTCTAGAACCAAACATATAGAAATAAGGCATCATTTCATTAGAGATCATGTCCTTAAGAAAGATGTGGTTATAGAGTATGTAGACACCTTGAATCAATTAGCAGATATTTTTACAAAACCATTAGATAAAGAGCGTTTTTGGTCCCTTAGGAGAGAGTTAGGTCTAACTAGCCTATCTTGACCTTTTAAGACCTCTTTTTAAACTTAAATATACTTGATTTTGTGAAATGCCATGTTTGTATGTTTAAACTCCTAATTTCATCCATGCCTATAGTTAGGGGGAGTATGTTTATGCTTAAATATGTTTTGCCTGCTAATTCACAACATTTATGCATGTTAGGCCTCTTAAAATTTCATTTTTCTGCACTTTTAGAGCCTCATCTGCACTTCCAGGCCCAGGTGTATCGAAACGGGTTTCCTAGTTTCGATACGGATACCTTAAAATCCGTCCTGAGAGAAGGGCGTTTCGAAACGGCCCCAGGCGTTTCGAAACGTTTTTGATTCGATGAATGGGTGTATCGCAACGCGTTCCGATACGGGTCAAACAAGTTTCGAAACGGTCAACCCTGTTTCAAAACGATCAGTCAATGGTTTTAAGAAGGGTCAAAACCCTAGCCGCCCCGTTCCGAAACGGTCTTGACCGTTCCGAAACGGCCTCGCGGAATGCCTTATTTAAGGCTTTTAATGACTCAAAATTTTATTTTTACTCAAACTCTTAAAACCCTAAAAACCCTAACCGAATCCCTCTCTATAAAAACCCTCTCAAATCCTTTGTTTTTCACAAAATTGTGAGGGGTTTTACTCTAAAGCTCAAATCTAAGCAAGTTTCATCAATCTTGTGCAAGGATTTTAATCAAATCATTCAAAATCCCAAACTAAGGTAATTTTCTTTCTTTTCTTTCTCTTTCAATTTATGTTCGAATCTTAGGTTAGAAAAATTTATTTTTGTATACATTATATGTTTTTAGTTGTGGGTTTTCCATATCTTGTAAATTTTTTTCCAAATCTCAAAATTTTTTATTCGAATATAAAATTTTTCAGTCGTATTTTTTTTTGTTTTTATTTTAAAATTTGCTTTCAAAAACCTAAGTGGGATTTGTTATTGGATTGATTTTAGAAATCAATGCATACACTTAATTTTAAAACACTTGCTTAATGTCTTTAGATGGCGGATCAAGCGAACAAAAAGCGCAAAGCCGTTCAATCCGGTGAGTCGAGCATTCGTCCGAATCTCACTATGCTCTTTCAGAAATCTCTTAAAACTCCGGACCAGCGTGCTCGTTTCTCTTTCGTCAAGGATTTTGCGGTTCGTAAAGAACGTGTCATAGATCTTGAGTTCCTAAATTCCGAGCGATTCCTTTTCCGTTATCTTGACCGGTTGGATGAGTGGGATCTTCTCTTTTTCTTGAGCATTCCGGATGTTTGCTACAAAAACTTGGTACTCCTTTTCTACTCCAATGCTCGCTTTATTAACAATAAAGATAAAACTGAGATTATAGGAATAGAATCATCCTTACTGGGCAAAAAGTTTGTTGTTAATGTTGCTCTTTTGGAGTCTGCCCTTAAACTTAAGGATGAAGGTCTTGAGGATGAACGCCACTTTGGTACTTTCACCGGCAAAGCACTTAATTTGGATGTGCATGATCGAGTTCTTCATTTGATGGTATCGTGGTTTATTCGACCCTCTGGAGGTAAATATTCACATATCCGTCAAAAAGACCATTTTTGGCTTGAGTGTTTCCGTAGAGGTGAGCGCCCTAATGTACCTAAAATTATCTTTGCCGAGATAGTCAATAACATTAAGCTTATTGACACAAATGAGTTGACGTCGTTCACCTATGGTATTGTCTTAAGCTACCTCTTTAGTAATCTTGGTATTGATTGTATCTACGACTCCCCGGAACCTCGCAAGACCAAAATTGGTGAGTCCTCTCTTCGCAAGTCCGGATTCACATATGTGGATGGTTTTTGGGAAAGAGTTGATAGAGAAGCGGTTCCTCCTCCCGTTGCTCCTCCACCGCAAGTCCAAATGGGAAACAATGATGCTCTCACGGCTTTCCTTACCGAACGATTCAATGCCTTGGATTCTCGACTCGATACTATGGACACTCGCATTGCTTCGGGCTTTGAATCTATGGGCAATCGGTTGAAGAACGTTGAGGATCGTCTTCACACTCTTGAGACTTCCAATGCAAACCTTGATCTTTCCTTCTCTACTCTTTATGGGCAATGGTCAAAGTTTCACCGTTCTCAAGCCAAGAGCGATGATGATACTTCGGATGATGATGACGAGGCTTAGGGACTCCATATCATATCATATTATATTATCTATGCATTTTAGGATTAAGTTTGCATCTTTATGTTTTCTCATGCTTTAGGAACCTATGCTTTTGATCTTTTATTTGGGATTTTATTATGAATCTATTGTTTATGCTTTGTATATTTTGATGATATTAATTATGATTGCTTATTATTGTTTATTGGTACTAATCTTCTTTACGAGCTTTCTTTGTTTCTTTTTGATCTAACAAAAAGGGGAGAAGAAATTTAAAAGCAGCGATGCCTTGCCTTGCCTTGCCACAAAACAAAAATTCGTTTTTAAATTCGTTTTCAATTTTTTAATTTTTGTTAAAAGGTTTTGTTAATCTTTACAATTCAAAACTCTTAAACTTCAAAACCTATCTTAAATTAAGGGGGAGTTAGAATATCTTCAAAACTTTCAAAATCCTTAAAAAATTCTAACTTTGGTTTTGTTATATCAAAAAGGGGGAGATTGTGAAACATATGTTTTAATTTTGATATAACTAAAAACCTAAGGACTAAAATAAAAATGTCAAAACAAATTTTAAAGTCCTTAAAATTTCCTATATATTGATAAGACCTCTTCATAGGTAAAACCAAAGACTTTCAAAATATTTTTTAAGTATTTCAAAGTCAAAACAGTGAATTTTCAAGCCCTGTTTCGAAACGGCCCCAGGCGTTTCGAAACACTTTCAGTTCGATGTGCACCTGTTCCGAAACGCGTATCGGAACGGTTTAAGGCGTTTCGAAACGATATCACTCGTTTCGAAACTGTTCTTCATCCATATGAACTAGGGCAACGGTTTTAACTGATTTTTGAAGAACAAAACAGGGCGTTTCGAAACGGGCTAAGGCCGTTTCGAAACACCCCTTTGGCAGTGGCAAAACGTTCCGAAACGGGCTAAGGCCGTTTCGAAACACCCCTTTGGCAGTGGAAAAACGTTCCGAAACAGCCCTAAGGCGTTTCAAAACGGGCTCTCATAAGACGCTCCAACGGCTATATTATTTGAAAAACTGTTCCGAAACAGGTTGACCCGTTCCGAAACGGTAGGCTGCAGACTGCTTTAAAGGAGTGAGAAAAACATCTCCAACGGCTCTATTCTCGAGCCCAACACCCACAACGGTTAGAAATCAACAAGAGGCTATAAAAAGACCCCAAGAAGCTCCAGCAAAAAATATTGAACCTCAAGAATACATCCTATCATCAAATCCAAGCATTTTGTATTAAAATCCCATTTTTGTCTAGAAACCCCAATTGTATTTTTCATTCTTATTTTGTTCAATTGGGTTGAGTGCTTGATATTGGGCTATCATTTGTATTGAGAGATACCTTATTAGCTACCAAATTTCTTTGTTCACTTGTGTGAGAATTGGGTTAATTTTTGGGTAGAAAAATTAACCGAAATTGTAAAGGTTGCCTCCTTGTCCTAAGAAAAAGGGGACGAGCAATTAGTGGAATTGTTGCAAATCCTTGGTGAGACTAAGGTAGTGGATGTAGAGTTCGGTTGGTGAACTTGAACCACTCTAAATCCCGTGTCAATTATTTTTGAGTTGCAATTTCCATTACAACATCGTTAAAATTCCAATTCACCCCCTCTTGGTTATTATCAATCGTGTGATCCACTCAACAGGTACGCTGATGTGTCATACCGAAACTGAGGATCAGTACGCCTAAGACCTGTACCGAAACTCATAAGTAAAACATCCCAGGTAGAAGACCGTATCGAAACGGGCAAGCCCGTATCGGAACATCGTATTGAAATGGGGTGAGCCGTATCAAAACGATATGTTCAATTAAAATTCCAGTAGCCAAAAACCGCATCTATAACCCCCTTAACCCGGTCTAACCGATTTACCGATTCGAGCGAGTTACACAAGGATTGTCAAAGAAAACCCGTGAAGATTTCCCCCAATAACTGACCTTTTTATCTTTTTAACTTATCTTGATGCATTTAATATTACTTAAGGTGATCATACATACAGCGGAAGAAGATACAACGAAATCCAACTTCGATTCAATTAGCGAAAGCTCGATTACTAGGATTAGGGACCATTTTGTAAATTTTTTAACATGCAACCCAACTTCACAATTGACTTTATCAAACTGTAATTAAGCCCATTTAAAAAATACATGTGAAATTTCATCTCAAACCAAGTTCATTTGCATCCTCAATTAAGCGTTTTAACATTTAGGGACCAAAATGTAAATATGTAAAACCACAAGGATTTACTTAAAACTAGATTTACCAATCCTCAATTAGTCAAGTTCCATGCATACAAGTCAAATTTTAGCTCTAAAGATCATCCAAACTCATTCAATTGCATACATAATAGCTAGGGGCCAAATTATAACATTTTTAAACTTTGCAGAAAAATCCACACTAAAGGTTTCGAAACCTTTGGGAAAGGTTTCGAAACTTTTTTCTAGTAACCCAAAATTCTAAAAATTTGCCTCAAGGTTTCGAAACCTTAGCCCT
Source organism: Hibiscus trionum (assembly GCA_030270665.1). Classification (NCBI taxonomy): domain Eukaryota; kingdom Viridiplantae; phylum Streptophyta; class Magnoliopsida; order Malvales; family Malvaceae; genus Hibiscus; species Hibiscus trionum. The sequence continues at coordinate 71,377,884 of BSYR01000026.1, read as the reverse complement.
GGTTTCGTAACCATCTTCAAAAGGTTTCGAAACCTGTTCATATGGTTCCGAAACTTACCTACAGATTTGCAGAAAATGCATATTCGAAACACTTTAGAACCACATTAGACCTAATTACTCTAATACACACTTCAATTATACCTCACACCTATAACATGCTTCTAAAGACTTACATATCAATTCACGTACCAATTCAAGTTCGATATCATCAACTAAAGGCATGCTTCCTAATGACCAAACCAACCAATGCACAAAACGTAATACCACATAAAAATCAATCATATAAAGCCTCGTACAATTCCACAACAACAATATAAACTTGCACAAATCGGGAGTTTAACAAAACGCTCCCAAAACAACAACGGAACCCCATTGCCTTTATTACTTATAGTCTAATTCAAAAACATACTTTCAACACCAAGTCTTGTGCAATCCCTTGCTTCCTCGCCGCCCTTGACTTTAATTCTCTGTATTGATGAACAAAGAGAGCGTAAGCACACAAGGCTTAGTGAGGAGTGCTAAAAAACAAAACACCATCAATGCACTTTAAAACTATTTTTCAAAACCACATTGAAATCTCACTTCAATCACTTCAAATCATCATTTGAAACATCATGCCTTTAAAACCATGCACTTTAACCATTCAAAAACCAGCATATTAAGCCATATGCAACATGTATTATAAAACCTCAGCAACTTACATTGCTAACCTCAATTTAAGCCTTCCCATGCATAACATACCATATGCAAAGCTTAAAGAGTAAACATGTATAAATCCCATTATACAACACATGATACTTCAATAATTATATTGGCTCACAAGTGATCATCAACCAAGTTTCATTTTCAAAACACAACATCGGATACACGGATTCACAAGTGTTGTCCAACACTTCATACATTATCACCGTTATCTCAAGGTTCACGCACGAGAGTATTTCGTACACAATATAAACCTCTCAACCGTTGTGATGCCCATGGTGAAGTATTCGGTACACCGTATAAACCCCTCAACACCACTCATCGGTACATGTATAAACCTAATAACGAGAGACGAGACACTACACTTCCTCAATCGTTAGGGTACTTGGATGGAGTATTCGGTACACCGTATAAACCCCTCAACATCCAAGGTGACTTGTTTATAGTGCACTCAATCCTATAGCTGGCTAACTATATTCGATAGCATTTTTAAAACAATTTCTATACCATCACTTGCCAATATAATTCACATTTAACCATGTACCTAGGGATGTAAAAAACTGACTCGACCTGGTAACCTGACTGAAACCTGATCGAGTCAGAACCTGGTTTGACCCGAGGATTCAATGGCTTGAACCCGACCTATAACGACCGTTGTTGACCTGAACCCGAATTGAACATGTTACTGTAGTAACCAAACCCGACTTGCGTCCGCCCGAAAACGACCCGAACCTGAATTTGACATGTTACTGTAGTAACCGTACCCGACCGAAACGAACCCAAACTCGAGACTGACCTGGCAAATAACTGATTTTACCCGACCTGTTTTGAAACCGACCTGATTTGAATCCGACCTGTTCTTGACCTAAACTGATATTGACATGGCTTGTTGATAATGATAATTACCTGACTACTTGAAGAAGTTATTATATTTGATGAATTTAAAATTTTAAAATAAATTAAAAATAATAAATAATTTTTTATACTTAGTAAAAATTATCTTTTAAGTTAATGCTAAGTAAATTAACTTTTAGGTGATACATATATACTTAGTAAAAATTAAGTGTTAATAAATTGTATATACTTAGTAAATTAACTTTTAGGTTAATGATAAGTAAAAATTATCTTTTAAGTTAATAATAAATAATGTAAAGTGTTAAAAAATTGTATATCTATAGTTGGTAAAAATTAATGCTAAGTAAAGATTAAAGATATACTTGGTTCAGTTCTTATAATTAAGACATTCAATTTTAATTATCTTTTAGATGAAACTTGATCAAAATTTATTGGATAATATTAGAAACTGTGACTATAAGTAAATTAATTTTATAATAAAAAATCTATTATAGGGGAGAGTAAGGATTCATAATCATTACCGACATTATCATTTCTTTATAATGAAAAATGTTAACTTACATCTTTGGATAAAAATCTCTACACATCAATGTTTAACTCTGGGTTGACAGTAGGTAGTTCCATTAACAAGAACTGCAAATAAAAAAGGAGCAAGTCACTGAAATATAGCATATCTAGATCTAAGTAAGTAAGTAACAATGCTACTACAATCACCGATTCACTATATTACAATAAATTCCTTCATACATGTAAAAATAAACCTCATAAATTTATGTTTTGAACATTTAGTATAACACTGCACAAATTGCAATACAACTTGTGCTGTTAAATAAATACACAAGGAATGTGCTCATATTCAGTTACTGGCATAAGCCGAGGATTTATGATTCCTTTAGGGTCTGTTTGTTTGATTGTAGTTGGCTTTCCGAAAAATAAACTCTAGAAAATGAACTACTTTTTTTTTGAAAAGTAAATTACAGAAAATATTTTCTAGTATTTAGATAGTGTTGTGTAATTCATTTTTCACTGTTTGGTAAATTTTTTTGAAAACATTTTTTAAAATTTGTTTTCATTGAAATAAACATACATTACAAATTTGATTGATTTTTTTATCTTTTATTTTTTTTGTATTGAATTAATTTTATTACTGTAAAATTATATTTTGCACAATTTATTTGAGGTGTTCTTTACCTTTGGAAAAACAATACTTCTAGACAAATAAATATTTTTACATTCATCATCATAATCACATATTTACATAGTATTATTTTAAATTTTACACAATATTCACTTTATAGCTATAAATTTTATAAAATTAATAAAGAAATTTGTTAGAATAAAGTAATTTATTTTTTAAGAAAAATTAAAAACCTTCCCTTATGTAATTCTTTAAAAATTATACTTCATAGTATCATTGCCAGCTCAATCCAAAAATCTTGAAAATAATACTGCTGGTATATTTAAAATATATATAAATTGAGTTCCCTCACAATCTTTGCAACAATCAATGTGTTTAGTTTATTCATTGATTTTCACAACTATACGAAGATCAAGTTAAATGCTTTCAAAACAACAGAAGACAAAATGATGCAATGAAAAAGAAAATTGGATACTCTACTAAGAGATTGTCGACTTGTATTTTCTGCATTCTCAACTTGAGATTGTTATTTCCGGAAAAAGAATGTGAAGATTGGTAAGAATAAGTAAGCATTTTACAGGGGTTGAGCTCCTAGATATATGAACATAGACCATTTCCCCTAACATCCCAAACATAGAATTAAAGATATTTATCATTGTTATACCACCAAGTCTAGATGAAGTCACTTGTAAAAGCATGGCCAACAGTACATCTGATCACAGAGAGTGACCACTGTCAAACCAAATGTTACAATCAAAGCCACTGATATCCTTGTGTGTGTCTCTTGTTGGCACGATATTGGATTCCATTTGTACTTGAGCGAATTATCTCCAGACCTAGAATGACTTCGCTCAGAGGAGATTGGATCCATAGTCAATCTGCAGTATGCAAACAGTTTTAGAAGAAACAGAAAAAAGTTGCTTATATCACTTATACCATGAAATACAATTCTAAAGAAAGTGATCATAGTCAACTCGATAAAAGAATACTATCATGTCGGAATGACTTGAACTTGATAAAGTTGTTACAAACTTCTTATGTTGTTACAAAAAACATAGTTACAGTCGTGGTTTCATACCTCAACTTGTTGTTGCAGTCATATGTATATTTCAAACTTGTTCGTCTGAAGTTTGAAGCATTTCTCTGATCTTTCCAGTAACGGACTTGCAATCATACAATTGATCTCTTGCTTTGGATAGAACTTTATTCATTACTTTAATTTTCTCAGGTGCACTAAACAAAGTTGCATCAAAACACAAAATTAGAAACTGCCATAATTAACGAGAACAAAATAGGAGGAAACATATACTGCAACGCATAGTCAAAGAGATTAAAGATAACAATATAATCATGTATTTTCAGAGAGCAGGAACTACAACATATAAGCTTAACAATGCAAAAGAAAAATGGCGAGGGTTTAGGCCAGAATGAAACGACGCAAATGGATTCAAAAGGGGGCTAGGGTTTCGGCCAGAAATGTACTTAATTAGGGAGGAAAAAATAATTGATAAAACAAATTGAGGGAAAAATAAGTAAACAGATGGAGGGAAAAATCCCACCCATTTTATTAGGGGTTAATTGCACTTTAGGTCATTGTTAGTTTAGGTCTTTTTTTAATTCTTTAGTTTTACTTTGATTCAATTTAGTTCCAATTTTAGTTTAGCTTCCTTAGACCTTTAGGTTTAGGTTCTTTTTTAATTAGATCATCCTTCATAAAATCATTTAATAATTAAACATTTTAAAGGCCCAACTTATTTCGGTTGTAGCCAACCCCCCAAAAAAAAAACGAACGATGGCGACTCCAAACGTTTGACGGGCTTTTGAAGGCCGAATTTATTTTAGCCCGAAAAAAATTAGGGGTTGAGGTTTATGGGTAATTCTGTCAACTTGGGTGTTTGGGTTATGGGGTTAGTTTAGGGATTAGGAGATTATGCTTGCACTTTAATTATAAGTTTAGGGATTTGATTTGCACTTTAAGTCTTTAATTATTAGTGACTGTAAGATTTAGGGGCTCATGTTTAGGGTTTAGGGGTACACACTTCAAGTTGATTATTAGTGTTTAGGGGTAAAGTCTTTAATTATTAGTGATTGTATACATACTAAAACTTACATTGTAAACCCTAAACCCTAACATATATATACATATACATACTAAACCTTGAACCCTAATACACATACACATATATATACATATACATACTAAAACTTACATTCTAAACCCTAAACCTTAATACGTACATACTACATATATATGTATTAATGTATATATATATGTATTAAAATAAATATGTATATATATATGTATTAATGAATATACATATATATATATTAATGTATATACATATACATTAATACATACTAAACCCTAAACCCTAATACACCAACATATATTAATATATATTCAAATACATACTAAAACTTACATTCTAAACTAAAAACCCTAATACGTACATACTACATATATATGAATTAATGTATATATATATATATGTATTAATGTATTTATATATGTATTACTATATATATATATATATTAATATATATATATATATATATATTTTGAACGGCATGTATGATTTTATTAAACAAGAAATCATATAAAAATCACAATGCACAAAGGCCTCATTAAAAACCTCTCTAAGCCTAGGTAGAGGAAAAGAGTACCAATGTGATTGTGCCGACGGACAAACATCTCGTCAATGGCGATACAACCATACCCAATTACCCCTATCAACCCCACTCTTCGCCAAGGAATCCGCCAATCCATTTGCTTCTCGAAAGATATGGTTGAAGCACACGCAAGGCAACACGGAACAGTCCTCATCAATCTGTTGAAACCACCGCCAAAGCTGCCACGGGCGATGCTCTGTGCGATGCATCCATGATACCGCCACCATTGAGTCGGATTCCACCACAATCGATGAAACCGTCCCCAACCGCATCTCACATAACAGTCGCAATGCATAGGCAATCGCTTGAATTTCCGCCACATTAGAATCCGTAATTCCTATCGAACCTGAAAAAATTGCCAAAATTCGGCTATGACAATCCCGTAACACTCCTCCACACCCTGCCATCCCCGGTTTCCCCCTTGCAGCTCCATCTACATTGAATTTCCACACACCTTCCAAAGGGAGCAGCCACACGATATGCATTCGATTCAGGTTTGCTACTTGCTGCACCGACCAGCAATCTCTCGGGCAAGTCCACCAGCTCGCCTCATTCACACAAGCCTCTCGCATATAAGCACGAGTCCAATACAATGCCCGAAGTTGGGCCAAAAAGAAGACTACCCAACTTGAAGCTCGGCGATCTTGGAACATAAGATCGTTCCGCGCCAACCACAATGACCACAAAACGCTTGCACACCCTATCACCCACCACGCTCGATTCTCCCCATGAAACCAATCCAGCTAGCATTGAGCAATAAAATCACTTACTTTTCGCGTCCGCACCACAACAACATCCCACCATGAGAAGAAAAAAGACCATACCTCAAATGCGAATGGACAAGACCATAAGATGTGGTCGCAATTGTCTTCACCACCAGCACACCATCGGCATACAAGAGACTCCATCGGTATTGGAACTCCACGATCACTCAGCATTCGTAGAGTCGGCAAACGATCGACCAAAATGAACCACAAGAAACATTGGATTTTCGGCACAATTGGCATGTTCCATACCATTCCCACTTGCATTGTATCGGGGAGACCAATTGAGCACATCAATCCATGTAATTTTCCCACCGAAAACAGTCCCTACACTGCATGTTTCCACACAATTCTATCCGATACACCCGCATGTAGTTTCAAGTCTGCCACACATGCTTTCAACTCAGCAAGTTGTTTTGTTTCAAATACACGTAGTTCCCGTCGAAAGTGTGACGCCCAATCCCCACTTGGATAGCTCAACATCTCACATACAAAGCTCATTTTATTATTCGCCAACCCAAACAAACGTGGAAATAAGTTCTTCAGCGGTACATCGAGTGCCCAACAATCCCACCAGAACAACACCTTATTCCCCTCCCCCACAAGCCATATAAATTGATCCCCATTTATAAATGCATCCACGTATTCATCTTCCTGTACCTCGACAATTTGTTTCCACATTGCCGACATGTGTCGTTTACCTTTATGTTGAATTTTCCATTGTTGTACATCCGTACCATATTTCGCCACAATAATCTCTTTCCAAAGAGAGTTATCCGAATGTGCAAAACGCCAAACCCATTTGGCCAAAAGAGCCAAATTTCTGATGCGTAAATTCACCACCCCAAGCCCTCCCATATATATATATATATATATATGTGTGTGTGTGTGTGTGTGTGTGTGTGTGTGTATTAATGTATATACATATACATAATACATACTAAAACTTACATTCTAAACCCTAAACCGCACGTGTGTGTGTGTGAATGTACTATTTTCCCTTGGTGTGTGTGTGACTTAGGGTTTAAGGTTTAAGGTTCAGAACATATGGTTTAAAGTTTAGGGTTTAGGTTTAGTATATTTACATTGATGTAAATACATGCAAAGTAGTATGAAGGTTTAGAGTTTAGGGGTTTGAGTTTATAGTTTATGATTTAGGATTTAGGGTTATCATATTTACATTGTTATAAATACGTGAAAAATAGTATAAGGGTATAATTGACAAGATTTGCATTAAATCGACGTGACCCAAGGATGCAACTATTAAACTTCCATCTTTGGGTGAAGAAGATAAAATTAAAGAAAAGAAAAAGAAAATGAGAGAAAATGACGTGGATGATATGCGGTTGCCATGTCAACTCACGTGAATGCCATGTCACCTTTCCATTTATGATTTAATACCTGAGTGACCAAATAAAGAGCAAATAAAAAGTTTAGTGGTTAAATTATTTTTTTAATTTTAGTGACAAAAAAATATATGAGCTTTTTACCCTGACCAGCCGTTAAAATCTAAAGGATGAGGTGACGTGGCAGTTAACGAAAAATTGTGAAAGGAATGTGGCCTTAGTGGGATTTAAACCTAAGACCTCCAAGGGAAAAACAATTTTTTTTTACCACTACACCAACTACCCCTAACTAATATGAATTGCACCATTATGTATATGATATAATGAAGTAAATGATAGGGCAACAAGAAGTAAAAATATTTGAGAGGGGACTTAAACATTGGTCACATAAGATATGTAAAAACACACAAACCACTGAATCAATTAAAATAAAACTAAAACATTTTAATTATATTTAAAGTATAGTTAAAGAAAGATTTAAAATGAAAATAGATTTATAATTTTTTTTTAAATTAAATTGAACATTTTTTTCACATTTATTTTAATAACTTCATATATATATAATATTGAATCAAGTTCTTTAATTTAATTAATAATTTTATTTTTTTATTAAATATCTTAATTCAATAATTAAATATATTATATTAAAACATATAATTTTGATAATTAATACATTCAATTCATTTGTTTGATCTGATATGTGTTGATAATTTTCTTAAAAAACATTTTATAAACTATATGTTTCTTTAAAGAAATAGATCATTGTGGACAAAGTTGTCCGAATAATATATATATATATATTCATTTTAAATCTTTCTTTAATTATACTTTAAATGTAATTACAGTGTTTTCATTTTTAATTTAATTATTTGAATTTATTTAGTGGTATGTGTGTTTTTACACATCTCATGTGACCCATGCTCGAGTCCCTTTTCAAACATTTTTACTTTTTTCCCCTAGCATTACTTCATTATATGATATATATAGAATGGTGCAATTCATATTGTTCAAGAGTAGTTGTTGTAGTTGTAAAGGGTTGCCTTTCCCCTTGGAGTTCTTAGGTTCAAATCCCACCAAGATCATATTTTTTCTCTTTAATTTTCCTTTAAACTAGGTCATGAGATTGGAGAAAAATAAATATTATATAAAATAAATTAAAAATTAGAGTAAACTCATCCAATCGGGTGATGACTACCAGATTGACTGATTAATTTTATTTAATTAAATAAAAAATAGGACCAAATTGATATAATAGGTAACTAACAACGATCAAATGTGTAATTGTACAAATTTCCGTTAACTGCCATGTCACCTCTTTCGTTAGATTTTAATGGCTGATGGTCAAAATATAAGCATTTTAAAAGTTTGTTGGTCTGATTGACGAGTTGCTTAGTTGGATGGTAAAAATAGGACCGCTCTCAAAGTTTGGTGGTCACCTGGGTAGTTTAACCTTATTTTTATGCATATTCTTAATCATTTGTATAGATATTTATCCGAATCAAATCTGATCCAATCCCACCTAAAAATAAGTCTAACTTAAAACTATGAACATTAACCATTTGTATCATTTAGCATTGAGCCGCCTCATTTTGTAATCTCGTTTTGAGATTGCAATTTTAATAATAAAATTTTAGAAAAGGACATAATATCGGTCACTTTGTTCATCGAAAACTTACCGGGACAATGCACTTGAAAGGGCTATGGTTTGCCTTTGGAAGACATGGAGACATGGTGGATGCCTACATAGCAAGAAAACTCAGTAGAGGGGTGTGAAACTGATAATTTAATTTTGATATAACTAAAGAACTTAAGGACTAAATTGAAAATGTGAAAACGAATTTTTAAGTCCTCAAACCTCTCTATATGTTTTAAACAAAATGCCTAAGTTAAAAACTGATTTTATCAAATGTTTTCTAAGTGTTCTCAAAGCCAAAACAGTGATTTTTGAGTCACCGTTTCGGAACGGCCTAAGGCGTTTCGAAACACTTTTGAAACTGTAAGCTCATGTTTCGGAACGGGTATCGAAATGGTTTCAACACTGTCAACCCGTGTTTCGAAACGAGTTTCGAAACGGCTTAAGAACCTCGAGACACCGTATCGAAACGACATCAAATGTTTCGAAACGGTATTCAATCAAATTTAAAAAATATGACCGTTAGAAAGTTTTTAACTGATTTTTTACAAGTCGTTACGGGTTATCGAAATGATTCAACCCGTTTCGATATGATCCTTGACAGTGGCAAAAATGTTTTGAAACGGGTTTCGAAACGGCTCTTAGCGTATCAAAACGATCTTAAACGTTTCGATACGGGCTCTTTAATGCACCCCAACGACTCTTTCTATTTTGGTCTGTTTCAAAACAGGGTCGGGCGTTTCGAAACGGTTGGTTGCAGACTGCATTTATGGAGGGAAGATAACATCCCCAACGGCTCTATTGATGAATGCATCAACCACAGCGGCTAGAATTCAATGAGAAGGTATAAAAGGGACCTCTAAAAGCTTCAGCAACAACTATTGATCCAAAAGCAAACATCCAAGCATTTGTTCCTAAATCCCATTATTGTCTTGTAACCCCAATTGCATTTTTCATTCTTATCATATCAATTGGGTTGAGTGCTTGTAATTGAGCTATATTGTGTATTGAGAGATACTTGTTTTAGCCAACAACTTCTTTGTTTCTATTGTGTGAGGATTGAGTCAAATTTTGGGTAGAAAATTTGACTGAAAATTCTAGCGGTTACCTCCTTAGCCTAGAAAAGGGGAAGAGCAATTAGTAGAATTGTTGCAAATCCTTAGTGAAGCTAAGGTAGTGGATGTAGAGTTCGATTGGAACTTGAACCACTCTAAAATTCCTTGTCTACTATTTTTATTTGTCAATTCCACCACCAAAAGCTTTAAAAATCCAATTCACCCCCTCTTGGTTTATTTCGATCATTCGATCCACTCAACAATTGGTATCAGAGCTTACCTCTTTGAAGGATTAACAACCACAAGAGGAGTTCCTAGGAAGAGTGTGATCATCCAAAAATAAAGATATGGCATCTACCTCCAGTTCGAGCATGTACGAGTCTCAATCCACTACAAAACCACCTTTCTTCAATGGTGACAACTATCCATTTTGGAAGAATCGGATGCGCCTCTTCATCAAGTCCAACGATTACTTGGTTTGGGATGTCATTGAAGATGGCCCATACATTCCATTGAACCAAGATAATGAAGGGAAGATGGTTTTGAAGAAAAAGATGGAGATGAGTGAAGAAGAGAGGAAGAAGATCCAAATAAATGACAAAGCTCTTCACATGCTCTTTTGTTCTTTCGGTTCAGACATCTACTCCAAAGTCTCATCCATTGAGAGTGCTAAAGAAGTGTGAGATACTCTTGAGACCACCTATGAAGGAACCAACGATGTAAAGGAAACCAAGATTGGAATTCTCAATCTTAGTTATGAGAATTTCAAGATGGATCCCGATGAGACGGTGTCCAAGATGTTTGATCGCTTCTCAACCATGGTCAATGGGCTTAAAGGATTTGGAGAGACTATACCGGAAGACAATCTTGTCCCGAAGCTACTCTACTCACTTCCCGAATCTTGGGATGGGAAGAGAACCGCCATCATAGAGGCCAAAAACTTGAAGACTCTAAAACTTGACATGAGATTATGAAGCAAGGAAGGTAAGAAGAGAAGAAGAAGGAAGAGAAAAGAGTAGAGAAGCTAGAGGTGGAAAAGAAGAAGAAGATGGGAATAGCTCTCAAAGCTTCATTACTTGAGGAGAGCTCTTCTAGTGAGGAGGATGAGCTAGAAGATTTGGCTATGATAGCCAAAAGATTCTCACGCTTCATGAGGTCCAACCGAGGAAGGAAAATTCAAAGAAAGATGGACTTCAAAGGTAAAAACAAAGAAGAAGTGAGGGATCAAATCATTTGCTTTGAGTGCAATAAGCTCGGTCACATTCGTTCGGAGTGCCCTCAACTAAAGAAGAAGGGCTTTGAGAAGAAGAAGAAGCTCAAAGCCAAGCTTGCTACTTGGAGTGATGAGGAGTCATCCGAGGATGACGAACAAGAAGTGGCCAACCTTTGCCTCATGGCACTTGAGGAGGATTCCTCCATGGTAACCTCTAACTCATCATCTTTTGATTTTACATATGATGAATTAAATGATGCATATGATGAGTTGCAAGAGGTTTATGATGAATTAGTTGAGAAATACAAGGAGTCGGTCATTAGGAATAAGAAAATTATTTCGAAATTAAATGATAAAAATGACTCACTTTCTCAAGCTAATTTAAAATTTGAGAAAAAGATTTTAGGGTTGAATGATGAACTAAAATTCTTCCAAGATGAAAATGTTGACCTTAATAATCTTCTTTTTTTAATGTAATAGTGAACACCAAAAGGTGTTAGATGAGCTTAACAAGCTCAAAGAGTCTTTTAAAAATGTTGGTAGTGTGAAGCGTGAAATAGGTGAATCTTCTAAAACAAACCAACCTAGGAAAAAGACTAATAACTACAAACAAAGTAGCTTTCCTAGACATAGTAGAACTAAAAAGATTAGAAGTATATGGGTTCCTAAGGAACTTGTAAAATCTAATAATATTGTTGCTATGTCACCTTGGATTCCTAAGGGAACCAAGTTATTGGGAGCTAACACTCGTGGACCCAAAATGATTTGGGTACCAAAAACAAAAGTTTAATATCTTTGTTTGTAGGGGGAGCATTGCTACAAGGCCAAAGCACAAAGTCAAAACTCATGGTACATTGATAGTGGATGCTCGAGGCATATGACCGGAGACAAGAGTAGATTCATGGATTTAAAGCCAAAAAGTGGAGGAGTGGTGACATTTGGTGACAACTCCAAAGGCCACATTAAAGGTATTGGCTCCATAGGTAATCTCTCTACCATTCTTATTAAAAATGTCTTGTATGTCGATGGTCTTAAACATAATTTGTTGAACATAAGTCAATTGTGTGATAAAGGATTTAATGTTTTATTTGATAAAAATGGGTGCAAAATCGTTGACATTAAATCTAATAATATTATGCTCATAGGTCATCACATAGGTAACATTTACATGGTGCATCTAGATGACATACATTAATCCCATGCATGTTTAGTAGCTCAAAATGAAAATGATGCATGGTTTTTGCATAGGAAACTAGGACATGCTAGCATTAGTGTTTTAGAAAAATTAGTTTCCCTTGATCTAGTAAGAGGTTTACCCAAGATTAAGTTCTCAAACGATAAAATTTGTGATGCATGCTCTAAGGGTAAACAACATAAGTCTTCCTTTAAATCCATTAATGATGTTCTACAAGTAGGTGTTTACAACTTATCCATATGGATTTATTTGGGCCAATTAGGACTATGAGCTTGGGTGGTAAATCCTTTGCATTTGTTCTTGTTGATGATTTTTCTAGATTTACTTGGGTTCTATTTTTAAGTACTAAAGATGATGCTTTAGAAAAATTCATCACATTTTCAAAACTAACCCAAAATGATCTTGAACTTAGAATTTCTCATATTAGGAGTGATCATGGAACCGAGTTTCAAAATTTAGGGTTTGAAGAGTTTTTTAATGAAAATGGTATTAGCCACAATTTTTCGGCTCCTCGAACTCCTCAACAAAATGGGGTAGTTGAGAGGAAAAATAGAACTTTACAAGAAATGGCTAGAACTATGCTTTGTGAAAACAATTTACCTAAATATTTTTGGGCAGAAGCCACAAACACCGCTTGCTACATTGTAAACCGAGTAATGATTAAGCCAATTTTAAAGAAAACACCTTATGAGATTTTAAAATCTAAAAAGACTAACATTAGCTATTTTCATCCATTTGGTTGCAAGTGTTTTGTTTTAAATAATGGAAAAGACAACTTAGGTAAATTTGATGCAAAAAGTGATGAAGCTATTTTCATAGGATATTCTTTAACCTCTAAAGCCTATCGTGTATTTAACAAAAGAACTTTAGTAGTAGAAGAATTTATACATGTTGTATTCGATGATAACCTCCTTCCAAGGAAGGATTCTTGTGATGATGATGATGTAGGAATCATAAATGCCTTTGTTGGAGGACAAACTTCAAAGGAGGATGAGATTCCATCAAAAGAAGAGGATACACAAGATCCACCTCTTGAAGCCTTGAAGGACTTGGCTCTTGAGGAAAAGGAAGTGAGCTACCCAAGGGAGTTCAACTATGTCAAAGATGGTGAAATCTTGGGTGATCCATCCAAGGGGGTAACCACTAGATCTTCTCTTAAACTTATGAATCATGTTGCATTTATCTCATGCATAGAGCCTAAGAATATAAAAGAAGCATTGAGAGATGATTTTTGGATTATGGCTATGCAAGAAGAGTTAAATCAATTTGAGAGAAGTAATGTTTGGACATTAGTTGATAGGCCTAGTAATCAATCTACTATAGGAACTAAATGGGTCTTTAGGAACAAACTAGATGAGAGTGGTAACATTGTGAGGAACAAAGCTAGACTAGTAGCACAAGGTTACACTCAAGAAGAGGGAATAGATTTTGATGAAACCTATGCACCCGTAGCTAGAATGGAAGCCATTAGGATGTTGCTTGCATATGCATGTTATCATGATTTCAAGCTTTTTCAAATGGATGTTAAAAGCGTTTTTTTAAATGGTTTTATAAATGAGGAAGTGTATGTGGAACAATCACCGGGTTTTGAAGACTCAAAATTTCCAAATCATGTTTTCAAACTCACTAAAGCTCTTTATGGTTTAAAACAAGCTCCTAGAGCTTGGTATGAAAGACTTTCAAACTTTTTAATTGAAAAAGGTTTTGAAAAAGGTAAGGTGGACACTACACTTTTCATAAAAAGGTATAAAAATGACATTTTAGTAGTACAAATTTATGTTGATGATATAATTTTTGGTTCTACTAACGAATGTCATTGCAAAGAGTTTGCTAAGCTAATGCAAGGTGAATTCGAGATGAGCATGATGGGGGAACTCTCATTCTTTTTGGGACTCCAAATCAAACAAAGGAAGGATGACACCTTCATTAATCAAGCAAAGTACATTAAGGATATGCTCAAGAAGTTTGACTTGGAGAATGCAAAGCCTCAAGCCACACCTATGAGCTCATCTACAAAGCTTGACAAAGGTGAAGGAGGTAAGTGTGTTGACTCTAAGCTTTACCGTTCTATGATTGGATCATTGCTTTACCTTACCGCAAGTAGACTGGATATCTTGTTTAGTGTTTGCTTGTGTGCTAGGTTTCAAGTTAGTCCTAGAGAGTCTCACCTTATACCCGTTAAGAGAATCTTTAGGTACCTTAGAGATACTCCTTGTTTAGGTCTTTGGTACCCTAGAGACTCCACCTTCAACCTTCATGCTTATTCGGATGCGGATTATGAGGGGTGTAAAATCGATAGGAAGAGTACTTCGGGAACTTGTCAATTCCTAGGTAGTATGCTCATATCTTGGTTCTCTAAGAAACAAAATAGTGTAGCCTTATCTACCACCGAAGCCGAGTACATATCCTTAGGGAGTTGTTGTGCTCAAGTCCTTTGGATGAAGCAACAACTCTTAGATTATGGTATTAAAGTTGAAACCATACCCCTTAAGTGTGACAACACTAGTGCCATATGTTTGACAAAAAATCCCATCCAACACTCTAGAACCAAACATATAGAATTAAGGCATCATTTCATTAGAGATCATGTCCTTAAAGAAGATGTTGTTATAGAGTATGTTGACACCTTAAATCAATTAGCGGACATCTTTACAAAACCTTTAGACAAAGAGCATTTTTGGTCCCTTAGGAGAGAGTTAGGTCTAACTTGACCTTTTAGGACCTCTTTTGTGCTTAAAATTGCTTAATCTTGTGAAATGCCATGTTTATGTGTTTTTACTCCTAATTTCATCCATGCCTATAGCTAGGGGGAGTATGTTTAGGTTTGCACATGTTATTCCTGCTCATTCATGTCATTCATGCAAGTTAGGTCTTCAAAAATTTCATTTTTCTGCACTTTTAGAGCCTCATATGCACTTCCAGGCCCAGGTGTATCGAAACGGGTCCACCTGTTTCGATACGGATGCTTTAAAATTCAATCTGAGAGAAGGGTGTTTCGAAATGCCTTCCAAGGGTTTCGAAACGTTTTTGCTACTGCCAAGGGGTGTACTGAAACGTGTTTCGATACGAGTCAACGGGGATTCGATACGGTCAATGCCGTATTGAAACGGTCAGCTGGAGTTGAAAAGTCGGCCAACCCTCGGTGCCCACGTTTCAAAACGGTCGACACCGTTCCGAAATAGGTTAGAGGACAGCTTTATAGAGGGATTTTAATGTTAAAGTTTTACTTTAATTAAAACTCCCCTCAAACCCTAAAAACCCTAAAACGATTTTCCCTATAAAAACCCTCTAAACCTCATTGTTTTTCACCAAATCTTGAGGGCTTTTACTCTTAAACACAAGTCTAAGCAAGCATCAACAACTTTGTGCAAGGATTTTCATCTATTCATCCAAAATCCATATTTAAGGTATATTTTCATCTTTTTCTTTTTCCTTAAATTTGTATTCGAATCTTAGGTTAGAAAATTTTAATTTTGTATAGTTTATGTGTTTTGATACTTGGGTTTTTCAAAACTTGTAAATTTTTTTCAAAATCTTCAAAATTTTGATTCGAATATATATTTTTTCATTCGTATTTCTCTTTACCGTTTTTTTAAATTTGCTTTTCTCTTATTTTTTTTTGTTTTGTTTTGTATCTTTGTTTTTAAAATTTGTTTTTAAACCTAAGTGGGATTTACCATTGGATTGAATTAAGAAATTACATGCATACACTTAAAATTTGTTTTTAAATTGCTTGCTTTTATGTTTTTAGGATTATTTCAATGGATCCCGTTAACAAGAAACGTAAGGCACCTCAATCGGGTGAAGGATCAAACCAAGCCGCTCTCCGTCCTAACCTTACTCAATTGTTTCTCAAGAGTCTCAAAACTCCCGCGTTGAAGGCGTGTTTCCAATATGTCAAGACATTTGGCGTTCGTCATGAGCGTGTTGTTGACATGTCGTTTCTTGACTCCGAGCGCTTCCTCTTCCGTTATCTCCACCGTTTACAAGAATGGAGCTTTATCGGTTTCTTGAGTATCCCGGATATTTGCTACAAGCACATGGTTCTTCTATTCTACTCGAATGCCCAACTTATCAACAATGAAGACAATTCCGAAGTTGTTCGCATTGAGTCTCAGATATTAGGAAAGAAGATTGTCATTGACATACCTTACTTAGAGACTACCTTTGGTCTTAAGGACGAAGGACTCGAGATTGAGAATCACTTTGGTTCTCACACCGGTTCCGTGCTTGCCTTGGATGCTCACGATAGGTTCCTCCACTTGATGGTCTCGTGGTTTATTCTCCCCTCTAGAGGTAAATTTTCTCACGTTCGTCAAGTAGATTATTTTTGGCTTGAATGTTTTCGTCGTGGAGAGCAACCTAATCTTGTTAAGATCATGTTTGCCGAGATGGTGAATAATGTTAAGCTCCGTGAAACCGATGCGCTCAAGTCTTTCACTTATGGGACTGTTTTGAGTCATATTTTTGAGAAGCTTGAGATTGATTGCACTTATGACTCTCCTGAACCCCGCAAGCAAAAACTTGGTGAGTCTTCTCTCCGCAAGTCCGGATTTCACTACATCAACAATGGCCAATGGGAACGTGTTGATAGGAAAGCACCTTCACCTCCACCACAAGTCGAACCTCAACCACAAGCTTCGATTGCTAACAATAAAGCTCTCACGGCTTTTCTTACCGAGCGGTTCAACACATTGGACACTAACATGTCTAGGGGTTTTGGTGCTATCAATACTCGCTTGCAATCCGTGGAGGATCGTCTCCTTGCAAATGAGAATCGACTCACATCCCTTGAGAATCAACATACATCTATGGACATGTCTTTCTCCACCTTTTATGGACAATGGATGGATTTTCGTCGCGCTCAAGCTAAGAATGATGATGATTCTATGGATGATGATAGTGACGATGAGGCTTAGGATTCTCATGTCATCTCATATTAGCTATTCATATTAGGACTAAGATTGCATCTTTATTTCCTTTATCTTTCATGAACCTATGCTTTGATTTCTTTTATTTGGGATTATGCTTTGAACTTTTATTTAAGATTTATGTTTTGGATATTTGAATTTTATGAATTAATATTATGTTGCTTATTGCTTATTGATTATTTCTTTTAACCTTATCTCTTCTCTTTGAGCCTTGTTTATTATTTTTGATCTAACAAAAAAGGGGGAGAAGTAATCTAAGAGCCAAAATTCGTTTAAAGTGTTTTTAGGTTTTAAAACTTAGATTTAAATCTTTTTAAAACTTTTAAAAAAACCCATCTTAAATTGAGGGGGAGTTAGAATGTATTCAAAATTTTCAAAACTCTTAAAAATTCTAACTTTGGTTTTGTTATATCAAAAAGGGGGAGATTGTGAAACCGATAATTTAATTTTGATATAACTAAAGAACTTAAGGACTAAATTGAAAATGTGAAAACGAATTTTTAAGTCCTCAAACCTCTCTATATGTTTTAAACAAAATGCCTAAGTTAAAAACTGATTTTATCAAATGTTTTCTAAGTGTTATCAAAGCCAAAACAGTGATTTTCGAGTCACCGTTTCGGAACGGCCTAAGGCGTTTCGAAACACTTTTGAAACTATGAGCTCATGTTTCGGAACGGGTATCGAAACGGTTTCAACACTATCAACCCGTGTTTCGAAATGAGTTTCGAAACGGCTTAAGAACCTCGAGACACCGTATCGAAACGACATCAAATGTTTCGAAACGGTATTCAATCAGATTTAAAAAATATGACCATTAGAAAGTTTTTAACTGATTTTTTACAAGTCGTTACGGCGTATCGAAACGATTCATCAAATGTTTCGATACGGTCCGTGACAGTGGCAAAAATGTTTCAAAACGGGTTTCGAAACGGCTCTTAGTGTATCGAAACGATCTTAACCGTTTTGATACGAGCTCTTTAATGCACCCCAACGAATCTTTCTATTTTGGCCTGTTTCGAAACGGGGTCGGGCGTTTCAAAACGGTTGGTTGCAGACTGCATTTATGGAGGGAAGATAACATCCCCAATGGCTCTATTGATGAATGCATCAACCACAACGGCTAGAATTCAATGAGAAGGTATAAAAGGGACCTCTAAAAGCTTCAACAACAACTATTGATCCAAAAGCAAACATCCAAACATCAAATCCAAGCATTTGTGCCTAAATCCCATTATTGTCTTGTAACCCCAATTGCATTTTTCATTCTTATCATTTCAATTGGGTTGAGTGCTTGTAATTGGGCTATATTGTGTATTGAGAGATACTTGTTTTAGCCAACAACTTCTTTGTTTCTATTGTGTGAGGATTGGGTCAAATTTTGGGTAGAAAATTTGACCGAAAATTGTAACGGTTACCTCCTTAGCCTAGAAAAGGGGAAGAGCAATTAGTGGAATTGTTGCAAATCCTTAGTGAAGCTAAGGTAGTGGATGTAGAGTTCGATTGGAACTTGAACCACTCTAAAATTCCCTGTCTACTATTTTTATTTGTCAATTCCACCACCAAAAGCTTTAAAAATCCAATTCACCCCCCCTCTTGGTTTATTTCGATCATTCGATCCACTCAACAAGGGGGAAGACGATTTGGATTCATTAGATACAAGGCGATGGAAGACGCAGAAATGTCGATATAGAGGCTAAATGGATTCATATTATATGGGAAGAAGATATATGTAGCACTGGCAAGATTCAACGAAAGATCAACACAAGGAAGAACAAGAGGGAAGAGAATGGCAGGCCAGTCAAAACGAACACTAATACGAAAGCAAAACTGGATAAAGAAGAACGAAGACTAGAAAACATTACAACAAGGTTCAATCAAAGGAAAATAGGGAGTGGAGAAGGAAGCAAAAGCAAGCTTAGAAAGTGCACGAGCCATGTTGAAAGGGAGACACTATGGAAGTTCAAGAAATGTCTGGTCAGAAAGATGGCATCAGCCTGTAGTGTGAGGAGCATCATGCTGCGCTTAGACAGTTGGGGTTTCGACGAGATTAGTGTGAAAAGTATGGGCATGAATTTGTTTCTCCTCTCGATTGATGATGAAGACCTTTTCATCATGCTGGAGGACATAAATTAGTCTTATCTGAGGGAAATTTTTTGAAGAAATTATGCCTTGGTCATAATCCATTAAACAAAATGAAAGATTAACTTGGCTTGAAGTGTTTGGTCTTCCTCCGCACTGCTGGAACCATGAAACTCTATTAATGTTATCATCTCTTTGGGGTAAATTTAAAGTTGTTGGTGAGAATTTCAACCAGGTCTATGACTACGAGAAAGTAACCATTCATATAAAGGTAAATTTAGCATTATTCGACCTCCAGAGAAAGAAGAAAGAACAAGCAAGCGGAAGAGGAAAAAAGAGATCGAAGGGGATTGCGTCTTTGGAGCTATCAAGACGATCGCTCTCTGACTCTGATCTTGTGACTAGGTGGGATTATCTAACTAGGGAGGCTAGGAAGGCGTTAAAAATGGGCAAGAAATTGGGGATTCAAATTGAAGGTAATGAAGACCACGCTATAAGAGACATTGCCATGCTGATGCAAAAAGAGAAAAGAACGGAAGAAGAAAGGGAGGCAAAAATGTGAACTCTCACTAGAATGGAAAGAGGTTAGGGTCTAAGGAAAAATCTAGGTGGCTAGATTGATAGTTGTACCGAGAAAGCCGAAATGAGTCTGCTACAAGAACAGAAATACAACAGGTGGTGGAGTTTGAGATTAGTTAGTTGTGGTATGTCGTTAATATTGACTTTGTTAGGTGTGCAATCCTTTATTGTTGGTTGTCAAAGTGTTTTAAGTACAATAGAAAAATTAAATAGTTAGATGTGGTATGTCGTATTGCCATATGTATGAAATATTATTGGTGGTTAATTTTATGCACGATGGTAATCGAATTGAGCTTCGAGGGTCGACCGGTTTAACTCGGAGTCGAGGTAATACCCACCACTTCTTGTGTACTATAATGAACATGTTAATTGATAGTTAATGCATGAGAGATCAAATGAAGTAGAATATACTATAAGAATACATATAAGGACCTTTGTGACAAAATTAAGAATTATATGACACGTATAAATTTTTTGAGATCTGTAAATTAAATGATAAGTCTTTTATCTCTAAATATCTGTTAAACCTCAATTAATGAAAATATATATATGAGATTCAATTTCAAAGTGAATTTGATGGTTGACAAATTGTATGGTGTTAGTGAGGATGTGGTAAAGAATTAAAGCATGATGAACTACCTCTATCCGATTGGTGCTTACATTCATGGTTATGGACATGACTCAAATGGGATGAGTAGAAAATATGTACATAAGCTGATTCCTACTTTATAGATTTAAAACTAAATTACATCCTGGACATTATTAAAGGTCTCTTCAAGTTCAGTCTAGTCAGGTTGGTAATTCCGCCCATATTCGGTTCCTCTACTTCGGTGAGGGTAATTTCGCCCGTATTCGATTCCTCTACTTCGGTGAGGGTAATCCAGCATGTATTCGGTTCCTCTACTTCGGTGAGGGTAATTCCGCCCGTATTTGGTTCCTCTACTTCAGTGAGGTAATTTCGCCCGTATTCGGTTCCTCTACTTCGGTTAGGGTAATCCCACCTGCACACAGGTTCCTATGCTTCGGCTAGGGTAATTTCTTACCTTTATAGTTACAGGTTCCTATGCTTCGGCTAGGGTAATTCCTTACCGTTACAGTTACAGGTTCCTATGCTTCAGCTAGGGTAATTCCTTATCATTACAGTTACAGGTTCCTATGCTTCGGCTAGGGTAATTCTTTATCGTTACAGTTACAGGTTCGTATGCTTCGGCTAGGGTAATTCCTTACCGTTACAGTTACAGGTTCCTATGCTGCATCTAAGGTAATTTCGCCGGATTTAAGGTATTCCCTTGGGATGAAACCCATGCCCCTTTAATGCCCTTATAGACGCATCACATAATTGTATATTGGAGTACATTTGGAGGATAGATAAGAATTAAAAATGAACATTATTGCTGCTTGATTTATGTGCGCGTGAAATAAAATGTTTACCATATTGATACAGTTTAGCACTGTTGTGACACACTAAACTCCCTAGTTTAATTTAATTATCCACTATTCTAATTCTATGGACTATAGGCTTTACGCCAGATACACATCGATTGAATGAAGAACAATTTTGTTATCTTCAAATATAACGTTACACTGAAATAACAAATCGTAAATAAAGTTCATTGTTACCTGAAATGTCATGTTAATGTAATGTCTGCCATTCACTTGCATGTGCTTACCGTATCATTTGGTAGTCCTGTACTACTGAGCTTTCCGAAGCTCATGTTGTTTTTACCATCACAGGTTAGATGAAATTCGTCATAGTAAAGTTACTAACATCATTTTTTTTGGATTCTCTCGATGTTGCTTTTGGAGTACAGTATCAACATAGTTAGTGAGCAATGTATGTATGACGTGAATTGTTTTATGTCAGAGTATGTATAATGTTTACGAGTTCCCG
Organism: Hibiscus trionum; assembly: GCA_030270665.1. Lineage (NCBI taxonomy): Eukaryota > Viridiplantae > Streptophyta > Magnoliopsida > Malvales > Malvaceae > Hibiscus > Hibiscus trionum. The sequence goes on along the minus strand of BSYR01000026.1, from coordinate 71,355,833 downwards.
TTATGCGTTTACGTGACTTTCATAAATGATAGTTTAAACTGAAATTTGTTTTACAACTTTAAAGTATTTAAAGAAATGGATTTTATATGAGTTATTGTGGGTCACCCTTGTGACCCTAATGTGGCCTCTTAGGATCCGTGGGAACGCATAAGCGAGTCTAGGGGGTTACAGATTACTTAAGCTGAACATGCAAGTGCATTCATTTCTTGAAAATCAACTTCACGAATGCATTTTTTATATAAAAAAGTAGGCATAGGTCGATGGGTCGGATACAAGATGATTATATTAAAAAGAGAAAATTTTGGATATACAAATCGTGTAAACTTTAACAAGTTTGTTAAATTCAGGGTTTAAAGTTAGTTTAAGGTTTAATGTTGAAGGGTTTAAGGGGTAAGGTTTAGAATTTAGGATTTAATGATAGATTTTAAGATTTTGAGTTTAGGGATTAATTAGGGTTAGAGATTTAGTTTTTAAAGTAGAATCATGTAATTTTTACACATATTGTGTATCAAAATATATAATTAATAATGAAAAATACTTTGATACACAAACTTGTTAGTTTTAGTTTAGTAAAAAAAGAACTTGTTAGTTTTAGGGTTCATGAGTCTAGTTTAGGTTTTAAAATTTAGGGGGTTAGATTGTAGCATTTAGGATATAGGTTTTAGGGTTATGATTTAGGGTTTAGATGTTAGGTTTTAGGGATTTTAGGTTATAAATTTATGTTTTAGATTTTATAGTTTAAATAAGAAGTGTTGTGTATTTTTTATACAATTTGTATATCAAAATATAATTCATTAATAAATATTGCAAATGTAACCCCCTTAGCCCGGCCTAGACGGTTGACCCGAACTACGAAGGTTACACGGGGAAAACCATAGTCAACCCGAAAGTCAACCTTGATTAACGACCCTTTTTTTCTTTTTAAACTTGTCTAGATGCACATTAAGCCTAGGCGTACTCTTGAGAAACACATACGTGAAAAGCACAGCGAACAAAATACAATAAGGGACTTAATTGTACATAATACGATAGTTAGGGACCAAATAGTAAATTCTGGAAATTTGAAGGTCTTAACATATTTTTAAGTTACCACTATTAAATTAATCATATTACATGCTTCCCTGTCAAATTTCACCTTAATCGGACATCTCGAACTCAAGTAATTGCAAATACAATATTCAGGACTAAATCGTAAAGCTTGCAAACCTTAAAACCATTCAAATCAGTGCCCAACGGTCACCTGTTTCGAAACGGGGTTGACCGTTCCGAAACACGGGTTCGTTTCGAGACTTGTATCGAAACAGGGCCTTCTAGTGGCCAAACCGTTTCGATACGGTCACCAGCCGTTTCGAAACACCAAGGCCATTACAGGCCCCCGTTTCGAAACGCCTGTGAGTGTATCGATACGGGTTGCCCAGAAGCTGCAGATTATGCTGGTTTAACATACATTTAACCACTCTAACACATCCTAATGGCTTTCCATTCATGCCAACAAGTCATCATACATATAAGGTACATGTTTGCAACATCAAAACACGTTCATGGCATCAATCATGGAATTCCAAAAGTCTATAGGCATGCAACCTAATATCCAAAACCAAACAACCATCAAAACACCAAAACAAGCATCAAAATGGCCATTTACAATTCCAAACCATCAAGGGCATCATGCCACAATTAGGGAGTCCAAAACATCTCCCAAAACACAACCTAGGTTCCTATTGCCAAAATATCAAAAGCTAATAGTGTTATGAAAACGTCACCATACATGAGCTTAGCTTTCCCTTGGATTCCTAGCCTCCTTGTTGCCCTCAAACACTTCAATTATCTGCATTATTGGTTCAAGAGAGAGAGAGCGTAAGCACAATTGCTTAGTGAGGCATGCTCTAAAGAAACAACACAATAATGCTTTATATAAAACACTTTTAATAAAACCTTCCATTAGATAAACATCATTATTCATGCAACCTTGCATACATAAACAAGCATCTCATGCTTCATTAAAATCAACATGTCATATTGGCTTTCAAGTGATCATCCATAACCATTTACAACATAAAACACGATCGGATACGCGGATTACAAGCGTTGTCCCATACGCTTCATACACACTACCGAACGAACACACAAGGTGGAGTTTACCGGTACAATCACAACCCCTCAACACCCGTGATGGAGTTTAACGGTATAATCACAACCCCTCAACATCACTCATCGGTAGTTGTATAACACCACTAACGAGAACACGAGACACACAACACAAGATCCACACATGGACTTTTAACCACCATTGTGATCTTACCTTTCTCGTTAGTGTACTTGGATGGAGTTTACGGTACAATCACAACCCCTCAAAATCCAAGGCGACTTAATTCACGGTGCACCCAATCCTATAGCCGGCTAACTATATCCGATTCAAGTACTTTTAAACCAACACATCACTTGCCAATATACATCATTTATCATCAACAATTCACTGTTTTAAAGCATTAAACAAAGCCATTTAACGTCATGCATCACTATGCATCAAAACCACATTTACAACATATCAAACCAAGGATCTCTTACCTTGAGCATCCTTCAACATATGGCTTTCAAAACCAGCATTAACCATGCTAAAACATGCTTTCAAAACAAAATTTAAACATGCAATTTATAAACAAATGCATCGAACCACTCCATGGCTCATCCAAGAGAGTTTTTCCGAAAACTTACTCTTAAGCTTAGTTAAGTTGCTTAGACTTAAACTAAGCTCCCAAAACCTTCAAACATTTGTTTCAAAGCTGGAAACCCAACTTCACTCACCAATTCCGTTTCGCAAGCTTGCCGAAACGCCGATCAAGCCTCCGGATCAACACCACAAGTGTCCGAAGATGTCTCCCATGTTTTAAACACATCAAAGCAGAGGATTAATGCATCATCATGCATTAAAATCTTCAGCCATCACACCTAACCTCGCTGCTCTAACCAATTCTAGCATTTCGGCTACCAAACACAGCCGAAATCACCTCTAAACTCTTCCAAAACATAACCTAGCCAAGATCCATCACATCTAACCATTTCTAAACATCAATTAACATCCAAAATGAACCTAAACTCGACCTTATACCTCCAGCTATAATAGAACACCAAGATCACCCCAAAAACCACCATTTTCATAAGCAAAAACTTAGGAAACACAACCTATTCGGGATTGCATTGATCAAACCTCATTTACACATCATTAGACATCCAAAATACATTTAAAAATCATCTCAAAACAGAGCCCAAACATTCACAACGAAATTCTTCAAGATTTCCTCCAAATCTTGAGTTTTAAGCCAAAATCAAGTTCATATCATTAAAACTATTTATAAAACTTAAATTAAGGATTGATAACTTGGGAATTTCAGTAAAGAACTGAGTATTTAGAGGAGAAAAACATCCTTACCTCTAAATGTTGATTTCTCCTTGATTAGAGCCAATTTTCTTGAAAATCCAATAAGCAAATCAAAAGGATTTGATGTAGAAAGGGTTAAGAATTAATTGATGATTGAAACCTCACCAATTGGAGTGAAAATCAATGGAAAAGTTGCTGGAGAAAAGTGTTTGGATGAGAGAATTTTGAGAGAAAAAGAGATGAGAAAGTTTTAAGAAAAGTTAGTTATGAAAATCTAAAAATGGTTTCCCACCTTTCATTTAATTAATTATACATTAATTAAATCACTTAAATCTAAGAAAAATCTGGAGAAATCATCATTGGGTAAATTAACTCCTTAAAGATTCAAAGTTTCAATCCTTACAAAACAGTCACCACTGAACTTTTCAAAAATCACATTTAGTCACTATTTCAAAATGTTTCATTTCCAAACCTTATTTTGTAAAATTGATTCCACCACTCTTTTATATATATATTAAAAGAGGATTTTTAGATATTTTCCCATATTTTTAAAGCATCCCGAACTAGGCTTTCCCTAAAACCTCCTTTTATATTCGAACCGAAAATCAGACCGGCCCGGTTCAGAACCTAAACTTCCAAGCCCAAAATTGGGGTGTTACAACTCTCCCCCCCCTAAAGAAATTTCGTCCTCGAAATTTACCTGGAGGAAAGAGATACGAAAACTGCTTCTTCATGTCATCCTTTCATTCCCACGTGGCTTCCTCAACACCACGATGCTTCCACAACACCTTAACCAATTCAATGGTCTTGCCTCGAAGAACTTTACTGTCCGAATCTAGAATTTTCACCGGCTCCTCATCATAGCTCAAGTCTGGATTCAACTCCACTTCCTCCACAGGCATAACATTCGAAGGATCTGATCTATACCTCTGAAGCATAGAGACATGAAACACATCATGAATCTTTTCCAACTCTTGCGGTAACCTCAACTTGTACGCAACAGGATCCACACGTTCAACCACCTCGTATGGTCCAATGTACCCAGGGCTCAACTTACCCTTTCGGCCAAACCTCATCACCTTCTTCCAAGGCAAAACCTTCAAGAACACACGGTCACCAACCGCAAACTCAATCTCCTTACGCTTCAAATCTGCGTAAGACTTTTGTCGATCAGAAGCTGCCTTCAATCGCTCACAAATGAGCTTCACCTTCTCGGAGGTTCCTTTCAACAAAGCTGGCATTGAAACCAACTTCTGACCTGTTTCAGCCCAACAAAGAGGAGTTCTGCAATTCCTCTCGTACAAGGCTTCATAAGGTGCCATTTGAATACTTGCCTGGTAGCTATTGTTATAAGCAAACTCCACCAAAGGCAAATGCTTCTCCCAAGAGCCTTGAAACTCAATCACACAGCATCTCAACATATCTTCCAGCACTTGGATAACACGCTCAGACTGCCCATCCGACTGTGGATGATAAGAAGTACTGAAATTCAGCCGTGTACCCAAAGCTTGATGCAAACATTCCCAGAAACGCGATGTAAACCTCGGATCTCTATCCAAAACAATAGACTTTGGCACATCATGCAGCCGCACAATCTCAGCAATGTACAACTCTGCAAGCTTGTCCAAAGTGTACGTAGTATGCACAGGTAAGAAATGAGCACACTTCGTAAGGCGATCCACAATCACCCACACCGAATTCTTCTTCGATGGCGACAAAGGCAAACCAGACACAAAGTCCATGGTAATCCTTTCCCACTTCCACTCAGGAATCCTCAATGGTTGCAACAACCCAGAAGGAAACTGATGCTCAGCCTTAACTCGCTGACAAACCATGCACTTACTCACATACTCAGCAACATCTTTCTTCAAACCCACCCAATAGTACTCATCCTTAAGATCACGATACATTTTTGTACTACCAGGGTGCATAGAAAAAGGACTACTATGAGCTTCAGTCAGAATAGCATGCCTCAACTCAGCATCATTCGGCACTACTATCCGACTCACAAAACATAGAACTCCATCATCATTAAAACAGAAATCCGATGGCCTATCCTCAGCAATATCCTAAACATGTGGCACCAAGGAATCATCCAACAGCTGCTTATCCTTTATCAACTGAACCAAAGATGGTTTCACTTGCAATTCAGCCACAAGACCTCCATCTCGCGAAATACTCAAACTGGCAAACATAGCCCTCAACTCCACTGCCACTTTTCTACTCAAGGCATCCGCTACAACATTAGCTTTTCTCGGATGGTACTCGATCGCCAGATCGTAATCTTTTAGCAACTCCACCCAACGTCGTTGCCTAAGATTCAACTCTTTCTGAGACATCAGGTACTTCAAACTTTTGTGATCCGTGTACACAATACACTTCTCACCATACAAGTAATGTCTCCAAATTTTCAAAGCAAAGACCACCGCAGCTAACTCAATGTCATGTGTAGGATAATTGCGCTCATGCACCTTCAACTGGCGCGATGCATAAGCCACCACCTTACCCTCTTGCATCAGCACACACCCCAAACCAACATAGGATGCGTCACTGTACACCACAAACTCTTTCCCTGATTCAGGTTGAACCAAGATAGGAGCTTGCGTCAAAGCTGCCTTAAGCTTCTCAAAAGCCTGATGTCTCGCCTCTGTCCACTCATACTTGACATCCTTCTGCAACAACTTCGTCAAAGGTGCAACAATCTTTGAAAATCCATCCACGAACCTCCGGTAGTATCCCGCCAAACCAAGGAAACTACGGACTTCATGAACAGACTTAGGAGGCTTCCAATTCATCACCGCCTCAACCTTCTGAGGATCAACACGAATCCCCTCAGCTGAAACCACATGACCAAGGAACACAACTTCCCTAAGCCAAAATTCACACTTACTCAGCTTAGCATAAAGCTGATTCTCCAACAAAGCCTGCAACACAATCCTCAAATGCCCCTCATGCTCCTCCTCAGTACGAGAGTACACAAGGATATCATCAATGAACACCACAACAAACTTGTCCAAGTATTCATAGAACACTCTATTCATCATGTCCATAAAAGTTGCAGGAGCATTCGTCAAACCAAACGGCATCACAAGGAACTCATAATGCCCATACCTCGTTCTGAAGGCTGTTTTTGGCACATCCACATCCTTCACCTTCAGCTGGTAATAACCCGACCTTAAGTCAATCTTAGAGAATACAGCCGCTCCCCGAAATTGATCAAAAAGATCATCAATCCTCGGCAATGGATACCGATTCTTGATAGTCAACTTGTTCAGCTGACAATAATCAATTCACATTCTCATAGTGCCATCCTTTTTCTTCACAAACAAGACCGGTGCACCCCAAGGTGACACACTCGGCCGAATGAAACCACGATCAAGCAACTCCTAAAGTTGCGTCTTCAGCTCCTTCAACTCCTTAGGTGCCATTCGATAAGGAGTAATGGACACTGGAGTTGTGTTTTCATACAGCTCAATTCCAAACTCCACCTCTCGATTAGGAGGCAAACCAGGTATCTCCTCCGAAAACACACCAGGAAACTCTCGCACAGTCCTGATATCTTGAACCCGCAACTCCTTAGAGCTAGGATTCATCACAAAGGCCAGATATGCCTCACACCCTTGTCTCAGCATCCGACTTGCTTCCAATGTAGACACCACATTGGCAAGAAACTTCACATTCTCACCAACCACCACTACCTCATAATCATCCGCTAGCTTCAATGAAACCCGCTTGTTCTCAAAATCCACCACATCTCGATGTTCAACAAGCCAATCCATACCAAGGATTACATCAAAACCATAGAATTGCAATTCCATGAGATCAACAAGAAAACATGATTTTGCACAACCAAAGGACATCTTCTATACAATTTCCGTGTCACTACGGTCTCACCAAAGGAACTAGTTACACGCATACCAACATCCAAAGACTCAACAGGTAAACCAAGCAATTGAGCATGTTCACGCAATATGTATGAGTGTGTAGATCCAGAATCAATCAAGGAAAGTAATGACAAGGACTGCAAAGTAAAGGTACCTGCGATCACATCCATGTCATTTCTCCCCTCTCGCTGAGCATACACTCGAGCCTGGCCACCACCCTCAGGTTGGACATCCACCACATGCGCCACATTTCTCCCACCATCATCTCTGCACTGGAAGTTACCACAGCCGCGCCCACGACCTCTCTGTGGTGAAACAACTCCAGAAGCACGTCCCTGACCATCACCGGCCAACAAAGGACACTCCCTCCTCATGTGGTCTGCCGAACCCAATTCCAACACGAGTTACCGGTCACTGCCACAAGAGCCTGAACCTCCCTCGCTGCTCGAGGACAATCACGCCTCAAATGGCCACGCGATCCACACGTCCAGCACGTGTTCTGATCAGCTCTCATCCTGTCTCCCTGAACAGGCGCACCATGCCCTCCATTACCACGCCTAGTAGAAGACTGATACCTCTTATATCATCCCCTCTTGTTTCGTCCACCACCGGAACTATACTCAACAGCTCTTTTGCCTGAGCCAGAACCAACACCTCTGGAAGACAAACCCAGGTTCTGCTCAATGTCCTTTGCCCTACTCACCAGCACATCAAAATCCGTGTACTCAGCTGCAAGCATAAAGGTCTTTACGTCTGTCACCAACCCATATCGGAAATGCTCACACCTCTCCCGCTCATCAGGGATAAGCTCAGGTGCGTACTGACTAAGACGGACAAACTGGATCTCATACTCAGCCACCGTCATGCTTCCTTGCACAAGAGACACGAATTCTCTTCTCTTCTCATCCAGGTATCGCACACCTAGATACTTTCGCTTGAACGCGTTCAGAAAGAACGTCCAAGTCACATCAACTTCCTCCATTCCGGAGACAGTGGTCGTCTACCACATATACGCATCATCATGTAACAACGATACTACACAACCTAACTTCTGCACATCATTGCAGTTCATTTGTCCCAAAATCCTCTTGGTACTTTCCAACCAAATTCGGAACCCTCAGCAGATAAACCTCTGAACTCAGTCCCTCCCAGACTGCGAAGACGTTCCAAAGGTAATCTCACGTTAGCATCACCCTGATGCACAGCTCCGTGAGCTCCAGCTACTGCCGCCTGAAAGGCTCCAACAATAGCCTGTATCAAAACAGTCATGTCAGGAGCAGCTTGCCCCTGCACACCATCAGGTCCAGCGACCCCAGCACCAGGACCAACACCAGCATTTTCTCCTCCAGCACCACCACCGCCGGGTGGTCCACCACCAGGGGGAGGAGGTATATCCACAACATTCTCAACGTTTTCCTCATTCTCATTCTGAGCCATAGCTCTCGTATTCATCCTCATTTCTCCACGAGGCCCCATTTTACAAGAAAAAACAATACACTGACACAAATGCAATAAACATAATTAGGCTCAACAAGGTAAGTAATCAAAGCACTCAAGCTCATTTTTCAAAAACAATTCCTTTCATTAGTTTTTTTTTGATCGGCAACTGTATGATTTTATTATAAAGTAAAAAACATACAACTTGACGGATCACACGCCTCGTTAAAAACCTCCCTAAACCTAATGGAGGAAAAGAGTACGATGCGATCCGTCGAATACAAAAATAATAAAACACCAATTCATATACATGCCACAAAAGTCAAAATTTTGTCCACACCCTCTTTCGCTAAGACATCCGCGAAGCCATTCGCCTCCCTCGGCACATAGCAGAATTGAATGTCATACGCGACTTGACAAGCTTGATCTATCGCCAAGAAAACCTCCCACAACCTCCAAGGACGTTTTGCGGATTGTGTAACCCAGCTCAACGCCACTTGAGAGTCCGACTCTATGATAACACATCCACTCCGCCATTCCCTCTCCTGTATCACACCCAAGGCAAAAGCTATCGCTCGCACTTCCGCTTCGTTCGAATCCATCACACCTAAAGGTCCTGAGAACAAACCCAATATACGGCTGTCTTCATCTCACATTACGCCACCAAACCCCGCCGGACCCGGCTTGCCACGCGCCGATCCATCCGTGTTAAATTTTAGCACGCCCCTTAAAGGAGGCTGCCAGCACCGTCCCACCCTCACTCTTTTTGGTTGCGCACTAACCTCAAATTGAGCAGGACATGTCCACCATATGGATTCCGGGAACATCTCACCTCGCCTATCAACCTTTATCCAGTAGTATGATCTCAATTTCACCAAGAAGCATAATTCAGCAAAATTCAAACGTTTCCCACGAAAAATATATTCATTTCTCTCTAACCACAGCGACCACAATAATGCAGCAACACTCGCAATCCACCACATTTTCATGCAACCCGTAAAAACGCTATGGAAATCAATTACAAAAAATGCATCAAAACTAACCGGGAAAGTTGTGTCGATTCCCCACCATTGTCGTATCCATACCCAAGCTGATCGCGCAAAGCAACATTCATACAAAATGTGAGCGATGCTCTCCTCCTCCGTCGTACACCAAGGACAACGTCCTTGATCATCCGGTAATGGAATCCCACGAGCACGGAAGAAATCAGCCGTGGGTAATCGCCGTAGCCATGTGAACCACAAGAAGGCCTGAACCTTAGGCGGTACCAGCACTTTCCAAGCAAAGCATTCACCTAAGCCCATATCCCCAACCTTATCAAACATAATCAGCTTCGACAAGGTCTGAACCGAAAAATTTCCATGATCATCCGGCCTCCAAATCAACGTGTCCATCTTGCCCTCCCATACCCGAAAATTAGACACCAAATTATGCAACTCCCGTAACTGCCCGAGCTCGAAATCCCTTAATTGTCTTCTAAAGAAACCGACCCAATGCTGGTGAGATAAACTATCGTCCATCATGTAATCACACACCCTCGCTAATTTGTTCATCGCCAACGAGAAAAGACGCGAGAAAATATCTTTTAAGGCCAACTATTCAACCCACGGATCGAACCAAAAAAGGATTGATCTCCCATTACCAAGTTTCCACAGAAAACTGGTCATGCCCATGTGTTTTTCTACCTGTGCTGTGCATGAATTTGCAACAATCTGTCTCCATACAATCGACATCGACGACATCTTCTCTGTATTAAATCGCCACCACTGCGTATGTTCACCATATTTAGCAACTATCAAACTACGCCATAGAGAGTCTTTATCGCGAGCGTATCTCCAAACCTACTTAGATAGCAAAGCCATGTTCTTTACCCTTAAATCTGCAACTCCCAAACCCCCAAACTGTTTTGGCCGACATATCACCTCCCACCCTACTCTACTCATACGTCGTTCCAATCCAACACCCCCCATAGGAAAGCCCTCCGAATCCTATCTATCATGTCAATCACCCCCTTTGGAGAACCAAATAACCCCATATAAAATATAGGTAGAGAGGAAAGTACCGAGTTCACCAAAACAACACGAGCAGCAAAGGACAAAGATGATCGTTTCCATCCTGCTAGCTTACGCCTAAAGTTAGCAATTATTGGTTCCCAAGTAGCAATCAATCTCGGATTCACTCCAATCGGAAAGCCCAAATATATAAACGGAAAATTTGCTCTTCTACATCCCATTACCTCGGCCACACTAGCACTCAATTCATCACCTATACCAATCGAATATAAGGAGCTTTTACCAAAATTTATCGTCAAACCCGAGCTGACTTGAAAACAATGCAGAATCCGTTTTAAGCTTTGCGCAATTGCTAAAGATCCCTCAAAAAATAACAATGTGTCGTCAACAAACTGTAGATGTGTCAAAAATATTCCTGACGCCACTTCCACGCCACGAATCAATCCTCCCAATTCGGCCCTTCGTAACATCAAGTGCATCGCCTCCGCGACAACCACAAAAAGTAATGGCGATAACGGACAGCCTTGTCGCAAACCTCTACCCATTCGGAATTCTTTTGTAGCATTACCGTTGAGTAGCACCGATAGCCTGGCAGAGTTGATACATTCACTAATCCAGTTTCGCCATAAGTCACAGAAACCCATTTTACCTAGTACCTCATCCAAAAAACGCCAACTAACACAGTCGAATGCTTTTGCGAAATCGAGTTTCAATAAAAAACCACTAGCTCCCCTCTGACGCATGGACTGCACAACCTCAATAGCCAGAAGTACCCCATCCACTAATTGACGGCCCTTTATAAAGGCTGACTGCGTGTCGCTTATCAAATAACCTAAAACTAACTGCAATTGATTCGCTAGACATTTCGCTAATATTTTATACACCGAATTCACCAGACAAATAGGCCTATATTCACCAAGAGTCTTAGGAGATGATACCTTAGGCAATAAGACAATGAACGTGCAATTTTCATCTTTTGGTAACCGACCACTAGCATGGAAACTGTCGAAAAATCGTAGAACGTCGCCGCTAACCACCTCCCACCCTTTCTTATAGAAATCCAACGTAAAACCGTCTGGACCCGGCGCTTTCGAACAATCACATTCCCTCACTACGCCGTGAATTTCCTCCAAGGAGAATACCGCGACCAACCTCTCCCTAGCAGCCGAGGAGAACTGTCGGAACTCCCCATCGAAATGCCATTCACACTTCCGCGTATCACTAGAAAAATGTTTAGTGAACGCTCGCACCACATGTCGGCGCATCTGAAATGGTGCAGTGATCCACTTGTCATTAATCAAAAAACCAGGAATAAAATTCTTTGCTGTTCGCAGTTTAGCGGATCGGTGAAAGAATGCCGTATTTCGATCACCCAATCGAAGCCATGTCGCACGCGATTTTTGTCTCCACATCGCTTCCTTATGTCGCATAGCTCTCCATAACGCCTGTAACCACTGACGTCTCTCTACCTCAACTCCCTCATCAACACTATTTTTATTTGCCGCTACATCCGCCTGATCGATCTTGCCTTGCATCTAGGAAATAATCGTGTTCACATCCCCAAAACTGTCACGGTTCCACTATTTCAAGAATGATTTCAGATGTCGCAATTTCACCATAATGTTCACGTTGCCAATGCCTAAAACTGTCAATCGGACCCATTCTTCTACGATTTGGCGAGCATGATATCGACCCTCCATCCAGCAATTGAAGAACCTGAAAGGCCGAGGTCCCCAATCACTCTCATCACACCTCAATAACAAGGGCGTGTGATCCGATATGCCCCGCGCTAAAGCCTCTTATTGAATTGAGCTGAAAGCATCCATCCAACCTGTCGATATCAAAAAGCGATCAATTCGGCTGCATCTATTTTTTGGACCAAACCATGTGTATCGTTTTCCTAAAAGTGGCAAATCCATTAATCCCGCTTGTAATACAAATTCACCGAAAATTTCCATTTCCATATCCCTGTCCGACACCCCAATTCTATCTGATTCATGTAAGATTGCGTTGAAATCCCCTGCAATACACCACGGCCCCTCTTGATCTCTAATTTTATCCAATATCGCTCCCCAAACTACTTGCTATCCGTCCAACTCCGATGGGTCGTATACGACAACAATCCCACAAGCCATATCATCTTGTAACCATCGGCCTCGCATCACAATAAAATTTCTTTCCACCTCGACTTGTTCTATATTAAATTTTCTTACCTCCCACACCACTAAAATACCTCCAGAAGCACCAATTGATGGCGCGAACACAGATTCAAAATTGTCCGTTCCCCATAAGTTTGCTATCCATGACTTCAGCCACTCCTCCATCTTCGTTTCTTGCAACATCGCCATATCCACATCGTTTTTCCGTAATACCTCACGTACATACCGTCGCTTAGCGCTCCCTCCCAAGCCCCAAACATTCCAAGATAGCAACTTCATAAGTCACAAACCCCGACAATCCCCACTGATTACTCTTGATATGTCTCGGATTATCTCCTCTTCGCGGCCGTTAGAATTTACCCCAATCAATGAACCCAATTTCACTGTTTCGATTGCTTCATTTTCTATAGTTTTGTTTGTAATCACAGCGATTGCACCCTCCCTTTCCCCATTCAAATCTTCTTGTCGAAACCCATTCAAACGGTGCCCCTCTTTTTTCGATATACCCGGCAGCCTTCTATGTTTCCACCTAGAACCCGTCTGATTTTGCAAAAAGCCCGACCCACTTGGAATATTTCAGTAGTACCCAGACCCAGTTGTGTAGTTGTCGAATATAGAGGTGGATATGAATTTAATTCTATCTTATCCTCAGATTGTATTTGAGACTCCAGCACCACTGAATCACTTGATTTGGAGTTTGCAATCCCCGCTACATCCAAACTCTCACACTTTTGAACGTTCCCTATCACCCCAAGACTTCTATCACTACTGTCTTTCTCACCGCTCAGCCCTCCTCCCGTCGACAATGCAGACCGTTCCGGCAGCCCCACCGTTTGCCTGTCTGGCGATCGGTCTAAATGTTGTGATGACTCTCGTTCCTTATTAGCAATAACAGTTTTCTGTGCTAGATTTGTCGCTCTGTTTGAGTCCCCTAGATTTGTCGCTCCGTTTGAGTCCCCTTGTTGTCCTTCCCAAACTTCATTTGCTAACCACAATACCGGTGCAATGATCTCCCTTTTATTTCCTGTGTCCTCAACGTTTTCTACAACCTTTGGGATGTTATTTGAGGTATCGTGATCACAACTCTCCTCTCCGTCGGTCGACTCTAGTTCACCGCAATCGCATTCGACCGCCGGAGTCTCGCCATCCATCTCCAGCACACGGACCGGATATGATTCCCCCTCAAATTGCACGTCTATGTGATCCTCAATTCGGTTAAAATTGGCTGTCTCCACCATGATTCTGCCTTTATCGAAAGAAGACGACGTTTCCGTTGCGTCATCCATACAAATAAAAGCACCCCATATGTTTGCAATATTCATAAATGTCTTTTTATGCCATAAATGAATTGGAAGACCTACAATTGACAACCATACCCGGTGTGATTCCACCTTGATCGCTGGTGACCACTTCTCCACCTTCGCAAAACATTCTTTCACTCGGTCAAGCTTCAATATTTTTTCACGAACGTTCGCCGATGTGCACATTAACAATATCATGGATCTGGACAATCGCATGATGGAGAAATCGTCATGTTTTTCCACCTCCAAGCGTTCCGCCAATGCTTTTATGCTGCATGGATTCAAGCACCAACCCACCGCGCACCATTGTAAAATCGCCCATTTGTCTTCATCCACTATTCCTGGTATTTTCTTTCGATTTTCGTTCGCCTCTTCTCTCCCTATCGGATTCGAAGTGTATGATGCCTTTGAGTCTCCATTCTCCATTGTCCCACGTTGTTCCCCACTTCTTTTTTCTCCCCCTTTTTTCCGATACCATACCGATTTTCCCTTCCACGCCATGGTTACACTCATCCGGGCGCCGTATATCCATTTTCCGTGTAGTATCTCTATAACCCTATTTGAGTCTTCTTGTGATGCCATTCGCACAAAGCCAAATCGCTGCCCATCTCTAGCCACTTTGTTCGGAATAAACGCGTCTTTGACGACCCCATGTCTATCACATACCTGCCATAGTCCTTTCCAGTGTATTGTTCGAGAGAGACCTCTGATGTATAAAGTCCATACTTCCTGACTGGCCTGATTTTGTTTCACCGATTGGCCTCCCTTGCGTGTTTCACGGTGCCCGCCGGTAGTATGATCCTGCTCCGTGACAAGGCGTTTCCACAGTATCGTAGAGGACATTCTAACTGTATTTTTTATTTTCGATTACAATTTATTAAATCAGCGAAATCTTGCACAACTTGTCTGTTGAGCCAACCTCCATATCTTTCCTTTAGTCCTTTCATTAGTTTTGATATGGCAATGGGTTCCTCTAACATGCTTCAACATAGCATAACATCACAATTGCAACATACTTTACAATTCATACATCATACTTTCATTTAAAAGGCGTATCATGCAATCACACATACTTCACCCACATAACCATTCCCATTTACACGAGAACTCAGCTCTGATACCACCATATGTAACCCCCTTAGCCCGGCCTAGACGGTTGACCCAAACTACGAAGGTTACACGGGGAAAATCAAAGTCAACCCGAAAGTAAACCTTGATTAACGACCCTTTTTTTTCTTTTTAAACTTGTCTAGATGCACATTAAGCCAAGGCGTACTCTTGAGAAACACATACGTGAAAAGCACAGCGAACAAAATACAATAAGGGACTTAATTGCACATAATACGATAGTTAGGGACCAAATTGTAAATTCTAGAAATTTAAAGGTCTTAACAGATTTTTAAGTTACCACTATTAAATTAATCATATTACATGCTTCCCTGTCAAATTTCACCTTAATCGGACATCTCGAACTCAACTAATTGCAAATACAATATTCAAGACTAAATCGTAAAGCTTGCAAACCTTAAAACCATTCAAATCAGTGCCTAACGGTCACCTGTTTTGAAACGGGGTTGACCGTTCCGAAACACGGGTTCGTTTTGAGACTTGTATCGAAACAAGGCCTTCCAGTGGCCAAACCGTTTCGATACGGTCACCAGCCGTTTCGAAACACCAAGGCCAATACAGACCCCCGTTTCGAAACGCCTGTGAGTGTATCGATACGGGTTGCCCAGAAGCTGCAGATTATGCTGGTTTAACATACATTTAACCACTCTAACACATCCTAGTGACTTTCTATTCATGCCAACAAGTCATCATACATATAAGGTACATGTTTGCAACATCAAAACACGTTCATGGCATCAATCATGGAATTCCACAAGTCTATAGGCATGCAACCTAATATCCAAAACCAAACAACCATCAAAACACCAAAACAAGCATCAAAATGGCCATTTACAATTCCAAACCATCAAGGGCATCATGCCACAATTAGGGAGTCCAAAACATCTCCCAAAACACAACCTAGGTTCCTATTGCCAAAATATCAAAAGCTAATAGTGTTATGAAAACGTCACCATACATGAGCTTAGCTTTCCCTCGGATTCCTAGCCTCCTTGTTGCCCTCAAACACTTCAATTATCTACATTATTGGTTCAAGAGAGAGAGCGTAAGCACAATTTCTTAGTGAGGCATGCTCTAAAGAAACAACACAATAATGCTTTATATAAAACACTTTTAATAAAACCTTCCATTATATAAACATCATTATTCATGCAACCTTGCATACATAAACAAGCATCTCACGCTTCATTAAAATCAACATGTCATATTGGCTTTCAAGTGATCATCCATAACCATTTACAACATAAAACACCATCAGATACGCGGATTACAAGCGTTGTCCCATACGCTTCATACACACTACCGAACACACAAGGTGGAGTTTACCGGTACAATCACAACCCCTCAACACCCGTGATGGAGTTTAACGGTACAATCACAACCCCTCAACATCACTCATCGGTAGTTGTATAACACCACTAACGAGAACACGAGACACACAACACAAGATCCACACATGGACTTTTAACCACCATTGTGATCTTACCTTTCTCGTTAGTGTACTTGGATGGAGTTTACGGTACAATCACAACCCCTCAACATCCAAGGCGACTTAATTCACGGTGCACCCAATCCTATAGCCGGCTAACTATATCCGATTCAAGTACTTTTAAACCAACATATCACTTGCCAATATACATCATTTATCATCAACAATTCACTATTTTAAAGCATTAAACAAAGCCATTTAACATCATGAATCACTATGCATCAAAACCACATTTACAACATATCAAACCAAGGATCTCTTACCTTGAGCATCCTTCAACATATGGCTTTCAAAACCAGCATTAACCATGCTAAAACATGCTTTCAAAACAAAATTTAAACATGCAATTTATAAACAAATGCATCGAACCACTCCATGGCTCATCCAAGAGAGTTTTTCCGAAAACTTACTCTTGAGCTTAGTTAAGTTGCTTAGACTTAAACTAAGCTCCCAAAACCTTCAAACATTTGTTTCAAAGCTAGAAACCCAACTTCACTCACCAATTCCGTTTTGCAAGCTTGCCGAAACGCCGATCAAGCCTCTGGATCAACACCACAAGTGTCCGAAGATGTCTCCCCTGTTTTAAACACATCAAAGCAGAGGATTATTGTATCATCATGCATTAAAATCTTCAGCCATCACACCTAACCTCGCTGCTCTAACCAATTCTAACATTTCGGCTACCAAACAAAACCGAAATCACCTCTAAACTCTTCCAAAACATAACCCAGCCAAGATCCATCACTTCTAATCATTTCTAAACATCAATTAACATCCAAAATGAACCTAAACTCGACCTTATACCTCCAGCTATAACAGAACACCAAGATCACCCCAAAAACCACCATTTTCATAAGCAAAAACTTAGGAAACACAAGCTATTCGGGATTTCATTGATCAAACCTCATTTACACATCATTAGACATCAAAAATACATTTAAAAATCATCTCAAAACAGAGCCCAAACATTCACAATGAAATTCTTCAAGATTTCCTCCAAATCTTGAGTTTTAAGCCAAAATCAAGTTCATATCATTAAAACCATTTATAAAACTTAAATTAAGGATTGATAACTTGAGAATTTCAGTAAAGAACTGAGTATTTAGAGGAGAAGAACATCCTTACCTCTAAATGTTGATTTTTCCTTGATTAGAGCCAATTTTCTTGAAAATCCAATAAGCAAATCAAAAGGATTTGATGTAGAAAGGATTAAGAATTAATTGATGATTGAAACCTCACCAATTGGAGTGAAAATCAATGGAAAAGTTGCTGGAGAAAAGTGTTTGGATGAGAGAATTTTGAGAGAAAAAGAGATGAGAAAGTTTTAAGAAAAGTTAGTTATGAAAATCTAAAAATGGTTTCCCACCTTTCATTTAATTAATTATACATTAATTAAATCACTTAAATCTAAGAAAACTCTGGAGAAATCATCCTTGGGTAAATTAGCTCCTTAAAGATTCAAAGTTTCAATCCTTACAAAACAGTCACCACTGAACTTTTCAAAAATCGCATTTTAGTCACTATTTCAAAATGTTGCATTTCCAAACCTTATTTTGTAAAATTGATTCCACCAATCTCTTATATATATTAAAAGAGGATTTTTAGATATTTTTCCATATTTTTAAAGCATCCCGAACTAGGCTTTCCCTAAAACCTCCTTTTATATTCGAACCGAAAATCAGACCGGCCCGGTTCAGACCCTAAACTTCCAAGCCCAAAATTGGGGTGTTACAGTTTAGATGTTAGGTTTTAGGGATTTTAGGTTATAAATTTATGTTTTAGATTTTATAGTTTAAATAAGAAGTGTTGTGTATTTTTTTATACAATTTGTATATCAAAATATAATTCATTAATAAATATTGCAAATGTAAAATGATTCCCTTAATTACTTTGCTAAATCACTTTCAATTTTCAAAAGCATATTTTTGTTCCCTAAAAATGTTTGAAAATTAGCTTATGATCATATATATTCTCTACTAGTGTTTCATGTTTTCCTGTAATTTCTATTTTTATGTTAGTTTAGTTAAATCAATCTTTTTAATTCAAATATGACGATTTAGGTTTAAAACCGACCGTTTAAATTGTTTTTTAATCACCGATATGTAAATCATTGACCGACTAATTCCGATCGGTATTATAGAGACCCGTTATGCGGGCGATCATCCCAACCTAATTTATTCTATTCACAACATCAAGATTCAAACTTCTGACCTTACTTAAGAGATCTAGTGACCCCTATTGCTTATTATTACGGTCCGTGTGGGAAACATGACATCGAGAAGGAGGCTGAGAAGTTGGAACCATGTGCATACACATCACAACATCGGAGAGTCCCGGTCTCCTAACGTTTCTGCACCGTGATGGAGAAAAAGGTGAAGAATCCAGCCTGCCTTTGCGCAGTTCTGTTATCTCAAACAGCATACAACGCCGGAGTAAGGCCAGAAATCGCAGTGACCATTCCAAAACGCTACAACATTGCCGATCGCCGTGTTGGTTTCCAGTGTGGAGGTACAACCTTTCATTTAAGTAGATAATTAATGCTTTAACGATGTCTGTTTCGATATTCTGATGAAGCAATTGTTTGTTTCTTGCAGCTTTCACTCTGGTTTAACTCTGAAGACTTCCCGTTGCATGGTATCGGCAGTATAAGAATGCTGGATTCGCTGTAACATCCAGCAGTTTAAGTTAAATAAAATTTGCTGATGTATCTTTCAATAAGAAGTAAAATGTGAAGTTGTATGTTTGAACAATAAGTAAAATGTGTAGCTGTTTCTTTGAGTAATAATATATCAAAGGTTACTTTTCTTTGCAAATCATCTTCTCCTTTTTGTTCAAATAGTAAGTCCCTAGTAGTTTCAAGACTACATAAATTAAGTATTCACCCCATTTTTTCCTTTAAATATGTCCTAGTGCAATAGAAGCTGAATAATTTGAAACTAATTAATGCAATATGATGTGGAGGAATAGTCCATGGATTAGAAAACGCAAAACTTGGGATCATATTTGAAATTATGAACTCGGAGTCGAGGTAATACCCACCACTTCCTGTGTACTATAATGAACATGTTAATTGATAGTTAATGCACGAGAGATCAAATGAAGTAGAATATACTATAAGAATACAGATAAGGACCTTTGTGAAAAAAAATTAAGAATTATATGACACGTATAAATTTTTTGAGATCTGTAAATTAAATGATAAGTCGTTTATCTCTAAATATCTGGTAAACCTCAGTTAATGAAATTATATATATTAGATTCAATTTCAAAGTGAATTTGATGGCTGGCAAATTGTATGGTGTTATTGAGGATGTGGTAAAGAATTAAAGCCTGATGAACTACCTCTATTCGATTGGTGCTTACATTCATGGTTATGGACATGACTCAAATGGGATGAGTAAAAAATATGTACATAAGCTGATTCCTACTTTATCGATTTAAAACTGAATTACATCCTGTACATTATTAAAGTTCTCTTCAAGTTCAGTCTAGTCAGGTTGGTAATTCCGCCCGTATTCAGTTCCTCTACTTCGGTGAGGGTAATTCCGCCCGTATTCAGTTCCTTTACTTCGGTGAGGGTAATCCCGCCCGTATTCGGTTCCTCTACTTCGGTGAGTGTAATTCCGCCTGTATTCGGTTCCTCTACTTCGGTAAAGGTAATTCCGCCCGTATTCGGTTCCTCTACTTCGGAGAGGGTAATCCCGCCCGCACACAGGTTCCTATGCTTCGGCTAGGGTAATTCCTTACCGTTACAATTACAGGTTTCTATGCTTCGGCTAGGGTAATTCCTTACTGTTACAGTTATAGGTTCCTATGTTTCGGCTAGGGTAATTCCTTATCATTACAATTTTAGGTTCCTATGCTTCGGCTAGGGTAATTCCTTATCGTTACAGTTACAAGTTCCTATGCTTCGGCTAGGGTAATTCCTTATCTTTACAATTACAAGTTCCTATGCTTCGGCTAGGGTAATTCCTTACCGTTACAGTTACAGGTTCCTATGCTGCAACTAAGGTAATTTTGCCGGATTTAAGGTATTCCCTTGGGATGATACCCATGCCCCTTTAATACCCTTATAGACGCATCTCAAAATTGTATATTGGAGTACATTTGAAGGATAGATAAGAATTAAAAATGAACATTATTGCTGCTTGAATTATGTGCGCGTGAAATAAAATGTTTACCACATTGATACAATTTAGCACTGTTGGGACACACTAAACTCCCTAGTTTAATTTAATTATCCACTATTCTAATTCTATGGACTATAGGCTTTACGCCGGATACACAACGATTGAATAAAGAACAATTTTGTTATCTTCAAATATAACGTTACACTGAAATAATAAATCGTAAATAAAGTTCGTTGTTGCCTGGAATGTCATGTTAATGTAATGTCTGCCATGTACTTGCATATGCTTACCGTATCATTTGGTAGTCATGTACTATTTAGGGATTAATTAGGGTTAGAAATTTAGTTTTTAAAGTAGAATCGTGTAATTTTTACACATATTGTCTATCAAAATATATAATTAATAATGAAAAATACTTTGATACACAAACTTATTAGTTTTAGTTTAGTGAAAAAGAACTTGTTAGTTTTAGGGTTCACGAGTCTAGTTTATGTTTTAAAGTTTAGGGGGTTAGATTGTAGCATTTAGGATATATGTTTTAGGGTATAGATGTTAGGTTATAAATTTATGTTTTAGATTTTATAGTTTAAATAAGAAGTGTTGTGTATTTTTTTATACAATTTGTATATTAAAATATAATTTATTAATAAATATTGCAAATGTAAAATGATTCCCTAAATTACTTTTGCTGAATCACTTTCAATTTTCAAAAGCATATTTTTGTTCCCTAAAAATGTTTGAAAATTAGCTTATGATCATATATATTCTCTACTAGTGTTTCATGTTTTCCTGTAATTTCTATTTTTATGTTAGTTTAGTTAAATCAATCTTTTTAATTCAAATCTGTCGATTTAGGTTTAAAACAAACCATTTAAATTATTTTTTAATCACCGATATGTAAATCATTAACCGACTAATTCGGATCGGTACTATAGAGACCCGTTATGCGGGCGATCATCCCAACCTAATTTATTCTATTCACAACACCAAGATTCAAACTTCTGACCTTACTTAAGAGATCTAGTAACCCCTATTGCTTATTATTACGGTCCGTGTGGGAAACATGACATCGAGAAGGAGGCTGAGAAGTTGGAACCATATGCATACACAACACAACACAACATCGGATAGTCCCGGTCTCCTAACGTTGCTGCACCGTGATGGAGAAAAAGGTGAAGAATCTAGCATGCCTTTGCGCAGTTCTGTTATCTCAAACAGCATACAACGCCAGAGTGAGGCCAGAAATCGCAGTGACCATTCCAAAACGCTGCAACATTGCCGATCGCCCTGTTGGTTACCAGTGTGGAGGTACAACCTTTCATTTAAGTAGATAATTAATGCTTTAACGGTGTCTGTTTCGATATTCTGATGAAGCAATTGTTTGTTTCTTGCAGCTTTCACTCTGGTTTAACTCCGAAGACTTCCGGTTGCGTGGTATCGACAGTATAAGAATGCTGGATTCACTGTAACATCCAGCAGTTTAAGTTAAATAAAATCTGCTGATGTATCTTTCAATAAGAAGTAAAATGTGAAGTTGTATGTTTGAACAATAAGTAAAATGTGTAGCTGTTTCTTTGAGTAATAATATATCAAAGGTTACTTTTCTTTGCAAATCATCTTCTCCTTTTTTTTCAAATAGTAAGTCCCTAGTAGTTTCAAGACTACATAAATTAAGTATTCACCCCATTTTTTCCTTTAAATATGTCCTAGTGCAATAGAAGCTGAATAATTTGAAACTAATTAATGCAAGATGATGTGGAGGAATAGTCCATGGATCAGAAAACGCAAAACTTGGGATCATATTTGAAATTATGAACTTTGTTTTCTATTTGGAGACTCAAGTTTGTAGCTGAATGCCCATAGAATTTCTATTTGATTTTTTTTAATTCAAAAAGAGGGGGTGTGAGCTACAATATATAAACACAATTTTGTCCAATCGATGCTATCCATAGGCTCGATAATGCAGAATATCACTTGAAGTTCATGTTTGTCCCCCTCTAATGCTTCATCACGATTCCGTCTTGGATCATTAACACATTCAATTTCCCCCATATTTTCTTTTAGATTTGCTGGAGTTATATCCGATATTCATATCTTTGTATGCATCTATCATGAGTGTTGGCAAAATTCCCACAGAGCATAATTAAGTACACTTGTACTAGCTATCTTTTTTTTTGAACAGCAAGATGATTTTATTAATGCAAAATCATACAAAGCACAACTAATAGCCTCATTAAAAACCCCCCTAATCCTAAGTGGGGGAAAAGAGTACCATTAGTTGTGTCGAAACAAAAGAACAAACACGAATCCAAATCAAGCTTGTGCCCAAAGCCAAGACACCCTATCGACACCCCCCTTTGCAAGGGCATCCGCCAATTGGATGCCCTCCCGAAACACATGCGAGAAACACACTCTCGACAAAGAATCACAAGCGTCGTCAATCTGAAAAAACCATCTCCACAAACGCCAAGGTCTGCGCTCAACCCCCTGAATCCACGCAAGTGCCACCCTCGAATCAGATTCAATGATTACCGAATGCATCCCCTCCCACGACAACTCCCTCAACATCTTCAGAGCGAACGCTATCGCCTGGACCTCGGCCTCATTCGAGTCCGCCACTCCAATCGCCCCAGAGAACAAACCCCTAATCTGACTCTCCCAATCCCGAAGCACACCTCCACACCCCGCCAAACCCGGTTTACCCCGAGCTGCCCCGTCCACATTAAATTTCCACACTCCTTTCCAAGGAGGCGACCACACTACATCACGTCTAACCGACAGTCCCCCCGTTGCGTCATTTACACAAAGCAAGGGGCATTCCCACCATGCTGCTTCCCGTATGTCCACATTATCGAAACGAATCCGAGTCCAATGGAACGATCGTAATTGAACTAAGAAGAATATTCCCCCAAGCGACAACCGCTTGTCTTGAAACATTAATTCATTACGGGCTAGCCAAAGAGACCACAGCACACTAGTACATCCGATAAGCCACCATACCCTCATGTCTCCAGTAAAGAAGCTGTGGTAGCAAGAAAAAAT
Source organism: Hibiscus trionum (assembly GCA_030270665.1). Lineage (NCBI taxonomy): Eukaryota > Viridiplantae > Streptophyta > Magnoliopsida > Malvales > Malvaceae > Hibiscus > Hibiscus trionum. Next base: position 71,331,872 of record BSYR01000026.1, on the reverse strand, counting down.
AAAGTCCCTCACCTGTCTCAGACGCGCCACTGTCACTCCCCACCAAGCGAAAAAATAGTCCCAAACATTCCATGCCATCGAACAGAGCCACAAGATGTGATCGATCGCGTCCTCGCCTGCCCCACAAGAATGGCACAACAAGGATGCCTCCCCCAAAGGTAAACCACGAGCCACCAGCATCGACAACGTTGGCAGTCGATCGAGTAAAATAAACCAAATGAAGCATTGCAATTTCGGCAACACTGGCAGTCGCCACGACCAGCTCACATCAGACATATCCGTCATTCCAAAAGACGACATCAATTTGTTTAATGACCTTACCCAAAACTCACCTGACGGCTCATGAATCCAAATGAGGCGATCAGCCACCCCATGTCGCAACACAAAACCCTGTACACAAGACAGCATATCACGCAGCATACCCCCCTCGAACGCCCTTAATTCCCTACGAAAACAACTGCCCCATTCTTCCAAAGACCGCCCCAGCACCTCGCCGACTCGCTCTAGTTTATCCACTACTAACCCATATAATCGCGGGAAAGCAAACTTCAGCGGTTCAGACACACACCAACAATCATGCCAGAACAACACGCTCTCACCATTCCCTACAACCCAAAAGAATTGTGAAGTATTCATGAACCGTTCCACTACTTCATTTTGCTGAACATCGACAATTTGTTTCCACATGGATGACATAGACCTCTTACTTTGATTATGAATCCGCCAATTTAGCACCTCGGTCCCATACTTAGCGTCCATAATCCCCCTCCAAAGAGACCCTTTCGCATCGGCATATTTCCATGCCCACTTTGCCAATAAGGCTAAATTACGAACGTGTAAGTTTAACACACCCAACCCTCCCAAATGTCTCAGTCGACAAGCAACTTCCCAACTAACCCGGCTTAATTTAGCTCGCTCCTCTTTTCCCCCCATAAGAAATTCCTTCGTATCCGATCAATTTTCAGAATGATACGCTTCGGGACCATAAATACACCTATGTAATACACCGGTAGAGCCAATAGCACCGAGTTAACCAACACAAGGCGCCCAGCAAAAGAAAGCGATTCTCGTTTCCACCCCGCCAAATGCCGACGAAATCTTTGAATCAACGGATCCCATATTTCCATGCCTCTGGGACTTACACCGATGGGAATACCCAAATACTTCAACGGCAACACCCCCCTCGGACAACCCAAAACACTTCCCACACTATCAAGAACCGAATCCTCTAATCCCACACCAATTATACAAGACTTATCATAATTTATTTTTAAACCCGTTGTAAGTTCGAAGCATGTAAGCACCCGTTTCAAGTTGCGAGCCATCTCTACATCCCCCCGGACGAATAGCACTGTATCATCCGCAAACTGTAAGTGAGACACCGATACATCCCCTACCACCCGAACACCAGCTATTAGACCCCTTCGTTCTGCATTAACCAAATAAATGTGAAGCACTTCGGCCACAATAACAAACAGAAGAGGTGAAATTGGATCACCTTGTCGCAGTCCCCTCATCATAGGAAATTCCTCCGTCAGACTACCGTTAATCAAAACCGATAGCCTCGCCGTTTCCACACACTCAGACATCCATCCACACCATGCCTCCCCAAAACCCATTCTTACGAGAACCAGCTTCAAACAGCCCTAATCGATGCAATCGTAGGCCTTAGCGAAGTCGAGCTTCAGCACATAACTACCAATCCGATCACCCGAAGTCTTCATTGAATGAATTACTTCGTTAGCTAACATGATACCATCTAAGATCTGTCGCCCATTAATAAATGCTGACTGAACATCACTAATAAGAAGCGGCAACACCTCTTGTAGTCGACGAGCTAAGCATTTGGCCAGAATTTTGTAAACCTAATTTAGCAAGCAAATCGGACGGAAATCCCCCAACATACGAGGGTGCTCCTTCTTCGCTATCAACACAACAAACGTCGAATTGGAACCCCTCGGCAACCGACCCGTGCCTTGGAATTCCTCCATGAAAGCCATTATATCTCCACGCACAAACTCCCACCCCTTCCGAAAAAATTCAAAAGGAAAGCCGTCCGGACCCGGTGCTTTAGCACCCTCGCTACTCCATAAAGCTTTTTTAACTTCATCCTCAGTAAACGACCTTTCCAAAACATCACGTTGCTGTAACGATATTCGTGCAAAAGAGACCTCCGGCACTAAAATTCCACCACCCGGTTGCATCCCAAAGTGCTAAGTGAAAGCCGTTCTCACCAAATGTTTCAGACGCCTAGGTTCCGTCACCCACTCTTCACCAAATTGAATGCCTCTAATCGTGTTCTGAGCTTGATGAATTTTTTCCGCTTTGTGAAAAAACGAAGTATTTCGGTCACCTTCAGCTAGCCATAAAGCCTTCGATTTCTGACGCCAAAAAGATTCACGCAAACTAGCCACCTTCCATAATCTAGAGTGTAATCTCCGGTATTCCACTTCCTCGACCCTCGTCCTATCATTATCACCTAGCCAAGCATCACAACACTTAATTTGCTTCGATAATTCCTCATACTCCCTATCCATGTCGCCAAATTGTGAACGGTGCCATCCCTTTCAAACCTGTTTTAAACCCTTCAATTTCAAGCGAATCGACACACTCTCAACCCCTGTAGATAACCGCTTCCATTCCTTCTCTAAAAATGGAAGATAATTCAACCATGCATTCACAAAGCGGAAAGGTTTTGGACCACTATCCTCCACTTCACTCACCAAAACAATAGGCGAGTGATCCGACAACTCCTTCGGAAGGTGTAAAACCACTAAAGACTCAAATCTCCGTAGCCATCCATCCGAGACCAAATATCTGTCAAGGCGACTGCACCTTCCCCCTGGACCGAACCACGTGAATAAATTTCCTTTGATCGGAACATCAATCAACGCAAGCTGCTCAATAAACGCACAAAAAGAGTCCATACCCGGATATCCAGTCCCACACCCTCTTCGTTCCTCATGACACTTCATGACGTTAAAATCACCTCCCACACACCATTCAATTTGCCTAGTTTGAACAATCTCTCTAATTCCCTCCCAAAAAACCGCTTGTTCCGTTACCCCACAAGGCGCATAAGCCCCAATAATACCACATTCCCACTCTTCCCTTATCCAAGTTCCGACGACCATAATTAAGTTCCGACGAACCTCCGAATCCGAAACATGAAAACCAGCAGGATCCCACACCATAAGGACCCCTCCCGACCTTCCCTCCGATGGAGCAAATAAGAAATTAAAAGAATCGGAAAACCATAATTGACTAACTAACCTCTCAGAAATGCTCTCCATCTTTGTCTTCTGGAAGAGAGCCATTCCACATCGTTGTTGTCGTAGAACACGTCCGATAGAACGTCGCTTCGCCGCTGCCCCAAGGCCCCGCATATTCCACGACAACAACCTCATACGCCACTATTTCGAAACCTCTCGCGCCTCCAGTAAGCGCGCGATATCTTGTAGAACTTCGTCTTCCCTACCCGCTGTCACTGCCCCAATCAAATTACACACTCTCGCTGTTTCCGCGGCCTCGCGAATAATCGTCTGCTTGCGACAAATAAAATCTGAATCAGACAGTGACCCGTTCGCTATCTCTATCGGATGCTGTTTCCCTTCTTCTTTGTTTTTCCTCGGACGGCCCCGTCCTCTTTTCACAATTTTGGTTTTTGACGGTGATTCAACCACTGTAGAAGCTGGGTTGAGTTCCGATAGGAGTCGAACTCTTCTTAACTCCCCATTTACCTCGATCAAGCTAGCCTTAGAAATCCTGCTGTCCCCACCCTGGGGCCCAGCAATCACCCGGTCCGATATATCATGTAACCTATCTTCAACCGTGACAAATGCCGGCACATCATCCCTCACTCCCCCAAGCGTTATATCATCCAAGATACATCGTTCCTCTTCGGCCGGCTGCTCCCCTACCTCTCGATTAATCAATCCTAACGACTCCTCCTCACAGCCGCTATCATGTATGAACGATGGTGGAGGCAATGCCATCCTAGTTACTGTCTCCCTCTCCATCTCATCCATACGTAAGCTTGCTTCACAAGGCATCGACACCTCTAGTTCCCTATTCACCATTACCAACTGTTCCTCTTCACTCACACTCTCCATCGATCGCACCCTGTCATCCTCCCTAGCATTATCCTCCCAAATGCGATCGATAAAACTCTTGTCCCGACTAATGCCGTTAGCCGTATCAACTTGATACTCCTCCCTATCGATTGAATTCGGCACAATTGTTGCATCGGATTCATCATCATGTGCGAACATCGAATTGGATTTCCACTCCACATCCCCCTCCCTAAGACTCTCCCCTTTTTCCGAATACGACCCCGAGTCACAATTACACTCCCGCTTATTGCCAAAGCCCTCCTCAAATTCAGTAACACAGATTAAGAAAGACGATTCCCCCTCTTTAATTTCCACCATTTCGTTGATCCGGAATACCCAGTCCGTTTCAATTAGGATTCTAGCTCGCTCGAACGACGATAGAGCAATCGTTTCCGAATCCATACGCACTAATTCTCCCCATAAATTGGCGATATTCCGGAATGTATCCTCCGACCATAAGTGAATGGGCAGTCCATACAAAGAGAGCCATGCTCGTGGATTTGGGATCGCCATCGAAGGCGTCCATTCCATTACATTTTCCAGCCAATGCTGTAGTTTCCCTGATTTAATCATCGACTCGCGTAACGTGCAATTGTCAAACATCAACAGGACTAATGATCCCGCAACTCGCATCACGGATAACCCCTTGAGTTCCTCCCTTTGGAATTCCCTGGCCAATTCCTCAATTGAGCAAGGTTTACGGCAGAATCCTATTGCACATGATTGTAATATTCGCCATTTATCCATATCGACAATTCCCCTAGCTTGTTTGTTGGTGCTTTGATGTTTCATCGTGGAGGACTGCCCCAATCCCTCCATCCGCCTAGAATGCTGCTTAGACTCCTTTGGCCGAAATCCTTTGTCGTCGTCACTAAAATAGGTCGAATTTCCTTTCGCCCCCTTTTTATACCACTGCTCACGTCCGCCATCCCTAGCCATCGATACCCGGATTCTCGATCCATAGAGTCGAAATCCATTGAATCGCTCTATAACTCTCTCCGCATCCTGGCGCGATTCCATCCGTACAAAACCAAATCGGGCTCCATCTTTTGATCGTTTTGCGGGGACGAAGACATCCACCACCACGCCATGGCGGTCAAAAACCTGCCAAATACCCTTCCAATGTAGTTGATCCGGGAGGTTATAGACAAACAGGGACCAAACCCGTCCTCTACCCTTGTCCCTATGTGAAGTGGTTTCCCCTTCGCCGCCGACTCTCTTCCCTTGTGCCGCCATCTTCCCTTGTGCTGCCAAATATTACCAAAAATAAAAAGCATACAAATATTAGAGTTTGTACTAGCTATCTACAAGCTTATTTTTCAATAGTAATAAGGTTGATCAGGCTGTAAGGTTCATAAACATGACTGATAAGAGCCAAATTACATGAAAATTCGAGCATAAAAGACAATTCTTAGAACTCGGATATCTGTACCTTACAGCATTGGGAAGACAATTTTGCATTGTTCCGGACTGAGATGTTAGTAGTACAGCGAGCCTGCTCAAGCAAAGAGAATACTCGTGTTGGAAAAAATGGACTGCAAAACAGCACGTTAGTACTGACTGGAAAATAAAATAAAAACAGAAGTGACCAACGAAACCGTGTCGTTCTCATTTGGATCATCATCTCCCCCCTCCTTTTTCAACTGTCAAATAAAATGTCCAAGAACATCACAACCATTTCGAATAGATGCGTGTTTAAATCCCACCTGACCCAACAACATTCGAAATCAAGAATCGAAACCATCAAAATCAACAATGTTGTTATCATTCATACGAATTCAAGGTCAAAAAGTTCAAAAAAAAAAACATAACATTTTTTATTAAAAAAAATTAAAAACAAACAAAATGAAAAGGTTATCAGCCCACAAAGATGGCTGCTAGACTAATTTTTTATAAGCTAAAGTTTGGTGGTCAGTATGAAATTCTCCCATTGTTTCCAGCCCTATTCAGTTTCATGAGGTTTTAGAGCAATTGATGACCAATGACTCTTTTTCTAGTTACACGTCCATTGTAATTGCCGGAATACATATTTTATCTATTTGTTTCGGTATAAATAGCTTGAAGCGTCTTCGTTTGAGTTCAAGTTGTTCAGAAGTGTTTTCGTTTGAGTTCAAGCTGTTGATCAAGGTATCCCTGCTGAATTGCATTATAGGAATGGAAACCCCTTTGAAGTACATGTTTGTTCTCGCATTTAGCGTGAGCAGAAGCCATTGTTGTGTTTTGATAGTTGCTTTGGAAGGGGAGTTTAAATAATTCTTTTGAGTATTGGAATAAGCTCCAAAGGAGTAGTTAATATAACACCCTACACCTGATGATCCGGGAATTATGACCAAATTTAGAGTGTTGGTCGTTGAGTTCATGACACAACCAGCAGCAAATCAAGGGCCTAGTGAGAGGGCAAAGTGCGTAGCTCATGGTGGTGGGCAAAGGTACGAGATGAGCAAACCACGACAAAATGGTTTATCGAAACGGTTAACAACGTCGGTGGTTCTCACAATAGAACATATGTAGTAAACATTCTCAAGTCTACATTTGCTTTGATTCTAATTCGAACTATATCCTTAATTAATGCATTCGAAGAATACCTCCTCACTCCTAGAGACATCTCTAGACTGCCTATGATTCCTCTCCTCCCATATGTACTAAACATATGCACTACAAGCAACTTTTAAAATAAAAACAAGAAGTAACTTCCCTCTTAGTACAGCAACAGCTAGCCAAAGCTAATTCTTCATCCCAGCACATCACAGCTCTATTCGAGTAGAGCACATTCAGAAAATAGCTTTCGAAATGCCCCGAGAATAAGAGCATTAGAAAATTGTGGTTCCGAGATTCCTACACCTCCCCACAATTCAAGCATAATTCATCCACTACAATCCCCATCCCCATCCTAATTATTCTCACCTTAGTGAGAAGTCTGTTTAAAATTTTCATCCATAAAAATAAGTCATTTTTTCTTCAAATTAAAAGTAAATATATATTCAAACAATTTACAAGTGTTTAAAAACAAATTAAAGTGTTTCACCAATATCACCTCCCTCTTGTGTTGTATCTAAACCGAACCAATCGTTACTAGTATTGACACCGGAAAACTGCTGCGGCGGAGGCATTGATGCCAATGGAGTAGGCATTTGTATAAAATTTCCAATATTAGAAACAGCTTCTTGGGGATCAAAACTTGCAGGGTTTTGTCCCACCATGGAACCAAAAGCTTCTTGCGGCATGAGTGTATTCAATCCATCAGGTGAAATCCCATGTCCCAGCACTTGGGCTTCAGACTCAGTATGAACTACAAATTTATCAGCTGTGGTTTCTTCAATTGGGGTTCCAGGTTTTGTCCTTTGTTTCTTCCTCTTGTACACTCTACACAACACCCAGTCGTCAAGCTGAAAAAACAAAAGTCGGAAATGAGTATCAGATACGAATACATGATTATTCTTCGAATTTTTTCATATATTTAAAAGATTGTAAACGAAGGGTTACCAGCATGTCTTGGCTGCTAAGTCTCTGTCTTTGTGGAGCTTTGGTTAACACGTACTCGTGCATGAGCCAGTCGGTTTTCTTTTCACCTTCAGATGATTTACCTCTGAAAAAGACCAAACTCCTCTTGGTTCCGATTTCCTCTCCTCTCGAGTGGACCGGTGTAGGCATTCCGGTTTCCTTCCAGTGCCCATCGCCGGCAGTTCGAATAGGCCGTTTGCCATTTTTGTGTCTGCGATCTCTTGGCGTGAAAAAGTACCACTCACCATTTGACAATGCATTATCATTCATGGCTGTCGACATGAAAATAACACAATCAGTATCGTTTATCGAGCAAAAAAACACCAGAATCGGAAAGAAAGAAGAAAAACACTAGGGTTTTAGAAGAACCTGTGAGAGTATAAGGATCATAGTTATAGAGATCAACGTCCCTAAATATATTTGGTGGCAATGGTCTGTTGTAAATCTTCCTTTTCAAGTAGTAATCAACGAGCTCTTCATCTTTTGGCTTGAACCGATAGCCAGCAGGCAGAGAAGTAAAGAAACCCCCTTCCATGTCGATAGTAGCACCGAGAGAAAACAGAAGTGAGAAAAATAAGAAACTTTTTTGTTGCTTGGCGGAAATAGGAAACTTTTGTTGTTATAATATTCCTAATTTATATATATCTTATTTAGGGTTTTAATGATTTTTTAAAAATAAAATAAAAAGAGTTATGTTTTCGTTGGCTTATCTGTAGTGGGAATCGGTTTTATTTGAAATATTATTTATTTGAAATATATATTATTTATATATATTTTATTTAGCTTCTTGAATTCATCTTGTTAGAAAAATATTATTTTTTCATATTTTATTTGAAATATATATTATTTTAATTTATTTAATTTTTAATATAATATTTACAACGGAACCCAACAATTGTCCCTGTAGAAAAGTGGATGATGTTCGATCCTAGGATATATGGGTTCAAATCGCTTCTATCTTTGCATATATTTCATGTCTTAAATTTATGCAAATGTTCAGGATCGTATTTATCGGTTGCAAGTCATTCTTAAGGCTATCGAGTAAGTTTTTATTGTTCAACTCCTACATGGTGGCGTATGAACTAAGCACGATAGTTGCATTTTTGTTAGATGCCATTATATTGATGGCATGATCTGCTATATTTGGTTACGGCTTGCTGTAAATGTGTATGCATTTACATTTGATGATTTAGATCCTTAATGGCAAGCTTGTGATTAAAATCATGAAATAGATTGTAATAATAAAAAAGAACATATGAGACAAGTGTTAATCTTGGTTTATGATTAAGGTATATGGTAAGTATGAATATTTAGAATGATAGTACGAGCCTTAATTATAGTTAAAATGAAGGAAGTTGCTTAATTAGTCTTTGGTTGGTAAATCCTTATGACAGAATTGAAAAGCTAAAATTTGAGCAATGTTCATGTGGTTGCCCTTTTTTATCGGCAAAATATGATTTTATTGCATACTAGCTTTATTTGGTTGAGAGTCTCGTTGAAAACCTCCCTAAGCCTATTTAGAGGAAAAAACATTCAACAACGAGAGAATACAGAGTCGAATTCGCCTTCCACAAAAACCAAAAACACCTACTGCAACCTTACAAACATGAAATGAGTCGCAACAACTATATTGTATTTGCCCAATACACCACAGTAAAAAAAGGTAAACTATATAAATGACCACCATACTATTGGAAAAGTCGCGATTTGATCACCTTACTTTTTTTCTAAGCAATAAAATCACCATACTATTAAATTGGATGCAATTAGACAACCAGCCGTTAGAGGTTAACGGCAGGGTGACATGGCAGTTAAAAAAATAGGGATATAATTACACATTTGGTCCTCATTACATATACACTCTATCAATTTGGTCCTGATTTTAATTTAATAAAATAAATTAATTATTTAATTAAGTGGTGACACAACCGTATTGGAGGAATTTAATTATTTATATTTGATTTAATAATTTAATTTTTCTCCTACAATAATCTGGTGACACATGTCACTAGATTGAAGGAAGAAAATAAAAGGAAGGAGCATCTTGCTCCGAGTGAGATTTAAACTAGGATTGCCTTGGATGGAGACATACGCGCTTATCACTAGGCCAAGTGGATCTTTATGATGTATGGTACAAAACCTAATATATATTTCTTAGTTTGTTGCTCATGTCAGAAAAAAGAAATAAATATGAATTAAGGAGACTCTAACATGAAACTTTTGAGATGCATAAAAACATCTGAACCGATGAAATAAATCTAATAATTAAATTATTAATAATTTTAACTTTAATTAAATAATTATATTAAAAATTAAAATTTTATTTCACGAATCTAAACTCACGAACATAATTTAAATGAATTGATATAACTTTATGATTATATTAAAATTTTAAAATTTATTTAACGAATCTAAACTCACGAACATAATTTAAATGAATTGATATTAAAAATTTATTTGAAAATAATATTCAAATTTTATTTAACGAATCTAAACTCACAGGCATAATTTAAATTAGATTTATTTCAGTGGTTCAGATGTTTTTATGCATCTCAAAAGTGTCGTGTTCGAATCCCATTAATCCACATTTATTCCAGTAGTGGATCGTATCGAAACGGGCTCTTCGCGTTTCGATACAGGTTCAAGTGTTGTTCCGAAACAGGGTCTCTCTTTAATTAAAACCCTTGTATAAACTCATCAGATCCCTTGATTTTTTCACATCAAAACCTAAATTTTTTTGAGGATTTTCAATCTTCACATCAATGCTAGAGCTTTGCAAGCAATTTGGTGCATTAATCATCCCTCATTCATCCATTATCCTTCATCAAGGTAAAAACCCTATTTTCTTTTCTTTTTAATTTTCGTTTAATTTTATTGGTTGTTTTTAATTACTTTTTGTATAAAACATATACATATAGTATGTGTTTTCAAGTTTTTGCAAATAATCTTCCAAATTTATTTTTTTATTCGAATATAAAATTATACCGTATATTCTTAATCTGTTTTTTCGAATTTTTTCCCCAATTTTTTATACTTAAATATGTTTTAAAACTATATTGTATAGTTTTTATCAACACCTTGATTATCGGATTGTATATTGGATTGAATTTGGTTGATTTACTCATACATATGTTTTTGTGTCTTGATTTTCTTCTAGATTTCGAATATGGGCTCTAGGAAGAGAGTACGAACAAATGAGGCTGGTGGAAGCTCCAACATCGATGACGATTCGACTCGTCCCAACCTCACTTTACTCTACCAAAAGTATCTTCGAAACAAAGATGCCTATACCAATTTCAAGCAATTTCAAGGTCATGCTATCCGTCGTGAGCGTATCGTTTCTATACCCTTTTTCGATTTAGAACGATTTCAATTCCACTATCTTGATTTATTGAGGCATTGGAATTTCATGTCTCTTTTGGGCTTACCCGGTACTTTGTACCGTAACATGGTTCTTCTCTTCTACGCCAATGCTCGTTGCATCTCCAATGTCGGTCAAGGGGTTGCCATTGAGTCCTATCTAATGAGGAAGAAATTTAGGGTTGATCTAGAAACTTTGGTCAATGTTTTCGGGTTTGAAGATGAGGGAATTTCAGATGAGAACTCATTGGGACATACCCTTGGTGGCTCCGTCACGGTCCTTAATGCTCATGATTGCATCCTTCATCTCATGGTCTCGTGGTGATTTCGCCCTTCCGGAGGAAAATTCTCCCACATTAGGCAAGTGGACGATTTTTGGATTTGATGCTTTCGTGAGGGACATCGACCAAATCTTTGTCAAATCATGTTTGCCGAGATGATGTACCTTGTCCAAAATCGCAACTCGGATCTTGTCATTTCATTCACGTATGGCACCGCCTTGAGCTACTTATTCTCAAAGTTGGGGATCGATTGCTCTCTTGACTATCCGGAACCTCTCAAAGATCGCATCGATGACCGCACACTTCTCCAGAGCAAATTTCATTTCATTAATGGAGAGTGGACTCATGTCGAGAATCCTCCTCAAGTTGCAGCCCCCGAAACTCAACCTCAAGTTGCTGCACCAAACAACGAAGCCCTCGTGGCTTTTCTTACCGAGCAATTTAATGGCTTGCGCACCCACATGGACTCCAGTTTCACCACTCTTGACACTCGTCTCACTTCCGTGGAGGGATGTATCCAAAGTGTTGAGAATCGCCTCACCTCGGTTGAAACTCAACAAACCTCTATGGGCATGTCCTTTACCAGTTTTTATGGCGAATGGAGACAATTCCGAAGGAGAAACGTCAATGATGAAGATGAAGATGATGACGAGCCTTAGATCCTTGCGTTCCATTGCATATCATCTAGTTTAAGATTTCCCTATTTTTATGCACCTATTTATGATTTTGCTTTAAGACCTATGCTTTGATTTATGTTTGGATATTATGTTTTAAGTATTATGGTCTGAATATTATGTTTGGAGTTTATGTACTTATTTTGTTTTGGTTTCTAATGCTTAATGAAATTATGTTGCTTTAATTTTGCTTCGCCTTGTGCTATATCATTTTATCTTTGCCTTCATTGATATTGATCTAACAAAAAGGGGAGAAGAGTTAAGCTAAATTTTTCAAAATCTTTTTCAAAACCTAGCTTAAATTTAGGGGGAGTTTACTTAAAAATTTACTTTGGTTTTGTTATATCAAAAAGGGGAGATTGTAAAACCAATATTTGATTTTGATATAACAAATAATCTAAGGACTAAATTGAAAAGTAAATAAATTTTTACGTAATTAAAATACTGGATTTTGACAAGTAAAATTTATACTTAAAATGTTTTGAAGTCAAAACTTAAACCCATAAAATTTTCCAAGTGTTTGAATGCCAAAATATACAAAATTGCACAGGCGTTTCGAAACACCCTCAAAGTGTTTCGATATGTGTTGCCACTAGAAACGTTTGTTTCAAAACGGCTCATACCAGTTTCGATACAACCTTCATCTGGGCTTCTGATTTTTAAGTGTTGTTTCGAAACGACTTATACATGTTTCGATACAAGGGTTAAGTAATTTTAAAATTGGGCATTAAATGAACTACCTGTTATTTGTCAGAAACTTTTTTGAAGATTTGGTCAAGTGTTTCGATACACCCCTAGGTTGTTTCAAAACACCCATTTACAGTTTCAAAACGTTTCGATACAAGCCTTTTCCGTTTCGATACGACCCTCGTTTTACATTTTTATAGTTTCAAACTGTTTCGATACGACCTATAGTCGTTTCGAAACGAGCCCTTTTTACACACAACGAGTCTTTCTTTTTTTGGTGTTCGTTTCGATACATGGGTCTCATGTTCTGATACGTGTAGTTGCAGAACAACATTTATGGAGGGAAGAGAGAGCCCCAACGGCTCAATGGATGATCTCAACCACCCAAACGACTAGAAATCAATGAGAAGATATAAAAACAAGTCTCAAAAGCTATAACAACAACTATTGAACCTTCAAGCAACATCAAAGCATTCAATCCAAACCCTCGTGCCTTTAATGTCAAATTCTTGTACCCAACTCATTTGAATTTTTTCATTGTAAATATTTTTAAAGTTTATGGAGTGTTTATGTGTAATTGGGTAAACAATTAGCCTTTGAGAGGTACAATCAAAGTTTGCCTATCTTCCTTTGTAAAACAGTGATATTTGGTCAATCTTTGGGTAGAGAGATTGATCGATTGTACGATTTCCTTCTAAGTCGAGAAAAGGGGACGAATTCAAGTTAGTGAATTGTTGAAATTCTCAGTAGGGTGCTGAGGTAGTGGATGTAGAGCTTGTTCGAAGCTTGACCCAACATATTGTTAAAATTATAGCTTCATATTTTCCTTTGTTTTGACATTGATTATTATATTGTTTTTGAGTTTATGGTTTACAATTTAATATTTAGGGTTTAGGGTTTATGTTTTAGGTTTAGGGTCTAGGGTTTATGGTTTAAGGTTCACAACATATGGTTTAAAGTTTAAAGTAGTATGAAGGTTTAGAGTTTAGGGGTTTGGGTTTATAGTTTATGATTTAGGGTTAGCATATTTACATTGTTATAAATATGTGAAAATAGTATAAGGGTATAACTGACAAGATTTGCGTTAAATCAACGTGACCCAATGATGAAACTATTAAATTTCCATCTTTGGGGGAAGGAGATAAAATTAAAGAAAAGAAAAAGAAAAAAAGAGAGAGAAATGACGTGGATGATATGCGGATGCCATGTCAACTCACGTGAATGCCGTTTCACCCTTCCATTTATGATTTAATACCCGAGTGACCAAAATAAGAGCAAATAAAAAGTTTAGTGGATAAATTATTTTTTTAATTTTAGTGACAAAAAAATATGAGCTTTTTACCCTAACCAACCGTTAAAATCTAAAGGATGAGGTGACAGTTAACGAAAATTTGTGAAAGGAATGTGGCCTTGGTGGGATTTGAACCTAAGAACTCAAAGGGAAAACAAAAGTTTTTACCACCACATCAACTACCCATCAATTATATGAATTGCACCATTATGTATATGATATAATGAAGTAAATGATAGGGCAACAAGAAGTAAAAATATTTGAGAGGGGACTTAAACATGGGTCACATAAGATATGTAAAAACACACAAACCAGTGAATCAATTAAAATAATTAAATTAAAAATAAAAACATTTTAATTATATTTAAAGTATAGTTAAAGAAAGATTTAAAATGAAAATAGATTTATAATTTTTTGAAATTAACTTGAATATTTTTTTCACATTTATTTTAATAACTTCATATATATATATATATAATATTGAATCGAGTTCTTTAATTTAATTAATATTTTTTATTTTTTATTAAATATCTTAATTCAATGATTATATATGTTATATTAAAACATATAATTTTGATAATTAATACATTCAATTCATTTGTTTGATCTGATATGTGTTGATAATTTTCTTAAAAAACATTTTATAAACTATATGTTTCTTTAAAGAAATAGATCATTGTGGACAAAGTTGTCCGAATAATATATATATATATATATATATATATTCATTTTAAATCTTTCTTTAATTATACTTTAAATGTAATTAAAGTGTTTTTATTTTTAACTTAATTATTTGAATTTATTTAGTGGTATGTGTGTTTTTACACATCTCATGTGACCCATGCTCGAGTCCCCTTTCAAACATTTTTACTTTTTTCCCCTAGCATTACTTCATTAACTGATATATATATATATATATATATATATATATATATATATAATGGTGCAATTCATATTGTTCAGGAGTAATTGTTGTAGTTGTAAAGGATTGCCTTTCCTCTTGGAGTTCTTAGGTTCAAATCCCACCAAGATCATATTTTTTCTCTTTAATTTTCCTTTAAACCAGGTCATGAGATTGGAGAAAAATAAATATTATATAAATTAAATTGAAAATTACAGTAAACTCATCTAATCGGGTGATGACTACCAAATTGGCTGATTAATTTTATTTAATTAAATAAAAAATAGGACCAAATTGATATAATAGGTAACTAACAACGATCAAATGTGTAATTGTACAAATTTTCGTTAACTTTCACCTCACCTATTTCGTTAGATTTTAACGGCCGGTGGTCAAAATATAAGCATTTTAAAAGTTTGTTGGTCTGATTGACGAGTTGCTTAGTTGGATGGTAAAAATAGGACCGCTCTCAAAGTTTGGTGGTCACCTTAGTAGTTTACCCTTATTTTTATGCATATTCTTAATCATGTGTATAGATATTTATCTGAATCAAATCTGATCCAATCCCACCTAAAAATAAGTCTAACTTAAAACCATGAACATTAACCATTTGTATCATTTAGCATTGAGCCGCCTTATTTTGTAATCTCGTTTTGAGATTGGAATTTTAATAATAAAATTTTAGAAAAGGACATAATGGCGGTCACTTTGTTCATCGAAAACTTACCGAGACAATACACTTGAAAGGGTTATGGTTTGCCTTTGGAAGACATGGAGACGTGGTGGATGCCTACATAGCAAGAAAACTCGGTAGAGAGGGAAGACAATTTGGATTGGTTAGATACAAGACGATGGAAGATGCAAAAATGTCGATAGAGAGGCTAAATGGATTCATATTATATGGGAAGAAGATATATGTAGAACTGGCAAGATTGAACGAAAGATCAACTACAAGGAAGAACATGAGGGAAGAGAATGGCAGGCCAGTCAAAACGAACACTAATACGGAAGCAAAACTGGATAAAGAAGAACGAAGACCAGAAAACATTACAACAAGGTTCAATCAAAGGAAAATAGAGAGTGAAGAAGGAAGCAAAAGCAAGCTCAGAAAGTGCACGGGCCATGTTGAAAAGGAGACATTATGCAAGTTCAAGAAATGTCTTGTCAGAAGGATGGCTTCAGCCTGTAGTGTGAGGAGCATCATACTGTGCTTAGACAGTTGGGGTTTCGGCGAGATTAGTGTGAAAAGGATGGGCAGGAATTTTTTTCTCCTCTCGATTGATGATGAAGAACTTTTCATCATGCTGGAGGACGTGAATTGGTCTTATCTGAGGGAAATTTTTGAAGAAATTATGCCTTGGTCAAAATCCATTAAACAAAATGAAAGATTAACTTGGCTTGAAGTGTATGGTTTTCCTCCGCACCGCTGGAACCATGAAACTCTAGAAAGGATAGCATCTCTTTGGGTAAATTTGAAGTTGTTGGTGAGAATTTCAACCAGGTCTATGACTGCGAGAAAGTAGCCAATCATATTGGGGTAAATTTAGCATTATCCGACCTCTAGAGAAAGAAGAAAGAACGAGCAAGTGGAAGAGGAAAAAAAGAGATCGAAGGGGATTGCGTCTTTGGAGCTATCAGGACAATCGCTCTCTGACTCTAATCTTGTGACTAGGTGGGATTATCTAACTAGGGTGGCTAGGAAGGCGTTAAAAATGGGTAAGAAATTGGGGATTCAAATTGAAGGTAATGAAGACCACGCTATAAGAGACGTTGCCCTGCTGATGCAAAAAGAGACAAGAACGAAAGAAGAATGGGGAGGCAAAAATGTGAACTCTCACAAGGATTGAAAGAGGTTAGGGTCTGAGGAAAAATCTAGGTGGCTAGATTGATAGTTGTACCCAGAAAGCCGAAATGAGTCTGCTACAAGAACACAAATACAACAGTTGGTGAAGTTTGAGGTTAGTTAGATGTTGTCTGTTGCTAATATTAACTTTGTTAGGTGTGCAATCATTTATTGTTGGTTGTCAAAGTGTTTTAAGTACGATAGAAAAATTAAATAGTTAGTTGTGGTATGTCGTATTGCCATATGTATGAAATATTATTGGTTGCCAATTTCATGCACGAGGGTAATCGAATGGAGCTTCGAGGGTCGACCGGTTTAACTCGGAGTCGAGGTAATACCCACCACTTCTTGTGTACTATAATGAACATGTTAATTGATAGTTAATGCATGAGAGATCAAATGAAGTAGAATATACTATAAGAATACAGATAAGAACCTTTGTGACAAAATTAAGAATTATATGAAAAATATAAATTTTATGAGATTTGTAAATTAAATGATAAGTCGTTTATCTCTAAATATCTGTAAAAACTCAGTTAATGAATTTATATATATGAGATTCAATTTCAAAGTGAATTTGATGGCTGACAAATTGTATGATGTTATTGAGGATGTGGTAAAGAATTAAAGCATGATGAACTACCTCTATTCGATTGGTGCTTACATTCATGGTTATGGACATGACTCAAATGGGATGAGTAGAAAATATGTACATAAGATGATTCCTACTTTATAGGTTTAAAACTGAGTTACATCCTGGACATTATTAAAGGTCTCTTCAAGTTCAGTCTAGTCAGGTTGGTAATTCCGCTCGTATTCGGTTCCTCTACTTCGGTGAGGGTAATTCCGCCCGTATTCGGTTCCTCTACTTCGGTGAGGGTAATCTCGACCATATTCGGTTCCTCTACTTCGGTTAGGGTAATTCAGCCCGTATTCGGTTCCTCTACTTTGGTGAGGGTAATTTCACTCGTATTCGGTTCCTCTACTTCAGAGAGGGTAATCTCGCCCGCACACAGGTTCCTATGCTTCGGCTAGGGTAATTCCTTACCGTTACAGTTACAGGTTCCTATGCTTCGGCTAGGGTGATTCCTTACCGTTACAGTTATAAGTTACTATGCTTCGGCTAGGGTAATTCCTTATCATTACAGTTATAGGTTCCTATGCTTCGGCTAGGGTAATTCCTTACCGTTACAGTTACAGAATCCTATGCTTCGGCTAGGGTAATTCCTTATCATTACAATTACAAGTTCGTATGCTTCGGCTAGGGTAATTCCTTACCGTTACAGTTACAAGTTCCTATGCTGCAGCTAAGGTAATTTCGCCGGATTTAAGGTATTCCCTTGGGATGATACCCATGCCCCTTTAATGCCCTTATAGACGCATCTTAGAATTGTATATTGAGTATATTTGGAGGATAGATAAGGAATTAAAAAGAGGGGGTGTGAGCTACAATAGACTCAAGTTTGTAGTCTCTTTTTTATTTCAAATATATAAACACAATTTTGTCCAATCGATGCTATCCATAGGCTCGATAATGCAGAATATCACTTGAAGTTCATGTTTGTCCCCCTCTAATGCTTCATCACGATTCCGTCTTGGATCATTCACACATTCAATTTCCCCCATATTTTCTTTTAGATTTTCTGGAGTTATATCCGATATTCATGTCTTTGTATGCATCTATCATGAGTGTTGGCAAAATTCCCACAGAGCATAATTAAGTACACTTGTACTAGCTGTCTACAAGCTTATTTTTCAATAGTAATAAGGTTGATCAGGCTGTAAGGTTCATAAACATGACTGATAAGAGCCAGATTACATGAAAATTCGAGCATAAAAGACAATTCTTAGAACTCGGATATCTGTACCTTACATCATTGGGAAGACAATTTTGCATTGTTCCGGACTGAGATGTTAGTAGTACAGCGAGCCTGCTCAAGCAAAGAGAATACTCGTGTTGGAAAAAATGGACTGCAAAACAGCACGTTAGTACTGACTGGAAAATAAAATAAAAACAGAAGTGATCAATGAAACCGTGTCGTTCTCATTTGGATCATCATCTTCCCCCCTCCTTTTTCAACTGTCAAATAAAATGTCAAAGAACATCAAAATCATTTCGAATAGATGCGTGTTTAAACCCCCACCTGACCCAACAACATTCGAAATCAAGAATCGAAACCATCAAAATCAACAATGTTGTTATCATTCATACGAATTCAAGGTGTCGCATGACATTCAAAAATTTTGGAGATTTTTTTTTTCTTTTAAATTTAATATAAAATAATGTTTAAAATTCGGGTCCACTCATAATCTAGACAGTTAAAAAACCTTCTCATTCCGCTGCAAGGCAATTAGATTAAAATCTTGAAAGAAAATAAAATCTTTCAAAAGACTTTTGAATAAAATAATTTGTAAGAAGAGTTAAATTGTTGAATAAAGACGTAATAAGTGATTAGTTTAATTGCGTTGCAACGAATTGAGATGTTTTTTTTTGCTAGCAACGCTACCGGCTGCCCTTATCGATTCAACTAAAGTGAAGCTGAAGAGTAGTTATCGATGGCAACCTTTTCAAACATACGTTACCATTTCGAAACAATTCGTGGTCCGAGCTATCGGAATAAGATTTCGAGCATCACTCAACGATTGCAATACAATCATGCAACACTTGTACTACCGTGTAAATCTCAAATTCCAGTACTTGATCATATTCTGCAACTATATGTATTGGATTAATCATCTGATCTTTCTTTCAGGGAGAACACGGTGCAACTATATGTATATATACATGTAAATCTTAAATTTTTGTTCTGTTTTTTTTAAGTAAAGGGTTAACTTGATTAAATTTCCCATGTTTAAGGGCCAATTTTATGGAGAATTCAATGGATGACATGACCAAAGTTAACAAGTATTTCATCCTTTTTTCTTTATAATACTCCATATAATAGAAAGGATGAAATATGGTGGCGGAGTGCGTGTTTGGTTGCAGAGAAAATGAAAAGAATGATAAGATTTTCGGAAACAATCAATAAATAGAGAAATGGTCCAAAACAAGCAGCAAGGTCTCCGGGCGAAGCCATTGAAAATTTTTATGGCCTTTTTCTTTCCTTCTCCCTTAGGAGGAAAAAGTAAAAACAACGCCGTTGCCGGGGATCGAACCCGGGTCACCCGCGTGACAGGCGGGAATACTCACCACTATACTACAACGACTTAATTGGTGATCATATTACTTGTTTTTTATATAAACATAACTATTAGTAGGGTACTATAGACATGTTCAGTTATTGGATTTTAAGATGCGATTGAGTGCTGTAATTCAAATCTTTGTGATGTAAAAATTGGTTTTAATTATTCGTTTATTCATGTAATGCTTGTATTTTCTATTTTACAATATTATTATATTTATGATAGATACCATGGTTTCAGTAGGCAAAATATAAAGGTAATGATATCATTTAATAAACAACCCTTTTTCATAAAACATCATTCACTTACATTCCTCAGGAAAAGAACCAATGGCAATGGTAAACTAAGAATCCTTTGAATCTCATAATCATGGCAGCCAAATTTCACTTCATTTTAATTTCAACCCTCTCAGCTTCTTTTTTAGACATTGTTTTCTTCTAAAAACAATGTTTAAGGTTACTATACATAATAACTACACAAATTATTGCATTTAATACGATGTTATTACATGTTTTAGATGAAGCCATAGTGCCAGAGTTTGCATTCAGTTGGTTGGATGACAAGGATACATTCAAAGCTGGGGAAACTGCAACAATCAAAATCAAAGTTCTGGGGAATTTTGATAGTAAAGGAAATGCCTCACTTGATAGAACAACTTTTAGTCCTTCAATCATAGTAAATGGGATGACAGGGAATAATACTTCTTACATATCTGGTCTTTTTCTAGACATCAATGCCGATCTTAGTTCTTGGCAGGGCCGGTCCTGAGATTTTGGAGGCCCAAGGCGAACTGGAAAATTAGGCCCCTAACAATAAGTCTTGAAAAAAAAAATTAAATTTCAAGAGTAGGCTCTTAATAAAAATATTTAAAAAATGAATTTTAAGAGTAGACCCTAAACAAATATTGAAATTTTTAAATTTTAAGAGTATGCCTCTAATAACAAATGTTGAGAAAATATGAGTATCTAATAACAAGTATAGAAAAAATTAGATCCTAAATAACAAGTATTGAAATTTTTTGAATTTTAAGATTAGGTCCCTAAGAACAAATATTAAGAAAAATTGGGCATCAAATAACATGAATTGAAAAAAAATGACTCTTAATAACAAATATTGAAAAAAAATGAATTTTAAGAGTAGCCCATAATGATAAAAATATTGGAAAATTGAGCCTCTAATAATAAGTATTGAAAAAATTGGACCCCAAATAACAAGCATTGAAAATTTTTTTTAAAGAGTATGTCCCTAATAACAAATATCAAGAAAAATTGGGTCTCAAATAAAAAATGTTGAAAAAAAATCGGACCCCTAATAAAAAATATTGAAAAAAAAATAAGAGTAAGCCCATAATAACAAATATTGGAAAGAAGTTTGAGCCTCTAATAACAAGTATTGAAAAATTTTGGGCCCCAAATAACAAGCATTGAAAAAATTGGACCCCTAATAATAACTATTAGAGAAAATTAAACTATAATTATTTAAGTAGCAGAAACTGAAAAAAAGATGGGCCTCTATCTAATTTTATAACCAAATTATTATTTCGTTTACTTGTTATTTATGGCCCAAAGTGGAGGCCTCTATCTAATATTATAACTAAATTTTGGGCCTTTTTCTATTATAATTATTTAAGTAATAAAAACTAGGAAAAATGGGACCTTAGGCGGTCAACCGATTCGACTTATCTCAAGGCCGACCTTGGTTATTGGGTGTCATGTGACACCCCTTAATTAAAGATGGCTTTGCCCATCACCTAAACGGTTGAATAATCATCTCAATTGTAATGCCCTATTTTAGGGACCGAGAGTTTATCTGTTTTGATCTAGGATTAGTCTGAGTTAAATTTTAGATTTAAAATAATGATTTTATAAAAGTTTCTATTAATTACAAAAATGTCATCTTCTCCAAAAAAAATTCCCCTTTTTCCACAAAACCTCTCCTAAACCCTAAACCACTATTCCATTGCCTCAAATCCCTTATCCAAGCAAGATTTTTGAAGGTTATCTCTTCCTTGTTTCAGTTTTTACATATCTAGCTTGTTTTCTTTGAAAACCTACTTTTAAAAGCCATTAAAATGCATTTTAATTTGGTATTGGGTTTGAGAAAAAGGGTATTTCTATGTGTTTTTCGTGTGGGTATTTTAACATAATGTTTAAGGGTGTTTTTTTACTCATGCTTGGGTGTCTTAAAAATGTAAAAATGATGGCTAATAGGGTTCTTTTCCTGAGGACAAATACTATTGAGTTCCCTCCATCAAAAGAGAAACTATTGAGTTCTCCGTCTCCCCGGCAGCATGATTCCGTCTCCCCGGCAGCATGATTTCGTCTCCCCGGCTGACCAAAGACCTCTTCACCTTCTCCTAGAAGAAGCAGAGAATCAAGGTATGTTTAGAGGAATTGGGGGAATTATCCCTGAGAAAACAATATCGCATTTACAATTTGCGGACGACACAATGTTGTTCCTTGAACCAGTACAAGAGTATCTTTTGAATATGAGAAGAATCTTGAGAAGCTTCGAAGCTTGTTCAGGGCTGATCATTAACTTCGGAAAGTCTTGCATAGTTGGTATAGGTGTTGAGTCGAATCTAGTTTCCTCTCTAGCAAACGTTGTTGATTGTCAAATTGGAAGTCTGCCTTTATCATATCTGGGTATTCCACTGGGTGCTGACCCGAGAAAAATTGGGACTTGGGAACCGATTATAGAGAAATTTCAATAAAAGTTGACAGGTTGGAGAAGCAATTCCATGTCTTTTGCAGGAAGAATATTCTTAATCAATTCAATTTTATCAGCATTACCGATCTATTACATGTCCTTGTTTGAAGCCCCCAAGATGGTTATCCAGAAGATAGAAAAAATTAGAAGAAGCTTCCTATGGGGTTCTAAAAATGGGAAGAATAAGATGGCAAGAATTAGCTGGGGAAGAGTGTGTTCACCTAAGAAAATGGGCGGAGCAGGAGTTGTGAATCTCTTAGCAAAAAATAAGGCTCTATTGGCGAAATGGGGGTGGCGCTTCGCTACTAAAAAACAAGCTCTTTGGAGAAGGGTTATTAGTTCAAAATACGGCACGCAAGATCGTAGTTGGGCAATGAAACTTGAATGTCCACAAAGAGCGTCAATTGTCTAGAGAGCTATAGTTAACAACCTGAATTCTAAGGATATTTCTAGATGGACGGGAATTGGAGAATTTAGATGGTTAGTAGGAAATGGAAACACAATTTTGTTTTGGGAGGATATATGGTGTGCCGAGAAAGCGTTGAGGGAATTATTCCCCAGATTATATAGGGTGTTATCTAGTAAAGGTGAAGTGGATGCAAAATGGGCTGTGAATGGATCGTTGAAAGAGATCTGTTGGGCAGATTGGTTCTCTCGACCCTTACGTGACCGAGAAGTTACGCAGCTAAAGGAAATTGGGGACATGATTAAAATAGTGAAGCTTTGCCCAGAGCTGGAAGATAGAATTCTTTGGGCTCACGATAGGTCAGAGGTATTTTCAGTGAAGAAACTGTCCGAATTGCTGATCGGTGCAGATACGATTTGTCCTTCTTTTAACTTTGATAAATTGTGGAAGTTAAAAGTCCCCCCCAAGGTGAGAAGCTTGTTGTGGATGGTAAAAATTGACAGAGTCCCTACAAAATCGTTCCTACAAAAGAGAGGAGTTAAATTATCAAACAATAACTATGTGTGTGTGCTGTGTGATATTGAAATTGAAGATACAAATCATCTATTCGTGGCTTGTACTTTCACTGCCAAATTTTGGAAAGAAATCTGCAGGTGGTGGCATATTACTTGGCAAGAACATAAGTCTGTAGATGAATTCTTTGATTGCTGTTTATCGACCGGTTTGCAGGGTAGAAAAAAATCAGTTTGGATGGTTGTCTGCGCGGCAGGATTTTGGAGCCTTTGGATACCTCGAAATGATTCGATTTTTAACAACAAACAACCAGTCCTCTGAGACATCTTATTTCATGCTAAACTTAGAGCATTGATGTGGCTCAAGTCATCGAAAGAAGGCTCCGAGTTTGATCTGAATTGGTGGTGGGACGATCCCTTGAAGTGTTTCTCCCTGTCGACTGTGACGCAAACAAGACAAAATTCCATCGCCTTAGGTAATCTTTTTACCTTTCACGTGTCTGGAATCTGCCGTGATAGAAAATTAGGTTGTGGAGGCATTTTGTGCACGAATTCTAGTATCTTTCGAGCCCTATTCTACGGACCTGTTAAAGGGACGAGTGAGGACACGACAACAATTTTCGCAGTTAAAACTGCCTTGGAAATGTTCATCGCTGCAGGCTGGAGCAAAAGCGCAACTCTCTTGATCCCTTTACAATCCAAGCTGGTATTAGCCTAAATCAACAACCCTTTGCTACAGCCTTGGCATTGGTGGAACGATTTACCACTGATTGACCTACTCGCTAAGAGGATCGGACATGTAATTTTCTCCCAAGATATCCTTACTCAAGACACACTGGTGAATGGTATAGCAGCTGAAGGCGCACAGAAGGAAAGTTGGTTTAAAGCATGGTGGTAGTAAAGGTGGATGTTGGTCTGGAAGGTTTTTGCTGGATCTCACAATGCTTCCCAAGTTGGCAGAAACATCATTGCTTTAGTTTGTTCCTGTTATGGTGTCTCTGTAAATTTTAACGTAATCGAAAATGTTCTTTTTGTATTACTCGGATGTTGGGTACTCTTTTCCTCCACTTAGGTTTAGGGAGGTTTTTAACGAGGCCCCCATCCGGGTTAGGACCTTAATTTGAATAAAAATAGCTTTGCCGAGCAAAAAAAAAAAAGTTTAAATAAGAAGTGTTGTGTATTTTTTTTATACAGTTTGTATATCAAAATATAATTTATTAATAAATATTGCAAATGTAAAATGATTCCCTAAATTACTTTTGCTGAATCACTTTCAATTTTCAAAAGCATATTTTTGTTCCCTAAAAATGTTTGAAAATTAGCTTATGATCATATATATTCTCTACTAGTGTTTCATGTTTTCCTGTAATTTCTATTTTTTATGTCAGTTTAGTTAAATCAATATTTTTAATTCAAATCTGTCGATTTAGGTTTAAAACCAACCATTTAAATTATTTTTTAATCACCGATATGTAAATCATTGACCGACTAATTCGGATCAGTACTATAGAGACCCATTATGTGGGCGATCATCCCAACCTAATTTATTCTATTCACAACACCAAGATTCAAACTTCTGACCTTACTTAAGAGATCTAGTAACCCCAATTGCTTATTATTACGGTCCGTGTGGGAAACATGACATCGAGAAGGAGGCTGAGAAGTTGGAACCATGTGCATTCGCAGAACAGCAGTAGAGAGTCCCGGAGTGAGGCTATAAATTGCAGTGACCATTCCAAAATGCTGCAACATTGCTGATCGCCCCGTCGGTTACAAGTTTGGAGGTACAATTTGGACATTCAGTACTAGGTTTTCTCAATTAAAAAAAACTAGTTTTTGCTTTTAACTTAATAAATCAAAGGCTACTTTTCTTTGAAATTTGTCGTCTCTTTTTTATTTCAAATATATAGACACAATTTTGTCCAATTGATGCTATCCATAGGCTCAATAATGCAGAAGATCACTTGAAGTTCATGTTTATCCCCCTCTAATGCTTCATCACGATTCCGTCTTGGATCATTCACACATTCAATTTCCCCCATATTTTTTTTTAGATTTTCTGGAGTTATATCCGATATTCATGTCTTTGTATGCATCTATCATGAGTGTTGGCAAAATTCCCACAGAGCATAATTAAGTACACTTGTACTAGCTATCTACAAGCTTATTTTTCAATAGTAATAAGGTTGATCAGGCTGTAAGGTTCATAAACATGACTGATAAGAGCCAGATTACATGAAAATTCGAGCATAAAAGACAATTCTTAGAACTCGGATATCTGTACCTTACAGCATTGGGATGACAATTTTGCATTGTTCCGGACTGAGATGTTAGTAGTACAACGAGCCTGCTCAAGCAAAGAGAATACTCGTGTTGGAAAAAATGGACTGCAAAACGGCACGTTAGTACTGACTGGAAAATAAAATAAAAACAGAAGTGATCAACGAAACCGTGTCGTTCTCATTTGGATCATCATCTTCCCCCTCCTTTTTCAACTGTCAAATAAAATGTCCAAGAACATCAAAACCGTTTCGAATAGATGCGTGTTTAAACCCGACCTGACCCAACAACATTCGAAATCAAGAATCGAAACCATCAAAACAACAATGTTGTTATCATTCATACGAATTCAAGGTCAAAAAGTTCAAAAATAAAATAAAATAAACATAACATTTTTTATTTAAAAAATAAAAACAAACAAAATGAAAAGGTTATCAGCCCACAAAGATGGCTGCTAGACTAATTTTTTATAAGCTAAAGTTTGATGGTCAGTATGAAATTTTCCCATTGTTTCCAGCCCTATTCAGTTTCATGAAGTTTTAGAGCAATTGATGACCAATGACTCTTTCTCTAGTTACACTTCCATTGTAATTGCCGGAATACATATTTTATCTATTTGTTTCGGTATAAATAGCTTGAAGCGTCTTCGTTTGAGTTCAAGTTGTTCAGAAGTGTTTTCGTTTGAGTTCAAGCTGTTGATCAACGTATCCCTGCTGAATTGCATTATAGGAATGGAAACCCCTTTGAAGTACATGTTTGTTCTCGCATTTAACGTGAGCAGAAGCCATTGTTGTGTTTTGATAGTTGCTTTGGAAGGGGAGTTTAAATAATTCTTTTGAGTATTGGAATAAGCTCCATAGGAGTTGTTAATATAACACCCTACACCTGATCCGGGAATTATGACCAAATTTAGAGTGTTGGTCGTTGAGTTCATGACACAACCAGCAGCAAATCAAGGGCCTAGTGAGAGGGCAAAGCGCGTAGCTCATGGTGGTGGGCAAAGGTACGAGATGAGCAAACCACGACAAAATGGTTTACCGAAACGGTTAACAACGTCGGTGGTTCTCACAACAGAACATATGTAGTAAACATTCTCAAGTCTACATTTGCTTTGATTCTAATTCGAACTATATCCTTAATTAATGCATTCCAACAATACCTCATGACTCCTAGAGACATCTCTAGACTGCCTATGATTCCTCTCCTCCCATATGTACTAAACATATGCACTACAAGCAACTTTTAAAATAAAAACAAGAAGTAACTTCCCTCTTAGTAAAGCAACAGCTAGCCAAAGCTAATTCTTCATCCCAGCACATCACAGCTCTATTCGAGCAGAGCACATTCAGAAAATAGCTTTCGAAATGCCCCGAGAATAAGAGCATTAGAAAATTGTGGTTCCGAGATTCCTACACCTCCCCACAATTCAAGCATAATTCATCCATTACAATCCCCATCCCCATCCTAATTATTCTCACCTTAGTGAGAAGTCTGTTTAAAATTTTCATCCATAAAAATAAGTCATTTTTTCTTCAAATTAAAAGTAAATATATATTCAAACAATTTACAAGTGTTTAAAAACAAATTAAAGTGTTTCACCAATATCACCTCCCTCTTGTGTTGTATCTAAACCGAACCAATCGTTACTAGTATTGACACCGGAAAACTGCTGCGGCGGAGGCATTGATGCCAATGGAGTAGGCATTTGTATAAAATTTCCATTATTAGAAACAGCTTCTTGGGGATCAAAACTTGCAGGGTTTTGTCCCACCATGGAACCAAAAGCTTCTTGCGGCATGAGTGTATTCAATCCATCAGGTGAAATCCCATGTCCCAGCACTTGGGCTTCAGACTCAGTATGAACTACAAATTTATCAGCTGTGGTTTCTTCAATTGGGGTTCCAGGTTTTGTCCTTTGTTTCTTCCTCTTGTACACTCTACACAACACCCAGTCGTCAAGCTGAAAAAACAAAAGTCGGAAATGAGTATCAGATACGAATACATGATTATTCTTCGAATTTTTTCATATATTTAAAAGATTGTAAACGAAGGGTTACCAGCATGTCTTGGCTGCTAAGTCTCTGTCTTTGTGGAGCTTTGGTTAACACGTACTCGTGCATGAGCCAGTCGGTTTTCTTTTCACCTTCAGATGATTTACCTCTGAAAAAGACCAAACTCCTCTTGGTTCCGATTTCCTCTCCTCTCGAGTGGACCGGTGTAGGCATTCCGGTTGCCTTCCAGTGCCCATCGCCGGCAGTTCGAATAGGCCGTTTGCCATTTTTGTGTCTGCGATCTCTTGGCGTGAAAAAGTACCACTCACCATTTGACAATGCATTATCATTCATGGCTGTCGACATGAAAATAACACAATCAGTATCGTTTATCGAGCAAAAAAACACCAGAATCGGAAAGAAAGAAGAAAAACACTAGGGTTTTAGAAGAACCTGTGAGAGTATAAGGATCATAGTTATAGAGATCAACGTCCCAAAATATATTTGGTGGCAATGGTCTGTTGTAAATCTTCCTTTTCAAGTAGTAATCAACGAGCTCTTCATCTTTTGGCTTGAACCGATAGCCAGCAGGCAGAGAAGTAAAGAAACCCCCTTCCATGTCGATAGTAGCACCGAGAGAAAACAGAAGTGAGAAAAATAAGAAACTTTTTTGTTGCTTGGCGGAAATAGGAAACTTTTGTTGTTATAATATTCCTAATTTATATATATCTTATTTAGGGTTTTAATGATTTTTTAAAAATAAAATAAAAAGAGTTATGTTTTCGTTGGCTTATCTGTAGTGGGAATCGGTTTTATTTGAAATATTATTTATTTGAAATATATATTATTTATATATATTTTATTTAGCTTCTTGAATTCATCTTGTTAGAAAAATATTATTTTTTCATATTTTATTTGAAATATATATTATTTTAATTTATTTAATTTTTAATATAATATTTACAACGGAACCCAACAATTGTCCCTGTAGAAAAGTGGATGATGTTCGATCCTAGGATATATGGGTTCAAATCGCTTCTATCTTTGCATATATTTCATGTCTTAAATTTATGCAAATGTTCAGGATCGTATTTATCGGTTGCAAGTCATTCTTAAGGCTATCGAGTAAGTTTTTATTGTTCAACTCCTACATGGTGGCGTATGAACTAAGCACGATAGTTGCATTTTTGTTAGATGCCATTATATTGATGGCATGATCTGCTATATTTGGTTACGGCTTGCTGTAAATGTGTATGCATTTACATTTGATGATTTAGATCCTTAATGGCAAGCTTGTGATTAAAATCATGAAATAGATTGTAATAATAAAAAAGAACATATGAGACAAGTGTTAATCTTGGTTTATGATTAAGGTATATGGTAAGTATGAATATTTAGAATGATAGTACGAGCCTTAATTATAGTTAAAATGAAGGAAGTTGCTTAATTAGTCTTTGGTTGGTAAATCCTTATGACAGAATTGAAAAGCTAAAATTTGAGCAATGTTCATGTGGTTGCCCTTTTTTATCGGCAAAATATGATTTTATTGCATACTAGCCTTATTTGGTTGAGAGTCTCGTTGAAAACCTCCCTAAGCCTATTTAGAGGAAAAAACATTCAACAACGAGAGAATACAGAGTCGAATTCGCCTTCCACAAAAACCAAAAACACCTACTGCAACCTTACAAACATGAAATGAGTCGCAACAACTATATTGTATTTGCCCAATACACCACAGTAAAAAAAGGTAAACTATATAAATGACCACCATACTATTGGAAAAGTCGCGATTTGATCACCTTACTTTTTTTCTAAGCAATAAAATCACCATACTATTAAATTGGATGCAATTTGACAACCAGCCGTTAGAGGTTAACGGCAGGGTGACATGGCAGTTAAAAAAATAGGGATATAATTACACATTTGGTCCTCATTACATATACACTCTATCAATTTGGTCCTGATTTTAATTTAATAAAATAAATTAATTATTTAATTAAGTGGTGACACAACCGTATTGGAGGAATTTAATTATTTATATTTGATTTAATAATTTAATTTTTCTCCTACAATAATCTGGTGACACATGTCACTAGATTGGAGGAAGAAAATAAAAGGAAGGAGCATCTTGCTCCGAGTGGGATTTAAACTAGGATTGCCTTGGATGGAGACATACACGCTTATCACTAGGCCAAGTGGATCTTTATGATGTATGGTACAAAACCTAATAAATATTTCTTAGTTTGTTGCTCATGTCAGAAAAATGAAATAAATATGAATTAAGGAGACTCTAACATGAAACTTTTGAGATGCATAAAAACATCTGAACCGATGAAATAAATCTAATAATTAAATTATTAATAATTTTAACTTTAATTAAATAATTATATTAAAAATTAAAATTTTATTTCACGAATCTAAACTCACGAACATAATTTAAATGAATTGATATAACTTTATGATTATATTAAAATTTTAAAATTTATTTAACGAATCTAAACTCACGAACATAATTTAAATGAATTGATATTAAAAATTTATTTGAAAATAATATTCAAAGTTTATTTAACGAATCTAAACTCACATGCATAATTTAAATTAGATTTATTTCAGTGGTTCAGATGTTTTTATGCATCTCAAAAGTGTCGTGTTCGAATCCCATTAATCCACATTTATTCCAGTAGTGGATCGTATCGAAACGGGCTCTTCGCGTTTCGATAAAGGTTCAAGTGTTGTTCCGAAACAGGGTCTCTCTTTAATTAAAACCCTTGTATAAACTCATCAGATCCCTTGATTTTTTCACATCAAAACCTAAATTTTTTTGAGGGTTTTCAATCTTCACATCAATGCTAGAGCTTTGCAAGCAATTTGGTGCATTAATCATCCCTCATTCATCCATTATCCTACATCAAGGTAAAAACCCTATTTTCTTTTCTTTTTAATTTTCGTTTAATTTTATTGGTTGTTTTTAATTACTTTTTGTATAAAACATATACATATAGTATGTGTTTTCAAGTTTTTGCAAAAAATCTTCAAAATCTAATTTTTTTATTCGAATATAAAATTATACCGTATATTCTTAATCTGTTTTTTCGAATTTTTCCCCCAATTTTTTTATGCTTAAATATGTTTTAAAACTATATTGTATAGTTTTTATCAACACCTTGATTATCGGATTGTATATTGGATTGAATTTGGTTGATTTACTCATACATATGTTTTTGTGTCTTGATTTTCTTCTAGATTTCGAATATGGGCTCTAGGAAGAGAGGACAAACAAATAAGGCTGGTGGAAGCTCCAACATCGATGACGATTCGACTCGTCCCAACCTCACTTTACTCTACCAAAAGCATCTTCGAAACAAAGATGCCTATACCAATTTCAAGCAATTTCAAGGTCATGCTATCCGTCGTGAGCGTATCGTTTCTATACCCTTTTTCGATTTAGAACGATTTCAATTCCACTATCTTGATTTATTGAGGCATTGGAATTTCATGTCTCTTTTGGGCTTACCCGGTACTTTGTACCGTAACATGGTTCTTCTCTTCTACGCCAATGCTCGTTGCATCTCCAATGTCGGTCAAGGGGTTGCCATTGAGTCCTATCTAATGGGGAAGAAATTTAGGGTTGATCTAGAAACTTTGGTCAATGTTTTCGGGTTTGAAGATGAGGGAATTTCAGATGAGAACTCATTGGGACATACCCTTGGTGGCTCCGTCACGGTCCTTAATGCTCATGATTGCATCCTTCATCTCATGGTCTCGTGGTGATTTCGCCCTTCCGGAGGAAAATTCTCCCACATTAGGCAAGTGGACGATTTTTGGATTTGATGCTTTCGTGAGGGACATCGACCAAATCTTTGTCAAATCATGTTTGCCGAGATGATGTACCTTGTCCAAAATCGCAACTCGGATCTTGTCATTTCATTCACGTATGGCACCGCCTTGAGCTACTTATTCTCAAAGTTGGAGATCGATTGCTCTCTTGACTATCCGGAACCTCTCAAAGATCGCATCGATGACCGCAAACTTCTCCAGAGCAAATTTCATTTCATTAATGGAGAGTGGACTCATGTCGAGAATCCTCCTCAAGTTGCAGCCCCCGAAACTCAACCTCAAGTTGCTGCACCAAACAACGAAGCCCTCGTGGCTTTTCTTACCGAGCAATTTAATGGCTTGCGCACCCACATGGACTCCAGTTTCACCACTCTTGACACTCGTCTCACTTCCGTGGAGGGATGTATCCAAAGTGTTGAGAATCGCCTCACCTCGGTTGAAACTCAACAAACCTCTATGGGCATGTCCTTTACCAGTTTCTATGGCGAATGGAGACAATTTCGAAGGAGAAACGTCAATGATGAAGATGAAGATGATGACGAGCCTTAGATCCTTGCGTTCCATTGCATATCATCTAGTTTAAGATTTCCCTATTTTTATGCACCTATTTATGATTTTGCTTTAAGACCTATGCTTTGATTTATGTTTGGATATTATGTTTTAAGTATTATGGTCTGAATATTATGTTTGGAGTTTATGTACTTATTTTGTTTTGGTTTCTAATGCTTAATGAAATTATGTTGCTTTAATTTTGCTTCGCCTTGTGCTATATCATTTTATCTTTGCCTTCATTGATATTGATCTAACAAAAAGGGGAGAAGAGTTAAGCTAAATTTTTCAAAATCTTTTTCAAAACCTAGCTTAAATTTAGGGGGAGTTTACTTAAAAATTTACGTTGGTTTTGTTATATCAAAAAGGGGAGATTGTAAAACCAATATTTGATTTTGATATAACAAATAATCTGAGGACTAAATTGAAAAGTAAATAAATTTTTACGTAATTAAAATACTGGATTTTGACAAGTAAATTTTATACTTAAAATGTTTTGAAGTCAAAACTTAAACCCATAAAATTTTCTAAGTGTTTGGATTCCAAAATATACTGTAACCCCCTCGTCCCGGTCTGGTCGGATGACCGGTCCAAGTGGGCCACACGGGGAAAACCGAAGCGAAACCCGTAAAGGTTTCCCCTCGGTTAACGACCCTAAAATTTTATTTTTATTATATCTTGTCTATATGCATAATTAAAACCTATGTGAAGCACAGCAGCGGGAAATACAAACATTGAAATATACACCAACCAACGAACACAACAAACAACTCATTTTAGCCCTTTACAGCAGGCCGTTTCGAAACGCCCTTAGGGTGTTCCGAAACGCCTTGACTAAGTCAACAGGCCAGGGTTAACCATAAGGTGACCGTTCCGAAACAGGGGTGACCCGTATCGGAACGACCTTGACGGTCAATTTCTCGTGGTCAACGAGATTTGACCGTTTCGAAACATCAAAGGCCCGTTTCGGAACGCCTTTATCTCGTCAATTTCTCAAAATTCCAGTAGCAAAAATGTTCCGAAACGACCCTCATCCGTTTCGAAGCGGCGGGCCATTTGCAAAGGAACCGTATCGGAACAGGGGGACCCGTTCCGAAACGCCCTCTGTCTGCAGACTCGTTTTGGCTGTTTCAAGGCACAAGGGTGCCCCAAAACACCTCACAACAACATACAAATTAAACTCAAGGCATCCCAACTTTACTAGCATGCTTTAACTAGGTTAAGACAAGTCTAAACATTAGGGTAGGACCTCACAAGACATACATTCATTCACATCATTCAAGCATAAAGGCAACTTCTAAGGCATATGGCCAACATTCAAAAAGAGCAATTTAGGCATGAGTTAACATTCATCATGGCAATACAAACCATACAAAAGCAAGGTATCAAGGAGTCTAAACATGCTCCTAACAACCTACAACTATCCAACAGAATAATACATGTCCCATTGCTCAACCATTACATGTTCAACTTAAAAACTCATACGTGAAATACTCAAAGCTAACAACCATACTTGGAGGCCCTCCACTTGCTCGAGCAACCCGCGAACTAAGAATCTGCAATGTTGAACAAAGAGAGCGTAAGCAATGATGCTTAGTGAGGGTAAGCTCTAAAAACTAACCTCAACATTGCAGAGTTCGAGCACGATCTAGCCAAGGCATTTTACAAACATACCAAGGATCCACAAGAGCCACAAGATAAGATGCATGAGCAATATATACAAGTAAATGTCATGATCAACAAGCTCTAAACCCTCAACACAAGTAGTCACATCAAACATCCAAATAAAGATCATTAATCTCAACACATTGATATATTTATCAACCAAAATTGGCACCTAGCTATGACTCAAATACGCGGATAAACATGTTGGAAACTCACATCCAACAACCACATTACCTCACGGTGGGATTACACTCATCACCGGTCTCGCGGAGGGGATTCCACTCATCCTCACGCCCCGTCGATGGGATTCCACTCATCACCGACTATATTAAATACAATTTCCGGGCGAACCCGTACTCCTCCTTGGTGACTCAACGCCACCAAGGCCACGCGCGACTTTTGACTCATGTGTACACACTAACATCCTAATGATCGATCATTTGTATTCAAGTATACTAGTGCCAATATTTACTCATTTCAAACAATTCCGTGCTTAGCACGTACTCACTAACAACCATCTTCATGCATGTCTCAAGCATCACAATTCATGTCTCATCTCACATGTATAACACAATATACATAAGCATTCATATCACATTTCATACGAGACATACACAACCATATAAATGAGTTCATCCAAAGGCTCTAGATCAAGCTTAGATTAGGCTACCACCCCAATCCTAACTCTAGGTGGGTCTACCAAGCCCAACCTAGTCCATATACTCGAACCAACCATTTTAAAACCAAGTAAAACAATTAACCACTCACCTAAGCTTCCAAGCTCCAAGACTAAGCAAGCAACCACCTTCAAATTCCCGGATTCACTTCCGATGCTTCACCGATGTCCAAACCCGATTCTAATCATCTCAAACACAAACAAAACATTCGAAATCAATAACTCATCATCGGAACCAACCCGGATTAACATTAGCAAGCATTCAACACTCAAAATCAACCCCAAAACAGAATTTCCGAGCAGCCCCTAAAACCCACTGAAATCTTCCATTTCAAGCATCCAAACAACCTTCAAATTCACCCAAAGTGACCCTCATACATCATACTACCAACAGCCCCCAAAATCCAACATTAACCAACCCCAAAAACCACTTTAAAACCCTCCAAAAACCCCTTGGAAACCCAATTCCGAAAATTTCCCAAAATCATTTGAAATTCACATATAATATACCATTTGACCTCTATACATCATAACTAAACATATTAAATCAAAACATTTGGTTTTACAACATAAAGCTTTCATCTTTAATCAAAATATTCAAAACTTCCATTTTCTAAAAACTTCATGAAAACGAAAATGAATGGTACTTTTATGAAGGGGGGGATGAGGGGAAGTCAAAAATACCATTACCTTTCAAAACGGAGTTGGAATAAGGAGGAAAGGTGATGGAACAGTGGATTTGGGTAGAGAGCTCAAGTTCCCGTTGGTGAAGAAGAGAATGAATAGTAGATAATGGGTGTTTTTATTTTGTTTTAGTTTAAAAGCCCAATGACCCTTTTGCCCTTAATGAAATGAAATATTCACAAGGACATATAATCCATGGCTAACTGTGGTTTAAATCTTAAAACGTGGTCAACCCAAATTAATTAATTTGAAAACAAAACCCGAAATATAATTTAAATTATAAAACCGAGCCCAAATAATATTAAAATATTATTTTCACCTAACCCCTAAACCTGGGTGTTACAACTCTCCCCCACTTAAGGAATTTCGTCCCCGAAATTACCTGGTGGAAACAAATACGGAAACTGATCAACCATATCCACCTTCCTCTCCCACGTGGCCTCTTCCACACCTCTATGTCTCCACAACACCTTGACCAACTCTATGGTCTTGCCACGCAACACCTTGCTATCAGAAGCAAGTATCTCAACGGGCTCTTCATTATAGGACAAATCTGGATTTAACTCTATCTCCTCAACGGGCATCACATGAGAAGGATCTGATCTATATCTCCTAAGCATAGACACATGAAAGACATCATGGATCTTTTCTAACTCAGAAGGTAACCTCAAACGATAAGCTACAGGCCCAATCCGCTCAACTATCTCATACGGACCAATGAACCTCGGACTCAACTTGCCCTTCCGGCCAAATCTCATTACCTTCTTCCACGGAGATACTTTCAGAAATACTTTCTCACCCACTGAGTACTCAATCTCTTCCCTCTTCAAATCTGCATAAGACTTCTGACGATCGGAAGCTGCTTTCAAACGGTCACAAATCAACTTCACTTTTTCTGTGGTTCCCTTAAGCAAGTCTGGCCTAGGTAACAACCTCTGACCTGTCTCAGCCCAACAAATCGGGGTCCTACATCGTCTACCATACAAAGCCTCATAGGGTGCCATCTGAATACTAGACTGATAACTGTTGTTGTAAGCAAACTCAACCAACGGTAAGTGCTTCTCCCAAGAACCCTGATAATCAATCATACAACAACGAAGCATATCCTCTAGGACCTGTATCACTCGCTCTGACTGCCCATCGGACTACGGATGATAAGACGTGCTGAAATACAAACGGCTACCCAAAGCACTATGTAAGCAACCCCAAAACCTCGAAGTAAATCTAGGATCTCTATCTGAAACAATAGACTTCGGAACTCCATGAAGTCTTACAATCTCACAGATGTACAAGTTTGCCAACTTGTCTAAAGAATCCGTAGTGTTCACTGCTAAGAAGTGAGCACACTTAGTGAACCTATCAACAATCACCCAAACTGAGTTCTTCTTCGAAGGAGACAAAGGCAACCCCGATACAAAGTCCATGGTGATCCTCTCCCATTTCCATTCCGGAATCTTCAAAGGCTGTAGCAAACCTGAAGGAACCTGATGTTCTTCCTTCACTCTCTGACAAACCATACAACGGCTCACATATTCGGCTACATCTCTCTTCAAACCAACCCAAAAGTAATCATTCTTCAAATCTCGGTACATTTTGGTACTACCCGGATGCATAGAAAAGGGACTCGAATGTGCTTCACTCAAAATCTGACGTCTCAACTCAACATCTTCCGGTACAACAATTCTATCTCTAAAGCACAACAAACTCTCACCACTGAAACTATACTCAGTCGGTCTTCCTTCGGCTATGTCTTGAACATGAGGAACTAGGCTCGCATCTTGCAACTGTTTCTCTTTAATCAACTGAATCAAAGAAGGCTTCACTTGCAACTCGGTGATCAAACCACCATCATCGGACACACTCAATCTAGCAAACATAGCTCTCAGCTCAACGACCACTTTTCTACTCAAAGCATCGGCTACTACATTTGCTTTACCCGGATGGTACTCAATGGTCAAATCATAATCCTTTAGCAACTCTAACCACCTTCTCTGTCTCAAGTTCAACTCTTTCTGTGTCATCAGATACTTCAAGCTCTTGTGATCGGTGTAAACAATACACTTCTCACCATACAAGTAATGACGCCAAATCTTCAATGCAAACACAACCGCGGCTAGCTCTATGTCATGAGTAGGATAGTTCTTCTCATGAATCTTCAACTGTCTAGAAGCATAAGCAACAACTCTCCTATCTTGCATCAGAACACATCCTAAGCCTACGTAGGAAGCATCACTGTAAATCACAAACTCCTTACCTGAAACAGGTTGCACTAACACTGGAGCATTCGTCAAATCTTCTTTCAATTTCTCGAAGGCCTTCTGTCTTGCATCTGACCATTCAAATTTGACTCTTTTTTGCAACAATTTAGTCAAAGGAGCAGCTACTCTAGAGAAGCCATCAACAAACCTCCTATAGTAACCGGCTAATCCTAGGAAACTCCTAATCTCAGTCACGGACTTAGGTTGTTTCCACTCAACAATGGCCTCAATCTTCGATGGATCAACACGGATACCTTCGGCCGAAACAACATGGCCAAGAAACACAACCTCTCGAATCCAGAACTCACATTTACTAAGCTTCGCATACAACTGATTGCTCAACAATCTCTGTAAAACCAATCTCAAGTGCTCATCATGCTCTTCCTCTGTCTTCGAATACACAAGTATGTCATCAATGAAGACAACTACAAAACGGTCTAGATAGTCTCTGAAAATTCTGTTCATCATGTCCATGAATGCTGCTGGTGAATTCGTGAGCCCAAATGGCATCACAAGAAATTCATAGTGACCATATATAGTCCTAAAAGCTGTCTTTGGAACATCACACTCTTTCACTTTCAACTGATAGTACCCGGATCTCAAATCTATCTTCGAGAATACTGAAGCACCTCTCAACTGATCAAACAAATCATCTATACGAGGCAACGGATACTTGTTCTTCACAGTCAACTGATTCAACTGCCTATAGTCAATACACATGCGCATGCTACCATCTTTCTTTTTCACAAACAACACTGGAGCACCCCACGGAGAACTACTAGGCCTAATGAAGTCACGGTCTAATAATTCTTGTAACTGACTCTTCAATTCTTTCAACTCTTTCGGAGCCATACGATACGGAGCTATCGAAACTGGATTAGACCCTGAAACTGTCTCAATCACAAACTCAACATCTCTGTCAGGAGGCAAACCAGGCAACTCCTCAGGAAACACATCTGGGAAGTCACACACTGTTCTGATATCTTTCGGTCTAGCTTCACTCATATCTGGATTCATCACATAAGCTAAATAAGCCCCACATCCAGAGTCCATCAACCTATGAGCCTCTAAAGCTGATACCACATTAGACAAGAACTTAATGTTCTCGCTTACCACTACTACCTCGTAGTCATCAGAAAGCTTCAAAGAAATTCTCTTTGTCTCAAAATCCACACTAGCCCGATGCTCAACCAACCAGTCCATACCCAGTATAATATCAAAACCATAGAAAGGAAGTTTCATCATATCAACTGAGAACACATGACCCTGAATCTTCAGTGGACACCTCCTATACATACGTCTAACCACAACTGTCTCACCAAAAGAACTAGTAACATGCATACCTACATCTAAGATCTCAACAGGGATATCTAACTTCTGTGCATGCTCACTCAAAATGTAGGAATGCGTAGAACCCGAATCAACCAAAGAAAGCAAAGACATAGACTGTAACTCGAAATTACCTGCTATCACATCGGTGTCGTTCCCGGCCTCTCTCTGAGCATAGACTCTCGCTGGTCCTCCCGCCTCTGGCTGCACAGCCACAACATGAGCAAGATTCCTCTGAGCATCTACCCTAGGTGCATCAGCCCTAGGCTGGAAGTAGCCACGACCGCGCCCACGGCCTCTCTGAAAATCATTCGCTCTCGCAGGAGCCTGAGCAATGTTCGGTGCCTGAGCCGCCTGATGCGGACAATCCCTCCTAAAGTGGTCTCTCGAACCACAGTTCCAACAAGCATGAAAGTTACCCCAACACTCACCAGTATGCTGTCTCCCACAGCGGGTACACTCGGGCAAATGCCCTCCTCCTCTATGGCCCTGATGGCCCCTACCATGGTGGCCACCGCCACGTCTATGGTCAAACTGATGTCCGCCACCTCTGTGTCTCTTAGCATCTCTACCATCAAAGTGGTTATGCCTCTTTCCAGAACTAGAACCACCAGCTCGTTTGGCCGAACCCAAACTATGCTCCAAATCCTTGGCCCTCGCGACCAATACATCAAAGCCGGTGTATTCAGAAGCCAACGTGTACCTCTTAACCTCTTCATTCAATCCGTAGCGGAATCGGTTACAGCGTTCCACTTCAGTAGGAACCAACTCTGGGGCATACTGACTCAAGCGAACAAAGCGGATCTCATAATCAGTCACAGAAGCATCTCCCTGAGTAAGAGCCATGAACTCTCTCTTCTTCTCATCTAGGTACCTCGGTCCCAAGTACCTCTTCCTGAAAGCAGACTCAAAGAACTCCCAATCAATCTCTGTCTCTGGAACCCCGGTAGTAATGGTGACCCACCAGGTGTAGGCATCACCCTGAAGCAACGAGATCACACAACCCAATCTACGTGCGCCCGCACAACCCATCTGAGCCAAGATACGAACTGTCTTCTCCAACCACAACTCTGATCTCTCTGGAGTAGATCCTCTAAATTCCTCGGCCCCCAAGCTACGGAGCCTCTCCAAAGGTAGACTAGCATCGTCACACCTAGGCTGAGCTGCAGCCTGAGCTCCCGCAACTGCGGCCTGGAACGCTCCCGCTATCGCTTGCACTAGCGGAGTCATATCGATTCCAGCTGGACCTTGGCCACCTTGGCCACCTTGAGGTCCATCTCCTCCGGCTCCATCCTCGCCCCCAGCTCCAGGTGGTGGAGGTGGTAGTGGTGGAGGCGGTGGAGGAGCGCCAACTCCCGCGGCCACCGGCTCTTCTAGATGAGCCTCCACACCAACAGCCAGCTCAACAGGAGCCGCAACCCGTGGTTCCTGACGAACCACTCTCGGTCTACCTCTTGGCCTAGACATCGCTCTCACAGATATCAACTACAACCACAACAACAAAACATACAAGTTGGATTAGCAAGGCAAGGCTTCCAAGTGTTCAAGTACGTTCCCTCACTTAAAAATCATTTTTCCAATGTAATAGTAGCAATGGGACTCACACACACATACTTTTGAAATAAAACAATCAACATACTTGTCAAACAAGCAATCATTCTTACAAAGCAAGCAAACACCGTGCAAATCGATTTAAAACTTAAACTTACCTCACTTACCTGCCCAAGGTCTCGGTAACCTTAGGCTCTGATACCAACAAGTGTAACCCCCTCGTCCCGGTCTGGTCGGATGACCGGTCCAAGTGGGCCACACGGGGAAAACCGAAGCGAAACCCGTGAAGGTTTCCCCTCGGTTAACGACCCTAAAATTTTCTTTTTATTATATCTTGTCTATAGGCATAATTAAAACCTATGTGAAGCACAGCAGCGGGAAATACAAACATTGAAACATACACCGACCAACGAACACATCAAACAACTCATTTTAGCCCTTTACAGCAGGCCGTTTCGAAACGCCCTTAGGGTGTTCCGAAACGCCTTGACTAAGTCAACAGGCCAGGGTCAACTATAAGGTGACCGTTCCAAAACAAGGGTGACCCGTATCGGAACGACCTTGACGGTCAATTTCTCGTGGTCAACGAGATTTGACCGTTTCGAAACATCAAAGGCCCGTTTCGGAACGCCTTTATCTCGTCAATTTCTCAAAATTCCAGTAGCAAAAATGTTCCGAAACGACCCTCATCCGTTTCGAAACGGCAGGCCATTTGCAAAGGAACCGTATCGGAACAGGGGGACCCGTTCCGAAACGCCCCATGTCTGCAGACTCGTTTTGGCTGTTTCAAGGCACAAGGGTGCCCCAAAACACCTCACAACAACATACAAATTAAACTCAAGGCATCCCAACTTTACTAGCATGCTTTAACTAGGTTAAGACAAGTCTAAACATTAGGGTAGAACCTCACAAGACATACATTCATTCACATCATTCAAGCATAAAGGCAACTTCTAAGGCATATGGCCAACATTCAAAAAGAGCAATTTAGGCATGAGTTAACATTCATCATGGCAATACAAACCATACAAAAGCAAGGTATCAAGGAGTCTAAACATGCTCCTAACAACCTACAAATATCCAACAGAATAATACATGTCCCATTGCTCAACCATTACATGTTCAACTTAAAAACTCATACGTGAAATACTCAAAGCTAACAACCATACTTGGAGGCCCTCCACTTGCTCGAGCAACCCGCGAACTAAGAATCTGCAATGTTGAACAAAGAGAGCGTAAGCAATGATGCTTAGTGAGGGTAAGCTCTAAAAACAAACCTCAACATTGCAGGGTCCGAGCACGATCTAGCCAAGGCATTTTACAAACATACCAAGGATCCACAAGAGCCACAAGATAAGATGCATGAGCAATATATACAAGTAAATGTCATGATCAACAAGCTCTAAACCCTCAACACAAGTAGTCACATCAAACATCCAAATAAAGATCATTAATCTCAACACATTGATATATTTATCAACCAACATTGGCACCTAGCTATGACTCAAATACGTGGATAAACATGTTGGAAACTCACATCCAACAACCACATTACCTCACGGTGGGAATACACTCATCACCGGTCTCGCGGAGGGGATTCCACTCATCCTCACGCCCCGTCGATGGGATTCCACTCATCACCGACTATATTAAATACAATTTCCGGGCGAACCCGTACTCCTCCTTGGTGACTCAACGCCACCAAGGCCACGCGCGACTTTTGACTCATGTGTACACACTAACATCCTAATGATCGATCATTTGTATTCAAGTATACTAGTGCCAATATTTACTCATTTCAAACAATTCCGTGCTTAGCACGTACTCACCAACAACCATCATCATGCATGTCTCAAGCATCACAATTCATGTCTCATCTCACATGTATAACACAATATACATAAGCATTCATATCACATTTCATACGAGACATACACAACCATATAAATGAGTTCATCCAAAGGCTCTAGATCAAGCTTAGGATTAGGCTACCACCCCAATCCTAACTCTAGGTGGGTCTACCAAGCCCAACCTAGTCCATATACTCGACCCAACCATTTTAAAACCAAGTAAAACAATTAACCACTCACCTAAGCTTCCAAGCTCCAAGACTAAGCAAGCAACCACCTTCAAATTCCCGGATTCACTTCCGATGCTTCACCGATGTCCAAACCCGATTCTAATCATCTCAAACACAAACAAAACATTCGAAATCAATAACTCATCATCGGAACCAACCCGGATTAACATTAGCAAGCATTCAACACTCAAAATCAACCCCAAAACAGAATTTCCGAGCAGCCCCTAAAACCCACTGAAATCTTCCATTTCAAGCATCCAAACAACCTTCAAATTCACCCAAAGTGACCCTCATACATCATACTACCAACAGCCCCCAAAATCCAACATTAACCAACCCCAAAAACCACTTTAAAACCCTCCAAAAACCCCTTGGAAACCCAATTCCGAAAATTTCCCAAAATCATTTGAAATTCACATATAATATACCATTTGACCTCTATACATCATAACTAAACATATTAAATCAAAACATTTGGTTTTACAACATAAAGCTTTCATCTTTAATCAAAATATTCAAAACTTCCATTTTCTAAAAACTTCATGAAAACGAAAATGAATGGTACTTTTATGAAGGGGGGGATGAGGGGAAGTCAAAAATACCATTACCTTTCAAAACGGAGTTGGAATAAGGAGGAAAGGTGATGGAACAGTGGATTTGGGTAGAGAGCTCAAGTTCCCGTTGGTGAAGAAGAGAATGAATAGTAGATAATGGGTGTTTTTATTTTGTTTTAGTTTAAAAGCCCAATGACCCTTTTGCCCTTAATGAAATGAAATATTCACAAGGACATATAATCCATGGCTAACTGTGGTTTAAATCTTAAAACGTGGTCAACCCAAATTAATTAATTTGAAAGCAAAACCCGAAATATAATTTAAATTATAAAACCGAGCCCAAATAATATTAAAATATTATTTTCACCTAACCCCTAAACCCGGGTGTTACATATACAAAATTGCACAGGCGTTTCGAAACACCCTTAAAGTGTTTCGATATGTGTTGCCATTGGAAACGTTTGCTTCAAAACGGCTCATACCAGTTTCGATACAACCTTCATCTGGGCTTCTGATTTTTAAGTGTTGTTTCGAAACGACTTATACATGTTTCGATACAAGGGTTAAGTAATTTTAAAATTGGGCATTAAATGAACTACCTGTTATTTGTCAGAAACTTTTTTGAAGATTTGGTCAAGTGTTTCGATACACCCCTAGGTTGTTTCAAAACACCCATTTACAGTTTCAAAACGTTTCGATACAACCCTTTTCCATTTCGATACGACCCTCGTTTTACATTTTTATAGTTTCAAACTGTTTCGATACGACCTATAGTCGTTTCGAAACGAGCCATTTTTACACAGAACGAGTCTTTCTTTTTTTGGTGTTCGTTTCGATACATGGGTCTCATGTTCTGATATGTGTAGTTGCAGAACAACATTTATGGAGGGAAGAGAGAGCCCCAACGGCTCAATGGATGATCTCAACCACCCAAACGACTAGAAATCAATGAGAAGATATAAAAACAAGTCTCAAAAGCTATAACAACAACTATTGAACCTTCAAGCAACATCAAAGCATTCAATCCAAACCCTCGTGCCTTTAGTGTCAAATTCTTGTACCCAACTCATTTGAATTTTTTCATTGTAAATATTTTTAAAGTTTAGGGAGTGTTTATGTGTAATTGGGTAAACAATTAGCCTTTGAGAGGTACAATCAAAGTTTGCCTATCTTCCTTTGTAAAACAGTGATATTGGGTCAATCTTTGGGTAGAGAGATTGATCGATTGTACGATTTCCTTCTAAGTCGAGAAAAGGGGACGAATTTAAGTTAGTGAATTGTTGAAATTCTCAGTAGGGTGCTGAGGTAGTGGATGTAGAGCTTGTTCGAAGCTTGACCCAACATATTGTTAAAATTATAGCTTCATATTTTCCTTTGTTTTGACATTGATTATTATATTGTTTTTGAGTTTATGGTTTACAATTTAATATTTAGGTTTTAGGGTTTGGGGTTTATGTTTTAGGTTTAGGACCTAGGGTTTAAGGTTTAAGGTTCACAACATATGGTTTAAAGTTTAAAGTAGTATGAAGGTTTAGAGTTTAGGGGTTTGGGTTTATAGTTTATGATTTAGGGTTAGCATATTTACATTGTTATAAATACGTGAAAATAGTATAAGGGTATAACTGACAAGATTTGCGTTAAATCAACGTGACCCAAGGATGAAACTATTAAACTTCCATCTTTGGGGGAAGGAGATAAAATTAAAGAAAAGAAAAAGAAAAAA
Organism: Hibiscus trionum; assembly: GCA_030270665.1. Taxonomy (NCBI): domain Eukaryota; kingdom Viridiplantae; phylum Streptophyta; class Magnoliopsida; order Malvales; family Malvaceae; genus Hibiscus; species Hibiscus trionum. Next base: position 71,287,235 of record BSYR01000026.1, on the reverse strand, counting down.
AAGAGAGAAATGACGTGGATGATATGCGGATGCCATGTCAACTCACGTGAATGCCATGTCACCCTTCCATTTATGATTTAATACCCAAGTGACCAAAATAAGAGCAAATAAAAAGTTTAGTGGATAAATTATTTTTTTAATTTTAGTGACAAAAAAATATGAGCTTTTTACCCTAACCAACCGTTAAAATCTAAAGGATGAGGTGACAGTTAACGAAAATTTTTGAAAGGAATGTGGCCTTGGTGGGATTTGAACCTAAGAACTCAAAGGGAAAACAAAAGTTTTTACCACCACACCAACTACCCATCAATTATATGAATTGCACCATTATGTATATGATATAATGAAGTAAATGATAGGGCAACAAGAAGTAAAAATATTTGAGAGGGGACTTAAACATGGGTCACATAAGATATGTAAAAACACACAAACCAGTGAATCAATTAAAATAATTAAATTAAAAATAAAAACATTTTAATTATATTTAAAGTATAGTTAAAGAAAGATTTAAAATGAAAATAGATTTATAATTTTTTGAAATTAACTTGAATATTTTTTTCACATTTATTTTAATAACTTTATATATATATATATATAATATTGAATCGAGTTCTTTAATTTAATTAATATTTTTTATTTTTTATTAAATATCTTAATTCAATGATTATATATGTTATATTAAAACATATAATTTTGATAATTAATACATTCAATTCATTTGTTTGATCTGATATGTGTTGATAATTTTCTTAAAAAACATTTTATAAACTATATGTTTCTTTAAAGAAATAGATCATTGTGGACAAAGTTGTCCGAATAATATATATATATATATATATATATATATATATTCATTTTAAATCTTTCTTTAATTATACTTTAAATGTAATTAAAGTGTTTTTATTTTTAATTTAATTATTTGAATTTATTTAGTGGTATGTGTGTTTTTACACATCTCATGTGACCCATGCTCGAGTCCCCTTTCAAACATTTTTACTTTTTTCCCCTAGCATTACTTCATTAGTTGATGTATATATAGAATGGTGCAATTCATATTGTTCAGGAGTAGTTGTTGTAGTTGTAAATGATTGCCTTTCCTCTTGGAGTTCTTAGGTTCAAATCCCACCAAGATCATATTTTTTCTCTTTAATTTTCCTTTAAACCAGGTCATGAGATTGGAGAAAAATAAATATTATATAAATTAAATTGAAAATTACAGTAAACTCATCTAATCGGGTGATGACTACCAAATTGGTTGATTAATTTTATTTAATTAAATAAAAAATAGGACCAAATTGATATAATAGGTAACTAACAACGATCAAATGTGTAATTGTACAAATTTCTGTTAACTTTCACCTCACCTATTTTGTTAGATTTTAATGGCCGGTGGTCAAAATATAAGCATTTTAAAAGTTTGTTGGTCTGATTGACGAGTTGCTTAGTTGGATGGTAAAAATAGGACCGCTCTCAAAGTTTGGTGGTCACCTTAGTAGTTTACCCTTATTTTTATGCATATTCTTAATCATGTGTATAGATATTTATCTGAATCAAATCTGATCCAATCCCACCTAAAAATAAGTCTAACTTAAAACCATGAACATTAACCATTTGTATCATTTAGCATTGAGCCGCCTTATTTTGTAATCTCGTTTTGAGATTGGAATTTTAATAATAAAATTTTAGAAAAGGACATAATGGCGGTCACTTTGTTCATCGAAAACTTATCGAGACAATGCACTTGAAAGGGCTATGGTTTGCCTTTGGAAGACATGGAGACGTGGTGGATGCCTACATAGCAAGAAAACTCGGTAGAGAGGGAAGACAATTTGGATTGGTTAGATAGAAGACGATGGAAGATGCAAAAATGTCGATAGAGAGGCTAAATGGATTCATATTATATGGGAAGAAGATATATGTAGAACTGGCAAGATTCAACGAAAGATCAACTACAAGGAAGAACATGAGGGAAGAGAATGGCAGGCCAGTCAAAACGAACACTAATACGGAAGCAAAACTGGATAAAGAAGAACGAAGACCAGAAAACATTACAACAAGGTTCAATCAAAGGAAAATAGAGAGTGAAGAAGGAATCAAAAGCAAGCTCAGAAAGTGTACGAGCCATGTTGAAAAGGAGACACTATGCAAGTTCAAGAAATGTCTTGTCAGAAGGATGGCTTCAGCCTGTAGTGTGAGGAGCATCATACTGCGCTTAGACAGTTGGGGTTTCGGCGAGATTAGTGTGAAAAGGATGGGCAGGAATTTTTTTCTCCTCTCGATTGATGATGAAGAACTTTTCATCATGCTGGAGGACGTGAATTGGTCTTATCTGAGGGAAATTTTTGAAGAAATTATGCCTTGGTCAAAATCCATTAAACAAAATGAAAGATTAACTTGGCTTGAAGTGTCTGGTCTTCCTCCGCACCACTGGAACCATGAAACTCTAAAAAGGATAGCATCTCTTTGGGTAAATTTGAAGTTGTTGGTGAGAATTTCAACCAGGTCTATGACTGCGAGAAAGTAGCCAATCATATTGGGGTAAATTTAGCATTACCCGACCTCTAGAGAAAGAAGAAAGAACGAGCAAGCGGAAGAGGAAAAAAAGAGATCGAAGGGGATTGCGTCTTTGGAGCTATCAGGACAATCGCTCTCTGACTCTAATCTTGTGACTAGGTGGGATTATCTAACTAGGGTGGCTAGGAAGGCGTTAAAAATGGGTAAGAAATTGGGGATTCAAATTGAAGGTAATGAAGACCACGCTATAAGAGACATTGCCCTGCTGATGCAAAAAGAGACAAGAACGAAAGAAGAATGGGGAGGCAAAAATGTAAACTCTCACAAGGATTGAAAGAGGTTAGGGTCTGAGGAAAACTCTAGGTGGCTAGATTGATAGTTGTACCCAGAAAGCCGAAATGAGTCTGCTACAAGAACACAAATACAACAGTTGGTGAAGTTTGAGGTTAGTTAGATGTTGTCTGTTGCTAATATTGACTTTGTTAGGTGTGCAATCATTTATTGTTGGTTGTCAAAGTGTTTTAAGTACGATAGAAAAATTAAATAGTTAGTTGTGGTATGTCGTATTGCCATATGTATGAAATATTATTGGTTGCCAATTTCATGCACGAGGGTAATCGAAAGGAGCTTCGAGGGTCGACCGGTTTAACTCAGAGTCGAGGTAATACCCACCACTTCTTGTGTACTATAATGAACATGTTAATTGATAGTTAATGCATGAGAGATCAAATGAAGTAGAATATACTATAAGAATACAGATAAGAACCTTTGTGACAAAATTAAGAATTATATGACAAATATAAATTTTATGAGATTTGTAAATTAAATGATAAGTCGTATATCTCTAAATATCTGTAAAAACTCAGTTAATGAATTTATATATATGAGATTCAATTTCAAAGTGAATTTGATGGCTGACAAATTGTATGATGTTATTGAGGATGTGGTAAAGAATTAAAGCATGATGAACTACCTCTATTCGATTGGTGCTTACATTCATGGTTATGGACATGACTCAAATGGGATGAGTAGAAAATATGTACATAAGCTGATTCTTACTTTATAGGTTTGAAACTGAGTTACATCTTGGACATTATTAAAGGTCTCTTCAAGTTCAGTCTAGTCAGGTTGGTAATTCCGCTCGTATTCGGTTCCTCTACTTCGGTGAGGGTAATTCCGCCCGTATTCGGTTCCTCTACTTCGGTGAGGGTAATCTCGACCGTATTGGGTTCCTCTACTTCGGTTAGGGTAATTCTGCCCGTATTCGGTTCCTCTACTTTGGTGAGGGTAATTCCACCCGTATTCGGTTCCTCTACTTCGGAGAGGGTAATCTCGCCCGCACACAGGTTCCTATGCTTCGGCTAGGGTAATTCCTTACCGTTACAGTTACAGGTTCCTATGCTTCGGCTAGGGTGATTCCTTACTGTTACAGTTATAGGTTCCTATGCTTCGGCTAGGGTAATTCCTTATCATTACAGTTATAGGTTCCTATGCTCCGGCTAGGGTAATTCCTTACCGTTACAGTTACAGAATCTTATGCTTCGGCTAGGGTAATTCCTTATCATTACAATTACAAGTTCATATGCTTCGGCTAGGGTAATTCCTTACCGTTACAGTTACAGGTTCCTATGCTGCAGCTAAGGTAATTTCGCCGGATTTAAGGTATTCCCTTGGGATGATACCCATGCCCCTTTAATGCCCTTATAGACGCATCTTAGAATTGTATATTGAGTATATTTGGAGGATAGATAAGAATTAAAAATGACCATTATTGCTGCTTGAATTATGTGCGCGTGGAATAAAATGTTTACCACATTGATACAGTTTAGCACTGTTGGGACACACTAAACTCCCTAGTTTAATTTAATTATCCACTATTCTAATTCTATGGACTATAGGCTTTACGTCGGATACACAACGATTGAATAAAGAACAATTTTGTTATCTTCAAATATAACGTTACACTGAAATAATAAATCATAAATAAAGTTCGTTGTTGCCAGAAATGTCATGTTAATGTAATGTCTTCCATGTACTTGCATGTGCTTAACGTATCATTTGGTAGTCATGTACTATTGAGCTTTCCCAAGCTCATGTTGTTTTTACCATCGCAGGTTAGATGAAATCCGTCATTGTAAAGTTACTAACATCAATTTTTTTGGGATTCTCTCGATGTTGCTTTTGGAGTACAGTATCGGCATAGTTAGTGGGCAATGCATGTATGACGTGAATTGTTTTATGTTAGAGTATGTATAATGTTTATGAGTTCCCGTTATGTGTTTACCTGACTTTCATAAGTGATAGTTTAAACTAAAATTTGTTTTACAACTTTAAAGTATTTAAAGAAATGGATTTTATATGAGTTATTGTATGCCACCCTTGTGACTCTAATGTGGCCTCCTAGGATCCGTGGGAACGCGTAGGCAGGTCTAGGGGGTTACAGATTACTTAAGGTGAATATGCAAGTGCATTCATTTCTTGAAAATCAACTTCACGAATGCATTTTTTATATAAAAAAGTAGGCATAAGCCGATGGGTCGGATACAAGATGATTATATTAAAAAGAGAAAATTTTGGATATACAAATCGTGTCAACTTTAACAATTTTGTTAAATTCAGTGTTTAAAGTTAGTTTAGGGTTTAATGTTGAAGGGTTTAAGTGGTAGGGTTTAGAATTTTGGATTTAATGATAGAGATTAAGATTTAGAGTTTAGGGATTAATTAGGGTTAGAGATTTAGTTTTTAAAGTAGAACCGTGTATTTTTTACACATATTGTGTATCAAAATATATAATTAATAATGAAAAATACTTTGATACACAAACTTGTTAGTTTTAGTTTAGTAAAAAAGAACTTGTTAGTTTTAGGGTTCATGAGTCTAGTTTAGGTTTTAAAGTTTAGGGGGTTAGATTGTAGCATTTAGGATATAGGTTTTAGGGTTATGATTTAGGGTTTAGATGTTAGGTTTTAAGGATTTTAGGTTATAAATTTAAGTTTTAGATTTTATAATTTAAATAAGAAGTGTTGTGTATTTTTTAATACAATTTGTATATCAAAATATAATTCATTAATAAACATTGCAAATGTAAAATGATTCCCTAAATTACTTTTGCTAAATCACTTTCAATTTTCAAAAGCATATTTTTGTTCCCTAAAAATGTTTGAAAATTAGCTCATGATCATATATATTCTCTACTAGTGTTTCATGTTGTCCTATAATTTCTATTTTTATGTTAGTTTAGTTAAATCAATCTTTTTAATTCAAATCTGTCCATTTAGGTTTAAAACTGACCATTCAAATTGGTTTTTAATCACTGATATCTAAACCATTGACCTACTAATTCAGATCGGTACTATAGAGACCCGTTATGCGGGTGATCATCCCAACCTAATTTATTCTATTCACAACACCAAGATTCAAACTTCTAACCTTAAGAGATCTAGTGACCCCTATTGCTTATTATTACGGACAGTGTGGGAAACATAACATCGAGAAGGAGGCTGAGAAGTTGGAACCATGCGCATACACAACACAACTTCGGAGAGTTCCGGTCTCCTAACGTTGCTGCACCGTGATGGAGAAAAAGGTGAAGAATCCAGCCTGCTTTTGCGCAGTTCTATTATCTCAAACAACATACAACGCCGGAGTGAGGCTAGAAATCGCAGTGACCATTCCAAAACACTACAACATTGCTGATCACCCTGTTGATTACCAGTGTGGAGGTACAACCTTTCATTTAAGTAGATAATTAATGCTTTAACGGTGTCTGTTTCGATATTCTGATGAAGCAATTGTTTGTTTCTTGCAGCTTTCACTCTGGTTTAAATGACCACCATACTATATGAAAAGTCGCGATTTGATCACCTTACTTTTTTTCTAAGAAATAAAATCACCATACTATTAAATTGGATGCAATTTGACCACCAGCCGTTAGAGGTTAACGGCAGGGTGACATGACAGTTAAAAAAATAGGGATATAATTACACATTTGGTCCTCATTACATATACACTCTATCAATTTGGTCCTAATTTTAATTAAATTAAATAAATTAATTATTTAATTAAGTGGCGACACAACCTTATTGGAGGAATTTAATTATTTATATTTGATTAAATAATTTAATTTTTCTCCTACAATCATCTGGTGACACATGTCACTAGATTGGAGGAAGAAAATAAAAGAAAGGAGCATCCTGCTCCTAGTGGGATTTAAACTAGGATTGCCTTGGATGGAGACATACGCGCTTACCACTAGGCCAAGTGGATCTTTATGATGTATGGTACAAAACCTAATATATATATCTTCGTTTGTCGCTCATGCCAGAAAAAAAGAAATAAATATGAATTAAGGAGACTCGAACATGACACCTTTGAGATGCATAAAAACATCTGAACCGCTGAAATAAATCTAATAATTAAATTATTAAAATTTTTAACTTTAATTAAATAATTATATTAAAAATTAAAAATTTTAAAATTATATAAAAAAATTATTTAACGAATCTAAACTCACGAACATAATTGAAATGAATTGATATAACTTTATGATTATATTAAAAATTTTAAAATTTATTTAATGAATCTAAACTCACGAACATAATTTAAATGAATTGATATTAAAAAAATATTTGAAAATAATATTCAAATTTAATTTAATGAATCTAAACTCACGAACATAATTTAAATTAGATTTATTTCAGTGGTTCAGATGTTTTTATGCATCTCAAAAGTGTCAAGTTTGAATTCCATTAATCCACATTTATCCCAATAGTGAATCGTATCGAAACGGGCTCTTCCCGTTTCGATACGGGTTTGAGTGTTGTTCTGAAATAGGGTGACCCTGTATCGAAACGTGTCTGGTACCGAAACAACTCGATAGCGTTTTGAAACGACTGTTCTGATATGCCAAGTGGCGTATCGAAACACGATCGCGCAGATTACCTTAAATGGCGATGACTACCAGATTGGTTGATTAATTTTATTTAATTAAATAAATATAGGACCAAATCGATATAATAGGTAACTAACAACGATCAAATGTGTAATTGTACAAATTTCCGTTAACTGCCACGTCACCTCTTTCGTTAGATTTTAACGGCTGGTGGTCAAAATATAAGCATTTTAAAAGTTTGTTGGTCTGATTGACGAGTTGCTTAGTTGGATGGTAAAAATAGGACCGCTCTCAAAGTTTGGTGGTCACCTGAGTAGTTTACTCTTATTTTTATGGATATTCTTAATCATGTGTATAGATATTTACCTGAATCAAATCCGATCCAATCCCACCTAATAATAAGTCTAACTTAAAACCATGAACATTAACCATTTGTATCATTTAGCATTGAGCCGCCTTATTTTGTAATCTCGTTTTGAGATTGCAATTTTAATAATAAAATTTTGGAAAAGGACATAATGGCGGTCACTTTGTTCATCGAAAACTTACCGGGACAATGCACTTAAAAGGGCTATGGTTTGCCTTTGGAAGACATGGAGACGTGGTGGATGCCTACATGGCAAGAAAACTCAGTAGTGGGGGAAGACGATTTGGATTCGTTAGATACAAGACGATGGAAGACGCAGAAATGTCGATAGAGAGGCTAAATGGATTCATATTACATGGGAAGAAGATATATGTAGCACTGGCAAGATTCAACGAAAGATCAACTACAAGGAAGAATATGAGGGAAGAGAATGGTAGGCCAGTCAAAATGAACACTAATACGAAAGAAAAAGTAGATAAAGAAGAACGAAGACCAGAAAACATTACAACAAGGTTCAATCAAAGGAAAATGGAGAGTGGAGAAGGAAGCAAAAGCAAGCTCAGAAAGTGCACGAGCCATGTTGAAAAGAAGACACTATGCAAGTTCAAGAAATGTATGGTCAGAAGGATGGATTCTTCCTGTAGTGTGAGGAGCATCATGCTGCCCTTAGGCAGATGGGGTTTCAGCGAGATTAGTGTGAAAAGGATGGGCGGAAATTTGTTTCTCCTCTCGATTAATGATGAAGACCTTTTTATCATGCTGAATGACGTGAATTGTTCTTATCTGATGGAAATTTTCGAAGAAATTATGCCATTGTCATAATCCATTAAACAAAATTAAAGATTAACTTGGCTTGAAGTGTTTGGTCTTCCTCCGCAATTCTGGAACCATGAAACTCTAGAAAGGTTAGCATCTCTTTGGGGTAAATTTGAAGTTGTTGGTGAGAATTTCAACAAGGTCTATGACTGCGAGAAAGTAACCATTCATATTGGGGTAAATTTAGCATTATCCGACCTCCAGAGAAAGAAGAAAGAACGAGCAAGCGGAAGAGGAAAAAAGAGATCGAATGGGATTGCGTCTTTGGAGCTATCAGGATGATCGCTCTCTGACTCTGATCTTGTGACTAGGTGGGATTATCTAACTAGGGAGGCTAGGAAGGCGTTAAAAATGGGCTAGGTGGGTAATCCCGCCCGCACACATGTTCCTATGCTTCGGCTTGGGTAATTCCTTACCGTTACAGTTACAGGCTCCTAAGCTTCGGCTAGGGAAATTCCTTATCATTACAGTTACAGGTTCCTATGCTTCGGCTAGGGTAATTCCTTACCGTTACAGGTTCCTATGCTTGGGCTAGGGTAATTTCTTATCATTACAGTTACAGATTCCTATGCTTCGGCTAGGGTAATTCCTTACCGTTACAGTTATAGGTTCTTGTGCTGCAGCTAAGGTAATTTCGCCAGATTTAAGGTATTCCGTTGGGATGAAACCCATGCCCCTTTAATGCCCTTATAGACGCATCTCAGAATTGTATATCAGAGTAGATTTGGAGAATAGATAAGAATTAAAAATGAGCATTATTGATGCTTGAATTATGTACGCGTGAAATAAAATGTTTACCGCATTGATACAGTTTAGAATTGTTGGGACACACTAAACTCCCTAGTTTAATTGGATTATCCACCATTCTAATTTTATGGACTATAGGCTTTATGCCGGATACACAACGGTTGAATAAAGAACAATTTTTTTTTATCTTCAAATATCACGTTACACTGAAAAAATAAATTGTAAATAAAGTTCGTTGTTGCCTGAAATGTCATGCAATTGTAATGCATGCCATGTACATGCATGTGCTTACTGTATCATTTGGTAGTCCTCTACTACTGAGCTTTCCAAAGCTCATGTTGTTTTTACCATCGTAGGTTAGATGAAATCCGTCATAGTAAAGTTACTAACATCATTTTTTGGGATTCTCTCGATGTTGCTTTTGGAGTACAATATCGACATAGTTAGTGGGCAATGCATGTATGACATGAATTGTTTTATGTCAGAGTATGTATAATGTTTATGAATTCCCGTTATGCGTTTACGTGACTTTCATAAAAGATAGTTTAAACTGAAATTTGTTTTACAGCTTTAAAGTATTTAAAGAAATGGATTTTATATGAGTTATTGTGGGTCACCATTGTGACCCTAATGTGGCCTCCTAGGATCCGTGGGAACGCATAGGCGGGTCTAGGGGTTACAGATTACTTAAGGTGAATATGCAAGTGCATTCATTTCTTGAAAATCAACTTCACGAATGCATTTTTTATATAAAAAAGTAGGCATAGGCCGATGGGTCGGATACATGATGATTATATTAAAAAGAGAAAATTTTGGATATACAAATCGTGTAAACTTTAACAAGTTTGTTAAATTTAGGGTTTAAAGTTAGTTTAGGGTTTAATGTTGAAGGGTTTAAGTGGTAGGGTTTAGAATTTAGGATTTAATGATAGAGTTTAAGATTTAGAGTTTAGGGATTAATTAGGGTTAGAGATTTATTTTTTAAAGTAGAATCGTGTAATTTTTACACATATTGTGTATCAAAATATATAATTAATAATGAAAAATACTTTGATACACAAACTTGTTAGTTTTAGTTTAGTAAAAAAGAACTTGTTAGTTTTAGGGTTCACGAATCTAGGTTTTTTACTAAACTAAAACTGACCATTTAAATTGTTTTTTAATCAATCTTTTTAATTCAAATTTGTCGATTTAGGTTTAAAACTGACCATTTAACTTGTTTTTTAATCACCGATATCTAAATCATTGACCGACTAATTCCGATCGGTACTATAGAGACCCGTTATGCGGGCGATCATCCCAACCTAATTTATTCTATTCACAACACCAAGATTCAAACTTCTGACCTTACTTAAGAGATCTAGTGACCCCTATTTCTTATTATTACGGACAGTGTGCGAAACATGACATCGAGAAGGAGGCTGAGAAGTTGCAACCATGTGCATACACAGCACAGCATCGGAGTGTCCCAGTCTCCTAACGTTGCTGCACCCTGATGGAGAAAAAGGTGAAGAATCCAGCCTGCCTTTGCGCGGTTCTGTTATCTCAAACAGTATACAACGCTGGAGTGAGGCCAGAAATGGCAGTGACCATTCCAAAACGCTGCAACATTGCCGACATTCGCTGTAACGTCCAGCAGTTTAAGTTAAATAAAATCTGCTGATGTATCTTTCAATAAGAAGTAAAATGTGAAGTTGTATGTTTGAACAATAAGTAAAATGTGTAGCTGTTTCTTTGAGTAATAATATATCAAAGGTTACTTTTCTTTGCAAATCATCTTCTCCTTTTTGTTCAAATAGTAAGTCCCTAGTAGTTTCAAGACTACATAAATTAAGTATTCACCCCATTTTTTCCTTTAAATATGTCCTAGTGCAATAGAAGCTGAATAATTTGAAACTAATTAATGCAAGATGATGTGGAGGAATAGTCCATGGACCAGAAAACGCAAAACTTGGGATCATATTTGAAATTATGAACTTTGTTTTCTATTTGGAGACTCAAGTTTGTAGCTGAATGCCCACAGAATTTCTATTTGAAATTCTTTTCAATTCAAAAAGAGGGGGTGTGAGCTACAATAGACTCAAGTTTGTAGTCTCTTTTTTATTTCAAATATATAAACACAATTTTGTCCAATCGATGCTATCCATAGGCTCGATAATGCAGAATATCACTTGAAGTTCATGTTTGTCCCCCTCTAATGCTTCATCACGATTCCGTCTTGGATCATTCACACATTCAATTTCCCCCATATTTTCTTTTAGATTTTCTGGAGTTATATCCGATATTCATGTCTTTGTATGCATCTATCATGAGTGTTGGCAAAATTCCCACAGAGCATAATTAAGTACACTTGTACTAGCTGTCTACAAGCTTATTTTTCAATAGTAATAAGGTTGATCAGGCTGTAAGGTTCATAAACATGACTGATAAGAGCCAGATTACATGAAAATTCGAGCATAAAAGACAATTCTTAGAACTCGGATATTTGTACCTTACAGCATTGGGAAGACAATTTTGCATTGTTCCGGACTGAGATGTTAGTAGTACAGCGAGCCTGCTCAAGCAAAGAGAATACTCGTGTTGGAAAAAATGGACTGCAAAACAGCACGTTAGTACTGACTGGAAAATAAAATAAAAACAGAAGTGATCAACGAAACAGTGTCGTTCTCATTTGGATCATCATCTTCCCCCCCTCATTTTTCAACTGTCAAATAAAATGTCCAAGACCATCAAAACCATTTCGAATAGATGCGTGTTTAAACCCCACCTGACCCAACATGTAACACCCCTAGTTTAGTAAGGCCAAAAAAAAAAATTGAAAATTGAAATGAAAAAGAGTGAACAAAATGGACAAAAAAAACGGAAAAGAAGGGATTAGTGCTAGCATGGAGCTTTAAACCCGTGACCTAAGCTTAATGAGCCTAAGTCTTAACCAGCTGAACTAAGGCTTTTCTTTGATCTTTTCCTATCTAAATATCAATCTAAACATGTGTTATAGGATATCTAAAAATAAAATAATAAGATAATGAAAATATCCTACCTACTCATATGTGTTCAATTAATTCCAAGAACCAAGATCTAAGAAGAAGAAGAAAAAAAAACGACCCTTCACCTCCCCTCACCAAACCTTTCATCTTCCCCGTCGGACCCCGCCTGATCCCGATCACTGCCGCTCCGTGGCGTTCACCGCCACCACCGCTGGCTTCCCCGTCGAGTCCCGAGCCAAACACCCATAGCCACTCGCATAGCTGTCGTCCCGATCGCCGTCAATTGAAGGAACAAGATTCGACAAACCTAGGGTTGAGCCGTTAGGTTTTTCGTCGATTCCGGCCGCCGTAGGCGTCTGTTCGCCGCACCGTTGCCACCCCTAGACTCCCCGTCGCGAGGTGAACAAAACCCTACCGGTTGCTCAGCCGCTCGTTGCCGTTTAGCGCCTCGTCGGAGATACGACCGTTTGGTTGTTTTTGCTTCGAATTGGTAAGTCCGGTAAGCTATCCGACTCAATTTTGGATGGATTAAGTGTGTAGATAAAATTTTGAGGTTGTTTTTCGTATTTTGGGAAGTTTTCTGGCCATATAGGGCCGCGCGTGGGCTTCACGCGCCGTCCGGGGTGATTTCCGGCAGCCCTGGACGGTGGCCATTGAACTGGCCGGCCCACCCGTTGGTCGGTCCACCTGAACCGGTCCAACCTAAACCGGCCCAGCCCAACAGTAAACCAAGACCCGTACCCGACCCGTTGATCGACCCGACCCGTTGACTGACCCGTTGACCGACCCGACCCGTTGACCGACCCGTTGACCGACCCGACCCGACCCAGTGAGTCAACTCGACCGAGTCAACTCAGTGAGTCAACTCGTCCGAGTCAACTCAGTGAGTCAACTCGCTGAGTCAGCCTTGGACTAGTGACGTCAGCGTTGACTTTGACTGTTGACGCCAGCGTTGACTTTGACCAAAAAGTCAACTTTTCCAGAAAAGCTCTATTTTATGTTTTTCGACGTCCTGAGTCCGATTTTGATGCCTGTTTCGTGAAATTCTAACCCGAAAGTATCCGAATTGGTCTTTGAACTCGAGTTTACTTATGTATTTTAATAATCAATTATGAGTAAGGTGATTAAGGACTGAATTTGGATTTTGTGCGATTGAAGGTATTCAAAGTTCCTTGTATTCGGGATGAAGAGGACGTCGCATTCAGGTTCGAGAGTGATCGAACGGAGTATCATGGTCGATCGATAAAGCAAGTATTAAAGGTAATACACTACTACCTCTAGTATGCTTTATGAACATGTTGGTATTCGGTTAATGCATACATGAATATGATAAGAGTGTTGTTAACCCTGCTTAAGCTAAACCTGATATGAAATTGAGTACGATAACCTAGAAAAGATCGAAATGTTCGAATGAGAAAGTTAATAAATGTAAGGATCTGGAGTTCATTAAGTAATTAATGAGGCAGCTAATCTCCAATTTCGAGCATTAGTGTGAAATGTTTAAATGTGAAAGATACCTGGACATGAAATTACGAAAATGCCCTCAAGGTATGAGAATGACTTAAATACCCTTGGAATTGGAAACGATCTAGAAATCTACGCTAGATATGGTAAAACAACCGGATTCTTTTGAAAACCTCGAACTACTTGGAAAGCCATGGTAACAAGATATAAACCTTCGAGATTGTAAGGTGTTAGGTCTCCTTGGATTTGGAATGAATCTCCGACTATAGATTTAGGGGAATCTATACATACCCCTGAATTAAGCAAGTGACTCAAATTCTGAATTGATTGAAATGACTAAGAGTACTGGAAATACTAATATGGTTAAATTAATCGGAATGATTGTATTGACAAAAAGGGATAAAATATTCTCGGACATCGAGGTTTGCAATTAATTGGAAGGATGGATAAACCCTTGAGTTTTGAAATGAATGAAGTGGTTGGAGGTACTGAAATTTCTTGAATGGCTGAAACACCCACGAGTACTTAAATGAGTGAAATACTATAAATGGTTCAATTGATAGGAATGATGGCTATCCCGAGTTTCAGAATGACTGAAATACCCCTTTGGTTGGAATAAGTAGATTGACTTTGATAAAATCCTAGAAATGCCAATAAAGTTGAAAATGACTGAAATGCCCCTAATGGTTGAAGCATGACTCTGGTATGTCAATCACTCCTAATATTAGTATGAGGATGGAAGTTTTTCCGCTTAGAACATAGGTTCGACTACTCTGTGGCAAGTTCCGTGGTGAAATATGAAGGCAACCATTCAGATATACGATACAATCAGTATTGGGAAATGATACTTGTGAAGTGCATACATCAAAAGGTTTGGTTAGTACTGTAAGGTTGGGACATGTTGTCCGATTGATTTTAGAGGCCCGATAAACTTCTAGAAATCTTAAATATTGCAAATCGTCATTTCATCATTATTGGGCTAAATTACAAAATCATCCCTAATAGTTAAATGACCAAAATGCCCTCGTTGGCCAAAGTAATCAAAATAGCCCCGAATATATCCGATATCGTGAAAGATCTTGACGTAGAAATCTCTGAATGCCGGGTTGGAAAATTGATGAGCAAATAGAATTTTTTTTTGAGCCACTGTTTACGCCCTGTTGGTATAAATCACCAAAATGCCCGTGTTTGATAAAATGACCATAAAGCCCTGGTAGGCTTAAATGGCTAAATCACTCATGATATGCCTAAACTCTCAAAGATCTTGATGTATTATCTCTTGAATATCTGGTTCGAACCGCTAGTACGAACCCCTTTTTATATGGACTTCGTTTCTAAAATCCGTTCAAATTGTCACAAGGTCAATGTGTTCTTTTCCGTAAATGACAAGTATCTCCAAGGAATAAACTGTTCCACCTAGTGTGTTCCATGTGTGCTACACGACTGTTTTTGCATATTGATTTACATGTTATAATACCGAGCACGTGCACATGACAGACATACTTGAATTTACAGGAACATGACATGTTTTATAAACTAAATATGACTGTATTGTATTTCTGATATATGCATATGCATCCGATATGACAAACATGCTATATGGATAATATGTTACTAAAAATATAGTTATTGATTAATGAACTATTGATGACCTGATTCACTGGGGTACTTGGGAAATGATATGAAGATACTAACGGCTCAGCCCTGATCCAGCTGGTAGGTCCGCCCGTTTTCGGTTCCTATGCTTCGGCAAGGGCCGCCGTATTCGGATCCTAGGCTTCGGCCAGGTCCGCCCGTTTTCGGTTCCTATGCTTCGGCAAGGGCCGCCCGTATTCGGATCCTAGGCTTCGGCCAGGTCCGCCCGTTTTCGGTTTCTATGCTTCGGCAAGGGCCGCCCGTATTCGGATCCTAGGCTTCGGCCAGGTCCGCCCGTTTTCAGTTCCTATGCTTCGGCAAGGGCCACCCGTATTCTAAGGTATATCCTTAGGATGGTACCCACGCCCAATGGGCTCGGGTTAACGCCTGTACATGATACCGCACTGGGGAAAACTAAATACTGGAGTATGGTTGGAGGGTAAATAAAGAATTAAAAATGAACTTTACTGCTACTTGAAACAAATGTATTTGAAATAAAAAGGTTTAGTGCATTATTATATTTCATGCATTAATGTTGCACCGTTGGAACACACTAGGCACTAAACTCTCTGAATCCTACCTCGTACGTTACCAGCCTATATAATTCCCGTCTAATTCACGATGTTTGAATAAGGAACAAATATTGTTATTCCTGAGTATGATGAAATCTTGAAATAGTAGAACGGAAATGAGGGCTGTTGCTATATGGAGCTTTACGAAAATGTTATGCCTACCTTATATATGCATGATCTTATAACATCTTTTGGTAGTACTGTATTACTGAGCTTTTCCAAGCTCACGCTGTTTTACCATCGCAGGTTAAAAGAATATATCATGGTATAATGGTTGACAGCAGTGTTCGGAGTTGTCTCGGCGTTGCCTTGGAGTACGGTACTGTATAGTTAGTGGGCATGTATGTTATGAGTTATTTTATGGCATTGTCTGTAAAGTATTTTTCTGAAGTTTTTATTATGTGTTTAAATGACATCCCGAAATGGTATTTTAAACAGAAGTTGATTTTTACAGTTTAATAAGTGTTTTAAAAAAAAATGTTCTCATGCGTATTTTTACCGTGGGTCGCTCTTGTGACCCTAATGTGACTTCCTAGGATCCGTTGTAACGCATAGGCGGGTCTAGGGGGTTACACAACAACATTCGAAATCAAGAATCGAAACCATCAAAATCAACAATGTTGTTATCATTCATACGAATTCAAGGTGTCGCATGACATTCAAAAATTTTGGAGAATTTTTTTTCTTTTAAATTTAATATAAAATAATGTTTAAAATTCGGGTCCACTCATAATCTAGACAGTTAAAAAACCTTCTCATTCCGCTGCAAGGCAATTAGATTAAAATCTTGAAAGAAAATAAAATCTTTCAAAAGACTTTTGAATAAAATAATTTGTAAGAAGAGTTAAATTGTTGAATAAAGACGTAATAAGTGATTAGTTTAATTGCGTTGCAACGAATTGAGATGTTTTTTTTTTGCTAGCAACGCTACCGGCTTCCCTTATCGATTCAACTAAAGTGAAGCTGAAGAGTAGTTATCGATGGTAACCTTTTCAAACATACGTTACCATTTCGAAACAATTCGTGGTCCGAGCTATCGGAATAAGATTTCGAGCATCACTCAACGATTGCAATACAATCATGCAACACTTGTACTACCGTGTAAATCTCAAATTCCAGTACTTGATCATATTCTGCAGCTATATGTATTGGATTAATCATCTGATCTTTCTTTCAGGGAGAACACGGTGCAACTATATGTATATATACATGTAAATCTTAAATTTTTGTTCTGTTTTTTTTTTAAGTAAAGGGTTAACTTGATTAAATTTCCCATGTTTAAGGGCCAATTTTATGGAGAATTCAATGGATGACATGACCAAAGTTAACAAGTATTTCATCCTTTTTTCTTTATAATACTCCATATAATAGAAAGGATGAAATATGGTGGCGGAGTGCGTGTTTGGTTGCAGAGAAAATGAAAAGAATGATAAGATTTTCGGAAACAATCAATAAATAGAGAAATGGTCCAAAACAAGCAACAAGGTTTCGTGGTGTAGAAGGTCTCCGGTTCGAGTCCGGGCGAAGCCATTGAAAATTTTTATGGCCTTTTTCTTTCCTTCTCCCTTAGGAGGAAAAAGTAAAAACAACGCCGTTGCCGGGGACCGAACCCGGGTCACCCGCGTGACAGGCGGGAATACTCACCACTATACTACAATGACTTAATTGGTGATCATATTACTTGTTTTTTTATATAAACATAACTATTAGTAGGGTACTATAGACATGTTCAGTTATTGGATTTTAAGATGCGATTGAGTGCTGTAATTCAAATCTTTGTGATGTAAAAATTGGTTTTAATTATTCGTTTATTCATGTAATGCTTGTATTTTCTATTTTACAATATTATTATATTTATGATAGATACCATGGTTTCAGTAGGCAAAATATAAAGGTAATGGTATCATTTAATAAACAACCCTTTTTCATAAAACGTCATTCACTTACATTCCTCAGGAAAAGAACCAATGGCAATGGTAAACTAAGAATCCTTTGAATCTCATAATCATGGCAGCCAAATTTCACTTCATTTTAATTTCAACCCTCTCAGCTTCTTTTTTAGACATTGTTTTCTTCTAAAAACAATGCTTAAGGTTACTATACATAATAACTACACAAATTATTGCATTTAATACGATGTTATTACATGTTTTAGATGAAGCCATAGTGCCAGAGTTTGCATTCAGTTGGTTGGATGACAAGAATACATTCAAAGCTGGGGAAACTGCAACAATCAAAATCAAAGTTCTGGGGAATTTTGATAGTAAAGGAAATGCTTCACTTGATAGAACAGCTTTTAGTCCTTCAATCACAGTAAATGGGATGACAGGGAATAGTACTTCTTACATATCTGGTCTTTTTCTAGACATCAATGCCGATCTTAGTTCTTGGCAGGGCCGGTCCTGAGATTTTGGAGGCCCAGGGCGAACTGGAAAATTAGGCCCCTAACAATAAGTCTTGAAAAAAAATTAAATTTCAAGAGTAGGCTCTTAATAACAATATTTAAAAAATGAATTTTAAGAGTAGACCCTAAACAAATATTGAAATTTTTTAATTTTAAGAGTATGCCTCTAATAACAAATGTTGAGAAAATATGAGTATCTAATAACAAGTATAGAAAAAATTAGATCCTAAATAACAAGTATTGAAAAATTTTGAATTTTAAGATTAGGTCCCTAAGAATAAATATTAAGAAAAATTGGGCATCAAATAACATGTATTGAAAAAAAATTGACTCTTAATAACAAATATTGAAAAAAATGAATTTTAAGAGTAGCCCATAATGATAAAAATATTGGAAAATTGAGCCTCTAATAATAAGTATTGAAAAAATTGGACCCCAAATAACAAGCATTGAAAAAAAAAAAATTTAAAGAGTATGTCCCTAATAACAAATATCAAGAAAAATTGGGTCTCAAATAAAAAATGTTGAAAAAAAATCGGACCCCTAATAAAAAATATTGAAAAAAATAAGAGTAAGCCCATAATAACAAATATTGGAAAGAAGTTTGAGCCTCTAATAACAAGTATTGAAAAATTTTGGGCCCCAAATAACAAGCATTGAAAAAATTGGACCCCTAATAATAACTATTAGAGAAAATTAAACTATAATTATTTAAGTAGCAAAAACTGGAAAAAAAAAAGATGGGCCTCTATCTAATTTTATAACCAAATTATTATTTCGTTTACTTGTTATTTATGGCCCAAAGTGGAGGCCTCTATCTAATATTATAACTAAATTTTGGGCCTTTTTCTATTATAATTATTTAAGTAATAAAAACTAGGAAAAATGGGACCTTAGGCGGTCAACCGATTCGACTTATCTCAAGGCCGACCTTGGTTATTGGGTGTCATGTGACACCCCTTAATTAAAGATGGCTTTGCCCATCACCTAAACAGTTGAATAATCATCTCAATTGTAATGCCCTAGTTTAGGGACCGAGAGTTTATCTGTTTTGATCTAGGATTAGTCTGAGTTAAATTTTAGATTTAAAATAATGATTTTATAAAAGTTTCCATTAATTACAAAAATGTCATTAATGAATTTTGGAGTTGGGAATTTGAGTAAAAAGAAAAGTTTGAAAAGAAAGAGAAAAAAATGTCATCTTCTCCAAAAGAAATTCCCCTTTTTCCACAAAACCTCTCCTAAACCCTAAACCACTATTCCATTGCCTCAAATCCCTCATCCAGGCAAGATTTTTGAAGGTAATCTCTTCCTTGTTTCAGTTTTTACATATCTAGCTTGTTTTCTTTGAAAACCTACTTTTAAAAGCCATTAAAATGCATTTTAATTTGGTGTTGGGTTTGAGAAAAAGGGTATTTCTATGGGTTTTTCGTGTGGGTATTTTAACGTAATGTTTAAGGGTGTTTTTTTACTCATGCTTGGGTGTCTTAAAAATGTAAAAATGATGGCTAATAGGGTTCTTTTCCTGAAGACAAATACTATTGAGTTCCCTCCATCAAAAGAGAAACTATTGAGTTCTCCGTCTCCCCGACAGCATGATTTCGTCTCCCCGGCAGCATGATTTCGTCTCCCCGGCTGACCAAAGACCTTTTCACCTTCTTCTAGAAGAAGCAGAGAATCAAGGTATGTTTAGAGGAATTGGGGGAATTATCCCTGAGAAAACAATATCGCATTTACAATTTGCGGACGACACAATGTTGTTCCTTGAACCAGTACAAGAGTATCTTTTGAATATGAGAAGAATCTTGAGAAGCTTCGAAGCTTGTTCAGGGCTGATCATTAACTTCGGAAAGTCTTGCATAGTTGGTATAGGCTTTGAGTCGAATCTAGTTTCCTCTCTAGCAAATGTTGTTGATTGTCAAATTGGAAGTCTGCCTTTATCATATCTGGGTATTCCACTGGGTGCTGACCCGAGAAAAATTGGGACTTGGGAACCGGTTATAGAGAAATTTCAATAAAAGTTGACAGGTTGGAGAAGCAATTCCATGTCTTTTGCAGGAAGAATAGTCTTAATCAATTAAATTTTATCAGCATTACCGATCTATTACATGTCCTTGTTTGAAGCCCCCAAGATGGTTATCCAGAAGATAGAAAAAATTAGAAGAAGCTTCCTATGGGGTTCTAAAAATGGGAAGAATAAGATGGAAAGAATTAGCTGGGGAAGAGTGTGTTCACCTAAGAAAATGGGCGGAGCAGGAGTTGTGAATCTCTTAGCAAAAAATAAGGCTCTATTGGCGAAATGGGGGTGGCGCTTCGCTACTAAAAAACAAGCTCTTTGGAGAAGGGTTATTAGTTCGAAATACGGCACGCAAGATCGTAGTTGGGCAATGAAACTTGAATGTCCACAAAGAGCGTCAATTGTCTAGAGAGCTATAGTTAACAACCTGAATTCTAAGGATATTTCTAGATGGACGAGAATTGGAGAATTTAGATGGTTAGTAGGAAATGGAAACACAATTTTGTTTTGGGAGGATATATGGTGTGCCGAGAAAGTGTTGAGGGAATTATTCCCCAGATTATATAGGGTGTTATCTAGTAAAGGTGAAGTGGATGCAAAGTGGGCTGTGAATGGATCGTTGAAAGAGATCTGTTGGGCAGATTGGTTATCTCGACCCTTACGTGACCGAGAAGTTACGCAGCTAAAGGAAATTGGGGACATGATTAAAACAGTGAAGCTTTGCCCAGAGCTGGAAGATAGAATTCTTTGGGCTCACGATAGGTCAGGGGTATTTTCAGTGAAGAAACTGTCTGAATTGTTGATCGGTGCAGATACGATTTGTCCTTCTTTTAACTTTGATAAATTGTGGAAGTTAAAAGTCCCCCCCCCCAAGGTGAGAAGCTTGTTGTGGATGGTAAAAATTGACAGAGTCCCTACAAAATTGTTCCTACAAAAGAGAGGAGTTAAATTATCAAACAATAACTATGTGTGTGTGCTGTGTGATATTGAAATTGAAGATACAAATCATCTATTCGTGGCTTGTACTTTCACTGTCAAATTTTGGAAAGAAATCTACAGGTGGTGGCATATTACTTGGCAAGAACATAAGTCTGTAGATGAATTCTTTGATTGCTGTTTATCGACCGGTTTGCAGGGTAGACAAAAATCAGTTTGGATGGTTGTCTGTGCGGCATGATTTTGGAGCCTTTGGATACCTCGAAATGATTCAATTTTTAACAACAAACAACCAGTCCTCCGAGACATCTTATTTCATGCTAAACTTAGAGCATTGATGTGGCTCAAGTCATCGAAAGAAGGCTCCGAGTTTGATCTGAATTGGTGGTGGGACGATCCCTTGAAGTGTTTCTCCCTGTCGACTGTGACGCAAACAAGACAAAATTCCATCGCCTCAGGTAATCTTTTTACCTTTCACGTGTCTGGAATCTGCCGTGATAGAAAATTAGGTTGTGGAGGCATTTTTGTGCACGAATTATGGTATCTTTCGAGCCCTATTCTACGGACCTGTTAAAGGGACGAGTGAGGACACGACAACAATTTTCGCAGTTAAAATTGCCTTGGAAATGTTCATCGCTACAGGCTAGAGCAAAAGCGCAACTCTCTTGATCCCTTTACAATCCAAGCTGGTATTAGCCTATATCAACAACCCTTTGCTACAGCCTTGGCATTGGTGGAACGATTTACCACTGATTGACCTACTCGCTAAGAGGATCGGACATGTAATTTTCTCCCTAGATATCCTTACTCAAGACACACTGGTGAATGGTATAGCAGCTGAAGGCGCACAGAAGGAAAGTTGGTTTAAAGCATGGTGGTAGTAAAGGTGGATGTTGGTCTGGAAGGTTTTTGCTGGATCTCACAATGCTTCCCAAGTTGGCAGAAACATCATTGCTTTAGTTTGTTCCTGTTATGGTGTCTCTGTAAATTTTAACGTAATCGAAAATGTTCTTTTTGTATTACTCGGATGTTGGGTACTCTTTTCCTCCACTTAGGTTTAGGGAGGTTTTTAACGAGGCCCCCATCCGGGTTAGGACCTTAATTTGAATAAAAATAGCTTTGCCGAGCAAAAAAAAAGTTTAAATAAGAAGTGTTGTGTATTTTTTTATACAGTTTGTATATCAAAATATAATTTATTAATAAATATTGCAAATGTAAAATGATTCCCTAAATTACTTTTGCTGAATCACTTTCAATTTTCAAAAGCATATTTTTGTTCCCTAAAAATGTTTGAAAATTAGCTTATGATCATATATATTCTCTACTAGTGTTTCATGTTTTCCTGTAATTTCTATTTTTTATGTTAGTTTAGTTAAATCAATATTTTTAATTCAAATCTGTCGATTTAGGTTTAAAACCAACCATTTCAATTATTTTTTAATCACCGATATGTAAATCATTGACCGACTAATTCGGATCAGTACTATAGAGACCCATTATGCGGGCGATCATCCAAACCTAATTTATTCTATTCACAACACAAAGATTCAAACTTCTGACCTTACTTAAGAGATCTAGTAACCCCTATTGCTTATTATTACGGTCCGTGTGGGAAACATGACATCGACAAGGAGGCTGAGAAGTTGGAACCATGTGCATTCGCAGAACAACAGTAGAGAGTCCCGGTTCCCGAGAGCTGCTGCACGATAATGGAGAAGAAGGTGAAGAATCCAGCCTGCCTTTGCGCTGTTCTGTTTTCTCAAACAACATACAACGCCGGAGTGAGGCCAGAAATTGCAGTGACCATTCCAAAATGCTGCAACATTGCTGATCGCCCCGTCGGTTACAAGTTTGGAGGTACAATTTGGACATTCAGTACTAGGTTTTCTCAATTAAAAAAAAACTAGTTTTTGCTTTTAACTTAATAAATCAAAGGCTACTTTTCTTTGAAATTTGTCGTCTCTTTTTTATTTCAAATATATAAACACAATTTTGTCCAATCGATGCTATCCATAGGCTCGATAATGCAGAAGATCACTTGAAGTTCATGTTTGTCCCCCTCTAATGCTTCATCACGATTCCGTCTTGGATCATTCACACATTCAATTTCCCCCATATTTTTTTTTAAATTTTCTGGAGTTATATCCGATATTCATGTCTTTGTATGCATCTATCATGAGTGTTGGCAAAAGTCCCACAGAGCATAATTAAGTACACTTGTACTAGCTATCTACAAGCTTATTTTTCAATAGTTTTTTTTTTGATCGGCTATTTTTCAATAGTAATAAGGTTGATCAGGCTGTAAGGTTCATAAACATGACTGATAAGAGCCAGATTACATGAAAATTCGAGCATAAAAGACAATTCTTAGAACTCGGATATCTGTACCTTACAACATTGGGATGACAATTTTGCATCGTTCCGGACTGAGATGTTAGTAGTACAACGAGCCTGCTCAAGCAAAGAGAATACTCGTGTTGGAAAAAATGGACTGCAAAACGGCACGTTAGTACTGACTGGAAAATAAAATAAAAACAGAAGTGATCAACGAATCCGTGTCGTTCTCATTTGGATCATCATCTTCCCCCTCCTTTTTCAACTATCAAATAAAATGTCCAAGAACATCAAAACCATTTGGAATAGATGCGTGTTTAAACCCGACCTAACCCAACAACATTCGAAATCAAGAATTGAAACCATCAAAATCAACAATGTTGTTATCATTCATACGAATTCAAGGTCAAAAAGTTCAAAAAAAATAAAATAAATATAACATTTTTTATTAAAAAAAATAAAAACAAACAAAATGAAAAGGTTATCAGCCCACAAAGATGGCTGCTAGACTAATTTTTTATAAGCTAAAGTTTGGTGGTCAGTATGAAATTCTCCCATTGTTTCCAGCCCTATTCAGTTTCATGAGGTTTTAGAGCAATTGATTACCAATGACTCTTTTTCTAGTTACACGTCCATTGTAATTGCCGAAATACATATTTTATCTATTTGTTTCGGTATAAATAGCTTGAAGCGTCTTCGTTTGAGTTCAAGTTGTTCAGAAGTGTTTTCGTTTGAGTTCAAGCTGTTGATCAACGTATCCCTGCTGAATTGCATTATAGGAATGGAAACACATTTGAAGTACATGTTTGTTCTCGCATTTATCGTGAACATAAGCCATTGTTGTGTTTTGATAGTTGCTTTGGAAGGGGAGTTTAAATAATTCTTTTGAGTATTGGAATAAGCTCCATAGGAGTTGTTAATATAACACCCTACACCTGATCCGGGAATTATGACCAAATTTAGAGTGTTGGTCGTTGAGTTCATGACACAACCAGCAGCAAATCAAGGGACTAGTGAGAGGGCAAAGCGTGTAGCTCATGGTGGTGGGCAAAGGTACGAGATGAGCAAACCACGACAAAATGGTTTACCGAAACGGTTAACAACATCGGTGGTTCTCACAACAGAACATATGTAGTAAACATTCTCAAGTCTACATTTGCTTTGATTCTAATTCGAACTACATCCTTAATTAATGCATTCCAACAATACTTCCTCACTCCTACAGACATCTCTAGACTGCCTATGATCCCTCTCCTCCCATATGTACTAAACATATGCACTACAAGCAACTTTTAAAATAAAAACAAGAAGTAACTTCCCTCTTAGTAAAGCAACAGCTAGCCAAAGTTAATTCTTCATCCCAGCACATCACAGCTCTATTCGAGCAGAGCACATTCAGAAAATAGCTTTCGAAATGCCCCGAGAATAAGAGCATTAGAAAAATGTGGTTCCGAGATTCCTACACCTCCCCACTATTCAAGCATAATTCATCCACTACAATCCCCATCCCCATCCTAATTATTCTCACCTTAGTGAGAAGTCTGTTTAAAATTTTCATCCATAAAAATAAGTCATTTTTTTCTTCAAATTAAAAGTAAATATATATTCAAACAATTTACAAGTGTTTAAAAACAAATTAAAGTGTTTCACATAACACAAGCACAAACATTAACGGATCGTAAGTGTTGTTACAAAGGAGAGGTTCAACTCTATAACCCTCAAAAATCCAAAAGTAGACCTAACTCGTCATGAGCTGTAAAATCTAGGAGAGACTCTTCATCAACTGTAAAATCTAGG
This sequence comes from Hibiscus trionum, assembly GCA_030270665.1. NCBI lineage: Eukaryota > Viridiplantae > Streptophyta > Magnoliopsida > Malvales > Malvaceae > Hibiscus > Hibiscus trionum. Next base: position 71,261,754 of record BSYR01000026.1, on the reverse strand, counting down.
TTACTATCATGGACACCCGTAGGCTGCTGTTGCTGCAGCGGCTGACTTTGATCGACACCCGTAGGCTGCTGTTGCTGCAACAACGGCACTTGTTGCTGCTGTGGCATCGGCATATTCGAGGAACCAGCATCGAACCCTTGATATTGAGCAATAGGTGCAATCCCGTTTCCAAGCATTTGGACTACACTTTGACCCACAACTGGACCGATATCATCTTCATCTTGTGTTGTATCTAAGTAGAACCAATCATTACTAGGATTGACACCCGAAAATTGTTGTTCCGGCAGCTGTAGACTTTGATTGAAAACGGAAAGCTGCTGTTGCTGCAGTGGCTGGTTCTGATTGACTTCCAAAAGCTGTTGTTGCTGCTGTGGCATTGGCATGTTCAAGGAGCCAGCAGCATCAAACTCTTGATATTGAACAATAGGTGCAATCCCGTTTCCAAGCATTTGGACTTCACTTTGACCTGCAACTGCACTCATATCACCTCCCTCTTGTGTTGTATCTAAACCCAAAAGCTGTTGTTGCGGCGGTGGCTGACTTTGATCGAAACCCGAAAACTGATATTGCTGCAGCTGCAGACTTTGATCGACACCTGAAAGCTGATATTGCGGCAGCGGCTGACATTGATCAACACTCAGAAACTGATATTGCTGCAGCTGCAGACTTTGATCGACACGCAAAAACTGTTGTTGCTGTAGCGGCTGACTTTGATCAACATAAGATGTTTGTCACGAACGTTGCTTGCTCCCTCCAGAACATTTGGCGGGACTTTATTGAAACCCCTACAGATCATCGAGGCATGAAGTAAATAGAATTTCAAGATCACCATCAAAATTGGCAAGCATGTCAACCATAGTATGATCCCCAAAGAGGAATACTCCAAAGATACCGGTAGCAATATAAACAGAATAGCATAATGTGAGGGACTTCCTGACTATTGACTTCATTTGTGTCGGATCTTTAAGTTCATTCTTTATTGGGAGTATATCATGGTGGCATATATAAACTGTAAATACAACAAGAACAGTGGTGTAAAGCTTCCAAAACGACGCTTGGTTAACAAGTTTTGGCATTAATCCAGACATTTCAGTTCCCCCTTCCATCAACTTAACAGCCACAACTCCAACCGTGATTGCCACAACCACAACCACTAAACCAACCGGTAGTTGCTATTCAATAAACCCCTTTGAAGTACATGTTTGTTCTCGCATTTAGCGTGAGCAGAAGCCATTGTTGTGTTTTGATAGTTGCTTTGGAAGGGGAGTTTAAATAATTCTTTTGAGTATTGGAATAAGCTCCAATATCGCCTCCCTCTTGTGTTGTATCTAAACCGAACCAATCGTTACTGTAGCGGCTGACTTTGATCGACACCCGTAGGCTGATATAGCTGCAGCTGCAGACTTTGACCGACACCCGAAAACTGTTGTTGCTGCAACTGCGGCACTTGCTGCTGCTGTGGCATGGGCATATTCAAGGAACCAGCTTCGAACTCTTGATATTGAACAATAGGTGCAATCCCGTTTCCAAGCATTTGGACTTCACCTTGACATACAACTTCACCAATATCACCTCCCTCTTGTGTTGTATCTAAACCGAACCAATCGTTACTAGTATTGACACCGGAAAACTGCTGCGGCGGAGGCATTGATGCCAATGGAGTAGGCATTTGTATAAAATTTCCATTATTAGAAACAGCTTCTTGGGGATCAAAACTTGCAGGGTTTTGTCCCACCATGGAACCAAAAGCTTCTTGCGGCATGAGTGTATTCAATCCATCAGGTGAAATCCCATGTCCCAGCACTTGGGCTTCAGACTCAGTATGAACTACAAATTTATCAGCTGTGGTTTCTTCAATTGGGGTTCCAGGTTTTGTCCTTTGTTTCTTCCTCTTGTACACTCTACACAACACCCAGTCGTCAAGCTGAAAAAACAAAAGTCGGAAATGAGTATCAGATACGAATGGTCTGTTGTAAATCTTCCTTTTTCAAGTAGTAATCAACGAGCTCTTCATCTTTTGGTTTGAACCGATAGCCAGCAGGCAGAGAAGTAAAGAAACCCCCTTCCATGTCGATAGTAGCACTGAGAGAAAACAGAAGTGAGAAAAATAAGAAACTTTTTTGTTGCTCGGCGGAAATAGGAAACTTTTGTTGTTATAATATTCCTAATTTATATATATCTTATTTAGGGTTTAAATGATTTTTTAAAAATAAAATAAAATGAATTAAATAAAAGAGTTATCTGTAGTGGGAATCGGTTTTATTTGAAATATTATTTATTTGAAATATATTTTATTTAGCTTGTTGAATTCAGCTTGTTAGAAAAATATATGGGTTCAAATCGCTTCTATCTTTGCATATATTTCATTTATTAAATTTATGCAAATGTTCGGGATCGTATTTAGGGGTTGCAAGTCATTCTTAAGGCTATCGAGTAAGTTTTTATTGTTCAACTCCTACATGGTGGCGTATGAACTAAGCACGATAGTTGCATTTTTGTTAGATGCCATTATATTGATGGCATGACCTGCTATATTTGGTTACGACTTGCTATAAATGTGTATGCATTTACATTTGATGATTTAGATCCTTAATGGCAAGCTTGTGATTAAAATCATGAAATAGATTGTAATAATAAAAAAGAACATATGAGACAAGTGTTAATCTTGGTTTATGATTTAAGGTATATGGTAAGTATGAATATTTAGAATGATAGTACGAGCCTTAATTATAGTTAAAATGAAGGAAGTTGCTTAATTAGTCTTTGGTTGGTAAATCCTTATGACAGAATTGAAAAGCTAAAATTTGAGCAATGTTCATGTGGTTGCCTTTTTTTATCGGCAAAATATGATTTTATTGCATACTAGGCTTATTTGGTTGAGAGTCTCGTTGAAAACCCCCTAAGCCTATTTAGAGGAAAAAACATTCAACAACGAGAGAATACAGAGTCGAATTCGCCTTCCACAAAAACCAAAAACACCTACTGCAACCTTACAAACATGAAATGAGTCGCAACAACTATATTGTATTTGCCCAATACACCACAGTAAAAAAAAGGTAAACTATATAAATGACCACCATACTATTGGAAAAGTCGCGATTTGATCACCTTACTTCTTTTCTAAGCAATAAAATCACCATACTATTAAATTGGATGCAATTAGACAACCAGCCGTTAGAGGTTAACGGCAGGGTGACATGGCAGTTAAAAAAATAGGGATATAATTACACATTTGGTCCTCATTACATATACACTCTATCAATTTGGTCCTGATTTTAATTTAATAAAATAAATTAATTATTTAATTAAGTGGTGACACAACCGTATTGGAGGAATTTAATTATTTATATTTGATTTAATAATTTAATTTTTCTCCTACAATAATCTGGTGACACATGTCACTAGATTGGAGGAAGAAAATAAAAGGAAGGAGCATCTTGCTCCGAGTGGGATTTAAACTAGGATTGCCTTGGATGGAGACATACGCGCTTATCACTAGGCCAAGTGGATCTTTATGATGTATGGTACAAAACCTAATATATATTTCTTAGTTTGTTGCTCATGTCAGAAAAAAGAAATAAATATGAATTAAGGAGACTCTAACATGAAACTTTTGAGATGCATAAAAACATCTGAACCGATGAAATAAATCTAATAATTAAATTATTAATAATTTTAACTTTAATTAAATAATTATATTAAAAATTAAAATTTTATTTCACGAATCTAAACTCACGAACATAATTTAAATGAATTGATATAACTTTATGATTATATTAAAATTTTAAAATTTATTTAACGAATCTAAACTCACGAACATAATTTAAATGAATTGATATTAAAAATTTATTTGAAAATAATATTCCAATTTTATTTAACGAATCTAAACTCACAGGCATAATTTAAATTAGATTTATTTCAGTGGTTCAGATGTTTTTATGCATCTCAAAAGTGTCGTGTTCGAATCCCATTAATCCACATTTATTCCAGTAGTGGATCGTATCGAAACGGGCTCTTCGCGTTTCGATACAGGTTCAAGTGTTGTTCCGAAACAGGGTCTCTCTTTAATTAAAACCCTTGTATAAACTCATCAGATCCCTTGATTTTTTCACATCAAAACCTAAATTTTTTGAGGATTTTCAATCTTCACATCAATGCTAGAGCTTTGCAAGCAATTTGATGCATTAATCATCCCTCATTCATCCATTATCCTACATCAAGGTAAAAACCCTATTTTCTTTTCTTTTTAATTTTCGTTTAATTTTATTGGTTGTTTTTAATTACTTTTTGTATAAAACATATACATATAGTATGTGTTTTCAAGTTTTTGCAAATAATCTTCCAAATCTAATTTTTTTATTCGAATATAAAATTATACCGTATATTCTTAATATGTTTTTTTGAATTTTTCCCCAATTTTTTATACTTAAATATGTTTTAAAACTATATTGTATAGTTTTTATCAACACCTTGATTATCGGATTGTATATTGGATTGAATTTGGTTGATTTACTCATACATATGTTTTTGTGTCTTGATTTTCTTCTAGATTTCGAATATGGGCTCTAGGAAGAGAGTACGAACAAATGAGGCTGGTGGAAGCTCCAACATCGATGACGATTCGACTCGTCCCAACCTCACTTTACTCTACCAAAAGTATCTTCGAAACAAAGATGCCTATACCAATTTCAAGCAATTTCAAGGTCATGCTATCCGTCGTGAGCGTATCGTTTCTATACCCTTTTTCGATTTAGAACGATTTCAATTCCACTATCTTGATTTATTGAGGCATTGGAATTTCATGTCTCTTTTGGGCTTACCCGGTACTTTGTACCGTAACATGGTTCTTCTCTTCTACGCCAATGCTCGTTGCATCTCCAATGTCGGTCAAGGGGTTGCCATTGAGTCCTATCTAATGGGGAAGAAATTTAGGGTTGATCTAGAAACTTTGGTCAATGTTTTCGGGTTTGAAGATGAGGGAATTTCAGATGAGAACTCATTGGGACATACCCTTGGTGGCTCCGTCATGATCCTTAATGCTCATGATTGCATCCTTCATCTCATGGTCTCGTGGTGATTTCGCCCTTCCGGAGGAAAATTCTCCCACATTAGGCAAGTGGACGATTTTTGGATTTGATGCTTTCGTGAGGGACATCGACCAAATCTTTGTCAAATCATGTTTGCCGAGATGATGTACCTTGTCCAAAATCGCAACTCGGATCTTGTCATTTCATTCACGTATGGCACCGCCTTGAGCTACTTATTCTCAAAGTTGGGGATCGATTGCTCTCTTGACTATCCGGAACCTCTCAAAGATCGCATCGATGACCGCACACTTCTCCAGAGCAAATTTCATTTCATTAATGGAGAGTGGACTCATGTCGAGAATCCTTCTCAAGTTGCAGCCCCCGAAACTCAACCTCAAGTTGCTGCACCAAACAACGAAGCCCTCGTGGCTTTTCTTACCGGGCAATTTAATGGCTTGCGCACCCACATGGACTCCAGTTTCACCACTCTTGACACTCGTCTCACTTCCGTGGAGGGATGTATCCAAAGTGTTGAGAATCGCCTCACCTCGGTTGAAACTCAACAAACCTCGATGGGCATGTCCTTTACCAGTTTCTATGGCGAACGGAGACAATTCCGAAGGAGAAACGTCAATGATGAAGATGAAGATGATGACGAGCCTTAGATCCTTGCGTTCCATTGCATATCATCTAGTTTAAGATTTCCCTATTTTTATGCACCTATTTATGATTTTGCTTTAAGACCTATGCTTTGATTTATGTTTGGATATTATGTTTTAAGTATTATGGTCTGAATATTATGTTTGGAGTTTATGTACTTATTTTGTTTTGGTTTCTAATGCTTAATGAAATTATGGTACTTTAATTTTGCTTCGCCTTGTGCTATATCATTTTATCTTTGCCTTCATTGATATTGATCTAACAAAAAGGGGAGAAGAGTTAAGCTAAAATTTTCAAAATCTATTTCAAAACCTAGCTTAAATTTAGGGGGAGTTTACTTAAAAATTTACTTTGGTTTTGTTATATCAAAAAGGGGAGATTGTAAAACCAATATTTGATTTTGATATAACAAATAATCTAAGGACTAAATTGAAAAGTAAATAAATTTTTACGTAATTAAAATACTTGATTTTGACAAGTAAAATTTATACTTAAAATGTTTTGAAGTCAAAACTTAAACCCATAAATTTTTCTAAGTGTTTGAATGCCAAAATATACAAAATTGCACAGGCGTTTCGAAACACCCTCAAAGTGTTTCGATACGTGTTGCCACTGGAAACGTTTGTTTTAAAACGGCTCATACCAGTTTCGATACAACCTTCATCTGGGCTTCTGATTTTTAAGTGTTGTTTCGAAACGACTTATACATGTTTCGATACAAGGGTTAAGTAATTTTAAAATTGGGCATTAAATGAACTACCTGTTATTTGTCAGAAACTTTTTTGAAGATTTGGTCAAGTGTTTCAATATACCCCTAGGTTGTTTCAAAAAACCCATTTACAGTTTCAAAACGTTTCGATACAACCCTTTTCTGTTTCGATACGACCCTCGTTTTACATTTTTACAGTTTCAAACTGTTTCGATACGACCTATAGTCGTTTCGAAACGAGCCCTTTTTACACACAACGAGTCTTTCTCATTTTGGTGTTCGTTTCGATACATGGGTCTCATGTTCTGATACGGGTAGTTGCAGAACAACATTTATGGAGGGAAGAGAGAGCCCCAACGACTCAATGGATGATCTCAACCACCCAAACGGCTAGAAATCAATGAGAAGATATAAAAACAAGTCTCAAAAGCTATAACAACAACTATTGAACCTTCAAGCAACATCAAAGCATTCAATCCAAACCCTCGTGCCTTTAGTGTCAAATTCTTGTACCCAACTCATTTGAATTTTTCCATTGTAAATATTTTTAAAGTTTAGGGAGTGTTTATGTGTAATTGGGTAAACAATTAGCCTTTGAGAGGTACAATCAAAGTTTGCCTATCTTCCTTTGTAAAACATTGATATTGGGTCAATCTTTGGGTATAGAGATTGATCGATTGTACGATTTCCTTCTAAGTCGAGAAAAGGGGACGAATTCAAGTTAGTGAATTGTTGAAATTCTCAGTAGGGTGCTGAGGTAGTGGATGTAGAGCTTGTTCGAAGCTTGACCCAACATATTGTTAAAATTATAGCTTCATATTTTCCTTTGTTTTGACATTGATTATTATATTGTTTTTGAGTTTATGGTTTACAATTTAATATTTAGGTTTTAGGGTTTAGGGTTTATGTTTTAGGTTTAGGGCCTAGGGTTTAAGGTTTAAGGTTCACAACACATGGTTTAAAGTTTAGGGTTTATGTTTAGTATATTTACATTGATGTAAATACGTGAAAAGTAGTATGGAGGTTTAGAGTTTAGGGGTTTGGGTTTATAGTTTATGATTTAGGGTTAGCATATTTACATTGTTATAAATACGTGAAAAATAGTATAAGGGTATAACTGACAAGATTTGCGTTAAATCAACGTGACCCAAGGATGAAACTATTAAACTTCCATCTTTGGGGGAAGAAGATAAAATTAAAGAAAAGAAAAAGAAAAAAAGAGAGAAATGACGTGGATGATATGCGGATGCCATGTCAACTCACGTGAATGCCATGTCACCCTTCCATTTATGATTTAATACCCGAGTGACCAAAATAAGAGCAAATAAAAAGTTTAGTGGTTAAATTATTTTTTTAATTTTAGTGACAAAAAAATATGAGCTTTTTACCCTAACCAACCGTTAAAATCTAAAGGATGAGGTGACAGTTAACGAAAATTTGTGAAAGGAATGTGGCCTTGGTGGGATTTGAACCCAATACCTCAAAGGGAAAAACAAAAGTTTTCACCACCACACCAACTACCCATCAATTATATGAATTGAACCATTATGTATATGATATAATGAAGTAAATGATAGGGCAACAAGAAGTAAAAATATTTGAGAGGGGACTTAAACATGGGTCACATAAGATATGTAAAAACACACAAACCAGTGAATTAATTAAAATAATTAAATTAAAAATAAAAACATTTTAATTATATTTAAAGTATAGTTAAAGAAAGATTTAAAATGAAAATAGATTTATAATTTTTTTAAATTAACTTGAATATTTTTTTCACATTTATTTTAATAGCTTCATATATATATATATATATATATATATAATATTGAATCGAGTTCTTTAATTTAATTAATATTTTTTATTTTTTATTAAATATCTTAATTCAATGATTATATATGTTATATTAAAACATATAATTTTGATAATTAATACATTCAATTCATTTGTTTGATCTGATATGTGTTGATAATTTTCTTAAAAAACATTTTATAAACTATATGTTTCTTTAAAGAAATAGATCATTGTGGACAAAGTTGTCCGAATAATATATATATATATATATATATATATTCATTTTAAATCTTTCTTTAATTATACTTTAAATGTAATTAAAGTGTTTCATTTTTAATTTAATTATTTGAATTTATTTAGTGGTATGTGTGTTTTTACACATCTCATGTGACCCATGCTCGAGTCCCCTTTCAAACATTTTTACTTTTTCCCCTAGCATTACTTCATTAACTGATATATATATATATATATAGAATGGTGCAATTCATATTGTTCAGGAGTAGTTGTTGTAGTTGTAAAGGATTGCCTTTCCTCTTGGAGTTCTTAGGTTAAAATCCCACCAAGATCATATTTTTTCTCTTTAATTTTCCTTTAAACCAGGTCATGAGATTGGAGAAAAATAAATATTATATAAATTAAATTGAAAATTACAGTAAACTCATCTAATCGGGTGATGACTACCAGATTGGCTGATTAATTTTATTTAATTAAATAAAATATAGGACCAAATTGATATAATAGGTAACTAACAACGATCAAATGTGTAATTGTACAAATTTTCGTTAACTTTCACCTCACCTATTTCGTTAGATTTTAACGGCCGGTGGTAAAAATATAAGCATTTTAAAAGTTTGTTGGTCTGATTGACGAGTTGCTTAGTTGGATGGTAAAAATAGGACCGCTCTCAAAGTTTGGTGGTCACCTTAGTAGTTTACCCTTATTTTTATGCATATTCTTAATCATGTGTATAGATATTTATCTGAATCAAATCTGATCCAATCCCACCTAAAAATAAGTCTAACTTAAAACCATGAACATTAACCATTTGTATCATTTAGCATTGAGCCGCCTTATTTTGTAATCTCGTTTTGAGATTGGAATTTTAATAATAAAATTTTAGAAAAGGACATAATGGCGGTCACTTTGTTCATCGAAAACTTACCGAGACAATGCACTTGAAAGGGCTATGGTTTGCCTTTGGAAGACATGTAGACGTGGTGGATGCCTACATAGCAAGAAAACTCGGTAGAGAGGGAAGACAATTTGGATTGGTTAGATACAAGACGACGGAAGATGCAAAAATGTCGATAGAGAGGCTAAATGGATTCATATTATATGGGAAGAAGATATATGTAGAACTGGCAAGATTCAACGAAAGATCAACTACAAGGAAGAACATGAGGGAAGAGAATGGCAGGCCAGTCAAAACGAACACTAATACGGAAGCAAAACTGGATAAAGAAGAACGAAGACCAGAAAACATTACAACAAGGTTCAATCAAAGGAAAATAGAGAGTGAAGAAGGAAGTAAAAGCAAGCTCAGAAAGTGCACGGGCCATGTTAAAAAGGAGACACTATGCAAGTTCAAGAAATGTCTGGTCAGAAGGATGGCTTCAGCCTGTAGTGTGAGGAGCATCATACTGCGCTTAGACATTTGGGGTTTCGGCGAGATTAGTGTGAAAAGGATGGGCAGGAGTTTTTTTCTCCTCTCGATTGATGATGAAGAACTTTTCATCATGCCGGAGGACGTGAATTGGTCTTATCTGAGGGAATTTTTTTAAGAAATTATGCCTTGGTCAAAATCCATTAATCAAAATGAAAGATTAACTTGGCTTGAAGTGTCTGGTCTTCCTCCGCACCGCTGGAACCATGAAACTCTAGAAAGGATAGCATCTCTTTGGGTAAATTTGAAGTTGTTGGTGAGAATTTCAACAAGGTCTATGACTGCGAGAAAGTAGCCAATCATATTGGGGTAAATTTAGCATTATCCGACCTCTAGAGAAAGAAGAAAAAATGAGCAAGCGGAAGAGGAAAAAAGAGATCGAAGGGGATTGCGTCTTTGGAGCTATCAGGACAATCGCTCTCTGACTCTAATCTTGTGACTAGGTGGGATTATCTAACTATGGTGGCTAGGAAGGCGTTAAAAATGGGTAAGAAATTGGGGATTCAAATTGAAGGTAATGAAGACCACGCTATAAGAGACATTGCCCTGCTGATGCAAAAAGAGACAATAACGAAAGAAGAATGGGGAGGCAAAAATGTGAACTCTCACTAGGATTGAAAGAGGTTAGGGTCTGAGGAAAAATCTAGGTGGCTAGATTGATAGTTGTACCCAGAAAGCCGAAATGAGTCTGCTACAAGAACACAAATACAACAGTTGGTGAAATTTGAGGTTAGTCAGATGTTATCTGTTGCTAACATTGACTTTGTTAGGTGTGCAATCATTTATTGTTGGTTGTCAAAGTGTTTTAAGTACGATAGAAAAATTAAATAGTTAGTTGTGGTATGTCGTATTGCCATATGTATGAAATATTATTGGTTGTCAATTTCATGCACGAAGGTAATCGAATGGACCTTCGAGGGTCGACCGGTTTAACTCGGAGTGGAGGTAATACCCACCACTTCTTGTGTACTATAATGAACATGTTAATTGATAGTTAATGCATGAGAGATCAAATGAAGTAGAATATACTATAAGAATACAGATAAAGACCTTTGTGACAAAATTAAGAATTATATGACAAGTGTAAATTTTATGAGATTTGTAAATTAAATGATAAGTCGTTTATCTCTAAATATCTGTAAAAACTCAGTTAATGAAATTATATATATGAGATTCAATTTCAAAGTGAATTTGATGGCTGACAAATTGTATGATGTTATTGAGGATGTTGTAAAGAATTAAAGCATGATGAACTACCTCTATTCGATTGGTGCTTACATTCATGGTTATGGACATGACTCAAATGGGATGAGTAGAAAATATGTACATAAGCTGATTCCTACTTTATAGGTTTAAAACTGAATTACATCCTGGACATTATTAAAGGTCTCTTCAAGTTCATTCTAGTCAGGTTGGTAATTCCGCTCGTATTCGGTTCCTCTACTTCGGTGAGGGTAATTCTGCCCGTATTCGGTTCCTCTACTTCGGTGAGGGTAATCTCGCCCGTATTCGGTTCCTCTACTTCGGTTAGGGTAATTCCGCCCGTATTCGGTTCCTCTACTTCGGTGAGGGTAATTCCACCCGTATTCGGTTCCTCTACTTCGGAGAGGGTAATCTCGCCCGCACACATGTTCCTATGCTTCGGCTAAGGTAATTCCTTACCGTTACAGTTACAGGTTCCTATGCTTCAGCTTGGGTAATTCCTTACCGTTACAGTTATAGGTTCCTATGCTTCGGATAGGGTAATTCCTTATCATTACAGTTATAGGTTCCTATGCTTCGGCTAGGGTAATTCCTTACCGTTACAGTTACAGAATCCTATGCTTCGGCTAGGGTAATTCCTTATCATTACAATTACAAGTTCGTATGCTTCGGCTAGGGTAATTCCTTACCGTTACAGTTACGGGTTCCTATGCTGCAGCTAAGGTAATTTCGCCGGATTTAAGGTATTCCCTTGGGATGATACCCATGCCCCTTTAATGCCCTTATAGACGCATCTTAGAATTGTATACTGAGTATATTTGGAGGATAGATAAGAATTAAAAATGACCATTATTGATGCTTGAATCATGTGCGCGTGAAATAAAATGTTTACCACATTGATACAGTTTAGCACTGTTGGGACACACTAAACTCCCTAGTTTAATTTAATTATCCACTATTCTAATTCTATGGACTATAGGCTTTACGTCGGATACACAACGATTGAATAAAGAACAATTTTGTTATCTTCAAATATAACGTTACACTGAAATAATAAATCATAAATAAAGTTCGTTGTTTCCAGAAATGTCATGTTAATGTAATGTCTGCCATGTACTTGCATGTGCTTGCCGTATCATTTGGTAGTCATGTACTATTGAGCTTTCCCAAGCTCATGTTGTTTTTACCATCGCAGGTTAGATGAAATCCGTCAATGTAAAGTTACTAACATCAATTTTTTTGAGATTCTCTTGATGTTGCTTTTGGAGTACAATATCGGCATAGTTAGTGGGCAATGCATGTATGGCGTGAATTGTTTTATGTCAGAGTATGTATAATGTTTATGAGTTCCCGTTATGCGTTTACCTGACTTTTATAAGTGATAGTTTAAACTAAAATTTGTTTTACAACTTTAAAGTATTTAAAGAAAAGGATTTTATATGAGTTATTGTGTGTCACCCTTGTGACTCTAATGTGGCCTCCTAGGATCCGTGGGAACGCGTAGGCGGGTCTAGGGGGTTACAGATTACTTAAGGTGAATATGCAAGTGCATTCATTTCTTGAAAATCAACTTCACGAATGCATTTTTATATAAAAAAGTAGGCATAAGCCGATGGGTCGGATACAAGATGATTATATTAAAAATAGAAAATTTTGGATATACAAATCGTGTCAACTTTAACAATTTTGTTAAATTCAGTGTTTAAAGTTAGTTTAGGGTTTAATGTTGAAGGGTTTAAGTGGTAGGGTTTAGAATTTAGGATTTAATGATAGAGATTAAGATTTAGAGTTTAGGGATTAATTAGTGTTAGAGATTTAGTTTTTAAAGTAGAACCGTGTATTTTTTACACATATTGTGTATCAAAATATATAATTAATAATGAAAAATACTTTGATACACAAACTTGTTAGTTTTAGTTTAGTAAAAAAGAACTTGTTAGTTTTAGGGTTCATGAGTCTAGTTTAGGTTTTAAAGTTTAGGGGGTTAGATTGTAGCATTTAGGATATAGGTTTTAGGGTTATGATTTAGGGTTTAGATGTTAGGTTTTAAGGATTTTAGGTTATAAATTTAAGTTTTAGATTTTATAATTTAAATAAGAAGTGTTGTGTATTTTTTAATACAATTTGTATATCAAAATATAATTCATTAATAAACATTGCAAATGTAAAATGATTCCCTAAATTACTTTTGCTAAATCACTTTCAATTTTCAAAAGCATATTTTTGTTCCCTAAAAATGTTTGAAAATTAGCTCATGATCATATATATTCTCTACTAGTGTTTCATGTTTTCCTATAATTTCTATTTTTATGTTAGTTTAGTTAAATCAATCTTTTTAATTCAAATCTGTCCATTTAGGTTTAAAACTGACCATTCAAATTGGTTTTTAATCACTGATATCTAAACCATTGACCTACTAATTCAGATCGGTACTATAGAGACCCGTTATGCGGGTGATCATCCCAACCTAATTTATTCTATTCACAACACCAAGATTCAAACTTCTAACCTTAAGAGATCTAGTGACCCCTATTGCTTATTATTATGGACAGTGTGGGAAACATAACATCGAGAAGGAGGCTGAGAAGTTGGAACCATGCGCATACACAACACAACTTCGGAGAGTTCCGGTCTCCTAACGTTGCTGCACCGTGATGGAGAAAAAGGTGAAGAATCCAGCCTGCTTTTGCGCAGTTCTATTATCTCAAACAACATACAACGCCGGAGTGAGGCTAGAAATCGCAGTGACCATTCCAAAACACTACAACATTGCTGATCACCCTGTTGATTACCAGTGTGGAGGTACAACCTTTCATTTAAGTAGATAATTAATGCTTTAACGGTGTCTGTTTCGATATTCTGATGAAGCAATTGTTTGTTTCTTGCAGCTTTCACTCTGGTTTAAATGACCACCATACTATATGAAAAGTCGCGATTTGATCACCTTACTTTTTTTCTAAGAAATAAAATCACCATACTATTAAATTGGATGCAATTTGACCACCAGCCGTTAGAGGTTAACGACAGGGTGACATGACAGTTAAAAAAATAGGGATATAATTACACATTTGGTCCTCATTACATATACACTCTATCAATTTGGTCCTAATTTTAATTAAATTAAATAAATTAATTATTTAATTAAGTGGCGACACAACCTTATTGGAGGAATTTAATTATTTATATTTTATTTAATAATTTAATTTTTCTCCTACAATCATCTTGTGACACATGTCACTAGATTGGAGGAAGAAAATAAAAGAAAGGAGCATCCTGCTCCTAGTGGGATTTAAACTAGGATTGCCTTGGATGGAGACATACGCGCTTACCACTAGGCCAAGTGGATCTTTATGATGTATGGTACAAAACCTAATATATATATCTTCGTTTGCCGCTCATGCCAGAAAAAAAGAAATAAATATGAATTAAGGAGACTCGAACATGACACCTTTGAGATGCATAAAAACATCTGAACCGCTGAAATAAATCCAATAATTAAATTATTAATAATTTTAACTTTAATTAAATAATTATATTAAAAATTAATTTTTTTAAAATTATATAAAAAATTTATTTAACGAATCTAAATTCACGAACATAATTGAAATGAATTGATATAACTTTATGATTATATTAAAAATGTTAAAATTTATTTAATGAATCTAAACTCACGAACATAATTTAAATGAATTGATATTAAAAAATTATTTGAAAATAATATTCAAATTTAATTTAACGAATCTAAACTCACGAACATAATTTAAATTAGATTTATTTGAGTGGTTCAGATGTTTTTATGCATCTCAAAAGTGTCAAGTTTGAATTCCATTAATCCACATTTATCCCAATAGTGAATCGTATCGAAACGGGCTCTTCCCGTTTCGATACGGGTTTGAGTGTTGTTCCGAAATAGGGTGACCCTGTATCGAAACGAGTCTGGTACCGAAACAATTCGATAGCGTTTTGAAACGATCGTTCTGATATGCCAAGTGGCGTATCGAAACACGATCGCGCAGATTACCTTAAATGGCGATGACTACCAGATTTGTTGATTAATTTTATTTAATTAAATAAAAATAGGACCAAATTGATATAATAGGTAACTAACAACGATCAAATGTGTAATTGTACAAATTTCCGTTAACTGCCATGTCACCTCTTTCGTTAGATTTTAACGGCTGGTGGTCAAAATATAAGCATTTTAAAAGTTTGTTGGTCTGATTGACGAGTTGCTTAGTTGGATGGTAAAAATAGGACCGCCCTCAAAGTTTGGTGGTCACCTGAGTAGTTTACTCTTATTTTTATGGATATTCTTAATCATGTGTATAGATATTTACCCGAATCAAATCCGATCCAATCCCACCTAAAAATAAGTCTAACTTAAAACCATGAACATTAACCATTTGTATCATTTAGCATTGAGCCGCCTTATTTTGTAATCTCATTTTGAGATTGCAATTTTAATAATAAAATTTTGGAAAAGGACATAATGGCGGTCACTTTGTTCATCGAAAACTTACCGGGACAATGCACTTGAAAGGGCTATGGTTTGCCTTTGGAAGACATGGAGACGTGGTGGATGCCTACATGGCAAGAAAACTCAGTAGTGGGGGAAGACGATTTGGATTCGTTAGATACAAGACGATGGAAGACGTAGAAATGTCGATAGAGAGGCTAAATGGATTCATATTACATGGGAAGAAGATATATGTAACACTGGCAAGATTCAACGAAAGATCAACTACAAGGAAGAATATGAGGGAAGAGAATGGTAGGCCAGTCAAAACGAACACTAATACGAAAGCAAAACTAGATAAAGAAGAACGAAGACCAGAAAACATTACAACAAGGTTCAATCAAAGGAAAATGGAGAGTGGAGAAGGAAGCAAAAGCAAGCTCAGAAAGTGCATGAGCCATGTTGAAAAGAAGAAACTATGCAAGTTCAAGAAATGTATGGTCAGAAGGATGGATTCTTCCTGTAGTGTGAGGAGCATCATGCTGCCCTTAGGCAGATGGAGTTTCAGCGAGATTAGTGTGAAAAGGATGGGCGGAAATTTGTTTCTCCTCTCGATTAATGATGAAGACCTTTTTATCATGCTGGATGACGTGAATTGGTCTTATCTGATGGAAATTTTCGAAGAAATTATGCCTTGGTCATAATCCATTAAACAAAATTAAAGATTAACTTGGCTTGAAGTGTTTGGTCTTCCTCCGCACTTCTGGAACCATGAAACTCTAGAAAGGTTAGCATCTCTTTGGGATAAATTTGAAGTTGTTGGTGAGAATTTCAACCAAGTCTATGACTGCGAGAAAGTAACCATTCATATTGGGGTAAATTTAGCATTATGCGACCTCCAAAGAAAGAAGAAAGAACGAGCAAGCGGAAGAGGAAAAAAGAGATCGAAGGGGATTGCGTCTTTGGAGCTATCAGAACGATCGCTCTTTGACTCTGATCTTGTGACTAGGTGGGATTATCTAACTAGGGAGGCTAGGAAGGCGTTAAAAATGGGCAATAAATTGGGGATTCATATTGAACGTAATGAAGACCACACTATAAGAAACATTGCGAAAGAAAAAGGGGAGGCAATAAAGTGAACTCTCATTAGAATTGAAAGAGGTTAGGGTCTGAGGAAAAATCTAGGTGGCTAGATTGATAGTTGTACCCAGAAAGCCGAAATGAGTCAGCTACAAGAACATAAATACAACGGCTGGTGGAGTTTGAGGTTAGTTAGATGTGGTATGTCGCTAATATTGACTTTGTTAGGTGTGCAATCCTTTATTGTTGGTTGTCAAAGTGTTTTTAGTACGATAGAAAAATTAAATAGTTAGATGTGGTATGTCATCTTGCCATATGTATGAAATATTATTGGTTGTCAATTTCATGCACGAGGGTAATCGAATGGAGCTTCGAGGGTCGACCGGTTTAACTCGGAGTCGAGGTAATACCCTCCACTTCTTGTGTACTATAATGAACATGTTAATTGATAGTTAATGCATGAGAGATCAAATGAAGTAGAATATACTATAAAATTATTGATAAGGACCTTTGTGAACAAATTTAGAATTATATGACACGTATAATTTTTTTGAGATCTGTAAATTAAATGATAAGTCGTTTATCTCTAAATATCTGTTAAACCTCAGTTAATGAAATTATATATATGAGATTCAATTTCAAAGTGAATTTGATGGCAGACAAATTGTATGGTGTT
Source organism: Hibiscus trionum (assembly GCA_030270665.1). Taxonomy (NCBI): domain Eukaryota; kingdom Viridiplantae; phylum Streptophyta; class Magnoliopsida; order Malvales; family Malvaceae; genus Hibiscus; species Hibiscus trionum. Next base: position 71,244,486 of record BSYR01000026.1, on the reverse strand, counting down.
AGTGAGGATGTGGTAAAGAATTAAAGAATGATGAACTACCTCTATTTGATTGGTGCTTACATTCATGGTTATGGACATGATTCAAATGGGATGAGTAGAAAATATGTACATAAGTTGATTCCTACTTTATAGATTTAAAACTGAATTACATCCTAGACATTATTAAAGGTCTCTTCAAGTTCAGTCTAGTCAAGTTGGTAATTCTGCCCGTATTCGGTTCCTCTACTTCAGTGAGGGTAATTCCGCCCGTATTCGGTTCCTCTACTTCGGTGAGCGTAATCCTGCCCGTATTCGGTTCCTCTACTCCGGTGAGGGCAATTCTGCCCGTATTCGGTTCCTCTACTTCGGTGAGGGTAATCCCGCCCGCACACATGTTCCTATGCTTCGGCTTGGGTAATTCCTTACCGTTACAGTTACAGGCTCCTATGGTTCGGCTAGGGAAATTCCTTATCATTACAGTTACAGGTTCCTATGCTTCGGCTAGGGTAATTCCTTACCGTTACAGGTTCCTATGCTTCGGCTAGGGTAATTCCTTATCATTACAGTTACAGGTTCCTATGCTTCGGCTAGGGTAATTCCTTACCGTTACAGTTACAGGTTCCTGTGCTGCAGCTAAAGTAATTTTGCCAGATTTAAGGTATTCCGTTGGGATGAAACCCATGCCCCTTTAATGCCCTTATAGACGCATCTCAGAATTGTGTATTAGAGTAGATTTGGAGAATAGATAAGAATTAAAAATGAGCATTATTGATGCTTGAATTATGTGCGCTTGAAATAAAATTTTTACCTCATTGATACAGTTTAGCATTGTTGGGACACACTAAACCCCCTAGTTTAATTTGATTATCCACCATTCTAATTTTATGGACTATAGGCTTTACGCCGGATACACAACGGTTGAATAAAGAACAATTTTTTTATCTTCAAATATCACGTTACACTGAAAAAATAAATTGTAAATAAAGTTCGTTGTTGCCTGAAATGTCATGTAATTGTAATGCATGCCATGTACATGCATGTGCTTACCGTATCATTTGGTAGTCCTCTACTACTGAGCTTTCCAAAGCTCATGTTGTTTTTACCATCGTAGGTTAGATGAAATCCGTCATAGTAAAGTTACTAACATCATTTTTTGGGATTCTCTCGATGTTGCTTTTGGAGTACAATATCGACATAGTTAGTGGGCAATGCATGTATGACATGAATTGTTTTATGTCAGAGTATGTATAATGTTTATGAGTTCCCGTTATGCGTTTACGTGACTTTCATAAAAGATAGTTTAAACTGAAATTTGTTTTACAGCTTTAAAGTATTTAAAGAAATGGATTTTATATGAGTTATTGTGTGTAACCCCCTCGTCCTGGTCTGGCTGGATGACCGGTCCAAGTGGGCTACACGGGGAAAACCGAGCGAAAACCAATCTAGGTTCCCCCTCGGTTAGCAACCCTATTTTTTTTCTAGATGCCTGTAATAAATCCTATGTGATGGGACATGCAGCGAACAAAAACGGATACAAAACCCACAAAAATGCAATTAAACAACCAAATTTTCCCTTTTAAGCAGGACGTATCGATACACCTACATAGGGTATCGATACGCCTTGACCAAAGTCAAACCTCTCAGTCAACTCAGGGAAGACCGTATCGATACACCCTTGAGCGTGTCGATACGCTCCTCACGGTCAACATTTAGAGGTCAACGAGATGGAACCGTACCGATACGCTACAACCCCGTATCGATACGACCTAAACCCCACCAACTCCTGAATTTTAGAGAGTTGGGACCGTATCGATACACCCTTGTGTATCGATACGCTTAGCCTGACTTGAATTTCAGAGAGTTGATACCGTATCGATACACCCCAGTGTATCGATACGCTCAGCCAAAACTGGGTTCTGCAGGCAAGACCGTATCGATACACCCTTGAGAGTATCGATACGCCCTGCTTTGCAATACTCTAATTTCATCAAAAACACATAAGGCTCACACTCTAAATGCATAACAAAACCTCCCTAGACACATCCAAGCATTCCTACCACCTCTATTAACAAAAATTTAGTCATACAAGACACCAACATGAACGAACATCATTCACAAGACATGGTTTACAAATCCATCAACATAAGGCATTAACAACATATTATAAAGAACATGCCATCAAAACAACCTTAATCATTTAAAAGCCATACATATTAAGACATATTTACACAAGCAACATCTCAAGCTTAATTACAATTTTCTAAACTCTATACCCCATTGTCTAGGCAATTTATCAAAACACAAACCATACTTGTAACTAGCTTGAGAACTCCAAAAGCTCTTTCCTCACCCGCTTGCCTTCCGAACTCTAACGATCTGCACGTTGGAAACAAAGAGAGCGTAAGCCAAATAGCTTAGTGAGAGAGACTCTACAATTCAAAACGCACAGTTTTTCCAAAACACGTTTATATATAAGAAGACAATGAATGCACAAGAATCAATCTCAATAACAACAACACACATGGTTTGCACAAGCACAACCAACATACAAGTACGGTGGGACTACACATCACCGTTTCAACTAGTGAGTTTCCAATGGGACTACACATCAAAGGAATACCCAACCAGTGACTACCGGTGGGACTACACATCACCAGAGTCTTATACTTTTGCTACCGGCGGGACTACACATCACCGGAGCAACGACAACCATCACGTGAGGCACAACTAAACTCAACTACACAATTAACCACTCAAATGCACTTAAAGCTCATGAATTATAAACATTCATCATCCCACAACAACATGAGAGTAGAGAGGCTTACACACGGGTTTAGGTGACCCTTCAAGGTCCCACCCAACCCCAAGATAATCCATATCGAGCACAATGCATAATTCAACAATTCTACTCACCGTTGCTACCCAAAAGAAGATCGAAGACCAAGCTCACAACTCCGAAATCCTCAATTTGTCCTAGAAGCTTCACCAACAAACTTTCTTGTTTCTACACATTCCAACACAATTTAAATAACCTCAAATCAGTTCATATTCCAAAATAACCAACACGATTACATACCAAGCACACAACATCAAAAATCCATAATCTCGAGCAGCCCTTAAACACCCCTCAAACCAATGATTCCAAACTTTAATTTACTCCCCAAAGCCTCCAAAACAACACTTACATATAGCCTAATCATCAGTCATCAAAATTTCACCTAAAACATCCCCAAAACTCAACTTAAAACCTCTCAAAAACCTCATTTTTCCCCAAATCCGAAAATTCCATAAAACGTTGTAAAAATCGATTTTGTTGATCCTTTTTGAGTGTAGACAACTCATATAACTTAAACAAATAGAAAGCTTGATTAAAGACATTAAAAACAACATATTTGAATCCAAAACCCTCCAAACCTCAAATCTCAAAACATGTATAAAAATGAAAACAAATGGTATCATCTTGTAGAGAATAACAAGGACAAGTCAAAAACGTCCTTACCTTTGAAAAATCTTCAAAAACGGATGAGTTATGGAATGAAATAGTATCTCTAAAGGGAGAGAGATTTTTGACGTTGGAATGAAATGGAAGAGAAGTGAAGAAGATGATGACTCCCCTTATTTTATATTTGTTTAAAATTTTAATGTTCTATGACCAAAATGTCCTCAAAGAAAAAGGGAAACCACAATAGTGCCATCCATGGCTTTTGGGCTCAATTTAAAATTAGTCCAAATCTTAAAACCCGAGGCCCAAACCATTACTTCATTAATTAAAGTATTAAAATCGAAACCCGAGACAATACTAAAATATTATTTTCACCTAGCCCCTAAACCGGGGCGTTACATTGTGGGTCACCATTGTGACCCTAATGTGGCCTCCTAGGATCCGTGGGAACGCATAGGCGGGTCTAGGGGGTTACAGATTACTTAAGGTGAATATGCAAGTGCATTCATTTCTTGAAAATCAACTTCACGAATGCATTTTTATATAAAAAAGTAGGCATAGGCCAATGGGTCGGATACAAGATGATTATATTAAAAAGAGAAAATTTTGGATATACAAATCGTGTCAACTTTAACAATTTTGTTAAATTCAGTGTTTAAAGTTAGTGCCCAACGGTCACCTGTTTCGAAACGGGGTTGACCGTTCCAAAACACGGGTTCGTTTCGAGACTTGTATCAAAACAGGGCCTTCTAGTGGCCAAACCGTTTCGATACGGTCACCAGCCGTTTCGAAACACCAAGGCCATTACAGGCCCCCGTTTCGAAACGCCTGTGAGTGTATCGATACGGGTTGCCCAGAAGCTGCAGATTATGCTAGTTTAACATACATTTAACCACCCTAACACATCCTAATGACTTTCTATTCATGCCAAAAAGTCACCATACATATAAGGTACATGTTTGCAACATCAAAACACGTTCATGGCATCAATCATGGAATTCCACAAGTCTATAGGCATGCAACCTAATATCCAAAACCAAACAACCATCAAAACACCAAAACAAGCATCAAAATGGCCATTTACAATTCCAAACCATCAAGGGCATCATGCCACAATTAGGGAGTCCAAAACATCTCCCAAAACACAACCTAGGTTCCTATTGCCAAAATATCAAAAGCTAATAGTGTTATGAAAAAGTCACCATACACGAGCTTAGCTTTCCCTTGGATTCCTAGCCTCCTTGTTGCCCTCAAACACTTCAATTATCTACATTATTGGTTCAAGAGAGAGAGCGTAAGCACAATTGCTTAGTGAGGCATGCTCTAAAGAAACAACACAATAATGCTTTATATAAAACACTTTTAATAAAACCTTCCATTATATAAACATCATTATTTATACAACCTTGCATACATAAACAAGCATCTCACGCTTCATTAAAATCAACATGTCATATTGGCTTTCAAGTGATCATCCATAACAATTTACAACATAAAACACAATCGGATACGCGGATTACAAGCGTTGTCCCATACACTTCATACACACTACCGAACACACAAGGTGGAGTTTACCGGTACAATCACAACCCCTCAACACCCGTGATGGAGTTTAACGGTACAATCACAACCCCTCAACATCACTCATCGTTAGTTGTATAACACCACTAACGAGAACACGAGACACACAACACAAGATCCACACATGGACTTTTAACCACCATTGTGATCTTACCTTTCTCGTTAGTGTACTTGGATGGAGTTTACGGTACAATCACAACCCCTCAACATCCAAGGCGACTTAATTCACGGTGCACCCAATCCTATAGCCGGCTAACTATATCCGATTCAAGTACTTTTAAACCAACACATCACTTGCCAATATACATCATTTATCATCAACAATTCACTGTTTTAAAGCATTAAACAAAGCTATTTAACATCATGCATCACTATGCATCAAAACCACATTTACAACATATCAAACCAAGGATCTCTTACCTTGAGCATCCTTCAACATATGTCTTTCAAAACCAACATTAACCATGCTAAAACATGCTTTCAAAACAGAATTCAAACATGCAATTTATAAACAAATGCATCGAACCACTCCATGGCTCATCCAAGAGAGTTTTTCCGAAAACTTACTCTTGAGCTTAGTTAAGTTGCTTAGACTTAAACTAAGCTCCCAAAACCTTCAAACATTTGTTTCAAAGCTGGAAACCCAACTTCACTCACCAATTCCGTTTCGCAAGCTTGCCGAAACGCCGATCAAGCCTCCGGATCAACACCACAAGTGTCCGAAGATGTCTCCCCTGTTTTAAACACATCAAAGCAGAGGATTAATGCATCATCATGCATTAAAATCTTCAGCCGTCACACCTAACCTCGCTGCTCTAACCAATTCTAACATTTTGGCTACCAAACACAACCGAAATCACCTCTAAACTTTTCCAAAACATAACCCAGCCAAGATCCATCACTTCTAACCATTTCTAAACATCAATTAACATCCAAAATGAACCTAAACTCGACCTTATACCTCCAGCTATAACAGAATACCAAGATCACCCCAAAAACAACCATTTTCATAAGCAAAAACTTAGGAAACACAACCTATTCGGGATTGCATTGATCAAACCTCATTTACACATCATTATACATCCAAAATACATTTAAAAATCATCTCAAAACAGAGCCCAAACATTCACAACGAAATTCTTCAAGATTTCCTCCAAATCTTGAGTTTTAAGCCAAAATCAAGTTCATATCATTAAAACCATTTATAAAACTTAAATTAAGGATTAATAACTTGGGAATTTCAGTCAAGAACTGAGTATTTAGAGGAGAATAACATCCTTACCTCTAAATGTTGATTTCTCCTTGATTAGAGCAAATTTTCTTGAAAATCCAATAAGCAAATCAAAAGGATTTGATGTAGAAAGGATTAAGAATTAATTGATGATTGAAACCTCACCAATTGGAGTGAAAATCAATGGAAAAGTTGCTGGAGAAAAGTGTTTGGATGAGAGAATTTTGAGAGAAAAAGAGATGAGAAAGTTTTAAGAAAAGTTAGTTATGAAAATCTAAAAATGGTTTCCCACCTTTCATTTAATTAATTATACATTAATTAAATCACTTAAATCTAAGAAAAATCTGGAGAAATCATCCTTGGGTAAATTAGCTCCTTAAAGATTAAAAGTTTCAATCCTTACAAAACAGTCACCACTGAACTTTTCAAAAATCGCATTTAGTCACTATTTCAAAATGTTGCATTTCCAAACCTTATTTTGTAAAATTGATTCCACCACTCTCTTATATATATATTAAAAGAGGATTTTTAGATATTTTTCCATATTTTTAAAGCATCCCGAACTAGGCTTTCCCTAAAACCTCCTTTTATATTCGAACCGAAAATCAGACCGGCCCGGTTCAGACCCTAAACTTCCAAGCCCAAAATTGGGGTGTTACAGTTTAGATGTTAGGTTTTAAGGATTTTAGGTTATAAATTTATGTTTTAGATTTTATAGTTTAAATAAGAAGTGCTGTGTATTTTTTATACAATTTGTATATCAAAATATAATTCATTAATAAATATTGCAAATGTAAAATGATTCCCTAAATTACTTTTGCTAAATCACTTTCAATTTTCAAAAGCATATTTTTGTTCCCTAAAAATGTTTGAAAATTAGCTTATGATCATATATATTCTCTACTAGTATTTCATGTTTTCCTGTAATTTCTATTTTTATGTTAGTTTAGTTAAATCAATCTTTTTAATTCAAATCTGACGATTTAAGTTTAAAACCGACCATTTAAATTGTTTTTTAATCACCAATATCTAAATCATTGACTGACTAATTCTGATCGGTACTATAGAGACCCGTTATGCGGGCGATCATCCCAACCTAATTTATTCTATTCACAACACCAAGATTCAAACTTCTGACCTTACTTAAGAGATCTAGTGACCCCTATTGCTTATTATTACGGACAGTGTGGGAAACATGACATCGAGAAGGAGGCTGAGAAGTTGGAACCATGTGCATACACAGCACAGCATCGGAGTGTCCCGGTCTCCTAACGTTGCTACACCCTGATGGAGAAAAAGGTGAAGAATCCAGCCTGCCTTTGCGCAGTTCTGTTATCTCAAACAGCATACAACGCCGGAGTGAGGCCAGAAATCGCAGTGACCATTCCAAAACGCTGCAACATTGCCGACATTCGCTGTAACGTCCAGCAGTTTAAGTTAAATAAAATCTGCTGATGTATCTTTCAATAAGAAGTAAAATGTGAAGTTGTATGTTTGAACAATAAGTAAAATGTGTAGCTGTTTCTTTGAGTAATAATATATCAAAGGTTACTTTTCTTTGCAAATCATCTTCTCCTTTTTGTTCAAATAGTAAGTCCCTAGTAGTTTCAAGACTACATAAATTAAGTATTCACCCCATTTTTTCCTTTAAATATGTCCTAGTGCAATAGAAGCTGAATAATTTGAAACTAATTAATGCAAGATGATGTGGAGGAATAGTCCATGGATCAGAAAACGCAAAACTTGGGATCATATTTGAAATTATGAACTTTGTTTTCTATTTGGAGACTCAAGTTTGTAGCTGAATGCCCACAGAATTTCTATTTGAAATTCTTTTCAATTCAAAAAGAGGGGGTGTGAGCTACAATAGACTCAAGTTTGTAGTCTCTTTTTTATTTCAAATATATAAACACAATTTTGTCTAATCGATGCTATCCATAGGCTCGATAATGCAGAATATCACTTGAAGTTCATGTTTGTCCCCCTCTAATGCTTCATCACGATTCCGTCTTGGATCATTCACACATTCAATTTCCCCCATATTTTCTTTTAGATTTTCTGGAGTTATATCCGATATTCATGTCTTTGTATGCATCTATCATGAGTGTTGGCAAAATTCCCACAGAGCATAATTAAGTACACTTGTACTAGCTATCTACAAGCTTATTTTTCAATAGTAATAAGGTTGATCAGGCTGTAAGGTTCATAAACATGACTGATAAGAGCCAGATTACATGAAAATTTGAGCATAAAAGACAATTCTTAGAACTCGGATATATGTACCTTACAGCATTGGGAAGACAATTTTGCATTGTTCCGGACTGAGATGTTAGTTTTTTTTTGCTCGGCAAATATGATTTTATTAAAATTAAAGGGTCCAAAAACCCTTCTACCTAAGTTGTGAGCCTCGTTAAAAACCTTCCTAATCCTAAATGAAGGAAAAGAGTACAACACAACTAGGTATGAGTACAACAACAAAAAACAGCAAAACCACTTTACTATACTGATCGAATGCTTCTTCCCACCCAGGCAGTGACGCCTATGAATTTTGGTTCTCAACACCTTTACTTATTCGAACCCAGTTCCCACTTAGCTTTGAACAACTCAAATCGATACCTTCCTCCCTTGCTAAGTGGTCCGCCAATCCGTACATAGCTCTTGGTGCGAACACGAACAGCACCGGTAAAAAATTTCGGGGAGATTCAGATTCAACAATGACGGTCGTCTAGCCTAACCAATCTTCATTGACTAATATCTACCAGACTTTACTTATTCGCCATAGTTTAAGCAGCCCCTCCAACATGATTGCCACGTTATAACACATTGCAAATCGTCGATGCCAATGACTCAGCAACACCATTGTTCTCTATTTATCAAGAATTACACTTGAAGAACACAACCCAACACCCAGCTTCAAATCTAAGCAGAACCAGAAAAAAGTCATTCAATCTTCCATCACTCGCCTACATATACTTCAAACAAACACCTCAACAAACTAATAAAGTTGAACCATCTATTGCACCAGACAATACCTTAAGGGGCCAATTAGAGAATGGCATAACTCACCACCAGCTAGCAACAACTAGACTCCACAATCAAAACACCAAAAAACCAGGCAAGTGCTAAACAAATGGTGCGTTACCTACACCTCTTCTCCACTAAGTCCCCAACTACTTTGTAAATTCACAACCAAGCTAGATTAAACAATGAATTGCAGTGTCTAAGCATAAACATATAAAGGAGAACTGATTGAATACTAACCAGATCCACCACAGGTAACTGGTAGTGATGACTTCCATCCTTTTCCACCTCACCATAATAATAATTTTCTCTCATTGTTACCTTTAGATCATATCCCTATGCTATTATGGAACTAACACTTTCACGAGATAGCAGACAAAACCCAAGACAACAACCACATTCAATCTTTGTGCCACTACTTCTTTTCCCAAAAAGTTCCAATTATTATGACCGCTCCATTTTAGTACCTCCTCTTGCTTAGAACCCTCTGTGGTTATAAGTGAGTCCACACCGCTCACTTCAATTTTTATCAGCGTTGGAATCTCTCGCCATTGACAAGAACCTCATTGTGACAAATGTTGAACGAACGATACTGCCAGCTTAAATCTCGCTGTTGGTCTGCTCCAATTCTATCAGATGTGCTAAATCTTTGATTGCTTCCTGTTCGTTACCTCTGAACTGAAGGCCCACAGTTTTTCCCAGAGCCATTGTCTTCTTTGCTTCCTTAGTATAGTAATCCCAACGTGCTTGCATGTCCGAATCTGACAAGGACCTGCCTTCCAATTCCGTTTTCTCCTCTTCCCCCCTTTTTTTCTTGAATCTCCGTTGGGCTCTGTCCCTTTTCTTACGTTCAGCTTCCGTTAAAGCTTTGTCCTGATAATCCTGCAGTGACCCGTATCTTCTGTTCTTAACAAATATCGATTTAGGTTGAAATTCTAGTAAAGAAAAAGTTTGCTCATCTTCCTTGTCTTGATCTAATGGAGACTGAACGGCACCGCTACACTCAACTCCTTCTTTTGACAGGTTTGGAGGATTATTCAACTCATCCACTCTTTCGGCCCAAGATAAACACTTACCCGAATTTTTCAACATGAAGGAGTCTCCCACCATCTCCACTTCGGATTCATCATGGGTTGTAAATTGGTTTAATTCATTTTTTTTGAAACCCATATCCATTAAGTCTACAGTAGCTCTTGTGGTACACTGATTCTCCGAATCCATAAGCCCAGTCTCAATTTCCACCTCTTTAGTTATTTCTTCATTAACCGTATGGCCCACAACATTCGCACAATTTGGCTCAATTTTAGAAGGTAACGACTCCCTTATATTTAACTGTTCTAGATTGTCCCCTGAGTCAGCCTGAGTATTTACTTGAGCCGGATTAGGATCAATAGCGTACTCCTCGAGCCGGTCACCCAATAACTCAAATTCCCCAACATATCTAACTTCCTCCCTAGAAAAGCTTGAATCATAATTGTGTTTATGCTTTCCATAAGAAACAGCATTGATTGCTTCATCTTCTCCAAGACCAACTTTCTCTGACATACCTCTTGAGTTTTCCTTCTCCGGTTTTGAAGATGATTCCGACGAGTCCACTTCTTCTTCCGATATAGCCTGCTTCTCCGCTGACTTCTTTTTACCCTCACCACCTTGATGATACTCACTATGGACAGATTTCACCACAAAACCTTCTGACACTTGAACTTTGTATATCTCTGATCCGACTTCAATTTCTATCACCTCATCAATCTTATTAATTTGGATCGTTGATACTAATATGGATATTTTTTCACATCCCTGCGATTGATTCAAATTTTCCCCAATTGCAATGAATTGGCCCCATAATTCTGCTATTCGTTTGAAAGTGATTTGATTCCAACAGTGAAGGGGAATACCTGAAACTTCTACCCAGGTAATTCTCTCAAGTTGTTTAAAAGATTCTGACCAACGTTCAACCTCCGAGAAGATCTCCTTCAGCAAAGACCATCCTTGTTTTTCCAGCATATTGACTAGTTCCTCATCCTGAAAATAAATTAGGAATTTACGATCTCCTAGATGTTTAACTTCAGCATCACCAAGGCCCCATTGATGCAATCTGTCCAACACGTTGGCCAGGCCGCATACTGTAGCCATAGTGCCAATCAAACTATTGCTTAGCTTCCACAAAGATTCCTCGATAACATAGCCCTGAATCTTCCTAGTCTTCTCTTCTCTGACCAATAGATCCGTGTGTATGCTGCACTCCCCTGGTTCCGTCTTGCTATCAACAATATTTCCTACTTTATGACCCTCAATCGAAACTGATTTTTCCTTTACATCCACCTTATCGGTTCGTACTTTCCGCCAATACTCTGAACATCCATTATGCTTTGCAAAAGACACTGTCAATCTGAAACCGTACAGACGAAATCCATTTAATCTCTCTATAGCTCTATTCACATCTTGTCTGTTGGAAAATCTCACAAAACCAAAACGTTTCCCCGATCTGTCTACTTTGTTTGGGATGAAGGAATCCACTATATCGCCATGTCTCAAGCAAAGAGAATACTCGTGTTGGAAAAAATGGACTGCAAAACAGCACGTTAGTACTGACTGGAAAATAAAATAAAAACAGAAGTGATCAACGAAACCGTGTCGTTCTCATTTGGATCATCATCTTCCCCCCTCCTTTTTCAACTGTCAAATAAAATGTCCAAGAACATCAAAACCATTTCGAATAGATGCGTGTTTAAACCCTACCTGACCCAACAACATTCGAAATCAAGAATCGAAACCATCAAAATCAACAATGTTGTTATCATTCATACGAATTCAAGGTGTCGCATGACATTAAAAAATTTTGGAGAATTTTTTTTCTTTTAAATTTAATATAAAATAATGTTTAAAATTCGGGTCCACTCATAATCTAGACAGTTAAAAAACCTTCTCATTCCGCTGCAAGGCAATTAGATTAAAATCTTGAAAGAAAATAAAATCTTTCAAAAGACTTTTGAATAAAATAATTTGTAAGAAGAGTTAAATTGTTGAATAAAGACGTAATAAGTGATTAGTTTAATTGCGTTGCAATGAATTGAGATGTTTTTTTTTTTGCTTGCAACGCTATCGGCTGCCCTTATCGATTCAACTAAAGTGAAGCTGAAGAGTAGTTATCGATGGCAACCTTTTCAAACATACGTTACCATTTCGAAACAATTCGTGGTCCGAGCTATCGGAATAAGATTTCGAGCATCACTCAACGATTGCAATACAATCATGCAACACTTGTCCTACCGTGTAAATCTCAAATTCCAGTACTTGATCATATTCTGCAGCTATATGTATTGGATTAATCATCTGATCTTTCTTTCAGGGAGAACACGGTGCAACTATATGTATATATACATGTAAATCTTAAATTTTTGTTCTGTTTTTTTTTTTAAGTAAAGGGTTAACTTGATTAAATTTCCCATGTTTAAGGGCCAATTTTATGGAGAATTCAATGGATGACATAACCAAAGTTAACAAGTATTTCATCCTTTTTTCTTTATAATACTCCATATAAGAGAAAGGATGAAATATGGTGGCGGAGTGCGTGTTTGGTTGCAGAGAAAATGAAAAGAATGATAAGATTTTCGGAAACAATCAATAAATTGAAAATTGGTCCAAAACAAGCAGGCAAGGTTTCGTGGTGTAGTTGGTTATCACGTCAGTCTAACACACTGAAGGTCTCCGGTTCGAGTCTGGGCGAAGCCAATGAAAATTTTTATGGCCTTTTTCTTTCCTTCTCCCTTAGGAGGAAAACGTAAAAACAACACCTTTGCCGGGGATCGAACCCGGGTAACCCGCGTGACAGGCGGGAATACTCACCGCTATACTACAACGACTTAATTGGTGATCATATTACTTGTTTTCTATATAAACATAACTATCTGTAGGGTACTATAGACATGTTCAGTTATTGGATTTTAAGATGCGATTGAGTGCTGTAATTCAAATCTTTGTGATGTAAAAATTGGTTTTAATTATTGGTTTATTCATGTAATGCTTGTATTTTCTATTTTACAATATTATTATATTTATGATAGATACCATGATTTCAGTAGGCAAAATATAAAGGTAATGGTATCATTTAATAAACAACCCTTTTTCATAAAACGTCATCCACTTACATTCCTCAGGAAAAGAACCAATGGCAATGGTAAACTAAGAATCCTTTGAATCTCATCAATCATGGCAGCCAAATTTCACTTCATTTTAATTTCAACCCTCTCAGCTTCTTTTTTAGGTATTCATTCACATTGTTTTCTTCTAAAAACAATGTTTAAGGTTACTATACATAATAACTACACAAATTATTGCATTTAATACGATGTTATTACATGTTTTAGATGAAGCCATAGTGCCAGAGTTTGCATTCAGTTGGTTGGATGACAAGGATACATTCAAAGCTGGGGAAACTGCAACAATCAAAATCAAAGTTCTGGGGAATTTTGATAGTAAAGGAAATGCCTCACTTGATAGAACAACTTTTAGCCCTTCAATCACAGTAAATGGGATGACAGGGAATAGTACTACTTACATATCTGGTCTTTTTCTAGACATCAATGCTGATCTTAGTTCTTGGCAGGGCCGGTCCTGAGATTTTGGAGGCCCAGGGCGAACTGGAAAATTAGGCCCCTAACAATAAGTCTTGAAAAAAAAATTAAATTTCAAGAGTAGGCTCTTAATAACAATATTAAAAAAATGAATTTTAAGAGTAGGCCCTAAACAAAAATTGAAATTTTTTAATTTTAAGAGTATGCCTCTAATAACAAATGTTGAGAAAATATGAGTATCTAATAACAAGTATAGAAAAAATTATATCCTAAATAACAAGTATTGAAAAATTTTGAATTTTAAGATTAGGTCCCTAAGAACAAATATTAAGAAAAATTGGGCATCAAATAACATGTATTGAAAAAAAATTGACTCTTAATAACAAATATTGAAAAAAAAATGAATTTTAAGAGTAGCCCATAATGATAAAAATATTGGAAAATTGAGCCTCTAATAATAAGTATTGAAAAAATTGGACCCCAAATAACAAGCATTGAATTTTTTTTTAAAGAGTATGTCCCTAATAACAAATATCAAGAAAAATTGGGTCTCAAATAAAAAATGTTGAAAAAAATCGGACCCCTAATAAAAAATATTGAAAAAAAATAAGAGTAAGCCCGTAATAACAAATATTGGAAAGAAGTTTGAGCCTCTAATAACAAGTATTGAAAAATTTTGGGCCCCAAATAACAAGCATTGAAAAAATTGGACCCCTAATAATAACTATTAGAGAAAATTAAACTATAATTATTTAAGTAGCAGAAACTGAAAAAAAAAGATGGGCCTTTATCTAATTTTATAACCAAATTATTATTTCGTTTACTTGTTATTTATGGCCCAAAGTGGAGGCCTCTATCTAATATTATAACTAAATTTTGGGCCTTTTTCTATTATAATTATTTAAGTAATAAAAACTAGGAAAAATGGGACCTTAGGCGGTCAACCAATTCGACTTATCTCAAGGCTGACCTTGGTTATTGGGTGTCATGTGACACCCCTTAATTAAAGATGGCTTTGCCCATCACCTAAACAGTTGAATAATCATCTCAATTGTAATGCCCTAGTTTAGGGACCGAGAGTTTATCTGTTTTGATCTAGGATTAGTCTGAGTTAAATTTTAGATTTAAAATAATGATTTTATAAAAGTTTCCATTAATTACAAAAATGTCATTAATGAATTTTGGAGTTGGGAATTTGAGTAAAAAGAAAAGTTTGAAAAGAAAGAGAAAAAATGTCATCTTCTCCAAAAGAAATTCCCCTTTTTCCACAAAACCTCTCCTAAACCCTAAACCACTATTCTATTACCTCAAATCCCTCATCCAAGCAAGATTTTTGAAGGTAATCTCTTCCTTGTTTCAGTTTTTACATATCTAGCTTGTTTTCTTTGAAAACCTACTTTTAAAAGCCATTAAAATGCATTTTAATTTGGTGTTGGGTTTGAGAAAAAAGGTATTTCTATGGGTTTTTCGTGTGGGTATTTTAATGTAATGTTTAAGGGTGTTTTTTTACTCATGCTTGGGTGTCTTAAAAATGTAAAAATGATGGCTAATAGGGTTCTTTTCCTGAGGACAAATACTATTGAGTTCCCTCCATCAAAAGAGAAACTATTGAGTTCTCTGTCTCCCCGACAGCATGATTCCGTCTCCCTGGCAGCATGATTCCGTCTCCCCGGCTGACCAAAGACCTCTTCACCTTCTCCTAGAAGAAGCAGAGAATCAAGGTATGTTTAGAGGAATTGGGGGAATTATCCCTGAGAAAACAATATCGCATTTACAATTTGCGGACGACACAATGTTGTTCCTTGGACCGGTACAAGAGTATCTTTTGAATATGAGAAGAATCTTGAGAAGCTTCGAAGCTTGTTCAGGGCTGAGCATTAACTTCGGAAAGTCTTGCATAGTTGGTATAGGCGTTGAGTCGAATCTAGTTTCCTCTCTAGCAAACGTTGTTGATTATCAAATTGGAATTCTGCCTTTATCATATCTGGGTATTCCACTGGGTGCTAACCCGAGAAAAATTGGGACTTGGGAACCGGTTATAGAGAAATTTCAATCAAAGTTGACAGGTTGGAGAAGCAATTCCATGTCTTTTGCAGGAAGAATAGTCTTAATCAATTCAATTTTATCAGCATTACCGATCTATTACATGTCCTTGTTTGAAGCCCCCAAGATGGTTATCCAGAAGATAGAAAAAATTAGAAGAAGCTTCCTATGGGGTTCTAAAAATGGGAAGAATAAGATGGCAAGAATTAGCTGGGGAAGAGTGTGTTCACCTAAGAAAATGGGCGGAGCAGGAGTTGTGAATCTCTTAGCAAAAAATAAGGCTCTATTGGCGAAATGGGGGTGGCGCTTCGCTACTAAAAAACAAGCTCTTTGGAGAAGGGATATTAGTTCGAAATACGGCACACAAGATCGTAGTCGGGCAATGAAACTTGAATGTCCACAAAGAGCGTCAATTGTCTAGAGAGCTATAGTTAACAACCTGAATTCTAAGGATATTTCTAGATGGACGGGAATTGAAGAATTTAGATGGTTAGTAGGAAATGGAAACACAATTTTGTTTTGGGAGGATATATGGTGTGCCGAGAAAGCGTTGAGGGATTTATTCCCAGATTATATAAGGTGTTATCTAGTAAAGGTGAAGTGGATGCAAAGTGGGCTGTGAATGGATCTTTGAAAGAGATCTGTTGGGCAGATTGGTTCTCTCGACCCTTACGTGACCGAGAAGTTACGCAGCTAAAGGAAATTGGGGACATGATTAAAACAGTGAAGCTTTGCCCAGAGCTGGAAGATAGAATTCTTTGGGCTCACGATAGGTCAGGGGTATTTTCAGTGAAGAAACTGTCCGAATTGCTGATCGGTGCAGATACGATTTGTCCTTCTTTTAACTTTGATAAATTGTGGAAGTTAAAAGTTCCCCCCCCAAGGTGAGAAGCTTGTTGTGGATGGTAAAAATTGACAGAGTCCCTACAAAATCGTTCCTACAAAAGAGAGGAGTTAAATTATCAAACAATAACTATGTGTGTGTGCTGTGTGATATTGAAATTGAAGATACAAATCATCTATTCGTGGCTTGTACTTTCACTGTCAAATTTTGGAAAGAAATCTGCAGGTGGTGGCATATTACTTGGCAAGAAAATAAGTCTGTAGATGAATTCTTTGATTGCTGTTTATCGACCGGTTTGTAGGGTAGACAAAAATCAGTTTGGATGGTTGTCTGCGCGGCAGGATTTTGGAGCCTTTGGATAGCTTGAAATGATTCGATTTTTAACAACAAACAACCAGTCCTCCGAGACATCTTATTTCATGCTAAACTTAGAGCATTGATGTGGCTCAAGTCATCGAAAGAAGGCTCCGAGTTTGATCTGAATTGGTGGTGGGACGATCCCTTGAAGTGTTTCTCCCTGTCGACTGTGACGTAAACAAGACAAAATTCCATCGCCTCAGGTAATCTTTTTACCTTTCACGTGTCTGGAATCTGCCGTGATAGAAAATTAGGTTGTGGAGGCATTTTGTGCATGAATTCTGGTATCTTTCGAGCCCTATTCTACGAACCTGTTAAAGGGAAGAGTGAGGATACGACAACAATTGTTGCAGTTAAAACTGCCTTGGAAATGTTCATCGCTGCAGGCTGGAGCAAAAGCGCAACTCTCTTGATCCCTTTACAATCCAAGCTGGTATTAGCCT
Organism: Hibiscus trionum; assembly: GCA_030270665.1. NCBI lineage: Eukaryota > Viridiplantae > Streptophyta > Magnoliopsida > Malvales > Malvaceae > Hibiscus > Hibiscus trionum. Next base: position 71,226,971 of record BSYR01000026.1, on the reverse strand, counting down.
ATATCAACAACCCTTTGCTACAGCCTTGGCATTGGTGGAACGATTTACCACTGATTGACCTACTCGCTAAGAGGATCGGACATGTAATTTTCTCCCAAGATATCCTTACTCAAGACACACTGGTGAATGGTATAGCAGCTGAAGGCGCACAGAAGGAAAGTTGGTTTAAAGCATGGTGGTAGTAAAGGTGGATGTTGGTCTGGAAGGTTTTTGCTGGATCTCACAATGCTTCCTAAGTTGGCAGAAACATCATTGCTTTAGTTTGTTCCTGTTATGGTGTCTCTGTAAATTTTAACGTAATCGAAAATGTTCTTTTTGTATTACTCGAATGTTGGGTACTCTTTTCCTCCACTTAGTTTAGGGAGGTTTTTAACGAGGCCCCCATCCGGGTTAGGACCTTAATTTGAATAAAAATAGCTTTGCCGAGCAAAAAAAAAAAGTTTAAATAAGAAGTGTTGTGTATTTTTTATACAGTTTGTATATCAAAATATAATTTATTAATAAATATTGCAAATGTAAAATGATTCCCTAAATTACTTTTGCTGAATCACTTTCAATTTTCAAAAGCATATTTTTGTTCCCTAAAAATGTTTGAAAATTAGCTTATGATCATATATATTCTCTACTAGTGTTTCATGTTTTCCTGTAATTTCTATTTTTTATGTTAGTTTAGTAAAATCAATCTTTTTAATTCAAATTTGTCGATTTAGGTTTAAAACCAACCATTTAAATTATTTTTTAATCACCGATATGTAAATCATTGACCGACTAATTCGGATCAGTACTATAGAGACCCATTATGCGGGCGATCATCCCAACCTAATTTATTCTATTCACAACACCAAGATTCAAACTTCTGACCTTACTTAAGAGATCTAGTAACCCCTATTGCTTATTATTACGGTCCGTGTGGGAAACATGACATTGAGAAGGAGACTGAGAAGTTGGAACCATGTGCATTCACAGAACAGCAGTAGAGAGTCCCGGTTCCCGAGAGCTGCTGCACGATAATGGAGAAGAAGGTGAAGAATCCAGCCTGCCTTTGCGCTGTTCTGTTTTCTCAAACAACATACAACGCCGGAGTGAGGCCAGAAATTGCAGTGACCATTCCAAAATGCTGCAACATTGCTTATCGCCCCGTCGGTTACAAGTTTGGAGGTACAATTTGGACATTCAGTACTAGGTTTTCTCAATTAAAAAAAACTAGTTTTTGCTTTTAACTTAATAAATCAAAGGCTACTTTTCTTTGAAATTTGTCGTCTCTTTTTTATTTCAAATATATAAACACAATTTTGTCCAATCGATGCTATCCATAGGCTCGATAATGCAGAAGATCACTTGAAGTTCATGTTTGTCCCCCTCTAATGCTTCATCACGATTCCGTCTTGGATCATTCACACATTCAATTTCCCCCATATTTTTTTTAGATTTTCTGGAGTTATATCCGATATTCATGTCTTTGTATGCATCTATCATGAGTGTTGGCAAAATTCCCACAGAGCATAATTAAGTACACTTGTACTAGCTATCTACAAGCTTATTTTTCAATAGTAATAAGGTTGATCAGGCTGTAAGGTTCATAAACATGACTGATAAGAGCCAGATTACATGAAAATTCGAGCATAAAAGACAATTCTTAGAACTCGGATATCTATACCTTACAACATTGGGATGAGAATTTTGCATTGTTCCGGACTGAGATATTAGTAGTACAACGAGCCTGCTCAAGCATAGAGAATACTCGTGTTGGAAAAAATGGACTGCAAAACGGCACGTTAGTACTGACTGGAAAATAAAATAAAAACAGAAGTGATCAACGAAACCGTGTCGTTCTCATTTGGATCATCATCTTCCCCCCTCCTTTTTCAACTATCAAATAAAATGTCCAAGAACATCAAAACCATTTCGAATAGATGCGTGATTAAACCCGACCTAACCCAACAACATTCGAAATCAAGAATCGAAACCATCAAAATCAACAATGTTGTTATCATTCATACGAATTCAAGGTCAAAAAGTTCAAAAAAATAAAATAAACATAACATTTTTATTAAAAAAAAATAAAAACAAACAAAATGAAAAGGTTATCAGCCCACAAAGATGGCTGCTAGACTAATTTTTTATAAGCTAAAGTTTGGTGGTCAGTATGAAATTCTCCCATTGTTTCCAGCCCTATTCAGTTTCATGAGGTTTTAGAGCAATTGATGACCAATGACTCTTTTTCTAGTTACACGTCCATTGTAATTGCCGGAATACATATTTTATCTATTTGTTTCGGTATAAATAGCTTGAAGCGTCTTCGTTTGAGTTCAAGTTGTTCAGAAGTGTTTTCGTTTGAGTTCAAGCTGTTGATCAACGTATCCCTGCTGAATTGCATTATAGGAATGGAAACACATTTGAAGTACATGTTTGTTCTCGCATTTATCGTGAACATAAGCCATTGTTGTGTTTTGATAGTTGCTTTGGAAGGGGAGTTTAAATAATTCTTTTGAGTATTGGAATAAGCTCCATAGGAGTTGTTAATATAACACCCTACACCTGATCCGGGAATTATGACCAAATTTAGAGTGTTGGTCGTTGAGTTCATGACACAACCAGTAGCAAATCAAGGGACTAGTGAGAGGGCAAAGCGTGTAGCTCATGGTGGTGGGCAAAGGTACGAGATGAGCAAACCACGACAAAATGGTTTACCGAAACGGTTAACAATGTCGGTGGTTCTCACAACAGGACATATGTAGTAAACATTCTCAAGTCTACATTTGCTTTGATTCTAATTCGAACTACATCCTTAATTAATGCATTCCAACAATACTTCCTCACTCCTACAGACATCTCTAGACTGCCTATGATCCCTCTCCTCCCATATGTACTAAACATATGCACTACAAGCAACTTTTAAAATAAAAACAAGAAGTAACTTCCCTCTTAGTAAAGTAACAGCTAGCCAAAGCTAATTCTTCATCCCAGCACATCACAGCTCTATTCGAGCAGAGCACATTCAGAAAATAGCTTTCGAAATGCCCCGAGAATAAGAGCATTAGAAAAATGTGGTTCCGAGATTCCTACACCTCCCCACTATTCAAGCATAATTCATCCACTACAATCCCCATCCCCATCCTAATTATTCTCACCTTAGTGAGAAGTCTGTTTAAAATTTTCATCCATAAAAATAAGTCATTTTTTTCTTCAAATTAAAAGTAAATATATATTCAAACAATTTACTAGTGTTTAAAAACAAATTAAAGTGTTTCACATAACACAAGCACGAATGCAGCTCAAGCTTAGATAAAAGGATGAGAGAGCAGACTAGACAGCGTGTGTGGACGCTGTTTGTAGGGGGCTTATCGAAGACAATACATTGGAAGGGCTTGTGGCAAGTGTTCGATAGACACGGAATTGTCAGAGATGCGTTCATCCCTAATCGATTGGCACGAGATGGATATAGATTTGGATTCGTGCGTATGGCATCGAAAGTAGATGCTGATCGGGCGATTGAGAGATTGGATGGAAAATGGATTCATGGTGCTCGAATGAAAGTCTCGTTGGCGATCAGGGGTCGAACGACTATGTCTCAAGGAAAAAGTGAGGGCGGGGCGAGTGGAGGATCAAGGGCAGAACCGAGGGTGAGTAGGACTCATGAGCGTTCATCGACGGCGACGAGTGGGGATGTGGGACACACAAAATATAGAGAAGTAAAGGGTTTTGTCGATGATGACAAACGGGCTTTGATCCAGTGGTGTGCGGTGGGATGGTGCTGGCCGCCATGTAGCATTAAAACCCTTGCCGAGCGTTTGGAAATATCAAAACAGGAAGGGTTTTCCATTATGCGTCTATCCGGCCAAATGGTGCTGTTGATGTGCACATCAGCAAACGTCCGAGACAAAATCTTGCAGATGGAAAGGGTAAAGGAATGTTTTAATCGGATAGAGGTTTGGTCGCCGTCAATAAAAGTCGAATCAAGGCGAGTTTGGCTATCGATCGTAGGGCTGCCGATACACCTTTGGCATAAACAAACGTTCACAAACATCGCCAGTTTGTGGGGCTCTCTGATTTGTTTAGACGATGATACAGAAACGCCTACGGCATTTGATAGTGGTCGAATTATGGTAGAGACTACAACTCTTAACCGGATCGAAGAACGAATTCGTGTAACGGTGGACAAGTTTGAATACTGGGTACGGGTATTAGAGATGGACGGAAAGGGTCCGGAGGTGGAGTGTGATTGTTGTGAGAGGCGTTCCACGGAGGAAAGTTCGGAACAAGCGTCAGACACGGACAGTGAAGAGCAAATGGAAAATGTGAATGTCGACACTAATGGATTGAATGAAATGCAACAAACATCAACAAATCCACAAGGGAACGATCGGGTGGTCTGGGTTATGAACGAGACTTGGTTAGAGCCGCAAGGGCAGGAAATTCCGAACATATTGAGGGTACAATCCGATGAGGTGAATGGAGGAGTGCAAGATGATGTCCGGTCACAGTTGAGACAGGCTACTCCGGCGGGGACAAGGCCATCGGTTGGTGGTGGGGCAGATTCATTGAATGTTGGAGATCCAATATTAGGGAAGGAGTGTAGTGGTAGGACTCTAACAGCGGGTGAGGAATTTCAACAAATTGAAAGTCTATCCATAGCTGGGATAGCAAATTCGAAACAAGAGGAAGAGGTGGGGTCGGATAATTGGGATAATCATAATTCCCAGGAGGTGCTTTCTCCTCCAACTATTCACTCGTTCAATGCCAAGGCTGGTCTAGGTGCAACGGAAATAATCAAGATTGGTCAGGCGTTCTGCAAAATTAGAAAAATAAATACGATCGAGAATCCTAATGTGGCTGGTAGAGAATTAAAAGGGAAGAAACGGCATAGTTCGGGTGAAAAGCGATCACGATATTTTTCCAAAGCAGGAGGGACGGACGGGCAAGAGTGTGGCTCACAACGTTCTCAGGATATCGCAAGCGAGGCAGCGGCAACAGTAAAATTGGGGTCATTAATTGGGGTGAAATCGAGTGGGAGAGAAGCCGATATTATCAAGGATATTTCTCGGGTGATAGCCGGGGAAAATCGTGGTCTGTAATTAATGCGCATATTATCGTGGAATGTACGGGGTTTGGGAGGTGGCGCAAAGCGTCGAGGTGTTGGGGAAGTCATAAAGAAATATCAGGTGGACATGGTAGTTTTGCAAGAAACTAAGTTAGAGGAGGTGCCGTCGATGTGGGTGGCTTCGTTGTAGTACTCGGATAGTTTTGAGATGGCTGTCTCACCTTCGATGGGAGCATCCGGGGGCATCTTGTTCATTTGGGAAGGTACAAAATTTAATTTGATTAATGCTGTTATTTATTCGAATTTTATAATGCTTAGAGGCCGTTGGCAACAAGAAGATATGGAGTGTTGCATGTTAGGGATTTATGCTCCTACGGACGTAGCGAGACAAAAATCAGTTTGGGATTCTATATTGTCGCGATTAAAGGAGTATGAGGGGCCATATTGCATAATGGGTGATTTTAATGCTATATTATATGAGACTGACCGTATAGGGGTTTCGGAGAGATATGAGGAAATGAAAGTATTTGGGGAGTTCGTACATGCCGCGGACTTGATTGATTTACCGTTAATAGGTAAACGATTTACTTGGTTTGGCTATGGTAATCGGTACAGTAGAATTGATCAGTTTTTAGTCTCTTCTAGTTGGCTGGATGCTTTTAAATCCATACAGCAAATGGCGTTGAAAAGGGGTGTTTCGGACCACACTCCGTTACTATCGAAGTGCGATGACAATGATTGGGGGCCTCGCCCGTTTCGATTTTTCAATTGTTGGATGGATGGGCGTTCAAATGTTAGACAAATTTTGGAGGAATGGTGTCGTTTAACCAAGGTGAATGTGGGAAATGAAAATATCGTTGTCAAATTGAGACATTTGAAGCAGTTTTTGAAGGGCTGGAATAAGGATAATTTCGGTGATGTAAATAATTTGATTGCGGATGTGCAACAACAGTTGGAGAATGCGGATGAGGCCGTGGTTGAGGAGGACGCAAATGACGAGATAGAGGCTGCAAGGCGTAGGTGGATGTGTGCATTGTGGCGGGCAATGAGAATGAAAGAAGCAATGTGGCGACAAGTCTTGGCCAAGGAGGGCGTCGACCGTTTGTCACTTTTCGTGGCATGCTTGTAAATGGTGAGGCGATTTTCTGAGCTCCAGGACGAGTGTGCAAGGGCTGGCTTAAATTGTATGTATGTTTCCATACATTCCGGTGGGAGTAGAAGGTGTCTTGGTCATCGCAAAGGAATTCGTTACATAGGGGATTGTCGCGGTTGGGAATTCCTTGGGAGCATGCTTTTGGAGCTTGCTAAGTATGAATTGGTGTTTGCTTCTTGAATTCATTTGTGTACTCGACGGCTCGCATCGTACTCTTTTCCTCCAATAGGTTTAGGGAGGTTTTTAATGAGGCGTGCGATACCGTCAAACTATATGTTTTCTTTATTACATTAATAAAACATATGGTTGCCGATCAAAAAAAAAAAATAATAATAACACAAGCACAAACATTAACGGATCGTAAGTGTTGTTACAAAGGAGAGGTTCAACTCTATAACCCTCAAAAATCCAAAAGTAGACCTAACTCGTCATGAGCTGTAAAATCTAGGAGAGACTCTTCATCAACTGTAAAATCTAGGTTACTATCATGGACACCCGTAGGCTGCTGTTGCTGCAGCGGCTGACTTTGATCGACACCTGTAGGCTGCTGTTGCTGCAACAACGGCACTTGTTGCTGCTGTGGCATCGGCATATTCGAGGAACCAGCATCGAACCCTTGATATTGAGCAATAGGTGCAATCCCGTTTCCAAGCATTTGGACTACACTTTGACCCACAACTGGACAGATATCATCTTCATCTTGTGTTGTATCTAAGTAGAACCAATCATTACTAGGATTGACACCCGAAAATTGTTGTTCCGGCAGCTGTAGACTTTGATTGAAAACGGAAAGCTGCTGTTGCTGCAGTGGCTGGTTCTGATTGACTTCCAAAAGCTGTTGTTGCTGCTGTGGCATTGGCATGTTCAAGGAGCCAGCAGCATCAAACTCTTGATATTGAACAATAGGTGCAATCCCGTTTCCAAGCATTTGGACTTCACTTTGACCTGCAACTGCACTCATATCACCTCCCTCTTGTGTTGTATCTAAACCCAAAAGCTGTTGTTGCGGCGGTGGCTGACTTTGATCGAAACCCGAAAACTGATATTGCTGCAGCTGCAGACTTTGATCGACACCTGAAAGCTGATATTGCGGCAGCGGCTGACATTGATCAACACCCAGAAACTGATATTGTTGCAGCTGCAGACTTTGATCGACACGCAAAAACTGTTGTTATTGTAGCGGCTGACTTTGATCGACACCCGTAGGCTGATATAGCTGCAGCTGCAGACTTTGACCGACACCCGAAAACTGTTGCTGCAACTGCGGCACTTGCTGCTGCTGTGGCATGGGCATATTCAAGGAACCAGCTTCGAACTCTTGATATTGAACAATAGGTGCAATCCCGTTTCCAAGCATTTGGACTTCACCTTGACATACAACTTCACCAATATCACCTCCCTCTTGTGTTGTATCTAAACCGAACCAATCGTTACTAGTATTGACACCGGAAAACTGCTGCGGCGGAGGCATTGATGCCAATGGAGTAGGCATTTGTATAAAATTTCCATTATTAGAAACAGCTTCTTGGGGATCAAAACTTGCAGGGTTTTGTCCCACCATGGAACCAAAAGCTTCTTGCGGCATGAGTGTATTCAATCCATCAGGTGAAATCCCATCTCCCAGCACTTGGGCTTCAGACTCAGTATGAGCTACAAATTTATCAGCTGTGGTTTTTTCAGTTGGGGTTCCAGGTTTTGTCCTTTGTTTCTTCCTCTTGTACACTCTACACAACACCCAGTCGTCAAGCTGAAAAAACAAAAGTCGGAAATGAGTATCAGATACGAATACATGATTATTCTTCGAATTTTTTCATATATTTAAAAGATTGTAAACGAAGGGTTACCAGCATGTCTTGGCTGCTAAGTCTCTGTCTTTGTGGAGCTTTGGTTAACACGTACTCGTGCATGAGCCACTCGGTTTTCTTTTCACCTTCAGATGATTTACCTCTGAAAAAGACCAAACTCCTCTTGGTTCCGATTTCCTCTCCTCTGGAGTGGACCGGTGTAGGCATTCCGGTTGCCTTCCAGTGCCCATCGCCGGCAGTTCGAATAGGCCGTTTGCCACTTTTGTGTCTGCGATCTCTTGGCGTGAAAAAGTACCACTCACCATTTGACAATGCATTATCATTCATGGCTGTCGACATGAAAATAACACAATCAGTATCATTTATCGAGCAAAAAAACACCAGAATCGGAAAGAAAGAAGAAAAACACTAGGGTTTTAGAAGAACCTGTGAGAGTATAAGGATCATAGTTATAGAGATCAACGTCCCTAAATATATTTGGTGGCAATGGTCTGTTGTAAATCTTCCTTTTCAAGTAGTAATCAACGAGCTCTTCATCTTTTGGCTTGAACCGATAGCCAGCAGGCAGAGAAGTAAAGAAACCCCCTTCCATGTCGATAGTAGCACCGAGAGAAAACAAAAGTGAGAAAAATAAGAAACTTTTTTGTTGCTCGGCGGAAATAGGAAACTTTTGTTGTTATAATATTCCTAATTTATCTATATCTTATTTAGGGTTTAAATGATTTTTTAAAAATAAAATAAAATGAATTAAATAAAAGAGTTATCTGTAGTGGGAATCGGTTTTATTTGAAATATTATTTATTTGAAATATATTTTATTTAGCTTGTTGAATTCAGCTTGTTAGAAAAATATTATTTTTTCATATTTTATTTGAAATATTTATTATTTTAATTTATTTAATTTTTAATATAATATTTACAACGGAACCCAACAATTGTCCCTGTAGAAAAGTGGATGATGTTCGATCCTAGGATATATGCATGGGTTCAAATCGCTTCTATCTTTGCATATATTTCATGTATTAAATTTATGCAAATGTTCGGGATCGTATTTAGGGGTTGCAAGTCATTCTTAAGGCTATCGAGTAAGTTTTTATTGTTCAACTCCTACATGGTGGCGTATGAACTAAGCACGATAGTTGCATTTTTGTTAGATGCCATTATTTTGATGGCATGATCTGCTATATTTGGTTACGGCTTGCTATAAATGTGTATGCATTTACATTTAATGATTTAGATCCTTAATGGCAAGCTTGTGATTAAAATCATGAAATAGATTGTAATAATAAAAAAGAACATATGAGACAAGTGTTAATCTTGGTTTATGATTTAAGGTATATGGTAAATATGAATATTTAGAATGATAGTACGAGCCTTAATTATAGTTAAAATGAAGGAAGTTGCTTAATTAGTCTTTGGTTGGTAAATCCTTATGACATAATTGAAAAGCTAAAATTTGAGCAATGTTCATGTGGTTGCCTTTTTTTTATCGGCAAAATATGATTTTATTGCATACTAGCCTTATTTGGTTGAGAGTCTCGTTGAAAACCTCCCTAAGCCTATTTAGAGGAAAAAACATTCAACAACGAGAGAATACAGAGTCGAATTCGCCTTCCACAAAAACCAAAAACACCTACTGCAACCTTACAAACATGAAATGAGTCGCAACAACTATATTGTATTTGCCCAATACACCACAGTAAAAAAAGGTAAACTATATAAATGACCACCATACTATTGGAAAAGTCGCGATTTGATCACCTTACTTTTTTTCTAAGCAATAAAATCACCATACTATTAAATTGGATGCAATTAGACAACCAGCCGTTAGAGGTTAACGGCAGGGTGACATGGCAGTTAAAAAAATAGGGATATAATTACACATTTGGTCCTCATTACATATACACTCTATCAATTTGGTCCTGATTTTAATTTAATAAAATAAATTAATTATTTAATTAAGTGGTGACACAACCGTATTGGAGGAATTTAATTATTTATATTTGATTTAATAATTTAATTTTTCTCCTACAATAATCTGGTGACACATGTCACTAGATTGGAGGAAGAAAATAAAAGGAAGGAGCATCTTGCTCCGAGTGGGATTTAAACTAGGATTGCCTTGGATGGAAACATACGCGCTTACCACTAGGCCAAGTGGATCTTTATGATGTATGGTACAAAACCTAATATATATTTCTTAGTTTGTCCCACCATGGAACCAAAAGCTTCTTGCGGCATGAGTGTATTCAATCCATCAGGTGAAATCCCATCTCCCAGCACTTGGGCTTCAGACTCAGTATGAGCTACAAATTTATCAGCTGTGGTTTCTTCAATTGGGGTTCCAGGTTTTGTCCTTTGTTTCTTCCTCTTGTACACTCTACACAACACCCAGTCGTCAAGCTGAAAAAACAAAAGTCGGAAATGAGTATCAGATACGAATGGTCTGTTGTAAATCTTCTTTTTCAAGTAGTACTCAACGAGCTCTTCATCTTTTGGTTTGAACCGATAGCCAGCAGGCAGAGAAGTAAAGAAACCCCCTTCCATGTCGATAGTAGCACCGAGAGAAAACAGAAGTGAGAAAAATAAGAAACTTTTTTGTTGCTCGGCGGAAATAGGAAACTTTTGTTGTTATAATATTCCTAATTTATATATATCTTATTTAGGGTTTAAATGATTTTTTTAAAATATGTAAAACTAAAATTGATTTTGATATAACATAAAAATTTAAGGACCAAATTGCAAAACAAATAAATTTTTAAGAACTCTTTAAAGGTTCAAATATTAACAAAATGTTTTGTATAAAATATTGTTTGAAGATTGGATCTCAAAACATTAAGTTTCTCAAACCTTTTTCATGTTTTTCAAAACCAAATTATGCAAAAATGGCCCTGCGTATCGATACACTCACCGTATCGATACACTTGAAACTTACTGTAATTCTGAATGAACATAGCGTATCGATACTCCCTTCATACGTATCGATACAGTGTTCATCTGGGCAACCGTACCGATACGCTTAATAACCGTATCGATACGCCAAGCATAATTGTTTGAAAAATTGTTTTGACCGTTATGACGTATCGATACTTTTGGTCTCCGTATCGATACACGTTGATGCAACAAATTAAATGGTTTTTACAGTGAGTTTGGACCGTATCGATACGACCCCTGTATCGATACTCTTTGATGCATCAAACTTAACAGAAAGTTTGGACCGTATCGATACGCCTAGCGTATCGATACACTCTGTTTTCAGACACAACGGCTAGTTGAAATTTAAACTAGCGTATCGATACATCCTTGTCGTGTATCGATACTCAGTGCTGGGGAGCTGCCTTAATAGCTGGAAAAATGTTCCCAACGGCTCCTTCAATAATTCAAATGATCCAAACGGCTAGAAACTGATTCAAGGGTATAAATACAAGCTTCATTTCACCAGGAAGAACAACAATACACATTCAAGCATCATCAAAGCAAAAATCCAAATCCTAGAGCTATTCAAAGCTATATTCTTGTACCCAACTCTTTGTATTTCAATTTGTCATATTATTGAGAGTTTTGGGTTGCTGTAATTGTAAGTGGGTAGACAATCATCCTTTGAGAGGAAATACTTGAGTTTACCAAAAATCTTCTTTGTACTTGAGTGGATTAAGCTTGGGGTTGAAAAGCTTAATCGATATTGTAAGGTTTCCTCCTCATCCAAGAAAAGGGGACGAATTCAAGTAGTGAATTGTTTTGGAAAATCCTTAGTGGGAGCTAAGGTAGTGGATGTAGAGTTCGGTTGTTGAACTTGAACCACTATAACCTCTTGTGTCATTTTATTTTCCAACATTCTCTTCACGAAAATTTTTAATTGCCAATTCACCCCCTCTTGGCCATTTGCAATTGTTTGATCAACTCAACAATTGGCATCAGAGCTACACTCATTGGAAGGATTACAACCCTCTTGAGTCGATCCTTGGAAAGTTGAAAGTTTGATCAACAACAAGTCAAGCAATGACATCCACCTCCAACTATGAGTCTCAATCCACCACAAAGCCACCATTCTTCAATGGGGATAACTATCCTTATTGGAAGAATAAGATGAAGCTATTCATCAAGTCTACCGACTATATGGTGTGGGATGTAGTTGAAGAAGGTCCATACATTCCCATGAGGAGAGATGGAGAAAGGCTTGTTCCAAAAATCAAAGCCGAAATGACCGATGATGAAAGAAGAAGGATGCAAGTGAACGACAAAGCTCTTCATGTAATATTTTGTGCACTTGGTCCGGATATCTACTCTAATGTGTCTTCAATCGAAAATGCCAAGGAGGTTTAGGACACTCTCGAGACAACTTATGAGGGAACTAGTGATGTCAAGGAGACAAAGATTGGGCTACTCAATCTAAGCTATGAGAACTTCAAGATGGATCCCGAAGAAAATGTCTCCAAGATGTTTGATCGTTTCTCGGTCATTGTCAATGGTTTGAAGGGTTTTGGCGAAATCATTCCCGAAGACAAGCTAGTGAGAAAGTTGTTGTACTCTCTTCCGGAATCATGGGATGGCAAGAGAACGGCCATTATTGAAGCTAGAGATTTGAAGACTCTCAAGCTTGATGCTCTTGTTGGATCTCTACTCACCCATGAGATCATGAAAAAGGGAAGAGAAGAAGAGAAAAAGATAGTGGAGAAGAAGGAAGTTGAGAAAAAGAAAGTAGGAATCGCACTAAAAGCTTCATATCAAGATAGCGATTCTAGTGAGGATGAAGATGAGGAGATGGCTATGTTGGCCAAACGCTTTACTCGGTTCATGAAGTCAAATCGTGGAAGAAAGTTCATTAGAAAGGGAGACTTCAAGAATAAAAGCAAGGAAGAAGAGAATGATCCAATCACTTGCTATGAATGCAAGAAACCGGGTCACATCCGTTCCGAGTGTCCTCAATTGAAGAGGAAAAGCTTTGGAAAGAAAAAGAACCTCAAAGCTCAAGTAGCTACTTGGAGTGACGATGAGTCTTCCGAGGAAGAGGAGGAAGTGGCCAACCTATGTCTCATGGCCATCGATGATGAATCAAAGGTAACCTCTAATTCATCCAATTTAGATTTTTCTATTGAGGAACTTCAAGATGCTTATGATGAATTACAAGAAGTGTATGATGAGTTAGTAGAAAAATACAAGGAGTCCATTTTGAAAAATAAGAAAATAATTTCTGATTTAAAAATTCAAAATGAGACATTTTTAAAAAATAACTCCGAATTGGAAAAGAAGGTTTTGTTTTTAGTTAATCTTTCAAATGATCTTAAAACTAAAAATCTTAAACTTGAAAAACTTCTTTCCGATTCTCAAGATCATCACACAAAGGAAGTGAATAATCTTAAAACATCTTTTGATATTGGGAAAAAGAATTTTGAGAAAGAAAATCATTTTAAACCCCAATATACAAAAAGAAAATATTTTATACCTAAACAAAGAAATTTTTATAAGCAAACTAAAAGTCATAAAGTTAGAAATGTTTGGGTTCCTAAAGAACTTATTATTTCTAATGACTTGAATGCTATTGCTTCTTGGATTCCCAAGGGAACCAAATTGTTAAAGGCTAACACTCATGGACCCAAGATGGTTTGGGTACCAAAAACCAAGGCCTAAATTCTTTGTTTGTAGGGGGAGCATTGCTTCAAGGCTAAAGCTTCAAGCAAAAATTCTTGTTACCTTGATAGTGGATGCTCAAGACATATGACCGGTGACAAAAGTAGATTTGTGGAAATAAAGCCTAAGAGTGGTGGAGTAGTGACCTTCGGTGATAACTCAAAAGGACTCATTGAAGGAATAGGCTCTATTGGTAATCACTCTTCTATCTACATTAAAGATGTTTTGTATGTCAACGGTCTTAAACATAACTTGTTGAGCATTAGTCAATTATGTGATAAAGGTTTTAATGTTTTATTTGATAAAAGTGGTTGTAAAATTGTAAACATTAAAACAAATCAAATAATGCTCATAGGACATAGAATAAGCAATATTTACATGGTGCATTTAGATGACATCCATTCATCCCATGCATGCTTAGTTGCACATGATGAACATGACTCATGGCTATGGCATAGAAAGTTAGGACATGCAAGCATGAGTGTCTTAGAAAAATTAAATTCCCTTAATCTAGTTAGAGGTTTACCCAAACTTAAATTTTCAAATGATAGAAATTGTGATGCATGTTCAAAGGGTAAACAACATAGAAGTTCTTTTAAATCCATAAATGATGTCTCTACTAGTAGATGTTTACAATTGATTCATATGGATCTTTTTGGGCCAATTAGAACAATGAGCTTGGGTGGAAAATCATATGCATTTGTGCTTGTAGATGACTATTCTAGATATACTTGGGTTCTATTCTTAAGTACGAAAGATGAGGCTTTAGAAAAATTCATCACATTTTCTAAAATAACTCAAAATGATCTTGAACTTAAAATTTCTCATATTAGAAGTGATCATGGAACCGAATTTCAAAATTTGGGTTTTGATGAGTTTTTAAATGAAAATGGGATTAGCCATAATTTTTCTACACCTCGCACTCCTCAACAAAATGGGGTAGTTGAGAGGAAAAATCGAACTTTAGAAGAAATGGCTAGAACCATGCTTTGCGAAAATAATTTACCTAAATATTTTTGGGCAGAAGCTACAAATACCGCTTGCTATATAATAAATCGAGTAATGATTAGGCCAATCTTAAAGAAAACATCTTATGAGATTTTAAAGTCCAAGAAGCCTAACATTAGCTATTTTCATCCTTTTGGTTGTAAGTGTTTTGTTTTAAATAATGGTAAAGAAAACTTAGGTAAATTTGATGCTAAAAGTGATGAAGCTATTTTCTTAGGGTATTCTTTAAACTCTAAAGCCTATCGTGTATTTAATAAAAGAACTCTAGTTGTTGAAGAGTCGATACATGTTGTTTTCGATGATAACCTCCTTTCGAGAAAGGAATCTTGTGATGATGATGATGTAGGAATCATTGACACTATTGATGGAGGACAAACATCAAAAGAGGATAAGATTCAAACTAAAGAAGAAGATTCACAAGAACCACCTCTTGAAGGCTTAAAAGACTTAGCTCGTGAAGAAAAGAAGGTATCTTACCCAAGGGAGTTAAACTATGTCAAAGATGGTGAAATCTTGGGTGATCCATCCAAGGGGGTAACCACTAGATCCTCTCTCAAATTAATGAATCATGTTGCATTTCTTTCATGCATTGAGCCTAAAAACATTAAAGAAGCTTTAAAAGATGATTTTTGGATTTTGGCCATGCAAGAGGAATTAAACCAATTTGAGAGAAGTAAAGTTTGGACATTAGTAGAAAGGCCTAATAATCAATCTACTATAGGTACAAAATGAGTTTTTAGGAATAAATTAGATGAAAACGGTAATATAGTGAGAAACAAGGCTAGGCTTGTTGCTCAAGGCTATACTCAAGAAGAGGGAATTGATTTTGATGAGACTTATGCACCCGTAGCAAGAATGGAAGCTATTAGAATGTTACTTGCATTTGCATGTTATCATGATTTCAAGCTTTTTCAAATGGATGTGAAAAGTGCCTTTTTAAATGGTTTTATAAATGAAGAGGTATATGTTGAACAACCACCAGGTTTTGAGGATTCAAAATTTCCAAACCATGTGTTTAAACTTACAAAAGCTCTCTATGGTTTAAAACAAGCTCCAAGAGCTTGGTATGAGAGACTTTCAACTTTCTTAATTGAAAAGGGTTTTGAAAAAGGAAAGGTGGATACAACACTCTTCATAAAAAGATATAACAATGACATCTTAGTAGTTCAAATTTATGTTGATGATATTATTTTTGGTTCTACTAATGAGTGTTATTGTAAGGATTTTTCTAAGCTAATGCAAGGTGAGTTCGAGATGAGCATGATGGGGGAGCTCTCATTCTTTTTGGGACTCCAAATCAAACAAATGAGTGATGGCACCTTCATAAATCAAGCTAAATACGTAAGTGATATGCTCAAGAAGTTTGGCTTAGAGAATGCAAAACCTCAAGCCACACCTATGAGTTCTTCCATAAAGCTTGACAAAGATGAAGGAGGTAAATGTGTTGATTCTAAGCTTTATAGATCCATGATAGGTTCTTTGCTTTATCTTACCGCAAGTAGACCGGATATTATGTTTAGTGTTTGCTTGTGTGCTAGGTTTCAAGCTAGTCCTAGAGAATCACACCTTGTTGCCATTAAAAGAATTTTTAGATACCTAATAGACACACCGACTTTAGGTCTTTGGTATCCTAAGGATTCAACCTTTAGCCTTCATGCTTTTTCGGATGCGGATTATGGGGGATGTAAGATAGATAGGAAAAGTACTTCCGGTACATGCCAATTCTTAGGTAGTATGCTCGTATCTTGGTTCTCTAAGAAACAAAATAGCGTAGCCTTATCTACCACCGAAGCGGAGTATATATCCTTAGGGAGTTGTTGTGCTCAAGTTCTTTGGATGAAGCAACAACTCTTAGACTATGGTGTTAAAATGGAAACCATACCCCTTAGGTGTGACAAAACTAGTGCTATTTGTCTCACTAAGAATCCCATTCAACACTCTCGAACTAAACACATAGAAATTAGACATCATTTTATTAGAGATCATGTTTCGAAAAATGATGTTGTTATAGAATTTGTTGACACCTTGAACCAATTAGCGGATATATTTACTAAACCTTTAGATAAAGAGCGCTTTTGGACACTTAGAAGAGAGTTAGGTTTAACTTGTCTTTCTTAATTTTTTTTAGGTCCCAAAATGACAAAAATTTGCTTGAGATTGTTTGTGATTCATGTTTATGTTAATTTTGTTCTTTTTGCTTCTATACATATTGCTAAGGGAAGTATGTATCATGTTAAGTCATTAAAACTTGTTCATATAACACATACATGCATTTAGGGGCGTTTCAAATTGGATTTTTGCACTTAAAAATACCAAAATTGCAGAAACAGGCAAGGGTGTATCGATACTGCATATCAGCGTATCGATACGGTATTCAAAATCTGGGATTTTTGCAGATGAATGCGTATCGATACAGCATAGTGTATCAATACGGTAAAAGTCAAGGGAAAAAGTCAACACCGGTGCGTATCGATACGGTCAACTATATCGATACACAGAAAACGACAAAGATAAATTAGGTTAAAGCGTATCGATACGCATGTACAGCGTATCGATACTTGACGGACGGAGAGCCTATTTAGGGCTTTTTTAATCAAAGTCCCAAAATTTTAAAACTCCTCTCCTTTTCTTCAAAAACCCTAACCGAAAACCCCTATAAAAACCCTCTAAATTCTTCAAAATTTTACACAAATCTTCAAAATTTCTTGAGGGATTTTACTTCATACATCAAGGCTATCCTTGGGCATCAATCTTGTGCACTAACACCCCCTCTTTCATCCATTCTAAGAAATCAAGGATTATGGCACCTAAAAAGGGAAATAAGAGACATCGCACCGCTTCCGTTTCTAATGAGGATGAGGGTAATCCTATTCCTAACCTTCCTCATATTATCCAAACTAGTTTTCCCACATCCTTAGCTAGAGAAACCTATAAGCTTTGTATGGGAATCAATCTTAGGGAAGAACGGGTCGTGTCTATTCCATTTTTAAACTCTGCTAAATTCAAATTTAAATATCTTCCTTTGATTAGGCAATGGAAATTTTTAACCTTTTTAAACATTCCTCCAATTTTATATAGGAATCTTGTCATTGTCTTCTTTTCAAATGCTTATTGTGTCAATGATGAAGCCAATGAGCATGTTATTGCCATTGAATCCTCGGTTATGGGAACTCCTATTCGAATTGATCAAAAAGTTTTATACACTGTTTTTGGTTTTGAGGATGTTGGGATTGATGATGAACACTCTTTAGGTTCGGGTTACATAGGTCCGGCAAAAGTTTTAGATGCACATGATCGTATCCTTCACCTTATTATCTCTTGGTTTATTCGTCCCTCGGGTGGTAGATATTCTACCATTCGTCAAATGGATGATTTTTGGCTTACATGTTTTAGGGAAGGTAAACGACCAAATCTTTGTCAAATTATGTTTGCCGATCTTGTATTTTTGGTTCAAAACCGTTACACCAAACTTGTTCAATCCTTTTTCTACTCTACGGCCTTGAGTTGTCTATTTCATTCCCTTGGTATTGACTGCACACATGACCTTCCCGAAAACCTTGGCCAACCCATTGATGAGCATTCCCTTTCTCGCTCTGGTTTCTCTTTTGTCGGTAATGAATGGGTTCGCAACCCTCAAGCTGATCCTCCCGCTGCCCCGGTCGATGCTTCTCGCGCATCCTCAAGCACTCACCGTGCTTCTCATGATTCTTCCTCCATGGCAAATCTCATGACCTTCCTCAATGAGAAGTTCAATGCTATGGACGGTCGCTTCAACGCTATAGATAATCGGTTTACATCGATGGAAGAACGACTCCAAGGCATGGACAAGAAAATAGATACCTTGAGTGCTCGCCAAGACTCAATGGATCTTTCTCTTACCGCTTTCCATGGTGCTTGGATCAACCAAAACCGAAGGAACCAACCACCTCGAGAAGACGAAGACGAGGAAGAAGATGATGAGGATGACCATGATGATGGTGGAGACGCGTAGATAATGCATCTCATATTAGGACATTTAGGATTTCATTGCATTTTTATTTGAACTTGAAGTATGCCTATTTTTCTATGTTTTAGGATTTTTAAAAGGTTTGGATTATTATGCTTGCTATGCTTGCTTGGTTTATGAATTTGGAGCTTTATGTTTATTCTTATGATTGATATTCCTATGCTTGATTATTCTAATCCTTGTGTTTCTTTTGATCTAACAAAAAGGGGGAGAAGGATTCATTGTAAAGTCATCAAAATTTTTCAAAAATTTCTCTATCTTTAAGTAAGGGGGAGAAACAAATTTGTTTTGAAACATTTATCTTAAAGCAAGGGGGAGAAAAGCCTTCAAAGTTTTCAAAAACTTAAAAATTTATTATGGTTTTGTTATATCAAAAAGGGGGAGATTGTAAAACTAAAATTGATTTTGATATAACATAAAAATTTAAGGACCAAATTGCAAAACAAATAAATTTTTAAGAACTCTTTAAAGGTTCAAATATTAACAAAATGTTTTGTATAAAATATTGTTTGAAGATTGGATCTCAAAACATTAAGTTTCTCAAACCTTTTTCATGTTTTTCAAAACCAAATTATGCAAAAATGGCCCTGCGTATCGATACACTCACCGTATAGATACACTTGAAACTTACTGTAATTCTGAATGAACATAGCGTATCGATACTCCCTTCATACGTATCGATACAGTGTTCATCTGGGCAACCGTACCGATACGCTTAATAACCGTATCGATACGCCAAGCATAATTGTTTGAAAAATTGTTTTGACCGTTATGACGTATCGATACTCTTGGTCTCCGTATCGATACACGTTGATGCAACAAATTAAATGGTTTTTACAGTGAGTTTGGACCGTATCGATACGACCCCCGTATCGATACTCTTTGATGCATCAAACTTAACAGAAAGTTTGGACCGTATCGATACGCCTAGCGTATCGATACACTCTGTTTTCAGACACAACGGCTAGTTGAAATTTAAACTAGCGTATCGATACATCCTTGTCGTGTATCGATACTCAGTGCTGGGGAGCTGCCTTAATAGCTGGAAAAATGTTCCCAACGGCTCCTTCAATAATTCAAATGATCCAAACGGCTAGAAACTGATTCAAGGGTATAAATACAAGCTTCATTTCACCAGGAAGAACAACAATACACATTCAAGCATCATCAAAGCAAAAATCCAAATCCTAGAGCTATTCAAAGCTATATTCTTGTACCCAACTCTTTGTATTTCAATTTGTCATATTATTGAGAGTTTTGGGTTGCTGTAATTGTAAGTGGGTAGACAATCATCCTTTGAGAGGAAATACTTGAGTTTACCAAAAATCTTCTTTGTACTTGAGTGGATTAAGCTTGGGGTTGAAAAGCTTAATCGATATTGTAAGGTTTCCTCCTCATCCAAGAAAAGGGGACGAATTCAAGTAGTGAATTGTTTTGGAAAATCCTTAGTGGGAGCTAAGGTAGTGGATGTAGAGTTCGGTTGTTGAACTTGAACCACTATAACCTCTTGTGTCATTTTATTTTCCAACATTCTCTTCACGAAAATTTTTAATTGCCAATTCACCCCCCTCTTGGCCATTTGCAATTGTTTGATCAACTCAACAAAATAAAATAAAATGAATTAAATAAAAGAGTTATCTGTAGTGGGAATCGGTTTTATTTGAAATATTATTTATTTGAAATCTATTTTATTTAGCTTGTTGAATTCAGCTTGTTAGAAAAATATATGGGTTCAAATCGCTTCTATCTTTGCATATATTTCATTTATTAAATTTATGCAAATGTTCGGGATCGTATTTAGGGGTTGCAAGTCATTCTTAAGGCTAGCGAGTAAGTTTTTATTGTTCAACTCCTACATGGTGGCGTATGAACTAAGCACGATAGTTGCATTTTTGTTAGATGCCATTATATTGATGGCATGACCTGCTATATTTGGTTACGACTTGCTATAAATGTGTATGCATTTACATTTGATGATTTAGATCCTTAATGGCAAGCTTGTGATTAAAATCATGAAATAGATTGTAATAATAAAAAAGAACATATGAGACCAGTCGTTAGAGGTTAACGGCAGAGTGACATGGCAGTTAAAAAAATAGGGATATAATTACACATTTGGTCCTCATTACATATACACTCTATCAATTTGGTCCTGATTTTAATTTAATAAAATAAATTAATTATTTAATTAAGTGGTGACACAACCGTATTGGAGGAATTTAATTATTTATATTTGATTTAATAATTTAATTTTTCTCCTACAATCATCTGGTGACACATGTCACTAGATTGGAGGAAGAAAATAAAAGGAAGGAGCATCTTGCTCTGAGTGGGATTTAAACTAGGATTGCCTTGGATGGAAACATACGCGCTTACCACTAGGCCAAGTGGATCTTTATGATGTATGGTACAAAACCTAATATATATTTCTTAGTTTGTTGCTCATGTCAGAAAAAAGAAATAAATATGAATTAAGGAGACTCTAACATGAAACTTTTGAGATGCATAAAAACATCTGAACCGATGAAATAAATCTAATAATTAAATTATTAATAATTTTAACTTTAATTAAATAATTATATTAAAAATTAAAAATTTTATTAAAATTTTATTTCACGAATCTAAACTCACGAACATAATTTAAATGAATTGATACAACTTTATGATTATATTAAAATTTTAAAATTTATTTAACGAATCTAAACTCACGAACATAATTTAAATGAATTGATATTAAAAATTTATTTGAAAATAATATTCAAATTTTATTTAACGAATCTAAACTCACGGACATAATTTAAATTAGATTTATTTCAGTGGTTCAGATGTTTTTATGCATCTCAAAAGTGTCGTGTTCTAATCCCATTAATCCACATTTATTCCAGTAGTGGATCGTATCGAAACGGGCTCTTCGCGTTTCGATACAGGTTCAAGTGTTGTTCCAAAACAGGGTCTCTCTTTAATTAAAACCCTTGTATAAACTCATCAGATCCCTTGATTTTTTTCACATCAAAACCTAAATTTTTTTGAGGGTTTTCAATCTTCACATCAATGCTAGAGCTTTGCAAGCAATTTGGTGCATTAATCATCCCTCATTCATCCATTATCCTACATCAAGGTAAAAACCCTATTTTCTTTTCTTTTTAATTTTCGTTTAATTTTATTGGTTGTTTTTAATTACTTTTTGTATAAAACATATACATATAGTATGTGTTTTCAAGTTTTTGCAAAAAATCTTCAAAATCTAATTTTTTATTCGAATATAAAATTATATCGTATATTCTTAATCTGTTTTTTCGAATTTTTCCCCAATTTTTTTATACTTAAATATGTTTTAAAACTATATTGTATAGTTTTTATCAACACCTTGATTATCGGATTGTATATTGGATTGAATTTGGTTGATTTACTCATACATATGTTTTTGTGTCTTGATTTTCTTCTAGATTTCGAATATGGGCTCTAGGAAGAGAGTACGAACAAATGAGGCTGGTGGAAGCTCCAACATCGATGACGATTCGACTCGTCCCAACCTCACTTTACTCTACCAATTTCAAGCAATTTAAAGATCATGCTATCCGTCGTGAGTGTATCGTTTCTATACCCTTTTTCGATTTAGAACGATTTCAATTCCACTATCTTGAAAATTCCTACTTTATAGATTTAAAACTGAATTACATCCTGAACATTATTAAAGGTCTCTTCAAGTTTAGTCTAGTCAGGTTGGTAATTCCGCTCGTATTCGGTTCCTCTACTTCGGTGAGGGTAATTCCGCCCGTATTCGGTTCCTCTACTTCGGTGAGGGTAATCTCGCCCGTATTCGGTTCCTCTACTTCGGTTAGGGTAATTCCGCCCGTATTCGGTTCCTCTACTTCGGTGAGGGTAATTCCACCCGTATTCGGTTCCTCTACTTCGGAGATGGTAATCTCGCCCGCACACAGGTTCCTATGCTTCGGCTAGGGTAATTCCTTACCGTTACAGTTACAGGTTCCTATGCTTCGGCTAGGGTAATTCCTTACCCTTAAAGTTATAGGTTCCTATGCTTCGGCTAGGGCAATTCCTTATCATTACAGTTATAGGTTCCTATGCTTCGGCTAAGTTAATTCCTTACCGTTACAGTTACAGAATCCTATGCTTCGGCTAGGGTAATTCCTTATCATTACAATTAAGAGTTCGTATGCTTCGGCTAGTGTAATTCCTTACCGTTACAGTTACAGGTTCCTATGCTGCAGCTAAGGTAATTTCGCCGGATTTAAGGTATTCCCTTGGAATGATACCCATGCCCCTTTAATTCCCTTATAGACGCATCTTAGAATTGTATATTGAGTATATTTGGAGGATAGATAAGAATAAAAAATGACCATTATTGCTGCTTGAATTATGTGCGCGTGAAATAAAATGTTTACCACATTGATACAGTTTAGCACTATTGGGACACACTAAACTCCCTAGTTTAATTTAATTATCCACTATTCTAATTCTATGGACTATAGGCTTTACGCCGGATACACAACGATAGAATAAAGAACAATTTTTTATCTTCAAATATAACGTTACACTGAAATAATAAATCGTAAATAAAGTTCGTTGTTGCCAGAAATGTCATGTTATTAATGTCTGCCATGTACTTGCATGTGCTTACCGTATCATTTGGTAGTCATGTACTATTGAGCTTTCCCAAGCTCATGTTGTTTTTACCATCGCAGGTTAGATGAAATCCGTCATTGTAAAGTTACTAACATCAATTTTTTTTGGGATTCTCTCGATGTTGCTTTTGGAGTACAGTATCAGCATAGTTAGTGGGCAATGCATGTATGACGTGAATATTTTTATGTCAGAGTATGTATAATGTTTATGAGTTCCCGTTATGCGTTTACGTGACTTTCATAAGTGATAGTTTAAACTAAAATTTGTTTTACAGCTTTAAAGTATTTAAAGAAAAGGATTTTATATGAGTTATTGTGTGTCACCCTTGTGATCCTAATGTGGCCTCCTAGGATCCGTGGGAACGCGTAGGCGGGTCTAGGGGGTTACAGATTACTTAAGGTGAATATGCAAGTGCATTCATTTCTTGAAAATCAACTTCACGAATGCATTTTTTATATAAAAAAGTAGGCATAAGCCGATGGGTCGGATACAAGATGATTATATTAAAAAGAGAAAATTTTGGATATACAAATCGTGTCAACTTTAATAATTTTGTTAAATTCAGGGTTTAAAGTTAGTTTAGGGTTTAATGTTGAAGGGTTTCAGTGGTAGGGTTTATAATTTAGGATTTAATGATAGAGATTAAGATTTAGAGTTTAGGGATTAATTAGGGTTAGAGATTTAGTTTTTAAAGTAGAACCGTGTATTTTTTACACATATTGTGTATCAAAATATATAATTAATAATGAAAAATACTTTGATACACAAACTTGTTATTTTTAGTTTAGTAAAAAAGAACTTGTTAGTTTTAGGGTTCATGAGTCTAGTTTAGGTTTTAGAGTTTAGGGGGTTAGATTGTAGCATTTAGGATATAGGTTTTAGGGTTATGATTTAGGGTTTAGATGTTAGGTTTTAAGGATTTTAGGTTATAAATTTAAGTTTTAGATTTTATAGTTTAAATAAGTGTTGTGTATTTTTTAATACAATTTGTATATCAAAATATAATTCATTAATAAATATTGCAAATGTAAAATGATTCCCTAAATTACTTTTGCTAAATCACTTTCAATTTTCAAAAGCATATTTTTGTTCCCTAAAAATGTTTGAAAATTAGCTTATGATCATATATATTCTCTACTAGTGTTTCATGTTTTCCTGTAATTTCTATTTTTATGTTTTTTTTTATCAGCAACTATATGTTTTTATTAATAAGTAAAAATAAAAACATACAGCTTGACGAAATCGCACGCCTCGTTAAAAACCTCCCTAAACCTATTGGAGGAAAAGAGTACGATACGATCCGTCGATTACAAAATGCAAAAAATGCCGCGTAGGGACAAGTCACGTACAAGCCATGAACATTGAAAGCCTATCTACGCCCTCTTTCGCCAGTGCGTCCGCAAATCCGTTCGCTTCCCTCGGCACGTAGCAGAATTGAGTATCATGTATGACTTGACAAGCTTGATCAATTTCCAAAAATACTTCCCATAAACGCCACGGTCGTTTTGCATTCTGGTTGATCCAGCTCAACGCGACTTGAGAGTCCGTCTCCATAATCACACAAAACTATCGCCATTCTTTCTCTTTGATCATTCCCAACGCAAAGGCTATCGCTCGGACCTCTGCTTCATTTGATTCCATCACGCCTATAGGGCCTGAAAAGAGACCCAAAATACGACTATCCGCATCTCGTAACACACCACCAATCCCTGCCGGACCCGGCTTTCCTCGCGCCGATCCATCCGTGTTAAATTTTAGAATATTTTGTAACGGGGGCTGCCAGCATCTTTCTCCCCTCGTCCCCTTTGGTTTGGCAGCAACCTCAATTTTAGAAGGACATGTCCACCAAGCTGCCTCCGCTACCAATTCTCCCCGCCTATCAGCTTTTATCCAATAATAGGATCTCAATTTCACCAAGAAACATAATTCAGCCAAGTTCCATCTCTTCCCTCGGAAAATAAATTCATTTCGTGCAATCCATAAAGACCATAAAACAGCGGCAACACATGCTATCCACCACATATTCATACATCCCTTGAAAATACTATGAAAATCAAGAACGTAGAATGCATCAAAACTAACCGGTAAAGTCGTGTCTATTCCCCACCATTTTCGCATCCAGAGCCAAACCGATTGCGCAAACGGACATTCATAGAGGATGTGGGCGATGCTCTCCTCTACCATCGCACACCAAGGGCATCGGCCTTGATCTTCCGGCAGTGGAACCCCACGTGCTCGCAAGAAGTCAGCAGTGGGTAATCGGCGTAACCATGCAAACCATAGGAAAGCTTGAACTTTCGGCGACACCAACACCTTCCAAGCGAAACATTCTCCAAAGTCCATTTCCCCCACCCCAACTTTACAATCTATTTTTATGTTAGTTTAGTTAAATCAATCTTTTTAATTCAAATTTGTTGATTTAGGTTTAAAACTGACCATTCAAATTGGTTTTTAATCACTGATATCTAAACCATTGACCGACTAATTCAGATCGGTACTATAGAGACCCGTTATGCGGGTGATCATCCCAACCTAATTTATTCTATTCACAACACCAAGATTCAAACTTCTAACCTTAAGTGATCTAGTGACCCCTATTGCTTATTATTACGGCCCGTGTGAGAAACATAACATGGAGAAGGAGGCTGAGAAGTTGGAACCATGTGCATACAGAGCACAGCTTCGGAGAGTTTCGGTCTCCTAATGTTGCTGCACCGTGATGGAGAAAAAGGTGAAGAATCCAGCCTGCTTTTGCGCAGTTCTATTATCTCAAACAACATACAACGCCAGAGTGAGGCCAGAAATCGCAGTGACCATTCCAAAACACTGCAACATTGCTGATCGCCCTGTTGATTACCAGTGTGGAGGTACAACCATTCATTTAAGTAGATAATTAATGCTTTAACGGTGTCTGTTTCGATATTCTGATGAAGCAATTGTTTGTTTCTTGCAGCTTTCACTCTGGTTTAAATGACCACCATACTATTGGAAAAGTCGCGATTTGATCACCTTACTTTTTTTTCTAAGCAATAAAATCACCATACTATTAAATTGGATGCAATTTGACCACCAGCCGTTAGAGGTTAACGGCAGGGTGACATGACAGTTAAAAAATAGGGATATAATTACACATTTGGTCCTCAATACATATACACTCTATCAATTTGGTCCTAATTTTAATTAAATTAAATAAATTAATTGTTTAATTAAGTGGTGACACAACCTTATTGGAGGAATTTAATTATTTATATTTGATTTAATAATTTAATTTTTCTCCTACAATCATCTGGTGACACATGTCACAAGATTGGAGGAAGAAAAATAAAAGAAAGGAGCATCCTGCTCCTAGTGGGATTTAAACTAGGATTGCCTTGGATGGAGACATACGCGCTTACCACTAGGCCAAGTGGATCTTTATGATGTATGGTACAAAACCTAATATATATATCTTCGTTTGTCGCTCATGCCAGAAAAAAGAAATAAATATGAATTAAGGAGACTCGAACATGACACTTTTGAGATGCATAAAAACATCTGAACCGCTGAAATAAATCTAATAATTAAATTATTAATAATTTTAACTTTAATTAAATAATTATATTAAAAATTAAAAATTTTACATTAACCATTTGTATCATTTAGCATTGAGCCGCCTTATTTTGTAATCTCGTTTTGAGATTGCAATTTTAATAATAAAATTTTGGAAAAGGACATAATGGCGGTCACTTTGTTCATTGAAAACTTACCGGGACAATGCACTTGAAAGGGCTATGGTTTGCCTTTGGAAGACATGAAGACGTGGTGGATGCCTACATGGCAAGAAAACTCAGTAGTGGGGGAAGACGATTTGGATTCGTTAGATACAAGACGATGGAAGACGCAGAAATGTCGATAGAGAGGCTAAATGGATTCATATTACATGGGAAGAAGATATATGTAGCACTGGCAAGATTCAACGAAAGATCAACTACAAGGAAGAATATGAGGGAAGAGAATAGTAGGCCAGTCAAAACGAACACTAATACGTAAGCAAAACTAGATAAAGAAGAACGAAGACCAAAAAACATTACAACAAGGTTCAATCAAAGGAAAATGGAGAGTGGAGAAGGAAGCAAAAGCAAGCTCAGAAAGTGCACGAGCCATGTTGAAAAGAAGACACTATGCAAGTTCAAGAAATATCTGGTCAGAAGGATGGATTCTTCCTGTAGTGTGAGGAGCATCATGCTGCCTTTAGGCAGATGGGGTTTCAGCGAGATTAGTGTGAAAAGGATGGGCGGAAATTTGTTTCTCCTCTCGATTAATGATGAAGACCTTTTTATCATGCTGGATGACGTGAATTGGTCTTATCTGATGGAAATTTTCGAAGAAATTATGCCTTGGTCATAATCCATTAAACAAAATTAAAGATTAACTTGGCTTGAAGTGTTTGGTCTTCCTTCGCACTTCTGGAACCATGAAACTCTAGAAAGGTTAGCATCTCTTTGGGGTAAATTTGAAGTTGTTGGTGAGAATTTCAACTAGGTCTATGACTGCGAGAAAGTAACCATTCATATTGGGGTAAATTTACATTATCCGACCTCTAGAGAAAGGAGAAAGAACGAGCAAGCGGAAGAGGAAAAAAGAGATCGAAGGGGATTGCGTCTTTGGAGCTATCAGGACGATCGCTCTCTGACTCTGATCTTGTGACTAGGTGGGATTATCTAACTAGGGAGGCTAGGAAGGCGTTAAAAATGGGCAAGAAATTGGGGATTCATATTGAACGTAATGAAGACCACACTATAAGAGACATTGCGAAAGAAGAGGGGGAGGCAATAAAGTGAACTCTCACTAGAATTGAAAGAGGTTAGGGTCTGAGGAAAAATCTAGGTGGCTAGATTGATATTTGTACCCAGAAAGCCGAAATGAGTCTGCTACAAGAACAGAAATACAACGGCTGGTGGAGTTTGAGGTTAGTTAGATGTGGTATGTCGCTAATATTGACTTTGTTAGGTGTGCAATCCTTTATTGTTGGTTGTCAAAGTGTTTTAAGTACGATAGAAAAATTAAATAGTTAAATGTGGTATGTCGTATTGCCATATGTATGAAATATTATTGGTGGTCAATTTCATGCACGAGGGTAATCGAATGGAGCTTCGAGGGTCGACCGGTTTAACTCGGAGTCGAGGTAATACCCACCACTTCTTGTGTACTATAATGAACATGTTAATTGATAGTTAATGCATGAGAGATCAAATGAAGTAGAATATACTATAAGAATATTGATAAGGACCTTTGTGAAAAAATTAAGAATTATATGACACGTATAAAATTTTTGAGATCTGTAAATTAAATGATAAGTCGTTTATCTCTAAATATCTGTTAAACCTCAGTTAATGAAATTATATATATGAGATTCAATTTCAAAGTGAATTTGATGGCAGACAAATTGTATGGTGTTACTGAGGATGTGGTAAAGAATGATGAACTACCTCTATTTGATTGGTGCTTACATTCATGGTTATGGACATGATTCAAATGGGATGAGTAGAAAATATGTACATAAGCAGATTCCTACTTTATAGATTTAAAACTGAATTACATCCTGGACATTATTAAAGGTCTCTTCAGGTTGGTAATTCCGCCCGTATTCGGTTCCTCTACTTCGGTGAGGGTAATCATGCCCGTATTCGGTTCCTCTACTCCGGTGAGGGTAATTCCACCCGTATTCGGTTCGTCTACTTTGGTGAGTGTAATCTCGCCCGCACACAGGTTCCTATGCTTCGGCTTGGTTAATTCCTTACCGTTACAGTTACAGGTTCCCATGCTTCGGCTAGGGTAATTCCTTATCATTACAATTACAGGTTCCTATGCTTCGGCTAGGGTAATTCCTTACCGTTACCGTTACAGGTTCCTATGCTTCGGCTAGGGTAATTTCTTATCATTACAGTTACAGATTCCTATGCTTCGGCTAGGGTAATTCCTTACCGTTACAGTTACAGGTTCCTATGCTGCAGCTAAGATAATTTCGCCAGATTTAAGGTATTCCGCTGGGATTAAACCCATGCCCCTTTAATGCCCTTATAGACGCATCTCAGAATTGTATATTGGAGTAGATTTCGAGGATAGATAAGAATTAAAAATGAACATTATTGCTACTTGAATTATGTGTGCGTGAAATAAAATGTTTACCGTATTGATATAGTTTAGCACTGTTGGGACACACTAAACTCCCTAGTTTAATTTGATTATCCACTATTCTAATTTTATGGACTATAGGCTTTACGTCGGATACACAACGATTGAATAAAGAACATTTTTTTATCTTCAAATATCACGTTACACTGAAAAAATAAATTGTAAATAAAGTTCGTTGTTGCCTGAAATGTCATGTAATTGTAATGCATGCCATGTACATGCATGTGCTTACCGTATCATTTGGTAGTCCTCTACTACTGAGCTTTCCGAAGCTCA
Source organism: Hibiscus trionum (assembly GCA_030270665.1). NCBI lineage: Eukaryota > Viridiplantae > Streptophyta > Magnoliopsida > Malvales > Malvaceae > Hibiscus > Hibiscus trionum. Next base: position 71,197,234 of record BSYR01000026.1, on the reverse strand, counting down.
TGTTGTTTTTACCATTGTAGGTTAGATGAAATCCGTCATAGTAAAGTTACTAACATCATTTTTTGGGATTCTCTCGATGTTGCTTCTGGAGTACAGTATCGACATAGTTAGTGGGCAATGCATGTATGAAATGAATTGTTTTATGTCAGAGTATGTATAATGTTTATGAGTTCCCGTTATGCGTTTACGTGACTTTCATAAAAGATAGTTTAAACTGAAATTTGTTTTACAGCTTTAAAGTATTTAAAGAAATGGATTTTATATGAGTTATTGTGGGTCACCATTGTGACCCTAATGTGGCCTCCTAGGATCCGTGGGAACGCAAAGGCGGGTCTAGGAGTTACAGATTACTTAAGGTGAATATGCAAGTGCATTCATTTCTTGAAAATCAACTTCACGAATGCATTTTTTATATAAAAAAGTAGGCATAGGCCGATGGGTCGGATACATGATGATTATATTAAAAAGAGAAAATTTTGGATATACAAATCGTGTAAACTTTAACAAGTTTGTTAAATTTAGGGTTTAAAGTTAGTTTAGGGTTTAATGTTGAAGGGTTTAAGTGGCAGGGTTTAGAATTTAGGATTTAATGATAGAGTTTAAGATTTAGAGTTTAGGGATTAATTAGGGTTAGAGATTTAGTTTTTAAAGTAGAATCGTGTAATTTTTACACATATTGTGTATCAAAATATATAATTAATAATGAAAAATACTTTGATACACAAACTTGTTAGTTTTAGTTTAGTAAAAAAGAACTTGTTAGTTTTAGCGTTCACGAATCTAGTTTAGGTTTTAAAATTTAGGGGGTTAGATTGTAGCATTTAGGATATAGGTTTTAGGGTTATGATTTAGGGTTTAGATGTTAGGTTTTAAGGATTTTAGGTTATAAATTTATGTTTTAGATTTTATAGTTTAAATAAGAAGTGTTGTGCTGTGTATTTTTTATACAGTTTGTATATCAAAATATAATTCATTAATAAATATTATAAATGTAAAATGATTCCCTAAATTACTTTTCCTAAATCACTTTCAATTTTCAAAAGCATATTTTTGTTCCCTAAAAATGTTTGAAAATTAGCTTATGATCATATATATTCTCTACTAGTGTTTCATGTTTTCCTGTAATTTCTATTTTTATGTTAGTTTAGTTAAATCAATCTTTTTAATTCAAATTTTTCGATTTAGGTTTAAAACTGACCATTTAAATTGTTTTTTAATCACCGATATCTAAATCATTGACCGACTAATTCCGATCGGTACTATAGAGACCCGTTATGCGGGCGATCATCCCAACATAATTTATTCTATTCACAACACCAAGATTCAAACTTCTGACCTTACTTAAGAGATCTAGTGAGCCCTATTGCTTATTATTACGGACAGTGTGCGAAACATGACATCGAGAAGGAGGCTGAGAAGTTGGAACCATGTGCATACACAGCACAGCACCGGAGTGTCCCGGTCTCCTAACGTTGCTGCACCCTGATGGAGAAAAAGGTGAAGAATCCAGCCTGCCTTTGCGCAGTTCTGTTATCTCAAACAGCATACAACGCCGGAGTGAGGCCAGAAATCGCAGTGACCATTCCAAAACGCTGCAACATTGCCGATATTCGCTGTAACGTCCAGTAGTTTAAGTTAAATAAAATCTGCTGATGTATCTTTCAATAAGAAGTAAAATGTGAAGTTGTATGTTTGAACAATAAGTAAAATGTGTAGCTGTTTCTTTGAGTAATAATATATCAAAGGTTACTTTTCTTTGCAAATCATCTTCTCCTTTTTGTTCAAATAGTAAGTCCCTAGTAGTTTCAAGACTACATAAATTAAGTATTCACCCCATTTTTTCCTTTAAATATGTCCTAGTGCAATAGAAGCTGAATAATATGAAACTAATTAATGCAAGATGATGTGGAGGAATAGTCCATGGATCAGAAAACGCAAAACTTGGGATCATATTTGAAATTATGAACTTTGTTTTCTATTTGGAGACTCAAGTTTGTAGCTGAATGCCCACAGAATTTCTATTTGAAATTCTTTAAAATTCAAAAAGAGGGGGTGTGAGCTACAATAGACTCAAGTTAGTCGTCTCTTTTTTATTTCAAATATATAAACACAAATTTGTCCAATCGATGCTATCCATAGGCTCGATAATGCAGAATATCACTTGAAGTTCATGTTTGTCCCCCTCTAATGCTTCATCACGATTCCGTCTTGGATCATTCACACATTCAATTTCCCCCATATTTTCTTTTAGATTTTCTGGAGTTATATCCGATACTCATGTCTTTGTATGCATCTATCATGAGTGTTGGCAAAATTCCCACAGAGCATAATTAAGTACACTTGTACTAGCTATCTACAAGCTTATTTTTCAATAGTAATAAGGTTGATCAGGCTGTAAGGTTCATAAACATGACTGATAAGAGCCAGATTACATGAAAATTCGAGCATAAAAGACAATTCTTAGAACTCGGATATCTGTACCTTACAGCATTGGGAAGACAATTTTGCATTGTTCCGGACTGAGATGTTAGTAGTACAGCGAGCCTGCTCAAGCAAAGAGAATACTCGTGTTGGAAAAAATGGACTACAAAACAGCACGTTAGTACTGACTGGAAAATAAAATAAAAACAGAAGTGATCAACGAAACCGTGTCGTTCTCATTTGGATCATCATCTTCCCCCCTCCTTTTTCAACTGTCAAATAAAATGTCCAAGAACATCAAAACCATTTCTAATAGATGCGTGTTTAAACCACACCTGACCCAACAACATTCGAAATCAAGAATCGAAACCATCAAAATCAACAATGTTGTTATCATTCAAAAGACTTGAATAAAATCTTGAAAGAAAATCTTGAAAGAAAATAAAATCTTTCAAAAGAATCCCACCTGACCGCTGCAAGGCAATTAGATTAAAATCTTGAAAGAAAATAAAATCTTTCAAAAGACTTTTGAATAAAATAATTTGTAAGAAGAGTTAAATTGTTGAATAAAGACGTAATAAGTGATTAGTTTAATTGCGTTGCAACGAATTGAGATGTTTTTTTTGCTAGCAACGCTACCGGCTGCTCTTATCGATTCAACTAAAGTGAAGCTGAAGAGTAGTTATCGATGGCAACCTTTTCAAACATACGTTACCATTTCGAAACAATTCGTGGTCCGAGCTATCGGAATAAGATTTCGAGCATCACTCAACGATTGCAATACAATCATGCAACACTTGTCCTACCGTGTAAATCTCAAATTCCAGTACTTGATCATATTCTGCAGCTATATGTATTGGATTAATCATCTGATCTTTCTTTCAGGGAGAACACGGTGCAACTATATGTATATATTACATGTAAATCTTAAATTTTTGTTCTGTTTTTTTTTTTAAAAGTAAAGGGTTAACTTGATTAAATTTCCCATGTTTAAGGGCCAATTTTATGGAGAATTCAATGGATGACATGACCAAAGTTAACAAGTATTTCATCCTTTTTTCTTTATAATACTCCATATAATAGAAAGGATGAAATATGGTGGCGGAGTGCGTGTTTGGTTGCAGAGAAAATGAAAAGAATGATAAGATTTTTAGAAACAATCAATAAATAGAGAAATGGTCCAAAACAAGCAGCAAGGTTTCGTGGTGTAGTTGGTTATCACGTCAGTCTAACAAACTGAAAGTCTCCGGTTCGAGTCCGGGCGAAGCCATTGAAAATTTTTATGGCCTTTTTCTTTCCTTCTCCCTTAGGAGGAAAAAGTAAAAAAAACGCCGTTGCCGGGGATCGAACCCGGGTCACCCGCGTGACAGGCGGGAATACTCACCACTATACTACAACGACTTAATTGGTGATCATATTACTTGTTTTGTATATAAACAGAACTTTTAGTAGGGTACTATAGACATGTTCAGTTATTGGATTTTAAGATGCGATTGAGTGCTGTAATTCAAATCTTTGTGATGTAAAAATTGGTTTTAATTATTCGTTTATTCATGTAATGCTTGTATTTTCTATTTTACAATATTATTATATTTATGATAGATACCATGGTTTCAGTAGGCAAAATATAAAGGTAATGGTATCATTTAATAAACAACCCTTTTTCATAAAACGTCACCCACTTACATTCCTCAGGAAAAGAACCAATGGCAATGGCAGCCAAATTTCACTTCATTTTAATTTCAACCCTCTCAGCTTCTTTTTTAGGTATTCATTCACATTGTTTTCTTCTAAAAACAATGTTTAAGGTTACTATACATAATAACTACACAAATTATTGCATTGAATACGATGTTATTACACGTTTTAGATGAAGCCATAGTGCCAGAGTTTGCATTCAGTTGCAAGAGTTGACAGATAGAGGTTTCATTAACTCTCTTTTTTAAAACATGAACTCTCTTTTTCTCTAAAACCTTAACCAAAAACCCTTGTATAAACTCGTCAAATCCCTTGATTTTTTCACATCAAAACCTAAATTTTTTTGAGGGTTTTCAATCTTCACATCAAGGCTAGAGCTTTGCAAGCAATTTGGTGCATTAATCATCCCTCATTCATCCATTATCCTACATCAAGGTAAAAACCCTATTTTCTTTTCTTTTTAATTTTCGTTTAATTTTATTGGTTGTTTTTAATTACTTTTTGTATAAAATATATACATATAGTACGTGTTTTCAAGTTTTTGCAAAAAAATCTTCAAAATCTGAAATTTTTTTATTCGAATATAAAATTATATCGTATATTTTTTCATGTTTTTTCGATTTTTTTTTCCAAAATTTTGTTTTATAATTAGATATGTTTTAGAACTATATTGTATAGTTTTTTATCAACACCTTGATTATCAGATTGTATATTGGATTGAATTTGTTTGATTTACGCATATATATGTTTTTGTGACTTGATTTTCTTCTAGATTTCGAATATGGGCTCTAGGAAGAGAGTACGAACCAATGAGGTTGGTGGAAGCTCCAACAATGATGACAATTCAACTCGTCCCAACCTCACTTTACTCTACCAAAATTCTCTTCGAAACAAAGATGCCTATACTAATTTCAAGCTATTTCAAGATCATCCTATCTAATCGGGAAGAAGTTTAGGGTTGATCCAGAAACTTTGGTCAATGTTTTCGGGTTTGAAGATAAGGGAATTTCGGATGAGAACTCATTGGGACATACCCTTGGTGGCTCCGTCACGGTCCTTAATTCTCATGATTTCATTCTTCATCTCATGGTCTCGTGGTGATTTCGCCCTTCCGGCGGAAAATTCTCCCACATTAGGCAAGTAGACGGTTTTTGGATTCGATGCTTTTGTGAGGGACATCGACCAAATCTTTGTCAAATCATGTTTGCCGAGATGGTGTACCTTGTCCAAAATTGCAACTCGGATCTTGTCACCTCATTCACGTATGGCACCGCCTTGAGCTACTTATTCTCAAAGTTGGGGATTGACTGCTCTCTTGACTATCCAGAACCTCTCAAAGATCGCATCGATGACTGCACACTTCTCCGGAGCAAATTTCATTTCATTAATGGAGAGTGGACTCGTGTCGAGAATCCTCCTCAAGTTGCGGCCCCCGAACCTCAACCTCAAGTTGCTGCACCAAACAACGAAACCCTCATGGCTTTCCTTACCGAGCAATTTAATGTCTTGCGCACCCATATGGACTCTAGTTTCACCACTCTTGACACTCGTCTCACTTCCGTAGAGGGATGTATCCAAAGTGTTGAGAATCGCCTCACCTCGGTTGAAACTAAACAAATCTCTATGGACATGTCTTTTACCAGTTTCTATGGCGAATAGAGACAATTCCGAAGGAGCTACGCCAATGGTGAAGATGAAGATGGTGACGAGCCTTAGATCCATGCGTTCCATTTCATATCATCTAGTTTAAGATTCCCCTATTTTTATGCACCTATTTATGTTTTTGCTTTAAGACCTATGCTTTGATTTATGTTTTTATATTATGTTTTATGTATTAAGGCCTGGATATTATGTTTGGAGTTTATGTACTTATTTTGCTTTGGTTTCTAATGCTTAACGAAATTATGTTGCTTTAGTTTTGCTTTGCCTTGTGCTATATCATTTTATCTTTGCCTTCATTGATATTGATCTAACAAAAAGGGGAGAAGGGTTAAGCTTCAATTCTCAAAATCTTTTTCAAAACCTAGCTTAAATTTAGGGGGAGTTTACTTAAAAAATTACTTTGGTTTTGTTATATCAAAAAAGGGAGATTGTAAAACCAATATTTGATTTTGATATAACAAATAATCTAAGGACTAAATTGAAAAGTAAATAATTTTTTACGTAATTAAAATACTTGATTTTGACAAGTAAAATATATACTTAAAATATTTTGAAGTCAAAACTTAAACCCCATAAATTTTTCTAAGTGTTTCAAAGCCAAAATATACAAAATTGCACAGGCATTTCGAAACACCCTCAAAGTGTTCCGATACATTTTGCCACTAGAAACGTCTGTTTCAAAATGGCTCATACATGTTTCAATACAACCTTCATCTGAGCTTTTGATTTTTAAGTGTTGTTTTGAAACGACTTATACCCGTTTCGATATAGGGGTTAAGTAATTTTAAAATTGGGCATTAAATGAACTAGTTGTTGCTTGTTAGAAACTTTTTGAAGATTTGGTCAAGGGTTTTGATACACCCCTAGGCTGTTTCAAAACACTCATTTAGAGTTTCAAAACTTTCGATACTTCCCTTTTGCGTTTCGATACAACCCTCGTTTTACATTTTACAGTTTCAAACTATTTCGATACGGCTTATAGTCGTTTTGTGAAACCGATATTTTAATTTTGATATAACTAAAGAACCTAAGGACTAAATTGAAAATGTGAAAACGAATTTTTAAGTCCTCAAACATCCCTATATGTTTTGAAGAATATGCCTAAGTTAAAAACTAAGTTTATCAAATATTTTCTAAGTGTTCTTAAAGCCAAAACAGTGATTTTCGAGTCACCGTTTCGAAACAGCCTAAGGTGTTTCGAAACAGTTTTGAAACTGTGAGTCCATGTTTCGAAACGGGTATCGAAACGATTTCAACACTTCCAACCCGTGTTTCGAAATAAGTTTCGAAACGACTTTAGAACAAAGAGACACCGTATCGAAACGACATCCAGTGTTTCGAAACGGTTCTTAAATTGATTTGAAAAATATGACCGTTGAATGTTTTTAACTGATTTTTAACAAACCATTAAGGCGTATCGAAACGATCTCAAGCCGTTTTGAAAACGGCTTGAGATCGTTTCGATACGGTCCTTGACAGTGGCAAAATGTTTCGAAACAAGTTTCGAAACGGCTCTTAGCGTATCGAAACAGGTCTGACCGTTTCGGGCTCTTTAATGCACCCCAACGGCTCTTTCTATTTTTGTCTGTTTCGAAACATGGTCGGGCGTTTCGAAACGGTTGGTTGCAGACTGCATTTATGGAGGGGAGATAACACCCCCAACGGCTCTATTGATGAATGCAACAACCACAACGGCTAGAATTCAATGAGAATGTATAAAAGGGACCTCTAAAAGCTTCAGCAACAACTATTGATCCTAAAGCAAACATTCAAACATCAAATCCAAGCATTTGTGCCTAAATCCCATTATTGTCTTGTAACCCCAATTTTATTTTTCATTCTTATCATTTCAATTGGGTTGAGTGCTTGTAATTGGGCTAGTTTATGTATTGAGAGATACTTGTTTAGCCAACAAATTCGTTGTTTCAATTGTGTGAGGATTGGGTCAAATTTTGGGTAGAAAATTTGACCAAAAATTGTAAGGGTTACCTCCTTAGCCTAGAAAAGGGGAAGAGCAATTAGTGAAATTGTTGCAAATCCTTAGTGGAGCTAAGGTAGTGGATGTAGAGTTCATTTGGAACTTGAACCACTCTAAAATTCCTTGTCAATATTTTTATTTGCAATTTCCACCACCAAGAACATTAAAAATCCAATTCACCCCCTCTTGGTTTAGTTCGATAATTCGATCCACTCAACAATTGGTATCAGAGCCTACCTCTTTGAGGATTAACAACCACAAGAGGAGTTCCTAGAAAGAGTGTGATCATCCAAAAATCAAGAGATGGCTTCTACCTCCGGTTCGGGCATGTATGAGTCTCAATCCACTACAAAACCACCATTCTTCAATGGTGACAACTATCCGTTTTGGAAGAATAGAACGCGTCTCTTCATCAAGTCTAATGACTACTTGGTTTGGGATGTCATTGAAGATGACCCTTACATTCCATTGAAGCAAGATAGTGAAGGGAAGATGGTTTTGAAGAAAAAGGTGGAGATGAGTGAAGAAGAAAGGAAGAAGATCCAAATAAATGACAAAACTCTCCACATGCTTTTTTGTTCTTTCGGTCCGGACATCTACTCCAAAGTATCATCCATTGAGAGTCCCAAAGAAGTGTGGGACACTCTTGAGACTACCTATGAGGGAACCAATGATGTCAAGGAAACTAAGATTGGAATTCTCAATCTTAGTTATGAAAATTTCAAGATGTAGCCCGATGAGACGGTGTCCAAGATGTTTGATCGTTTCTCCACCATAGTCAATGGGCTTAAAGGATTTGGAGAGACAATACCGGAAGACAAGCTTGTCCGGAAGCTACTCTACTCACTTCCCGAATCTGTGGATGGGAAGAGAACCGCCATCATAGAAGCTAAAAATTTGAAGACTTTAAAGCTTGATGAGCTAGTGGGTTCTCTCCTTACTCATGAGATTATGAAGCATGGAAGGGAAGAAGAGAAGAAGAAGGAAGAGAAGAGAGTAGAAAAGCTAGAGGCGGAAAAGAAGAAGAAGATGAGAATAGCTCTCAAAGCTTCATTACTTGAGGAGAGCTCTTCTAGTGAGGAGGATGAGCTAGAAGAATTGGATATGATAGCCAAACAATTCTCACGCTTTATGAGGTCCAACCGGGGAAGAAAAATTCAAAGGAAGATGGACTTCAAAGGTAAAAACAAAGAAGAAGCAAGGGATCAAATCATTTGCTTCGAGTGCAATAAACCCGGCCACATACGTTCGGAGTGCCCTCAACTAAAAAAGAAGGGCTTTGAGAAGAAGAAGAAGCTCAAAGCCAAGCTTGCTACTTGGAGTGATGAGGAGTCATCCGAGGATGACGAACAAGAAGTGGCCAACCTTTGCCTCATGGCACTTGAGGAAGATTCCTCCATGGTAACCTCTAACTCATCATCTTTAGATTTTACATATGATGAATTAAATGATGCATATGATGATTTGCAAGAGGTCTATGATGAATTAGTTGAGAAATACAAGGAGTCGGTCATTAGGAATAAGAAAATTATTTTGGAACTAAATAATAAAAATGACTCACTCTCTCAAGCTAATTTAAAATTTGAGAAAAAGATATTAGGGTTGAAAGATAAACTAAATTTTTTTCAAGATGAAAATATTGACCTTAATAATCTTTTATCTCAATGTAATAGTGAACACCAAAAGGTGTTAGATGAGATAAATAAGCTCAAAGAGTCTTTTAAAAATGTTGGTAGTGTGAAGCATGAAATAGGTGAATCTTCAAAAACAAACCAACCTAAGAAAAAGACTAATTACTACAAACAAGGTAGCTTTCCTAGACATAGTAGAACTATAACGATTAGAAGTGTATGGGTTCCTAAGGAACTTGTAAAATCTAATAACATTGTTGCTATGTCATCTTGGATTCCTAAGGAAACCAAGGTATTGGGAGCTAACACTCATGGACCCAAAATGATTTGGGTACCAAAAACAAAAGCTTAATATCTTTGTTTGTAGGGGGAGCATTGCTACAAGGCCAAAGCACAAAGTCAAAACTCATGGTACCTTGATAGTGGATGCTCAAGGCATATGTCCGGAGACAAGATTAGAATCATGGATCTAAAGCCAAAAAGTGGAGGAGTGGTGACATTTGGTGACAACTCCAAAGGCCACATTAAATGTATTGGCTCCATAGGTAATCACTCTACTATTCTCATTGAAAATGTCTTGTATGTCGATGGTCTTAAAAATAACTTATTGAGCATAAGTCAATTGTGTGATAAAGGATTTAATGTTTTATTTGATAAAAATGGGTGAAAAATTGTTGACATTAAATCTAATAATATTATGCTCATAGGTCATCGCATAGGGAACATATACATGGTGCATCTAGATGACATACATACATCTCATGCATGCTTAGTAGCACAAAATGAAAATGATGCATGGTTGTGGCATAGAAAACTAGGACATGCTAGCATTAGTGTTTTAGAAAAAAAAACTAGTTTCCCTTGATCTAGTTAGAGGTTTACCCAAGATTAAATTCTCAAACGATAAAATTTGTGATGCATGCTCTAAGGGTAAACAACATAAGTCTTCCTTTAAATCCATTAATGATGTTTCTACAAGTAGATGTTTACAACTTATCCATATGGATTTATTTGGGCCAATTAGGACTATGAGCTTGGGTGGTAAATCTTATGCATTTGTACTTGTTGATGATTTTTCTAGATTTACTTGGGCTCTATTTTTAAGTACTAAAGATGAGGCTTTAGAAAAATTCATCACATTTTCAAAACTAACCCAAAATGATCTTGAACTTAGAATTTCACATATTAGAAGTGATCAGGGAACCGAGTTTCAAAATTTAGGGATTGAAGATTTTTTGAATGAAAATGGTATTAGCCACAATTTTTTGGCTCCTCGAACTCCTCATCAAAATGGGGTAGTTGAGAGGAAAAATAGAACTTTGCAAGAAATGGCTAGAACCATGCTTTGTGAAAATAATTTACCTAAATATTTTTGGGCGGAAGCCACAAACATCGCTTGCTATATTGTTAACCGAGTAATGATTAGGCCAATTTTAAAGAAAACACCTTATGAGATTTTAAAATCTAAAAAGCCTAACATTGGCTATTTTCACCCTTTTGGTTGCAAGTGTTTTGTTTTAAATAATGGAAAAGACAACTTAGGTAAATTTGATGCAAAAAGTGATGAAGCTATTTTCATAGGATACTCTTTAACCTCTAAAGCCTATCGAGTATTTAACAAGAGAACTTTAGTAGTAGAAGAATCTATACATGTTGTATTCGATGATAACCTCCTTCCAAGGAAGGATTCTTGTGATGATGATGATGTAGGAATCATAAAAGCCTTTGATGGAGGAAAAACTTCAAAGGAGGATGAGATTCCAACAAAAGAAGAGGACACACAAGATCCACCTCTTGAAGCCTTGAAGGACTTGGCTCTTGAGGAAAAGGAAGTGAGCTACCCAAGGGAGTTCAACTATGTCAAAGATGGTGAAATCTTGGGTGATCCATCCAAGGGGGTAACCACTCGATCTTCTCTTAGATTAATGAATCATGTTGCATTTATCTCATGCATAGAGCCTAAGAATATAAAAGAAGCATTGAAAGATGATTTTTGGATTATGGCTATGAAAGAATAATTAAATCAATTTGAGAGAAGTAACGTTTGGACATTAGTTGATAAGCCTAGTAATCAATCTACCATAGGAACTAAATGGGTCTTTAGGAACAAGCTAGATGAGAGTGGTAACATTGTGAGAAATAAAGCTAGACTAGTAGCACAAGGTTACACTCAAGAAGAGGGAATATATTTTGATGAAACCTATACACCCGTAGCTAGAATGGAAGCCATTAGGATGTTGCTTGCATATGCATGTTATCATGATTTCAAGCTTTTTCAAATGGATGTTAAAAGCGCGTTTTTAAATGGTTTTATAAATGAAGAAGTGTATGTGGAACAACCACCGGGTTTTGAAGACTCAAAATTTCCAAATAATGTTTTCAAACTCACTAAAGCTATTTATGGTTTAAAACAAGCTCATAGAGCTTGGTATGAAAGGCTTTCAAACTTTTTAATTGAAAAGGGTTTTGAAAAAGGCAAGGTGGACACTACACTTTTTATAAAAAGGTATAAAAATGACATTTTAGTAGTACAAATTTATGTTGATGATATTATTTTTGGTTCTACTAACGAATGTCATTGCAAAGAGTTTGCTAAGCTAATGCAAGGTGAATTTGAGATGAGCATGATGGGGGAGCTCTCATTCTTTTTGAGACTCCAAATCAAGCAAAAGAAGGATGGCACCTTCATCAATCAAGCAAAGTACATAAAGGATATGCTCAAGAAGTTTGGCTTGGAGAATGCAAAGCCTCAAGCCACACCTATGAGCTCATCTACAAAGCTTGACAAAGATGAAGGAGGTAAGTGTGTCGACTCTAAGCTTTACCGTTCTATGATTGGATCATTGCTTTACCTTACCGCAAGTAGATCGGATATCTTGTTTAGTGTTTGCTTGTGTGCTAGGTTTCAAGCTAGTCCTAGAGAGTCTCACCTTATAGTCATTAAAAGAATCTTTAGGTACCTTAGAGATACTCCTTGTTTAGGTCTTTGGTACCCTAGAGACTCCACCTTCAACCTTCATGCTTATTCGGATGCGGATTATGGGGGATGCAAAATCGATAGGAAGAGTACTTCGGGAACTTGTCAATTCCTAGGTAGTATGCTCATATCTTGGTTCTCTAAGAAACAAAATAGTGTAGCCTTATCTACCACCGAAGCCGAGTATATATCCTTAGGGAGTTTTTGTGCTCAAGTCCTTTGGATGAAGCAACAACTCTTAGATTATGGCATTAAGGTTGAAACCATACCCCTTAAATGTGATAACACTAGTGCTATATGTTTGACAAAAAATCCCATCCAACACTCTAGAACCAAACACATAGAAATAAGGCATCATTTCATTAGAGATCATGTCCTTAAAGAAGATGTGGTTATAGAGTATGTTGACACCTTAAATCAATTAGCGGACATTTTTACAAAACCTTTAGACAAAGAGCGTTTTTGGTCCCTTAGGAGAGAGTTAGGTCTAGCTAGCCTATCTTGACCTTTTAAGACCTCTTTTTTGCTTAAAATTGCTTGATCTTGTGAAATGCCATGTTTATGTGTTTTTACTCCTAATTTCATCCATGCCTATAGCTAGGGGGAGTATGTTTATGTTTGCATATGTTTTTCCTGCTCATTCATGTCATTCATGCAAGATAGGCCTTAGAAAATTTCATTTTTCTGCACTTTTAGAGCCTCATCTGCACTTCCAGGCCCAGGTGTATCGAAACGGGTCAACCTGTTTCGATACGGATGCTTTAAATTTTTATCTGAGAGAAGGGCGTTTCGAAACACCTTCCGAGGGTTTCGAAATATTTTGGCTACTGCCAAGGGGTGTATCGAAACACGTTTTGATACGAGCCAACGGGGATTCGATACGGTCAAACACGTATCGAAACGGTCAATTGGAGTTGAAAAATCGGTCAAACTTTCGTGCCCGCGTTTCGAAACGGTCGACAACGTTCCGAAACGGGTTCGCGGACTGCTTTAAAAAGGGCTTTTAATGATAAAATTATGCTTTTATTAAAACTCTCCCAAACCCTAAAAACCCTAGAATCGATTTTCCCTATAAAAACCCTCTAAACCTCTTTGTTTTTCACCAAATCTTGAGGCGTTTTTCTCTTAAACACAAGTCTAAGCAAGCTTCAACAATCTTGTGCAAAGATTTTCCTCTATTCATCCAAAATCCCAATTTAAGTTATATTTTCATCTTTTTCTTTTTCCTTCAATTTCTATTCGAATCTTAGGTTAGAAAATTTTAATTTTGTATAGTTTATATGTTTTGTTACTTGGGCTTTTCAAATCTTGTAAAAAAATTTCAAAATCTTCAATTTTTGATTCGAATATATAAATTTTCACTCGTATTTTCTTTACTTTTTTTCTCTTAATTTTTTTGTTTTGTTTTGTTTTGTATATTTGTTCTTAAAACTTGTTTTTATATCATTGGATTGAATTACGAAATCTCATGCATACACTTAAACTTGTTTTAAATCGCTTGCTTACTATTTTTTAGGATGGCTACGGAGAATGTTAACAAAAAGCGTAAGACCGGTCAAGCAAGTGAATCGAGCATTCGTCCTAATCTCACTCTGCTTTATCAAAAAAGTCTTCGAACTCAAGAGATGAGGGATCGGTTCACTTATGTCAAGGAGTACGAAGTTCGTCGTGAGCGTGTTATTGATCTCAAGTTTCTTGACTCCGAGCTCTTTCTTTTTCGTTACCTCGACCGTTTGAGAGAATGGAGTTTCCTTGGTCTTTTGAGCATCCCGGAAATTTGCTACAAGCACATGGTATTTCTCTTTTACTCCAATGCTCAATTTATCAATGATGAAGACAACTCCGAAGTTGTTGGCCTTGAGTCTTTTATCTTGGGGAAGAGGATTGTCATTAACATCCCTCTCTTGGAGTCTACGTTTTCTCTTAAGGACGACGGAATTGAGAATGAGAGTCACTTTGGTTCTCACACCGGTTCGGTTCTTACCTTTGATGCGCATGATAGATTCCTCCATTTGATGGTCTCATGGTTCCTTCGCCCCTCCGGAGGTAAATATTCTCACATTCGTCAAGTAGACTATTTTTGGCTTGAGTGTTTACGTCGTGGTGAGCGCCCAAATCATGTTAAGATCATATTTGCCGAGATAGTTAACAATGTTAAGCTTCGTGACACCGATGCACTGAAATCCTTCACTTATGGAACAGTTTTAAGTCACATCTTTAGCAAGCTTAATCTCGATTGCACCTACGACTCTCCGGAACCCCGCAAGTCAAAAATTGGTGAGTCCTCTCTTCGTAAGTCCGATTTTCGCTATGTAAACAATGGACATTGGGAACGTGTTGATAGGGAAGCACCTCCTCCTACTCCCGTTGAACCTCAATCACAAGCTCAAGTTGAGAACAATGAAGCTCTCACGGCTTTTCTTACCGAGTGGTTCAACACTTTGGACACTAACATGTCTAGAGGTTTTGGTGATCTCAATACTCGTTTGCAATCCGTAGAGGATCCCCTCCTTGCTAATGAGAATCGACTCCAATCCCTTGAAAATCAACAATCGGCCATGGACATGCCCTTCTCCACCTTTTATGGCCAATGGATGAAATTTTGTCGTTCTCAAGTCAAGAGCGATGATGAGTCCACGGATGGTGATGGTGATGACGAGGCCTAGGTTTCTCATGACATATCATATTAGCTATGCATTTTAGGTTTAAGTTTGCATCTTTATTTCCATTATGTTTTATGAACCTATGCTTTTGATTTTATTTGGGATTATGTTTTGAACTTATTGTTTAAGATTTATGTTTTGGATATTTTAATTTTATGAATTAATATTATTGTTGCTTATTGCTTATTGATTATTGCTTTTAACCCTATCTCTTCTCTTTGAGCCTTGTTTATTATTTTTGATCTAACAAAAAGGGGGAGAAGTAATCTAAGAGCCAAAATTCATTTTAAATGTTTAAAGTGTTTTTAAGTTTTAAAGTTTAAAGTGTTTTTAAGTTTTAAACTTTGAATTTAAAATTTAAATCCTTTTAAAACTTTAAAAACCTATCTTAAATTGAGGGGGAGTTAGAATGTATTCGAAACTTTCAAAACTCTTAAAAATTCTAACTTTGGTTTTGTTATATCAAAATGGGGGAGATTGTGAAACCGATATTTTAATTTTGATATAACTAAAGAACCTAAGGACTAAATTGAAAATGTGAAAACGAATTTTGAAGTCCTCAAACATCCCTATATTTTTTGAAGAAAATGCCTAAGTTAAAAACTAAGTTTATCAAATATTTTCTAAGTGTTCTTAAAGCCAAAACAGTGATTTTCGAGTCACCGTTTCGAAACGGCCTAAGGCGTTTCGAAACAATTTTGAAACTGTCAGTCCAAGTTTTGAAACGGGTATCGAAACGATTTCAACACTGCCAACCCGTGTTTCGAAACAAGTTTCGAAACGGCTTTAAAAAAAGAGACATCATATCGAAACGACATCCAGTGTTTCGAAACGGTTCTTAAATTGATTTGAAAAATATGACCGTAGAATGTTTTTAACTGATTTTTAACAAACCGTTAAGGCGTATCGAAACGATCTCAAGCCGTTTCGATACGATCCTTGACAGTGGCAAAATGTTTCGAAACAAGTTTCGAAACGACTCTTAGCGTATCGAAACAGGTCTGACCGTTTCGATACGGGCTCTTTAATGCACCCCAACGGCTCTTTCTATTTATGGAGGGGAATAACACCCCCAACGGCTCTATTGATGAATGCAACAACCACAACGGCTAGAATTCAATGAGAAGGTATAAAAGGGACCTCTAAAAGCTTCAGCAACAACTATTGATCCTAAAGCAAACATCCAAACATCAAATCCAAGCATTTGTGCCTAAATCCCATTATTGTCTTGTAACCCCAATTGTATTTTTCATTCTTATCATTTCAATTGGGTTGAGTGCTTGTAATTGGGCTAGTTTATGTATTGAGAGATACTTCTTTAGCCAACAAATTCTTTGTTTCAATTGTGTGAGGATTGGGTCAAATTTTGGGTAGAAAATTTGACCGAAAATTGTAAGGGTTACCTCCTTATCCTAGGAAAGGGGAAGAGCAATTAGTGAAATTGTTGCAAATCCTTAGTGGAGCTAAGGTAGTGGATGTAGAGTTCATTTGGAACTTGAACCACTCTAAAATTCCTTGTCAATCTTTTTATTTGAAATTTCCACCACCAAGAACATTAAAAATCCAATTCACCCCCTCTTGGTTTAGTTTGATCATTCGATCCACTCAACACATTTTGAAACGAGCCATTTTTACACACGACTTTTTCTTTTTTTGGTGTCCGTTTCGATACAGGGGTTTCGTGTTCTGATACGGGTAGTTGCAGAACAACATTTATGGAGGGAAGAGAGAGCCCCAACGGCTCTATGGATGATCTCAACCACTCAAACGGCTAGAAATCAATGAGAAGGTATAAAAACAAGTCTCAAAAGCTACAACAACTATTGAACCTTCAAGCAACATCAAAGCATTTGATTGTAAGGTTTCCTCCTAAGTCGAGAAAAGGGGACGAATTCAAGTTAGTGAATTGTTGAAATCCTCAGTAGGGTGTTGAGGTAGTGGATGTAAAGTTTGCTCGAAGCTTGAACCACTCTAAAATTGCCTTGTCTTTATTTTTAAATTATCCATTTGCACCCTTCAATTTTTATTCCACCAATTCACCCCCTCTTGGTGATTAGCCATCATTTGATCAACTCAACACTTTCCCATTGGAGTTCTTAGGTTCAAATCCCACCAAGATCACATTTTTTCTCTTTAATTTTCCTTTCAATCAGGTCATGAGATTGGAGAAAAATAAATATTAGATAAAATATATTAAAAAATTAGAGTAAACTAATCCAATCGGGTGATGGTTATCATATTGGTTGATTAATAGGTAACTATCAGCGATCAAATGTGTAATTATACAAATTTCCGTTAACTGCCACATCACCTCTTTTGTTAGATTTTAATGGCTAGTGGTCAAAATATAAGTATTTTAAAAGTTTGATGGGCTGATTGACGAGTTGCTTAGTTGGATGGTAAAAATAGGACCGCTCCCAAAGTTTGGTGGCCACCTGAGTATTTTACCCCTTATTTTTATGCATATTCTTAATCATGTGTATAGATGTTTATCCGAATCAAATCTGATCCAATCCCACCTAAAATAAGTCTAACTTAAAACCATGAACATTAACCATTTGTATCATTTATACAAATTGAAGCACAAAAAGTTGAAATAGAAGTAAGTCTATTACTGCAGATAGAGGGGGATACTCCGAAAGAACCCACAGGAACAAAGACCAAAACATAATTTTTTTATTAAAAAAATCAAACAAACAAAAAAGAAATGCCTATCATCCCACAAATATGGCTGCAATATACGATAGTCGTAGAAATTGGGTAATGTAGGCGATTGCTACACTATTTTTTTAATAATAAAAATATTTTTTAAAAAAATTATATATCTTTGATATTATAAATTAAAGGGTTTCGTTTTAATAAACTGCACAGGGCCTCGTAAACCTTTGAACTGCCCCGCTAAAGATTGGTAGTGAGTATGAAATTGTCCCATTGTTTCCAGCCCTATATTATTGCTTTATTCCTTTATTGACTTTTGCTTTCGCTGCATCATTCTTCTTTGCATGGCATGGATGCTTTTATCTAAAAGTAAATATACCAATGCAATAAAGAGAAAATAGATTTTTTTTGTTCATTTTAAATAGACGGATTCAAGGGTATCCACCGGAGCCCGAAGACGCACCCAAAATTTGGGAAGTTATTAAGGCATGTGTTGGTATAACGTATGTAACAAAGGTGTGTTGTATTAAATAACACTTGTGTATTAGAAAGATGGTTATTACTACATCAAGGTGTTTGGTTGATGAAATTTAGAATAAAGTTCAAAGATAAGTGTTATGTATGAATGTACTATTTCCCCTTAAAATTCTAGCTTCATATTTTCCTTTGTTTTGATATTGATTATTATATTGTTTTTGAGTTTATGGTTTACAATTTAATATTTAGGCTTTAGGGTTTAGGTTTAGGGTTTAAGGTTTAAGGTTCACAACATATGGTTTAAAGTTTAGGGTTTAGGTTTAGTATATTTACATTGATGTAAATACGTGAAAAGTAGTATGAAGATTTGGAGTTTAGGGGTTTGGGTTTATAGTTTATGATTTAGGGTTAGCATATTTACATTGTTATAAATACGTGAAAAATAGTATAAGGGTATAACTGACAAGATTTGCGTTAAATCGACATGACCCAATGATGAAACTATTAAACTTCCATCTTTGGGTGAAGAAGATAAAATTAAAGAAAAGAAAAAGAAAAAGAAAAAGAAAAAGAGAGAAATGACGTGGATGATATGCGGTTGCCATGTCAACTCACGTGAATGCCATGTCACCCTTCCATTTATGATTTAATACATGAGTGACCAAAATAAGAGCAAATAAAAAGTTTAGTGGTTAAATTATTTTTTTTAATTTTAGTGACAAAAAAATATATGAGCTTTTTACCCTGACCAGCTGTTAAAATCTAAAGGATGAGGTGACGTGGCAGTTAACGAAAATTTGTGAAAAGAATGTGGCCTTAGTGGGATTTGAACCTAAGACCTCCAATGGAAAAGTACAAGCTTTTACCACTACACCAACTACCCCTCAATGATATGAATTGCACCATTATGTATATGATATAATGAAGTAAATGATAGGGCAACAAGAAGTAAAAATATTTGAGAGGGAACTTAAACATGGGTCACATAAGATATGTAAAAACACACAAACCAGTGAATCAATTAAAATATTTAAATTAAAAATAAAACATTTTAATTATATTTAAAGTATAGTTAAAGAAAGATTTAAAATGAAAATAGATTTATAATTTTTTTTTATTTTTAAATTAAATTGAATATTTTTTCACATTTATTTTAATAACTTCATATATATATAATATTGAATCGAGTTCTTTAATTTAATTAATAATTTTAATTTTTTATTAAATATCTTAATTCAATGATTATACATATAATATTAAAACATATAATTTTGATAAGTAATACATTCAATTCATTTGTTTGATCCGATATGTGTTGATAATTTTCTTAAAAAAACATTTTATAAACTATATGTTTCTTTAAAGAAATAGATCATTGTGGACAAAGTTGTCCGAATAATATATATGTATTCATTTTAAATCTTTATTTTTTATACTTTAAATGTAATTAAAGTGATTTCATTTTTAATTTAATTATTTGAATTTATTTAGTGGTATGTGTGTTTTTACACATCTCAAGTGACCCATGCTCGAGTCCCCTTTGAAACGTTTTTACTTTTTTCCCCTAGCATTACTTCATTATATGATATATATAGAATGGTGCAATTCATATTGTTCAGGAGTAGTTGTTGTAGTTGTAAAGGGTTGCCTTTCCCCTTGAAGTTCTTAGGTTCAAATCTCACCAAGATCATATTTTTTCTCTTTAATTTTCCTTTAATCCAGGTCATGAGATTGGAGAAAAATAAATATTATATAAAATAAATTAAAAATTAGAGTAAACTCATCCAATTGGGTGATGACTACCAGATTGGTTAATTAATTTTATTTAATTAAATAAAAAATAGGACCAAATTGATATAACAGGTAACTAACAACGATCAAATGTGTGATTGTACAAATTTCCGTTAACTGCCACATCACCTCTTTCGTTAGACTTTAACGGCTGGTGGTCAAAATATAAGCATTTTAAAAGTTTGTTGGTCTGATTGACGAGTTGCTTAGTTGGATGGTAAAAATAGGACTGCTCTCAAAGTTTGGTGGTCACTTGAGTAGTTTACCCTTATTTTTATGCATATTCTTAATCATGTGTATAGATATTTATATGAATCAAATCTGATCCAATCCCACATACAAATAAGTCTAAGTTAAAACCATGAACATTAACCATTTGTATCATTTAGCATTGAGCCGCCTTATTTTGTAATCTCGTTTTGAGATTGCAATTTTAATAATTAAATTTTGGAAAAGGACATAATGGCGGTCACTTTGTTCATCGAAAACTTACCGAGACAATGCATTTTAAAGGGCTATGGTTTGCCTTTGGAAGACATCGAGACGTGGTGAATGCCTACATAGCAAGAAAACTCAGTAGAGGGGGGAAGACGATTTGGATTCGTTAGATACAAGACGATGGAAGATGCAAAAATGTCGATAAAGAGGCTAAATGGATTCATATTATATGGGAAGAAGATATATGTAGCACTGGCAAGATTCAACGAAAGATCAACTACAAGGAAGAACATGAGGGAAGATAATGGCAGGCCAGTCAAAACGAACACTAATACGAAAGCAAAACTGGATAAAGAAGAACGAAGACCATAAAACATTACAACAAGGTTCAATCAAAGGAAAATAGAGAGTGGAGAAGGAAGCAAAAGCAAGCTCAGAAAGTGCACGGGCCATGTTGAAAAGGAGACACTATGGAAGTTCAAGAAATGTCTGGTCAGAAGGATGGCTTCAACCTGTAGTGTGAGGAGCATCATGCTGCACTTAGACAAATGGGGTTTCAGCGAGATTTGTGTGAAAAGGATGGGCGGGAATTTGTTTCTCCTTTCGATTGATGATGAAGACCTTTTCATCATGATAGAGGACGTGAATTGGTCTTATCTGAGGGAAATTTTCGAAGAAATTATACCTTGGTCAAAATCCATTAAACAAAATGAAAGATTAACTTTTCTTGAAGTGTCTGGTCTTCCTCCTCACTGCTAGAACCATGAAACTCTAGAAAGGTTAGCATCTCTTTGGGGTAAATTTGAAGTTGTTGGTGAGAATTTCAACCAGGTCTATGACTGCGAGAAAGTAACCATTCATATTGGGGTAAATTTAGCATTATCCGGCGTCCAGAGAAAGAAGAAAGAATGAGAAAGCGAAAGAGGAAAAAAGAGATCAAAGGGGATTGCGTCTTTGGAGCTATCAGGACGATTGCTCTCTGACTCTGATCTTGTGACTAGGTGGGATTATCTAACTAGGGAGGCGTTAAAAATGAGCAAAAAATTGGGGATTCAAATTGAAGTAGAATATACTATAAGAATACTGATAATGACCTTTGTGAAAAAATTAAGAATTATATGACACGTATAAATTTTTTGAGATCTATAATTTAAATGATAAGTCGTTTATCTCTAAATATTTGTTAAACCTCAGTTAATGAAATTATATATATGATATTCAATTTCAAAATGAATTTGATGGCTGACAAATTGTATGGTGTTATTGAGGATGTGGTAAAGAATTAAAGCATGATGAACTACCTCTATTCGATTGGTGCTTACCTTCATGGTTATGGACATGACTCAAATGGGATGAGTAGAAAATATGTACATAAGTTGATTCCTACTTTATAGATTTAAAACTGAATTACATCCTAGACATTATTAAAGGTCTCTTCAAGTTCAGTCTAGTCAGGTTGGTAATTCCGCCCGTATTCGGTTCCTCTACTTCAGTGAGGGTAATTCCGCCAGTATTTGGTTCCTCTACATCGGTGAGGGTAATCCTTCCCGTATTCGGTTCCTCTACTCCGGTGAAAAAATATCACATTACACTGAAAAAATATCACGTTACACTGAAAAAATAAATTGTAAATAAAGTTCGTTGTTGCCTGAAATGTCATGTAAATGTAATGCATGCCATGTACATGCATGTGCTTACCGTATCATTTGGTAGTCCTCTACTACTGAGCTTTCCGAAGCTCATGTTGTTTTTACCATCGTAGGTTAGATGAAATCCGTCATAGTAAAGTTACTAACATCATTTTTTGGGATTCTCTCGATGTTGCTTTTGGAGTACAGTATCGACACAGTTAGTGGGCAATGCATGTATGACATGAATTGTTTTATGTTAGAGTATGTATAATGTTTATGAGTTCCCGTTATGCGTTTACGTGACTTTCATAAAAGATAGTTTAAACTGAAATTTGTTTTACAACTTTAAAGTATTTAAAGATATGGATTTTATATGAGTTATTGTGGGTCACCATTGTGACCCTAATGTGGCCTCCTAGGATCCGTGGGAACGCATAGGCGGGTCTAGGGGGTTACAGATTACTTAAGGTGAATATGCTAGTGCATTCATTTCTTGAAAATCAACTTCACGAATGCATTTTTTATATAAAAAAGTAGGCATAGGCCGATGGGTCGGATACATGATGATTATATTAAAAAGAGAAAATTTTGGATATACAAATCGTGTAAACTTTAACAAGTTTGTTAAATTTAGGGTTTGAAGTTAGTTTAGGGTTTAATGTTGAAGGGTTTAAGTGATAGGGTTTAGAATTTAGGATTTAATGATAGAGTTTAAGATTTAGAGTTTAGGGATTAATTAGGGTTAGAGATTTAGTTTTTAAAGTAGAATCGGTAATTTTTACACATATTGTGTATCAAAATATATAATTAATAATGAAAAATACTTTGATACACAAACTTGTTAGTTTTAGTTTAGTAAAAAAGAACTTGTTTGTTTTAGGGTTCAAGAATCTAGTTTAGGTTTTAAAGTTTAGGGGGTTAGATTGTAGCATTTAGGATATAGGTTTTAGGGTTTAGATGTTAGGTTTTAAGGATTTTAGGTTATAAATTTATGTTTTAGATTTTATAGTTTAAATAAGAAGTGTTGTGTATTTTTTTATACAATTTGTATATTAAAATATAATTTATTAATAAATATTGCAAATGTAAAATGATTCCCTAAATTACTTTTGCTGAATCACTTTCAATTTTCAAAAGCATATTTTTGTTCCCTAAAAATGTTTGAAAATTAGCTTATGATCATATATATTCTCTACTAGTGTTTCATGTTTTCCTGTAATTTCTATTTTTATGTTAGTTTAGTTAAATCAATCTTTTTAATTCAAATCTGTCGATTTAGGTTTAAAACCAACCATTTAAATTATTTTTTAATCACCGATATGTAAATCATTGACCGACTAATTCGGATCGGTACTATAGAGACCCATTATGCGGGCGATCATCCCAACCTAATTTATTCTATTCACAACACCAAGATTCAAACTTCTAACCTTACTTAAGAGATCTAGTAACCCCTATTGCTTATTATTACGGTCCGTGTGGGAAACATGACATCGAGAAGGAGGCTGAGAAGTTGGAACCATATGCATACACAGCACAACACAACATCGGATAGTCCCGGTCTCCTAACGTTGCTGCACCGTGATGGAGAAAAAGGTGAAGAATCTAGCCTGCCTTTGCGCAGTTCTGTTATCTCAAACAGCATACAACGCCAGAGTGAGGCCAGAAATCGCAGTGACCATTCCAAAACGCTGCAACATTGCCGATCGCCCTGTTGGTTACCAGTGTGGAGGTACAACCTTTCATTTAAGTAGATAATTAATGCTTTAACGGTGTCTGTTTCGATATTCTGATGAAGCAATTGTTTGTTTCTTGCAGCTTTCACTCTGGTTTAACTCCGAAGACTTCCGGTTGCGTGGTATCGACAGTATAAGAATGCTGGATTCGCTGTAACATCCAGCAGTTTAAGTTAAATAAAATCTGTTGATGTATCTTTCAATAAGAAGTAAAATGTGAAGTTGTATGTTTGAACAATAAGTAAAATGTGTAGCTGTTTCTTTGAGTAATAATATATCAAAGGTTACTTTTCTTTGCAAATCATCTTCTCCTTTTTGTTCAAATAGTAAGTCCCTAGTAGTTTCAAGACTACATAAATTAAGTATTCACCCCATTTTTTCCTTTAAATATGTCCTAGTGCAATAGAAGCTGAATAATTTGAAACTAATTAATGCAAGATGATGTGGAGGAATAGTCCATGGATCAGAAAACGCAAAACTTGGGATCATATTTGAAATTATGAACTCTGTTTGAAATTCTATTTGAAATTCTTTTCAATTCAAAAAAAGGGGGTGTGAGCTACAATAGACTCAAGTTTGTCGTCTCTTTTTTATTTCAAATATATAAACACAATTTTGTCCAATCGATGCTATCCATAGGCTCGATAATGCAGAATATCACTTGAAGTTCATGTTTGTCCCCCTCTAATGCTTCATCACGATTCCGTCTTGGATCATTCACACATTCAATTTCCCCCATATTTTCTTTTAGATTTTCTGGAGTTATATCCGATACTCATGTCTTTGTATGCATCTATCATGAGTGTTGGCAAAATTCCCACAGAGCATAATTAAGTACACTTGTACTAGCTATCTACAAGCTTATTTTTCAATAGTAATAAGGTTGATCAGGCTGTAAGGTTCATAAACATGACTGATAAGAGCCAGATTACATGAAAATTCGAGCATAAAAGACAATTCTTAGAACTCGGATATCTGTACCTTACAGCATTGGGAAGACAATTTTGCATTGTTCCGGACTGAGATGTTAGTAGTACAGCGAGCCTGCTCAAGCAAAGAGAATACTCGTGTTGGAAAAAATGGACTGCAAAACAGCACGTTAGTACTGACTGGAAAATAAAATAAAAACAGAAGTGATCAACGAAACAGTGTCGTTCTCATTTGGATCATCATCTTCCCCCCTCCTTTTTCAACTGTCAAATAAAATGTCCAAGAACATCAAAACCATTTCGAATAGATGCGTGTTTAAACCACACCTGACCCAACAACATTCGAAATCAAGAATCGAAACCATCAAAATCAACAATGTTGTTATCATTCAAAAGACTTGAATAAAATCTTGAAAGAAAATCTTGAAAGAAAATAAAATCTTTCAAAAGAATCCCACCTGACCGCTGCAAGGCAATTAGATTAAAATCTTGAAAGAAAATAAAATCTTTCTTTTGAATAAAATAATTTGTAAGAAGAGTTAAATTGTTGAATAAAGACGTAATAAGTGATTAGTTTAATTGCGTTGCAACGAATTGAGATGTTTTTTTTGCTAGCAACGCTACCGGCTGCTCTTATCGATTCAACTAAAGTGAAGCTGAAGAGTAGTTATCGATGGCAACCTTTTCAAACATACGTTACCATTTCGAAACAATTCGTGGTCCGAGCTATCGGAATAAGATTTCGAGCATCACTCAACGATTGCAATACAATCATGCAACACTTGTCCTACCGTGTAAATCTCAAATTCCAGTACTTGATCATATTCTGCAGCTATATGTATTGGATTAATCATCTGATCTTTCTTTCAGGGAGAACACGGTGCAACTATATGTATATATTACATGTAAATCTTAAATTTTTGTTCTGTTTTTTTTTTTAAAAGTAAAGGGTTAACTTGATTAAATTTCCCATGTTTAAGGGCCAATTTTATGGAGAATTCAATGGATGACATGACCAAAGTTAACAAGTATTTCATCATTTTTTCTTTATAATACTCCATATAATAGAAAGGATGAAATATGGTGGCGGAGTGCGTGTTTGGTTGCAGAGAAAATGAAAAGAATGATAAGATTTTTAGTAACAATCAATAAATAGAGAAATGGTCCAAAACAAGCAGCAAGGTTTCGTGGTGTAGTTGGTTATCACGTCAGTCTAACACACTGAAGGTCTCCGGTTCGAGTCCGGGCGAAGCCATTGAAGATTTTTATGGCCTTTTTCTTTCCTTCTCCCTTAGGAGGAAAAAGTAAAAAAAACGCCGTTGCCGGGGATCGAACCCGGGTCACCCGCGTGACAGGCGGGAATACTCACCACTATACTACAACGACTTAATTGGTGATCATATTACTTGTTTTGTATATAAACATAACTCTTAGTAGGGTACTATAGACATGTTCAGTTATTGGATTTTAAGATGCGATTGAGTGCTGTAATTCAAATCTTTGTGATGTAAAAATTGGTTTTAATTATTCGTTTATTCATGTAATGCTTATATTTTCTATTTTACAATATTATTATATTTATGATAGATACCATGGTTTCAGTAGGCAAAATATAAAGGTAATGGTATCATTTAATAAACAACCCTTTTTCATAAAACGTCATCCACTTACATTCCTCAGGAAAAGAACCAATGGCAATGGCAGCCAAATTTCACTTCATTTTAATTTCAACCCTCTCAGCTTCTTTTTTAGGTATTCATTCACATTGTTTTCTTCTAAAAACAATGTTTAAGGTTACTATACATAATAACTACACAAATTATTGCATTGAATACGATGTTATTACACGTTTTAGATGAAGCCATAGTGCCAGAGTTTGCATTCAGTTGCAAGAGTTGACAGATAGAGGTTTCATTAACTCTCTTTTTTAAAACATGAACTCTCTTTTTCTCTAAAACCTTAACCAAAAACCCTTGTATAAACTCGTCAAATCCCTTGATTTTTTCACATCAAAACCTAAATTTTTTTGAGGGTTTTCAATCTTCACATCAAGGCTAGAGCTTTGCAAGCAATTTGGTGAATTAATCATCCCTCATTCATCCATTATCCTACATCAAGGTAAAAACCCTATTTTCTTTTCTTTTTAATTTTCGTTTAATTTTATTGGTTGTTTTTAATTACTTTTTGTATAAAATATATACATATAGTACGTGTTTTCCAGTTTTTGCAAAAAAATCTTCAAAATCTGAAATTTTTTTATTCGAATATAAAATTATATCGTATATTTTTTCATGTTTTTTCGATTTTTTTTCCAAAATTTTGTTTTATAATTATATATGTTTTAGAACTATATTGTATAGTTTTTATCAACACCTTGATTATCGGATTGTATATTGGATTGAATTTGGTTGATTTACGCATATATATGTTTTTGTGACTTGATTTTCTTCTAGATTTCGAATATGGGCTCTAGGAAGAGAGTACGAACCAATGAGGTTGGTGGAAGCTCCAACAATGATGACAATTCAACTCGTCCCAACCTCACTTTACTCTACCAAAAGTCTCTTCGAAACAAAGATGCCTATACCAATTTCAAGCTATTTCAAGGTCATCCTATCTAATCGGGAAGAAGTTTAGGGTTGATCCAGAAACTTTGGTCAATGTTTTCGGGTTTGAAGATAAGGGAATTTCGGATGAGAACTCATTGGGACATACCCTTGGTGGCTCCGTCACGATCCTTAATTCTCATGATTGCATTCTTCATCTCATGGTCTCGTGGTGATTTCGCCCTTCCGGCTGAAAATTCTCCCACATTAGGCAAGTGGACGGTTTTTGGATTCGATGCTTTTGTGAGGGTCATCGACCAAATCTTTGTCAAATCATGTTTGCCGAGATGGTGTACCTTGTCCAAAATCGCAACTTGGATCTTGTCACCTCATTCACGTATGGCCCCGCCTTGAGCTACTTATTCTCAAAGTTGGGGATTGACTGCTCTCTTGACTATCCAGAACCTCTCAAAGATCGCATCGATGACTGCACACTTCTCCGGAGCAAATTTCATTTCATTAATGGAGAGTGGACTCGTGTCGAGAATCCTCCTCAAGTTGCGGCCCCCGAACCTCAACCTCAAGTTGCTGCACCAAACAACGAAACCCTTATGGCTTTCCTTACCGAGCAATTTAATGGCTTGCGCACCCATATGGGCTCCAGTTTCACCACTCTTGACACTCGTCTCACTTCCGTAGAGGGATGTATCCAAAGTGTTGAGAATCGCCTCACCTCGGTTGAAACTAAACAAATCTCTATGGACATGTCTTTTACCAGTTTCTATGGCGAATAGAGACAATTCCGAAGGAGCTACGCCAATGGTGAAGATGAAGATGATGACGAGCCTTAGATCCATGCGTTCCATTTCATATCATCTAGTTTAAGATTCCCATATTTTTATGCACCTATTTATGTTTTTGCTTTAAGACCTGTGCTTTGATTTATGTTTTTATATTATGTTTTATGTATTAAGGTCTGGATATTATGTTTGGAGTTTATGTACTTATTTTGCTTTGGTTTCTAATGCTTAACGAAATTATGTTGCTTTAATTTTGCTTTGCCTTGTGCTATATCATTTTATCTTTGCCTGCATTGATATTGATCTAACAAAAAGGGGAGAAGAGTTAAGCTTAAATTCTCAAAATCTTTTTCAAAACCTAGCTTAAATTTAGGGGGAGTTTACTTAAAAATTTACTTTGGTTTTGTTATATCAAAAAAGGGAGATTGTAAAACCAATATTTGATTTTGATATAACAAATAATCTAAGGACTAAATTGAAAAGTAAATAATTTTTACGTAATTAAAATACTTGATTTTGACAAGTAAAATCTATACTTAAAATATTTTGAAGTCAAAACTTAAACCCCATAAATTTTTCTAAGTGTTTCAAAGCCAAAATATACAAAATTGCACAGGCATTTCGAAACACCCTCAAAGTGTTTCGATACATTTTGCCACTAGAAACGTCTGTTTCAAAATGGCTCATACATGTTTCAATACAACCTTCATCTGAGCTTTTGATTTTTAAGTGTTGTTTTGAAACGACTTATACCCGTTTCGATATAGGGGTTAAGTAATTTTAAAATTAGGCATTAAATGAACTAGCTGTTGCTTGTTAGAAACTTTTTGAAGATTTGGTCAAGTGTTTGGATACACCCCTAGGCTGTTTCAAAACACTCATTTACAGTTTCAAAACTTTTGATACTTCCCTTTTGCGTTTCGATACGACCCTCGTTTTACATTTTACAGTTTCAAACTATTTCGATACGGCTTATAGTCGTTTTGTGAAACCGATATTTTAATTTTGATATAACTAAAGAACCTAAGGATTAAATTGAAAATGTGAAAACGAATTTTTAAGTCCTCAAACATCCCTATATGTTTTGAAGAATATGCCTAAGTTAAAAACTAAGTTTATCAAATATTTTCTAAGTGTTCTTAAAGCCAAAACAATGATTTTCGAGTCACCATTTCGAAACGGCCTAAGGCGTTTTGAAACAGTTTTGAAACTGTGAGTCCATGTTTCGAAACGGGTATCGAAACGATTTCAACACTTCCAACCCGTGTTTCGAAACAAGTTTCGAAACGACTTTAGAACAAAGAGACAACGTATCGAAACGACATCCAGTGTTTCGAAACAGTTCTTAAATTGATTTAAAAAATATGACCGTTGAATGTTTTTAACTGATTTTTAACAAACCGTTAAGGCGTATCGAAACGATCTCAAGCCGTTTCGATATGATCCTTGACAGTGCAAAATGTTTCGAAACAAGTTTCGAAACGACTCTTAGCATATCGAAACAGGTTTGACCGTTTCGGGCTCTTTAATGCACCTCAACGGCTCTTTCTATTTTGGTCTGTTTCGAAACATGGTCGGGCGTTTCGAAACGGTTGGTTGTAGACTTCATTTATGGAGGGGAGATAACACCCCCAACGGCTCTATTGATGAATGCAACAACCACAACGGCTAGAATTCAATGAGAAGGTATAAAAGGGACCTCTAAAAGCTTCAGCAACAATTATTGATCCTAAAGCAAACATCCAAACATCAAATCCAAGCATTTGTGCCTAAATCCCATTATGGTCTTGTAACCCCAATTGTATTTTTCATTCTTATCATTTCAATTGGGTTGAGTGCTTGTAATTGGGCTAGTTTATGTATTGAGAGATACTTGTTTAGCCAACAAATTCTTTGTTTCAATTGTGTGAGGATTGGGTCAAATTTTGGGTAGAAAATTTGACCGAAAATTGTAAGGGTTACCTCCTTAGCCTAGAAAAGGGGAAGAGCAATTAGTGAAATTGTTGCAAATCCTTAGTGGAGCTAAGGTGGTGGATGTAGAGTTCATTTGGAACTTGAACCACTCTAAAATTCCTCTTCAATCTTTTTATTTACAATTTCCACCACCAAGAACATTAAAAATCCAATTCACCCCTCTTGGTTTAGTTCGATCATTCGATCCACTCAACAATTGGTATCAGAGCCTATCTCTTTGAGGATTAACAACCACAAGAGGAGTTCCTAGAAAGAGTGTGATCATCCAAAAATCAAGAGATGGCTTCTACCTCCGGTTCGGGCATGTATGAGTCTCAATCCACTACAAAACCACCATTCTTCAATGGTGACAACTATCCGTTTTGGAAGAATAGAATGCGTCTCTTCATCAAGTCTAATGACTACTTGGTTTGGGATGTCATTGAAGATGGCCCTTACATTCCATTGAAGCAAGATAGTGAAGGGAAGATGGTTTTGAAGAAAAAGGTGGAGATGAGTGAAGAAGAAAGGAAGAAGATCCAAATAAATGACAAAGCTCTCCACATGCTTTTTTGTTCTTTCGGTCCGGACATCTACTCCAAAGTATCATCCATTGAGAGTGCCAAAGAAGTGTGGGACATTCTCAATCTTAGTTATGAAAATTTCAAGATGGAGCCCGATGAGACGGTGTCCAAGATGTTTGATCGTTTCTCCACCATAGTCAATGGGCTTAAAGGATTTGGAGAGACAATACCGGAAGACAAGCTTGTCCGGAAGCTACTCTACTCACTTCCCGAATCTTGGGATGGGAAGAGAACCACCATCATAGAAGCTAAAAAATTTGAAGACTTTAAAGCTTGATGAGCTAGTGGGTTCTCTCCTTACTCATGAGATTATGAAGCATGGAAGGGGAGAAGAGAAGAAGAAGGAAGAGAAGAGAGTAGAAAAGCTAGAGGCGGAAAAGAAGAAGAAGATGGGAATAGCTCTCAAAGCTTCATTACTTGAGGAGAGCTCTTCTAGTGAGGAGGATGAGCTAGAAGAATTGGCTATGATAGCCAAACGATTCTCACGCTTTATGAGGTCCAACCGGGGAAGAAAAATTCAAAGGAAGATGGACTTCAAAGGTAAAAACAAAGAAGAAGCAAGGGATCAAATCATTTGCTTCGAGTGCAATAAACCCGGCCACATACGTTCGGAGTGCCCTCAACTCAAAAACAAGGGCTTTGAGAAGAAGAAGAAGCTCAAAGCCAAGCTTGCTACTTGGAGTGATGAGGAGTCATCCGAGGATGACGAACAAGAAGTGGCCAACCTTTGCCTCATGGCACTTGAGGAAGATTCCTCCATAGTAACCTCTAACTCATCATCTTTAGATTTTACATATGATGAATTAAATGATGCATATGATGAGTTGCAAGAGGTCTATGATGAATTAGTTGAGAAATACAAGGAGTCAGTCATTAGGAATAAGAAAATTATTTTGGAACTAAATAATAAAAATGACTCACTCTCTCAAGCTAATTTAAAATTTGAGAAAAATATATTAGGGTTGAAAGATGAACTAAATTTTTTTCAAGATGAAAATATTGACCTTAATAATCTTTTTATCTCAATGTAATAGTAAACACCAAAAGGTGTTAGATGAGCTAAATAAGCTCAAAAAGTCTTTTAAAAATATTGGTAGTGTGAAGCATGAAATAGGTGAATCTTCAAAAACAAACCAACCTAAGAAAAAGACTACTTACTACAAACAAGGTAGCTTTCGTAGACATAGTAGAACTAAAAGGATTAGAAGTGTATGGGTTCTTAAGGAACTTGTAAAATCTAATAACATTGTTGCTATGTCATCTTGGATTCCTAAGGGAACCAAGGTATTGGGAGCTAACACTCATGGACCCAAAATGATTTGGGTACCAAAAACAAAAGCTTAATATCTTTGTTTGTAGGGGGAGCATTGCTACAAGGCCAAAGCACAAAGTCAAAACTCATGGTACCTTGATAGTGGATGCTCAAGGCATATGACCGGAGACAAGAGTAGAATCATGGATCTAAAGCCAAAAAGTGGAGGAGTGGTGACATTTGGTGACAACTCCAAAGGCCACATTAAAGGTATTGGCTACATAGGTAATCACTCTACTATTCTCATTGAAAATGTCTTGTATGTCGATGGTCTTAAACATAACTTATTGAGCATAAGTCAATTGTGTGATAAAGGATTTAATGTTTTATTTGATAAAAATGGGTGCAAAATTGTTGACATTAAATCTAATAATATTATGCTCATAGGTCATCGCATAGGGAACATATACATGGTGCATCTAGATGACATACATACATCTCATGCATGCTTAGTAGCACAAAATGAAAATGATGCATGGTTGTGGCATAGGAAACTAGGACATGCTAGCATTAGTGTTTTAGAAAAAAAACTAGTTTGCCTTGATCTAGTTAGAGGTTTACCCAAGATTAAATTCTCAAACGATAAAATTTGTGATGCATGCTCTAAGGGTAAACAACATAAGTCTTCCTTTAAATCCATTAATGATGTTTCTACAAGTAGATGTTTACAACTTATCCATATGGATTTATTTGGGCCAATTAGGACTATGAGCTTGGGTGGTAAATCTTATGCATTTGTACTTGTTGATGATTTTTCTAGATTTACTTGGGCTCTATTTTTAAGTACTAAAGATGAGGCTTTAGAAAAATTCATCACATTTTCAAAACTAACCCAAAATGATCTTGAACTTAGAATTTCACATATTAGAAGTGATCATGGAACCGAGTTTCAAAATTTAGGGTTTGAAGAGGGTATTTATGGTTTAAAACAAGCTCCTAGAGCTTGGTATGAAAGGCTTTCAAACTTTTTAATTGAAAAGGGTTTTGAAAAAGGCAAGGTGGACACTACACTTTTTATAAAAAGGTATAAAAATGACATTTTAGTAGTACAAATTTATGTTGATGATATTATTTTTGGTTCTACTAACGAATGTCATTGCAAAGAGTTTGCTAAGCTAATGCAAGGTGAATTTGAGATGAGCATGATGGGGGAGCTCTCATTCTTTTTGAGACTCCAAATCAAGCAAAAGAAGGATGGCACCTTCATCAATCAAGCAAAGTACATAAAGGATATGCTCAAAAAGTTTGGCTTGGAGAATGCAAAGCCTCAAGCCACACCTATGAGCTCATCTACAAAGCTTGACAAAGATGAAGGAGGTAAGTGTGTCGACTCTAAGCTTTACCGTTCTATGATTGGATCATTGCTTTACCTTACCGCAAGTAGATCGGATATCTTGTTTAGTGTTTGCTTGTGTGCTAGGTTTCAAGCTAGTCCTAGAGAGTCTCACCTTATAGTCATTAAAAGAATCTTTAGGTACCTTAGAGATACTCCTTGTTTAGGTCTTTGGTACCCTAGAGACTCCACCTTCAACCTTCATGCTTATTCGGATGCGGATTATGGGGGATGCAAAATCGATAGGAAGAGTACTTCGGGAACTTGTCAATTCCTAGGTAGTATGCTCATATCTTGGTTCTCTAAGAAACAAAATAGTGTAGCCTTATCTACCACCGAAGCCGAGTATATATCTTTAGGGAGTTTTTGTGCTCAAGTCCTTTGGATGAAGCAACAACTCTTAGATTATGGCATTAAGGTTGAAACCATACCCCTTAAATGTGATAACACTAGTGCTATATGTTTGACAAAAAATCCCATCCAACACTCTAGAACCAAACACATAGAAATAAGGCATCATTTCATTAGAGATCATGTCCTTAAAGAAGATGTGGTTATAGAGTATGTTGACACCTTAAATCAATTAGCGGACATTTTTACAAAACCTTTAGACAAAGAGCGTTTTTGGTCCCTTAGGAGAGAGTTAGGTCTAGCTAGCCTATCTTGACCTTTTAAGACCTCTTTTTTGCTTAAAATTGCTTGATCTTGTGAAATGCCATGTTTATGTGTTTTTACTCCTAATTTCATCCATGCCTATAGCTAGGGGGAGTATGTTTATGTTTGCATATGTTTTTCCTGCTCATTCATGTCATTCATGCAAGATAGGCCTTAGAAAATTTCATTTTTCTGCACTTTTAGAGCATCATCTGCACTTTCAGGCCCAGGTGTATCGAAACGGGTCAACCTGTTTCGATACGGATGCTTTAAATTTTTATCTGAGAGAAGGGCGTTTCGAAACACCTTCCGAGGGTTTCGAAATATTTTGGCTACGCCAAGGGGTGTATCGAAACACGTTTTGATACGAGCCAACGGGGATTCGATACGGTCAAACACGTATCGAAACGGTCAATTGGAGTTGAAAAATCGGTCAAACTTTCGTGCCCGCGTTTCGAAACGGTCGACAACGTTCTGAAACGGGTTCGCGGACTGCTTTAAAAAGGGCTTTTAATGATAAAATTGTGCTTTTATTAAAACTCTCCCAAACCCTAAAAACCCTAGAATCGATTTTCCCTATAAAAACCCTCTAAACCTCTTTGTTTTTCACCAAATCTTGAGGCATTTTTCTCTTAAACACAAGTCTAAGCAAGCTTCAACAATCTTGTGCAAATATTTTCCTCTATTCATCCAAAATCCCAATTTAAGTTATATTTTCATCTTTTTCTTTTTCCTTCAATTTCTATTCGAATCTTAGGTTAGAAAATTTTAATTTTGTACAGTTTATATGTTTTGTTACTTGGGCTTTTCAAATCTTGTAAAAAAATTTCAAAATCTTCAATTTTTTATTCGAATATATAAATTTTCACTCGTATTTTCTTTACTTTTTTTCTCTTAATTTTTTTTGTTTTGTTTTGTTTTGTATATTTGTTCTTAAAACTTGTTTTTATATCATTGGATTGAATTACGAAATCTCATGCATACACTTAAACTTGTTTTAAATCGCTTGCTTACTGTTTTTTAGGATGGCTACGGAGAATGTTAACAAAAAGCGTAAGACCGGTCAAGCAAGTGAATCGAGCATTCATCCTAATCTCACTCTACTTTTTCAAAAAAGTCTTCGAACTCAAGAGATGAGGGATCGGTTCACTTATGTCAAGGAGTACGAAGTTCGTCGTGAGCGTGTTATTGATCTCAAGTTTCTTGACTCCGAGCTCTTTCTTTTTCGTTACCTCGACCGTTTGAGAGAATGGAGTTTCCTTGGTCTTTTGAGCATCCCGGACATTTGCTACAAGCACATGGTACTTCTCTTTTACTCCAATGCTCAATTTATCAATGATGAAGACAACTCCGAAGTTGTTGGCCTTGAGTCTTTTATCTTGGGGAAGAGGATTGTCATTAACATCCCTCTCTTGGAGTCTACGTTTTCTCTTAAGGACGAAGGAATTGAGAATGAGAGTCACTTTGGTTCTCACACCGGTTCGGTTCTTACCTTGGATGCGCATGATAGATTCCTCCATTTGATGGTCTCATGGTTCCTTCGCCCCTCCAGAGGTAAATATTCTCACATTTGTCAAGTAGACTATTTTTGGCTTGAGTGTTTCCGTCGTGGTGAGCGCCCAAATCATGTTAAGATCATATTTGCCGAGATAGTTAACAATGTTAAGCTTCGTGACACCGATGCACTAAAATCCTTCACTTATTGAACAGTTTTAAGTCACATCTTTAGCAAGCTTAATCTCGATTGCACCTACGACTCTCCGGAACCCCGCAAGTCAAAAATTGGTGAGTTCTCTCTTCGTAAGTCTGATTTTCGCTATGTAAACAATGGACATTGGGAACGTGTAGATAGGGAAGCACCTCCTCCTCCTCCCGTTGAACCTCAACCACAAGCTCAAGTTTCGAACAATGAAGCTCTCACGGCTTTTCTTACCGAGAGGTTCAACACTTTGGACACTAACATGTCTAGAGGTTTTGGTGATCTCAATACCCGTTTGCAATCCGTAGAGGATCGCCTCCTTGCTAATGAGAATCGACTCCAATCCCTTGAAAATCAACAATCGGCCATGGACATGTCCTTCTCCACCTTTTATGGCCAATGGATGAAATTTTGTCGTTCTCAAGTCAAGAGCGATGATGAGTCCACGGATGGTGATGGTGATGACGAGGCCTAGGTTTCTCATGACATATCATATTAGCTATGCATTTTAGGTTTAAGTTTGCATCTTTATTTCCATTATGTTTTATGAACCTATGCTTTTGATTTTATTTGGGATTATGTTTTGAACTTATTGTTTAAGATTTATGTTTTGGATATTTTAATTTTATGAATTAATATTATTGTTGCTTATTGCTTATTGCTTATTGATTATTGCTTTTAACCCTATCTCTTCTCTTTGAGCCTTGTTTATTATTTTTGATCTAACAAAAAGGGGGAGAAGTAATCTAAGAGCCAAAATTCATTTTAAATGTTTAAAGTGTTTTTAAGTTTTAAATTTTAAATTGTTTTTAAGTTTTAAACTTTGAATTTAAAATTTAAATCCTTTTAAAACTTTAAAAACCTATCTTAAATTGAGGGGGAGTTAGAATGTATTCGAAACTTTCAAAACTCTTAAAAATTCTAACTTTGGTTTTGTTATATCAAAATGGGGGAGATTGTGAAACCGGTATTTTAATTTTGATATAACTAAAGAACCTAAGGACTAAATTGAAAATGTGAAAACGAATTTTTAAGTCCTCAAACATCCCTATATTTTTTGAAGAATATGCCTAAGTTAAAAACTAAGTTTATCAAATATTTTCTAAGTGTTCTTAAAGACAAAACAGTGATTTTCGAGTCACCGTTTCGAAACGGCCTAAGGTGTTTCGAAACAATTTTGAAACTGTGAGTCCATGTTTTAAAACGGGTATCGAAACGATTTCAACACTGCCAACCCGTGTTTCGAAACAAGTTTCGAAATGGCTTTAGAACAAAGAGACATCATATCGAAACGACATCCAGTGTTTCGAAACGGTTCTTAAATTGATTTGAAAAATATGACCGTAGAATGTTTTTAACTGATTTTTAACAAACCGTTAAGGCGTATCGAAACAATCTCAAGCCGTTTCGATACGATCCTTGACAGTGGCAAAATGTTTCGAAACGGCTCTTAGCGTATCGAAACAGGTCTGACCGTTTCGATACGAGCTCTTTAATGCACCCCAACGGCTCTTTCTATTTTGGTCTGTTTCGAAACAGGGTCGGGCGTTTCGAAACGGTTGGTTGCAGACTGCATTTATGGAGGGGAATAACACCCCCAATGGCTCTATTGATGAATGCAACAACCACAGCGGCTAGAATTCAATGAGAAGGTATAAAAGGGACCTCTAAAAGCTTCAGCAACAACTATTGATCCTAAAGCAAACATCCAAACATCAAATCCAAGCATTTGTGCCTAAATCCCATTATTGTCTTGTAACCCCAATTGTATTTTTCATTCTTATCATTTCAATTGGGTTGAGTGCTTGTAATTTGGCTAGTTTATGTATTGAGAGATACTTGTTTAGCCAACAAATTCTTTGTTTCAATTGTGTGAGGATTGGGTCAAATTTTGGGTAGAAAATTGTAAGGGTTACCTCCTTATCCTAGAAAAGGGGAAGAGCAATTAGTGAAATTGTTGCAAATCCTTAGTGGAGCTAAGGTAGTGGATGTAGAGTTCATTTGGAACTTGAACCACTCTAAAATTCCTTGTCAATCTTTTTATTTGCAATTTCCACCACCAAGAACATTAAAAATCCAATTCACCCCCCTCTTGGTTTAGTTTGATCATTCGATCCACTCAACACATTTCGAAACGAGCCATTTTTACACACAACGACTCTTTCTTTATTTGGTTTCCGTTTCGATACAGGGGTCTCGTGTTCTGATACGGGTAGTTGCAGAACAACATTTATGGAGGGAAGAGAGAGCCCCAACGGCTCTATGGATGATCTCAACCACTCAAACGGCTAGAAATCAATGAGAAGGTATAAAAACAAGTCTCAAAAGCTACAACAACTATTGAACCTTCAAGCAACATCAAAGCATTCGATTGTAAGGTTTCCTCCTAAGTCGATAAAAAGGGACGAATTCAAGTTAGTGAATTGTTGAAATCCTCAGTAGGGTGTTGAGGTAGTGGATGTAAAGTTTGTTCGAAGCTTGAACCACTCTAAAATTGTCTTTTCTTTATTTTTAAATTATCCATTTGCACCCTTCAATTTTTATTCCACCAATTCACCCCCTCTTGGTGATTAGCCATCATTTGATCAACTCAACACTTTCCCATTGGAGTTCTTAGGTTCAAATCCCACCAAGATCACATTTTTTCTCTTTAATTTTCCTTTCAACCAGGTCATGAGATTGGAGAAAAATTAATATTAGATAAAATATATTAAAAATTAGAGTAAACTAATCTAATCGGGTGATGGTTATCATATTGGTTGATTAATAGGTAACTATCAGCGATCAAATGTGTAATTATACAAATTTCCGTTAACTGCCACATCACCTCTTTTGTTAGATTTTAACGGCTAGTGGTCAAAATATAAGTATTTTAAAAGTTTGATGGGCTGATTGACGAGTTGCTTAGTTGGATGGTAAAAATAGGACCGCTCCCAAAGTTTGGTGGCCACCTGAGTATTTTACCCTTATTTTTATGCATATTCTTAATCATGTGTATAGATGTTTATCCGAATCAAATCTGATCCAATCTCACCTAAAAATAAGTCTAACTTAAAACCATGAACATTAACCATTTGTATCATTTGTACAAATTGAAGCACAAAAAGTTGAAATAGAAGTAAGTCTATTACTGCAGATAGAGGGGGATACTCCGAAAGAACCCACAGGAACAAAGACCAAAACATAATTTTTTTATTAAAAAAATCAAACAAACAAAAAAGAAATGCCTATCATCCCACAAATATAGCTGCAATATACGATAGTCGTAGAAATTGGGTAATGTAGGCGATTGCTACACTATTTTTTTTAATAATAAAAATATTTTTTTTTAAAAATTATATATCTTTGATATTATAAATTAAAGGGTTTCGTTTTAATAAACTGCACAGGGCCTCGTAAACCTTTGAACTGCCCTGCTAAAGATTGGTAGTAAGTATGAAATTGTCCCATTGTTTCCAGCCCTATATTATTGCTTTATTCCTTTATTGACTTTTGCTTTCGCTGCATCATTCTTCTTTGCATGGCATGGATGCTTTTATCTAAAAGTAAATATACCAATGCAATAAAGAGAAAATAGAATTTTTTTTGTTCATTTTAAATAGACGGATTCAAGGGTATCCACCGGAGCCCGAAGACGCACCCAAAATTTGGGAAGTTATTAAGGCATGGGTTGGTATAACGTATGTAACAAAGGTGTGTTGTATTAAATAACACTTGTGTATTAGAAAGATGGATGAAAGATGGTTATTACTACATCAAGGTGTTTGGTTGATGAAATTTAGAATAAAGTTCAAAGATATGTGTTATGTATGAATGTACTATTTCCCCTTAAAATTCTAGCTTCATATTTTCCTTTGTTTTGATATTGATTATTATATTGTTTTTGAGTTTATGGATTACAATTTAATATTTAGGCTTTATGGTTTAGGTTTAGGGTTTAAGGTTTAAGGTTCACAACATATGGTTTAAAGTTTAGGGTTTAGGTTTAGTA
Source organism: Hibiscus trionum (assembly GCA_030270665.1). Taxonomy (NCBI): domain Eukaryota; kingdom Viridiplantae; phylum Streptophyta; class Magnoliopsida; order Malvales; family Malvaceae; genus Hibiscus; species Hibiscus trionum. The sequence continues at coordinate 71,157,672 of BSYR01000026.1, read as the reverse complement.
TATTTACATTGATGTAAATACGTGAAAAGTAGTATGAAGATTTGGAGTTTAGGGGTTTGGGTTTATAGTTTATGATTTAGGGTTAGCATATTTACATTGTTATAAATACGTGAAAAATAGTATAAGGGTATAACTGACAAGATTTGCGTTAAATCGACATGACCCAATGATGAAACTATTAAACTTCCATCTTTGGGTGAAGAAGATAAAATTAAAGAAAAGAAAAAGAAAAAGAAAAAGAAAAAGAGAGAAATGACGTGGATGATATGCGGTTGCCATGTCAACTCACGTGAATGCCATGTCACCCTTCCATTTATGATTTAATACATGAGTGACCAAAATAAGAGCAAATAAAAAGTTTAGTGGTTAAATTATTTTTTTAATTTTAGTGACAAAAAATATATGAGCTTTTTACCCTGACCAGCTGTTAAAATCTAAAGGATGAGGTGACGTGGCAGTTAACGAAAATTTGTGAAATGAATATGGCCTTAGTGGGATTTGACCCTAAGACCTCCAATGGAAAAGTACAAGCTTTTACCACTACACCAACTACCCCTCGATGATATGAATTGCACCATTATGTATATGATATAATGAAGTAAATGATAGGGCAACAAGAAGTAAAAATATTTGAGAGGGAACTTAAACATGGGTCACATAAGATATGTAAAAACACACAAACCAGTGAATCAATTAAAATATTTAAATTAAAAATAAAACATTTTAATTATATTTAAAGTATAGTTAAAGAAAGATTTAAAATGAAAATAGATTTATAATTTTTTTATTTTTAAATTAAATTGAATATTTTTTCACATTTATTTTAATAACTTCATATATATATATATAATATTGAATCGAGTTCTTTAATTTAATTAATAATTTTAATTTTTTATTAAATATCTTAATTCAATGATTATACATATAATATTAAAACATATAATTTTGATAAGTAATACATTCAATTCATTTGTTTGATCCGATATGTGTTGATAATTTTCTTAAAAAAACATTTTATAAACTATATGTTTCTTTAAAGAAATAGATCATTGTGGACAAAGTTGTCCGAATAATATATATGTATTCATTTTAAATCTTTATTTTTTATACTTTAAATGTAATTAAAGTGATTTCATTTTTAATTTAATTATTTGAATTTATTTAGTGGTATGTGTGTTTTTACACATCTCAAGTGACCCATGCTCGAGTCCCCTTTGAAACGTTTTTACTTTTTTCCCTAGCATTACTTCATTATATGATATATATAGAATGGTGCAATTCATATTGTTCAGGAGTAGTTGTTGTAGTTGTAAAGGGTTGCCTTTCCCCTTGAAGTTCTTAGGTTCAAATCTCACCAAGATCATATTTTTTCTCTTTAATTTTCCTTTAATCCAGGTCATGAGATTGGAGAAAAATAAATATTATATAAAATAAATTAAAAATTAGAGTAAACTCATCCAATTGGGTGATGACTACCAGATTGGTTAATTAATTTTATTTAATTAAATAAAAAATAGGACCAAATTGATATAACAGGTAACTAACAACGATCAAATGTGTGATTGTACAAATTTCCGTTAACTGCCACATCACCTCTTTCGTTAGACTTTAACGGCTGGTGGTCAAAATATAAGCATTTTAAAAGTTTGTTGGTCTGATTGACGAGTTGCTTAGTTGGATGGTAAAAATAGGACTGCTCTCAAAGTTTGGTGGTCACTTGAGTAGTTTACCCTTATTTTTATGCATATTCTTAATCATGTGTATAGATATTTATATGAATCAAATCTGATCCAATCCCACATACAAATAAGTCTAAGTTAAAACCATGAACATTAACCATTTGTATCATTTAGCATTGAACCGCCTTATTTTGTAATCTCGTTTTGAGATTGCAATTTTAATAATAAAATTTTGGAAAAGGACATAATGGCGGTCACTTTGTTCATCGAAAACTTACCGAGACTATGCATTTTAAAGGTGTAACGCCCGGGTTTAGGGGCTAGGTGAAAATAATATTTTAGTATTGTCTCGGGTTTCGATTCTAATATTTTATTTAATAAAGTAATGGTTTGGGCCTCGGGTTTTAAGATTTGGACCAATTCTAAATTGAGCCCAAAAGTCATGGATGGCACCTATTGTGGTTTCCCTTTTTCTTTAAGGGCATTTTGGTCTTTGAACATTAAAGTTTAAACTATTATAAAAATAAAGATGAATCATCATCTTCTTCCCCTCTCTTCTATTTGTTTCCAACGTGAAGAACATATCTCCCTCTTCAAATACTATTTCATCTCATTTCTCCCTCGTTTTGGCTCGGTTTTGAAAGGTAATTACGTTTTTGACTTGCTCTCAACTTCCTCTCTTCAAAAGTACAAGTAGTTTTCATTTTCATCCATGTTTTAGAATTTGGATTTTTGGGAGATTTGAATGAAAATGGTTGTTTTATGGTGTTTAACTTGAGATTTTGATTTAATAGTGACAGATATGAAGTTTATGAACCAAACGGTTCAATATATATGATTTTTAAAGAGTTTTGTTAAGTTTCCCGATTTTGTGTTTTGGAGGGTTTTTAGGAGGGTTTTTAGTTAAATTTTGGATGTGGTTTGTGTTGGAAATTGAAGGTTGATGATAGGGTATTGGTTGGGGGTCGTTTTGGAAGCAATTGGAAGTGTTAAATGTGTTGGAATCATCGGTTTTGGACTGTGCTAAAGGGCTGCTCGGGAATGACTTTTTGGTGGTTGTTCTTGGTTTGAAAAACAAGTGTTTGATGTTTGAATTTCATTCCGGGTTTGCTATGTTGTGTTGTGGACTGATTTGAGGTTAATTTACTTGTGTTGAGATGATTAGGAGCAAGGAATTTCGTTGGTAAAGTCTCGGGATCGATATCGGAAGTCATGGAGGCTTGAGTCGGCTTTGCTTGATTTGCTTAAGGAAGTGAGGTGAGTGGTTAATGTTTTAAATTGATTTCAAAAGTTGGTTTAAGCATGTGGATGTGAAAATGTTTTCAAGTATCGTTTTGGTTCAAAGTTGGTTTTGAAGAGTTTTGTTTGGGCTTGAAAAGTCAAGTTTAAATTCAAGAGTAAGTTGTTGTGAATTGCCTCTTTAATTTCCCCTTTTTACTGTTTGTTTTCATTACTTGTGGTGATGAATTGTTATGTATGAAATTCCAATATTTTGGGAGGAAGCATGTTGCTTCTTATTATATCGTTGATTTTGTGTGATGGTAATTATGGTGTTGTTGATGTGCCTTGTAAGGTTGTTTGTAGTAAGTTGGTGCAGGTTGTGCACGGAAATGGTGAGTAAGACCATTTGTGTTTGTTAAGGTTGATTGTAGCAATTTGGTGCCTAGTTGTGGATTTTGTTGCAGCTTGTGTGGTTGTGCATGATATAGTGAGTACATGTTGTGTGATGGTGATTTGTGTGTTGTGTTGCATGGTTGTCGTTGCTCTGGTGATGTGTAGTCCCGCCGGTAGCAAAAGTATAAGACTCTGGTGATGTGTAGTCCCGCCGGTAGCAAAAGTATAAGACTCTGGTGATGTGTAGTCCCACCGGTAGTCACTGGTTGGGTATTCCTTTGATGTGTAGTCCCATTGGAAACCCACTAGTTGAAACGGTGATGTGTAGTCCCACCGTACTTGTATGCTAGTTGTGTTTGTGTAAAACATGTGTGTTGTCGTTGCTCCGGTGATGTGTAGTCCCGCCGGTAGCAAGTGTTATAAGACTCCGGTGATGTGTAGTCCCACCGGTAGTCACTAGTTGGATAATACTTTGATGTGTAGTCCCATTGTAAATCCACTAGTTAAAACGGTGATGTGTAGTCCCACCGTATGTGTAAGTTTGGTTATGTTTGTGCATACCATGAAGTGAAATGTCTATGTTGTTGACCTTTGGTTGAACTTGTATGTTAGTAAATGGATTAGGTTGTTGGATGACTTGTATGTGTTGGCCTTTACTTTTAAAGGAAGCTTTGAACTCTGCATTGTTGTTGTTATGTTATAGAGCTCTGCTCACTAAGCTTTATGCTTACGCTCTCCTTTTTCCGACAATGCAGATCTTTAGCTTGGAGTTAGCAAGGAGCAGGAAAAAGGGCGTCCAAGCGCGTGGTAGTGTGCTCAAGTATGGTTTATTAAATAATGTAGTAGTCTAGCAATGGGAAATGCTACGTGTTTTAGGAGCTTGTATCTAGACTCCTTTATGTTGGCTTTATGTTGTCTTGTGCCTTTTGGGGCCTTTTGAGCCTTTATGTATGCCTTATGCTTGACTACCTTGTGTATGGGGCCTTTTTGGTGTTAAGTATGTTCTTTTGGTGAGATTGCATGGACTATTTGAATTGTATAATCCTTGTTAGATTTAATGCCTTGTAGGCTAAGTCTCGGTTGTAGTTTTGATGCATGTATGTTTGTATGTGTATAGGCGAGTCTGAAATGCATCAAGGGTCGAGTTTGGGGTCACCATGTTGGGAAAAGGCTGAGTTGCAAAACAGGGCGTATCGATACGCTCAAGGGTGTATCGATACGTTCTTGCCTGCAGAACTCAGTTTTGGCGGAGCGTATCGATACACTGGGGTGTATCGATACGATATCAGCTCTCTGGAATTCAAGTCAGGCTGAGCGTATCGATACACAAGGGTGTATCGATACGGTCCCAACTCTCTGAAATTCAGAGGAGTTGGTGGGTTTAGGTCGTATCGATACGGGGTTGTAGCGTATCGGTACGGTTCCATTTCGTTGACCTCGAAATGTTGACCGAGAAGGGCGTATCGATACTCTCAAGTGTGTATCGATACGGTCTTTCCTGAGTTGACTGAGAGGGTTGACTTTGGTCAAGGCGTATCGATACCCCTGTAGGTGTATCGATACGTCCTGCTTAAAAAGTTAAATTTGGTTGTTTAATTGCATGTCTTGTGGGTTTCGTATCCGTGTTTGTTCGCTGCGTGTCCTATCACATAGGATTTAATAAAGGCATCTAGAAAAGAAGAAAAAAAATAGGGTTGCTAACCGAGGGGGAACCTTAACGGGTTTCGCTTTGGTTTTCCCCGTGTGGCCCACTCGGATCGGTCATCTGTCCAGACCGGGACGAGGGGGTTACAAAAGGGCTATGGTTTGCCTTTGGAAGACATCGAGACGTGGTGAATGCCTACATAGCAAGAAAACTCAGTAGAGGGGGGAAGACGATTTGGATTCGTTAGATACAAGACGATGGAAGATGCAAAAATGTCGATAGAGAGGCTAAATGGATTCATATTATATGGGAAGAAGATATATGTAGCACTGGCAAGATTCAACGAAAGATCAACTACAAGGAAGAACATGAGGGAAGATAATGGCAGGCCAGACAAAACGAACACTAATACGAAAGCAAAACTGGATAAAGAAGAACGAAGACCATAAAACATTACAACAAGGTTCAATCAAAGGAAAATAGAGAGTGAAGAAGGAAGCAAAAGCAAGCTCAGAAAGTGCACGGGCCATGTTGAAAAGGAGACACTATGGAAGTTCAAGAAATGTCTGGTCAGAAGGATGGCTTCAACCTGTAGTGTGAGGAGCATCATGCTGCACTTAGACAAATGGGGTTTCAGCGAGATTTGTGTGAAAAGGATGGGCGGGAATTTGTTTCTCCTTTCGATTGATGATGAAGACCTTTTCATCATGATAGAGGACGTGAATTGGTCTTATCTGAGGGAAATTTTCGAAGAAATTATACCTTGGTCAAAATCCATTAAACAAAATGAAAGATTAACTTTTCTTGAAGTGTCTGGTCTTCCTCCTCACTGCTAGAACCATGAAACTCTAGAAAGGTTAGCATCTCTTTGGGGTAAATTTGAAGTTGTTGGTGAGAATTTCAACCAGGTCTATGACTGCGAGAAAGTAACCATTCATATTGGGGTAAATTTAGCATTATCCTGCCTCCAGAGAAAGAAGAAAGAACGAGAAAGCGAAAGAGGAAAAAAGAGATCAAAGGGGATTGCGTCTTTGGAGCTATCAGGACGATTGCTCTCTGACTCTGATCTTGTGACTAGGTGGGATTATCTAACTAGGGAGGCATTAAAAATGAGCAAAAAATTGGGGATTCAAATTGAAGTAGAATATACTATAAGAATACTGATAATGACCTTTGTGAAAAAATTAAGAATTATATGACACGTATAAATTTTTTGAGATCTATAATTTAAATGATAAGTCGTTTATCTCTAAATATTTGTTAAACCTCAGTTAATGAAATTATATATATGATATTCAATTTCAAAGTGAATTTGATGGCTGACAAATTGTATGGTGTTATTGAGGATGTGGTAAAGAATTAAAGCATGATGAACTACCTCTATTCGATTGGTGCTTACCTTCATGGTTATGGACATGACTCAAATGGGATGAGTAGAAAATATGTACATAAGTTGATTCCTACTTTATAGATTTAAAACTGAATTACATCCTGGACATTATTAAAGGTCTCTTCAAGTTCAGTCTAGTCAGGTTGGTAATTCCGCCCGTATTCGGTTCCTCTACTTCAGTGAGGGTAATTCCGCCAGTATTTGGTTCCTCTACATCGGTGAGGGTAATCCTTCCCGTATTCGGTTCCTCTACTCCGGTGAAAAAATATCACATTACACTGAAAAAATATCACGTTACACTGAAAAAATAAATTGTAAATAAAGTTCGTTGTTGCCTGAAATGTCATGTAAATGTAATGCATGCCATGTACATGCATGTGCTTACCGTATCATTTGGTAGTCCTCTACTACTGAGCTTTCCGAAGCTCATGTTGTTTTTACCATCGTAGGTTAGATGAAATCCGTCATAGTAAAGTTACTAACATCATTTTTTGGGATTCTCTCGATGTTGCTTTTGGAGTACAGTATCGACACAGTTAGTGGGCAATGCATGTATGACATGAATTGTTTTATGTTAGAGTATGTATAATGTTTATGAGTTCCCGTAATGCGTTTACGTGACTTTCATAAAAGATAGTTTAAACTGAAATTTGTTTTACAGCTTTAAAGTATTTAAAGATATGGATTTTATATGAGTTATTGTGGGTCACCATTGTGACCCTAATGTTGCCTCCTAGGATCCTTGGGAACGCATAGGCGGGTCTAGGGGGTTACAGATTACTTAAGGTGAATATGCAAGTGCATTCATTTCTTGAAAATCAACTTCACGAATGCATTTTTTATATAAAAAAGTAGGCATAGGCCGATGGGTCGGATACATGATGATTATATTAAAAAGAGAAAATTTTGGATATACAAATCGTGTAAACTTTAACAAGTTTGTTAAATTTAGGGTTTGAAGTTAGTTTAGGGTTTAATGTTGAAGGGTTTAAGTGGTAGGGTTTAGAATTTAGGATTTAATGATAGAGTTTAAGATTTAGAGTTTAGGGATTAATTAGGGTTAGAGATTTAGTTTTTAAAGTAGAATCGGTAATTTTTACACATATTGTGTATCAAAATATATAATTAATAATGAAAAATACTTTGATACACAAACTTGTTAGTTTTAGTTTAGTAAAAAAGAACTTGTTAGTTTTAGGGTTCAAGAATCTAGTTTAGGTTTTAAAGTTTAGGGGGTTAGATTGTAGCATTTAGGATATAGGTTTTAGGGTTTAGATGTTAGGTTTTAAGGATTTTAGGTTATAAATTTATGTTTTAGATTTTATAGTTTAAATAAGAAGTGATGTGTATTTTTTATACAGTTTGTATATCAAAATATAATTCATTAATAAATATTAATTCAAATTTTTCGATTTAGGTTTAAAAATGACCATTTAAATTGTTTTTTAATCACCGATATCTAAATCATTGACCGACTAATTCCGATCGGTACTATAGAGACCCGTTATGCGGGCGATCATCCCAACCTAATTTATTCTATTCACAACACCAAGATTCAAACTTCTGACCTTAATTAAGAGATCTAGTGACCCCTATTGCTTATTATTACGGACAGTGTGCGAAACGTGACATCGAGAAGGAGGCTGAGAAGTTGGAACCATGTGCATACACAGCACAGCATCGGAGTGTCCCGGTCTCCTAACGTTGCTGCACCCTGATGGAGAAAAAGGTGAAGAATCCAGCCTGCCTTCGGGCAGTTCTGTTATCTCAAACAGCATAAAACGCCGGAGTGAGGCCAGAAATCGCAGTGACCATTCCAAAACGCTGCAACATTGCCGATATTCGCTGTAACGTCCAGTAGTTTAAGTTAAATAAAATCTGCTGATGTATCTTTCAATAAGAAGTAAAATGTGAAGTTGTATGTTTGAACAATAAGTAAAATGTGTAGCTGTTTCTTTGAGTAATAATATATCAAAGGTTACTTTTCTTTGCAAATCATCTTCTCCTTTTTGTTCAAATAGTAAGTCCCTAGTAGTTTCAAGACTACATAAATTAAGTATTCACCCCATTTTTTCCTTTAAATATGTCCTAGTGCAATAGAAGCTGAATAATATGAAACTAATTAATGCAAGATGATGTGGAGGAATAGTCCATGGATCAGAAAACGCAAAACTTGGGATCATATTTGAAATTATGAACTTTGTTTTCTATTTGGAGACTCAAGTTTGTAGCTGAATGCCCACATAATTTCTATTTGAAATTCTTTTCAATTCAAAAAGAGGGGGTGTGAGCTACAATAGACTCAAGTTAGTCGTCTCTTTTTTATTTCAAATATATAAACACAAATTTGTCCAATCGATGCTATCCATAGGCTCGATAATGCAGAATATCACTTGAAGTTCATGTTTGTCCCCCTCTAATGCTTCATCACGATTCCGTCTTGGATCATTCACACATTCAATTTCCCCCATATTTTCTTTTAGATTTTCTGGAGTTATATCCGATACTCATGTCTTTGTATGCATCTATCATGAGTGTTGGCAAAATTCCCACAGAGCATAATTAAGTACACTTGTACTAGCTATCTACAAGCTTATTTTTCAATAGTAATAAGGTTGATCAGGCTGTAAGGTTCATAAACATGACTGATAAGAGCCAGATTACATGAAAATTCGAGCATAAAAGACAATTCTTAGAACTCGGATATTTGTACCTTACAGCATTGGGAAGACAATTTTGCATTGTTCCGGACTGAGATGTTAGTAGTACAGCGAGCCTGCTCAAGCAAAGAGAATACTCGTGTTGGAAAAAATGGACTGCAAAACAGCACGTTAGTACTGACTGGAAAATAAAATAAAAACAGAAGTGATCAACGAAACAGTGTCGTTCTCATTTGGATCATCATCTTCCCCCCTCCTTTTTCAACTGTCAAATAAAATGTCCAAGAACATCAAAACCATTTCGAATAGATGCGTGTTTAAACCACACCTGACCCAACAACATTCGAAATCAAGAATCGAAACCATCAAAATCAACAATGTTGTTATCATTCAAAAGACTTGAATAAAATCTTGAAAGAAAATCTTGAAAGAAAATAAAATCTTTCAAAAGAATCCCACCTGACCGCTGCAAGGCAATTAGATTAAAATCTTGAAAGAAAATAAAATCTTTCTTTTGAATAAAATAATTTGTAAGAAGAGTTAAATTGTTGAATAAAGACGTAATAAGTGATTAGTTTAATTGCGTTGCAACGAATTGAGATGTTTTTTTTGCTAGCAACGCTACCGGCTGCTCTTATCGATTCAACTAAAGTGAAGCTGAAGAGTAGTTATCGATGGCAACCTTTTCAAACATACGTTACCATTTCGAAACAATTCGTGGTCCGAGCTATCGGAATAAGATTTCGAGCATCACTCAACGATTGCAATACAATCATGCAACACTTGTCCTACCGTGTAAATCTCAAATTCCAGTACTTGATCATATTCTGCAGCTATATGTATTGGATTAATCATCTGATCTTTCTTTCAGGGAGAACACGGTGCAACTATATGTATATATTACATGTAAATCTTAAATTTTTGTTCTGTTTTTTTTTTTAAAAGTAAAGGGTTAACTTGATTAAATTTCCCATGTTTAAGGGCCAATTTTATGGAGAATTCAATGGATGACATGACCAAAGTTAACAAGTATTTCATCATTTTTTCTTTATAATACTCCATATAATAGAAAGGATGAAATATGGTGGCGGAGTGCGTGTTTGGTTGCAGAGAAAATGAAAAGAATGATAAGATTTTTAGTAACAATCAATAAATAAAGAAATGGTCCAAAACAAGCAGCAAGGTTTCGTGGTGTAGTTGGTTATCACGTCAGTCTAACACACTGAAGGTCTCCGGTTCGAGTCCGGGCGAAGCCATTGAAGATTTTTATGGCCTTTTTCTTTCCTTCTCCCTTAGGAGGAAAAAGTAAAAAAAACGCCGTTGCCGGGGATCGAACCCGGGTCACCCGCGTGACAGGGGGGAATACTCACCACTATACTACAACGACTTAATTGGTGATCATATTACTTGTTTTGTATATAAACATAACTCTTAGTAGGGTACTATAGACATGTTCAGTTATTGGATTTTAAGATGCGATTGAGTGCTGTAATTCAAATCTTTGTGATGTAAAAATTGGTTTTAATTATTCGTTTATTCATGTAATGCTTATATTTTCTATTTTACAATATTATTATATTTATGATAGATACCATGGTTTCAGTAGGCAAAATATAAAGGTAATGGTATCATTTAATAAACAACCCTTTTTCATAAAACGTCATCCACTTACATTCCTCAGGAAAAGAACCAATGGCAATGGCAGCCAAATTTCACTTCATTTTAATTTCAACCCTCTCAGCTTCTTTTTTAGGTATTCATTCACATTGTTTTCTTCTAAAAACAATGTTTAAGGTTACTATACATAATAACTACACAAATTATTGCATTGAATACGATGTTATTACACGTTTTAGATGAAGCCATAGTGCCAGAGTTTGCATTCAGTTGCAAGAGTTGACAGATAGAGGTTTCATTAACTCTCTTTTTTAAAACATGAACTCTCTTTTTCTCTAAAACCTTAACCAAAAACCCTTGTATAAACTCGTCAAATCCCTTGATTTTTTCACATCAAAACCTAAATTTTTTTGAGGGTTTTCAATCTTCACATCAAGGCTAGAGCTTTGCAAGCAATTTGGTGAATTAATCATCCCTCATTCATCCATTATCCTACATCAAGGTAAAAACCCTATTTTCTTTTCTTTTTAATTTTCGTTTAATTTTATTGGTTGTTTTTAATTACTTTTTGTATAAAATATATACATATAGTACGTGTTTTCCAGTTTTTGCAAAAAAATCTTCAAAATCTGAAATTTTTTTATTCGAATATAAAATTATATCGTATATTTTTTCATGTTTTTTCGATTTTTTTTCCAAAATTTTGTTTTATAATTATATATGTTTTAGAACTATATTGTATAGTTTTTATCAACACCTTGATTATCGGATTGTATATTGGATTGAATTTGGTTGATTTACGCATATATATGTTTTTGTGACTTGATTTTCTTCTAGATTTCGAATATGGGCTCTAGGAAGAGAGTACGAACCAATGAGGTTGGTGGAAGCTCCAACAATGATGACAATTCAACTCGTCCCAACCTCACTTTACTCTACCAAAAGTCTCTTCGAAACAAAGATGCATATACCAATTTCAAGCTATTTCAAGGTCATCCTATCTAATCGGGAAGAAGTTTAGGGTTGATCCAGAAACTTTGGTCAATGTTTTCGGGTTTGAAGATAAGGGAATTTCGGATGAGAACTCATTGGGACATACCCTTGGTGGCTCCGTCACGATCCTTAATTCTCATGATTGCATTCTTCATCTCATGGTCTCGTGGTGATTTCGCCCTTCCGGCTGAAAATTCTCCCACATTAGGCAAGTGGACGGTTTTTGGATTCGATGCTTTTGTGAGGGACATCGACCAAATCTTTGTCAAATCATGTTTGCCGAGATGGTGTACCTTGTCCAAAATCGCAACTTGGATCTTGTCACCTCATTCACGTATGGCCCCGCCTTGAGCTACTTATTCTCAAAGTTGGGGATTGACTGCTCTCTTGACTATCCAGAACCTCTCAAAGATCGCATCGATGACTGCACACTTCTCCGGAGCAAATTTCATTTCATTAATGGAGAGTGGACTCGTGTCGAGAATCCTCCTCAAGTTGCGGCCCCCGAACCTCAACCTCAAGTTGCTGCACCAAACAATGAAACCCTCATGGCTTTCCTTACCGAGCAATTTAATGGCTTGCGCACCCATATGGGCTCCAGTTTCACCACTCTTGACACTCGTCTCACTTCCGTAGAGGGATGTATCCAAAGTGTTGAGAATCGCCTCACCTCGGTTGAAACTAAACAAATCTCTATGGACATGTCTTTTACCAGTTTCTATGGCGAATAGAGACAATTCCGAAGGAGCTACGCCAATGGTGAAGATGAAGATGATGACGAGCCTTAGATCCATGCGTTCCATTTCATATCATCTAGTTTAAGATTCCCATATTTTTATGCACCTATTTATGTTTTTGCTTTAAGACCTGTGCTTTGATTTATGTTTTTATATTATGTTTTATGTATTAAGGTCTGGATATTATGTTTGGAGTTTATGTACTTATTTTGCTTTGGTTTCTAATGCTTAACGAAATTATGTTGCTTTAATTTTGCTTTGCCTTGTGCTATATCATTTTATCTTTGCCTTCATTGATATTGATCTAACAAAAAGGGGAGAAGGGTTAAGCTTAAATTCTCAAAATCTTTTTCAAAACCTAGCTTAAATTTAGGGGGAGTTTACTTAAAAATTTACTTTGGTTTTGTTATATCAAAAAAGGGAGATTGTAAAACCAATATTTGATTTTGATATAACAAATAATCTAAGGACTAAATTGAAAAGTAAATAATTTTTTTACGTAATTAAAATACTTGATTTTGACAAGTAAAATCTATACTTAAAATATTTTGAAGTCAAAACTTAAACCCCATAAATTTTTCTAAGTGTTTCAAAGCCAAAATATACAAAATTGCACAGGCATTTCGAAACACCCTCAAAGTGTTTTGATACATTTTGCCACTAGAAACGTCTGTTTCAAAATGGCTCATACATGTTTCAATACAACCTTCATCTGAGCTTTTGATTTTTAAGTGTTGTTTTGAAACGACTTATACCCGTTTCGATATAGGGGTTAAGTAATTTTAAAATTAGGCATTAAATGAACTAGCTGTTGCTTGTTAGAAACTTTTTGAAGATTTGGTCAAGTGTTTGGATACACCCCTAGGCTGTTTCAAAACACTCATTTACAGTTTCAAAACTTTCGATACTTCCCTTTTGCGTTTCGATACGACCCTCGTTTTACATTTTACAGTTTCAAACTATTTCGATACGGCTTATAGTCGTTTTGTGAAACCGATATTTTAATTTTGATATAACTAAAGAACCTAAGGATTAAATTGAAAATGTGAAAACGAATTTTTAAGTCCTCAAACATCCCTATATGTTTTGAAGAATATGCCTAAGTTAAAAACTAAGTTTATCAAATATTTTCTAAGTGTTCTTAAAGCCAAAACAATGATTTTCGAGTCACCATTTCGAAACGGCCTAAGGCGTTTTGAAACAGTTTTGAAACTGTGAGTCCATGTTTCGAAACGGGTATCGAAACGATTTCAACACTTCCAACCCGTGTTTCGAAACAAGTTTCGAAACGACTTTAGAACAAAGAGACACCGTATCGAAACGACATCCAGTGTTTCGAAACAGTTCTTAAATTGATTTAAAAAATATGACCGTTGAATGTTTTTAACTGATTTTTAACAAACCTTTAAGGCGTATCGAAACGATCTCAAGCCGTTTCGATATGATCCTTGACAGTGCAAAATGTTTCGAAACAAGTTTCGAAACGACTCTTAGCATATCGAAACAGGTTTGACCGTTTCGGGCTCTTTAATGCACCTCAACGGCTCTTTCTATTTTGGTCTGTTTCGAAACATGGTCGGGCGTTTCGAAACGGTTGGTTGTAGACTGCATTTATGGAGGGGAGATAACACCCCCAACGGCTCTATTGATGAATGCAACAACCACAACGGCTAGAATTCAATGAGAAGGTATAAAAGGGACCTCTAAAAGCTTCAGCAACAATTATTGATCCTAAAGCAAACATCCAAACATCAAATCCAAGCATTTGTGCCTAAATCCCATTATGGTCTTGTAACCCCAATTGTATTTTTCATTCTTATCATTTCAATTGGGTTGAGTGCTTGTAATTGGGCTAGTTTATGTATTGAGAGATACTTGTTTAGCCAACAAATTCTTTGTTTCAATTGTGTGAGGATTGGGTCAAATTTTGGGTAGAAAATTTGACCGAAAATTGTAAGGGTTACCTCCTTAGCCTAGAAAAGGGGAAGAGCAATTAGTGAAATTGTTGCAAATCCTTAGTGGAGCTAAGGTGGTGGATGTAGAGTTCATTTGGAACTTGAACCACTCTAAAATTCCTCTTCAATCTTTTTATTTACAATTTCCACCACCAAGAACATTAAAAATCCAATTCACCCCCACTTGGTTTAGTTCGATCATTCGATCCACTCAACAATTGGTATCAGAGCCTATCTCTTTGAGGATTAACAACCACAAGAGGAGTTCCTAGAAAGAGTGTGATCATCCAAAAATCAAGAGATGGCTTCTACCTCCGGTTCGGGCATGTATGAGTCTCAATCCACTACAAAACCACCATTCTTCAATGGTGACAACTATCCGTTTTGGAAGAATAGAATGCGTCTCTTCATCAAGTCTAATGACTACTTGGTTTGGGATGTCATTGAAGATGGCCCTTACATTCCATTGAAGCAAGATAGTGAAGGGAAGATGGTTTTGAAGAAAAAGGTGGAGATGAGTGAAGAAGAAAGGAAGAAGATCCAAATAAATGACAAAGCTCTCCACATGCTTTTTTGTTCTTTCGGTCTGGACATCTACTCCAAAGTATCATCCATTGAGAGTGCCAAAGAAGTGTGGGACACTCTTGAGACTGCCTATGAGGGAACCAATGATGTCAAGGAAACTAAGATTGGAATTCTCAATCTTAGTTATGAAAATTTCAAGATGGAGCCCGATGAGACGGTGTCCAAGATGTTTGATCGTTTCTCCACCATAGTCAATGGGCTTAAAGGATTTGGAGAGACAATACCGGAAGACAAGCTTGTCCGGAAGCTACTCTACTCACTCCCCGAATCTTGGGATGGGAAGAGAACCACCATCATAGAAGCCAGAAATTTGAAGACTTTAAAGCTTGATGAGCTAGTGGGTTCTCTCCTTACTCATGAGATTATGAAGCATGGAAGGGAAGAAGAGAAGAAGAAGGAAGAGAAGAGAGTAGAAAAGCTAGAGGCGGAAAAGAAGAAGAAGATGGGAATAGCTCTCAAAGCTTCATTACTTGAGGAGAGCTCTTCTAGTGAGGAGGATGAGCTAGAAGAATTGGCTGTGATAGCCAAACGATTCTCACGCTTTATGAGGTCCAACCGGGGAAGAAAAATTCAAAGGAAGATGGACTTCAAAGGTAAAAACAAAGAAGAAGCAAGGGATCAAATCATTTGCTTCGAGTGCAATAAACCCGGCCACATACGTTCGGAGTGCCCTCAACTCAAAAAGAAGGGCTTTGAGAAGAAGAAAAAGCTCAAAGCCAAGCTTGCTACTTGGAGTGATGAGGAGTCATCCGAGGATGACGAACAAGAAGTGGCCAACCTTTGCCTCATGGCACTTGAGGAAGATTCCTCCATAGTAACCTCTAACTCATCATCTTTAGATTTTACATATGATGAATTAAATGATGCATATGATGAGTTGCAAGAGGTCTATGATGAATTAGTTGAGAAATACAAGGAGTCAGTCATTAGGAATAAGAAAATTATTTTGGAACTAAATAATAAAAATGACTCACTCTCTCAAGCTAATTTAAAATTTGAGAAAAAGATATTAGGGTTGAAAGATGAACTAAATTTTTTTCAAGATGAAAATATTGACCTTAATAATCTTTTTATCTCAATGTAATAGTAAACACCAAAAGGTGTTAGATGAGCTAAATAAGCTCAAAAAGTCTTTTAAAAATGTTGGTAGTGTGAAGCATGAAATAGGTGAATCTTCAAAAACAAACCAACCTAAGAAAAAGACTACTTACTACAAACAAGGTAGCTTTCGTAGACATAGTAGAACTAAAAGGATTAGAAGTGTATGGGTTCTTAAGGAACTTGTAAAATCTAATAACATTGTTGCTATGTCATCTTGGATTCCTAAGGGAACCAAGGTATTGGGAGCTAACACTCATGGACCCAAAATGATTTGGGTACCAAAAACAAAAGCTTAATATCTTTGTTTGTAGGGGGAGCATTGCTACAAGGCCAAAGCACAAAGTCAAAACTCATGGTACCTTGATAGTGGATGCTCAAGGCATATGACCGGAGACAAGAGTAGAATCATGGATCTAAAGCCAAAAAGTGGAGGAGTGGTGACATTTGGTGACAACTCCAAAGGCCACATTAAAGGTATTGGCTACATAGGTAATCACTCTACTATTCTCATTGAAAATGTCTTGTATGTCGATGGTCTTAAACATAACTTATTGAGCATAAGTCAATTGTGTGATAAAGGATTTAATGTTTTATTTGATAAAAATGGGTGCAAAATTGTTGACATTAAATCTAATAATATTATGCTCATAGGTCATCGCATAGGGAACATATACATGGTGCATCTAGATGACATACATACATCTCATGCATGCTTAGTAGCACAAAATGAAAATGATGCATGGTTGTGGCATAGGAAACTAGGACATGCTAGCATTAGTGTTTTAGAAAAAAAAAACTAGTTTCCCTTGATCTAGTTAGAGGTTTACCCAAGATTAAATTCTCAAACGATAAAATTTGTGATGCATGCTCTAAGGGTAAACAACATAAGTCTTCCTTTAAATCCATTAATGATGTTTCTACAAGTAGATGTTTACAACTTATCCATATGGATTTATTTGGGCCAATTAGGACTATGAGCTTGGGTGGTAAATCTTATGCATTTGTACTTGTTGATGATTTTTCTAGATTTACTTGGGCTCTATTTTTAAGTACTAAAGATGAGGCTTTAGAAAAATTCATCACATTTTCAAAACTAACCCAAAATGATCTTGAACTTAGAATTTCACATATTAGAAGTGATCATGGAACCGAGTTTCAAAATTTAGGGTTTGAAGAGGGTATTTATGGTTTAAAACAAGCTCCTAGAGCTTGGTATGAAAGGCTTTCAAACTTTTTAATTGAAAAGGGTTTTGAAAAAGGCAAGGTGGACACTACACTTTTTATAAAAAGGTATAAAAATGACATTTTAATAGTACAAATTTATGTTGATGATATTATTTTTGGTTCTACTAACGAATGTCATTGGAAAGAGTTTGCTAAGCTAATGCAAGGTGAATTTGAGATGAGCATGATGGGGGAGCTCTCATTCTTTTTGAGACTCCAAATCAAGCAAAAGAAGGATGGCACCTTCATCAATCAAGCAAAGTACATAAAGGATATGCTCAAGAAGTTTGGCTTGGAGAATGCAAAGCCTCAAGCCACACCTATGAGCTCATCTACAAAGCTTGACAAAGATGAAGGAGGTAAGTGTGTCGACTCTAAGCTTTACCGTTCTATGATTGGATCATTGTTTTACCTTACCGCAAGTAGATCGAATATCTTGTTTAGTGTTTGCTTGTGTACTAGGTTTCAAGCTAGTCCTAGAGAGTCTCACCTTATAGTCATTAAAAGAATCTTTAGGTACCTTAGAGATACTCCTTGTTTAGGTCTTTGGTACCCTAGAGACTCCACCTTCAACCTTCATGCTTATTCGGATGCGGATTATGGGGGATGCAAAATCGATAGGAAGAGTACTTCGGGAACTTGTCAATTCCTAGGTAGTATGCTCATATCTTGGTTCTCTAAGAAACAAAATAGTGTAGCCTTTATCTACCACCGAAGCCGAGTATATATCCTTAGGGAGTTTTTGTGCTCAAGTCCTTTGGATGAAGCAACAACTCTTAGATTATGGCATTAAGGTTGAAACCATACCCCTTAAATGTGATAACACTAGTGCTATATGTTTGACAAAAAATCCCATCCAACACTCTATAACCAAACACATAGAAATAAGGCATCATTTCATTAGAGATCATGTCCTTAAAGAAGATGTGGTTATAGAGTATGTTGACACCTTAAATCAATTAGCGGACATTTTTACAAAACCTTTAGACAAAGAGCGTTTTTGGTCACTTAGGAGAGAGTTAGGTCTAGCTAGCCTATCTTGACCTTTTAAGACCTCTTTTTTGCTTAAAATTGCTTGATCTTGTGAAATGCCATGTTTATGTGTTTTTACTCCTAATTTCATCCATGCCTATAGCTAGGGGGAGTATGTTTATGTTTGCATATGTTTTTCCTGCTCATTCATGTCATTCATGCAAGATAGGCCTTAGAAAATTTCATTTTTCTGCACTTTTAGAGCCTCATCTGCACTTCCAGGCCCAGGTGTATCGAAACGGGTCAACCTGTTTCGATACGGATGCTTTAAATTTTTATCTGAGAGAAGGGCGTTTCGAAACACCTTCCGAGGGTTTCGAAATATTTTGGCTACTGCCAAGGGGTGTATCGAAACACGTTTTGATACGAGCCAACGGGGATTCGATACGGTCAAACACGTATCGAAACGGTCAATTGGAGTTGAAAAATCGGTCAAACTTTCGTGCCCGCGTTTCGAAACGGTCGACAACGTTCTGAAACGGGTTCGCGGACTGCTTTAAAAAGGGCTTTTAATGATAAAATTATGCTTTTATTAAAACTCTCCCAAACCCTAAAAACCCTAGAATCGATTTTCCCTATAAAAACCCTCTAAACCTCTTTGTTTTTCACCAAATCTTGAGGCGTTTTTCTCTTAAACACAAGTCTAAGCAAGCTTCAACAATCTTGTGCAAAGATTTTCCTCTATTCATCCAAAATCCCAATTTAAGTTATATTTTCATCTTTTTCTTTTTCCTTCAATTTCTATTCGAATCTTAGGTTAGAAAATTTTAATTTTGTATAGTTTATATGTTTTGTTACTTGGGCTTTTCAAATCTTGTAAAAAAATTTCAAAATCTTCAATTTTTGATTCGAATATATAAATTTTCACTCGTATTTTCTTTACTTTTTTTCTCTTAATTTTTTTTGTTTTGTTTTGTTTTGTATATTTGTTCTTAAAACTTGTTTTTATATCATTGGATTGAATTACGAAATCTCATGCATACACTTAAACTTGTTTTAAATCGCTTGCTTACTGTTTTTTAGGATGGCTACGGAGAATGTTAACAAAAAGCGTAAGACCGGTCAAGCAAGTGAATCGAGCATTCATCCTAATCTCACTCTACTTTTTCAAAAAAGTCTTCGAACTCAAGAGATGAGGGATCGGTTCACTTATGTCAAGGAGTACGAAGTTCGTCGTGAGCGTGTTATTGATCTCAAGTTTCTTGACTCCGAGCTCTTTCTTTTTCGTTACCTCGACCGTTTGAGAGAATGGAGTTTCCTTGGTCTTTTGAGCATCCCGGACATTTGCTACAAGCACATGGTACTTCTCTTTTACTCCAATGCTCAATTTATCAATGATGAAGACAACTCCGAAGTTGTTGGCCTTGAGTCTTTTATCTTGGGGAAGAGGATTGTCATTAACATCCCTCTCTTGGAGTCTACGTTTTCTCTTAAGGACGAAGGAATTGAGAATGAGAGTCACTTTGGTTCTCACACCGGTTCGGTTCTTACCTTGGATGCGCATGATAGATTCCTCCATTTGATGGTCTCATGGTTCCTTCTCCCCTCCGGAGGTAAATATTCTCACATTTGTCAAGTAGACTATTTTTGGCTTGAGTGTTTCCGTCGTGGTGAGCGCCCAAATCATGTTAAGATCATATTTGCCGAGATAGTTAACAATGTTAAGCTTCGTGACACCGATGCACTAAAATCCTTCACTTATTGAACAGTTTTAAGTCACATCTTTAGCAAGCTTAATCTCGATTGCACCTACGACTCTCCGGAACCCCGCAAGTCAAAAATTGGTGAGTCCTCTCTTCGTAAGTCCGATTTTCGCTATGTAAACAATGGACATTGGGAACGTGTTGATAGGGAAGCACCTCCTCCTCCTCCCGTTGAACCTCAACCACAAGCTCAAGTTTCGAACAATGAAGCTCTTACGGCTTTTCTTACCGAGAGGTTCAACACTTTGGACACTAACATGTCTAGAGGTTTTGGTGATCTCAATACCCGTTTGCAATCCGTAGAGGATCGCCTCCTTGCTAATGAGAATCGACTCCAATCCCTTGAAAATCAACAATCGGCCATGGACATGTCCTTCTCCACCTTTTATGGCCAATGGATGAAATTTTGTCGTTCTCAAGTCAAGAGCGATGATGAGTCCACGAATGGTGATGACGAGGCCTAGGTTTCTCATGACATATCATATTAGCTATGCATTTTAGGTTTAAGTTTGCATCTTTATTTCCATTATGTTTTATGAACCTATGCTTTTGATTTTATTTGGGATTATGTTTTGAACTTATTGTTTAAGATTTATGTTTTGGATATTTTAATTTTATGAATTAATATTATTGTTGCTTATTGCTTATTGCTTATTGATTATTGCTTTTAACCCTATCTCTTCTCTTTGAGCCTTGTTTATTATTTTTGATCTAACAAAAAGGGGGAGAAGTAATCTAAGAGCCAAAATTCATTTTAAATGTTTAAAGTGTTTTTAAGTTTTAAATTTTAAATTGTTTTTAAGTTTTAAACTTTGAATTTAAAATTTAAATCCTTTTAAAACTTTAAAAACCTATCTTAAATTGAGGGGGAGTTAGAATGTATTCGAAACTTTCAAAACTCTTAAAAATTCTAACTTTGGTTTTGTTATATCAAAAGGGGGGAGATTGTGAAACCGATATTTTAATTTTGATATAACTAAAGAACCTAAGGAGTAAATTGAAAATGTGAAAACGAATTTTTAAGACCTCAAACATCCCTATATTTTTTGAAGAATATGCCTAAGTTAAAAACTAAGTTCATCAAATATTTTCTAAGTGTTCTTAAAGCCAAAACAGTGATTTTCGAGTCACCGTTTCGAAACGGCCTAAGGCGTTTCGAAACAATTTTGAAACTGTGAGTCCATGTTTCGAAACGGATATCGAAACGATTTCAACACCGCCAACTCGTGTTTCGAAACAAGTTTCGAAACGGCTTTAGAACAAAGAGACATCATATCGAAATGACATCCAGTGTTTCGAAACGGTTCTTAAATTGATTTGAAAAATATGACCGTAGAATGTTTTAACTGATTTTTAACAAACCGTTAAGGCGTATCGAAACGATCTCAAGCCGTTTCGATACGATCCTTGACAGTGGCAAAATGTTTCGAAAAAAGTTTCGAAACGGCTCTTAGCATATCGAAACAGGTCTGACCATTTCGATACGGGCTCTTTAATGCACCCCAACGACTCTTTCTATTTTGGTCTTTTCGAAATAGGGTCGGGCGTTTCGAAACGGTTGGTTGCAGACTGCATTTATGGAGGGGAATAACACCTCCAACGGCTCTATTGATGAATGCAACAACCACAACGGCTAGAATTCAATGAGAAGGTATAAAAGGGACCTCTAAAAGCTTCAGCAACAACTATTGATCCTAAAGCAAACATCCAAACATCAAATCCAAGCATTTGTGCCTAAATCCCATTATTGTCTTGTAACCCCAATTGTA
Organism: Hibiscus trionum; assembly: GCA_030270665.1. Classification (NCBI taxonomy): domain Eukaryota; kingdom Viridiplantae; phylum Streptophyta; class Magnoliopsida; order Malvales; family Malvaceae; genus Hibiscus; species Hibiscus trionum. Next base: position 71,135,968 of record BSYR01000026.1, on the reverse strand, counting down.
TTTTTCATTCTTATCATTTCAATTGGGTTGAGTGCTTGTAATTTGGCTAGTTTATGTATTGAGAGATACTTGTTTAGCCAACAAATTCTTTGTTTCAATTGTGTGAGGATTGGGTCAAATTTTGGGTAGAAAATTGTAAGGGTTATCTTCTTATCCTAGAAAAGGGGAAGAACAATTAGTGAAATTGTTGCAAATCCTAATTAGTGGAGCTAAGGTAGTGGATGTAGAGTTCATTTGGAACTTGAACCACTCTAAAATTCCTTGTCAATCTTTTTATTTGCAATTTCCACCACCAAGAACATTAAAAATCCAATTCACCCCCCTCTTGGTTTAGTTTGATCATTCGATCCACTCAACACATTTCGAAACGAGCCATTTTTACACACAACGACTCTTTCTTTATTTGGTTTCCGTTTCGATACAGGGGTCTCGTGTTCTGATACGGGTAGTTGCAGAACAACATTTATGGAGGGAAGAGAGAGCCCCAACGGCTCTATGGATGATCTCAACCACTCAAACGGCTAGAAATCAATGAGAAGGTATAAAAACAAGTCTCAAAAGCTACAACAACTATTGAACCTTCAAGCAACATCAAAGCATTCGATTGTAAGGTTTCCTCTTAAGTCGATAAAAAGGGACGAATTCAAGTTAGTGAATTGTTGAAATCCTCAGTAGGGTGTTGAGTTAGTGGATGTAAAGTTTGTTCGAAGCTTGAACCACTCTAAAATTGCCTTTTCTTTATTTTTAAATTATCCATTTGCACCCTTCAATTTTTATTCCACCAATTCACCCCCTCTTGGTGATTAGCCATCATTTGATCAACTCAACACTTTCCCATTGGAGTTCTTAGGTTCAAATCCCACCAAGATCACATTTTTTCTCTTTAATTTTCCTTTCAACCAGGTCATGAGATTGGAGAAAAATAAATATTAGATAAAATATATTAAAAATTAGAGTAAACTAATCTAATCGGGTGATGGTTATCATATTGGTTGATTAATAGGTAACTATCAGCGATCAAATGTGTAATTATACAAATTTCCGTTAACTGCCACATCACCTCTTTTGTTAGATTTTAACGGCTAGTGGTCAAAATATAAGTATTTTAAAAGTTTGATGGGCTGATTGACGAGTTGCTTAGTTGGATGGTAAAAATAGGACCGCTCCCAAAGTTTGGTGGCCACCTGAGTATTTTACCCTTATTTTTATGCATATTCTTAATCATGTGTATAGATGTTTATCCGAATCAAATCTGATCCAATCTCACCTAAAAATAAGTCTAACTTAAAACCATGAACATTAACCATTTGTATCATTTGTACAAATTGAAGCACAAAAAGTTGAAATAGAAGTAAGTCTATTACTGCAGATAGAGGGGGATACTCCGAAAGAACCCACAGGAACAAAGACCAAAACATAATTTTTTTATTAAAAAAATCAAACAAACAAAAAAGAAATGCCTATCATCCCACAAATATAGCTGCAATATACGATAGTCGTAGAAATTGGGTAATGTAGGCGATTGCTACACTATTTTTTTTAATAATAAAAATATTTTTTAAAAAAATTATATATCTTTGATATTATAAATTAAAGGGTTTCGTTTTAATAAACTGCACAGGGCCTCGTAAACCTTTGAACTGCCCTGCTAAAGATTGGTAGTAAGTATGAAATTGTCCCATTGTTTCCAGCCCTATATTATTGCTTTATTCCTTTATTGACTTTTGCTTTCGCTGCATCATTCTTCTTTGCATGGCATGGATGCTTTTATCTAAAAGTAAATATACCAATGCAATAAAGAGAAAATAGAATTTTTTTTGTTCATTTTAAATAGACGGATTCAAGGGTATCCACCGGAGCCCGAAGACGCACCCAAAATTTGGGAAGTTATTAAGGCATGGGTTGGTATAACGTATGTAACAAAGGTGTGTTGTATTAAATAACACTTGTGTATTAGAAAGATGGATGAAAGATGGTTATTACTACATCAAGGTGTTTGGTTGATGAAATTTAGAATAAAGTTCAAAGATATGTGTTATGTATGAATGTACTATTTCCCCTTAAAATTCTAGCTTCATATTTTCCTTTGTTTTGATATTGATTATTATATTGTTTTTGAGTTTATGGATTACAATTTAATATTTAGGCTTTATGGTTTAGGTTTAGGGTTTAAGGTTTAAGGTTCACAACATATGGTTTAAAGTTTAGGGTTTAGGTTTAGTATATTTACATTGATGTAAATACGTGAAAAGTAGTATGAAGATTTGGAGTTTAGGGGTTTGGGTTTATAGTTTATGATTTAGGGTTAGCATATTTACATTGTTATAAATACGTGAAAAATAGTATAAGGGTATAACTGACAAGATTTGCGTTAAATCGACATGACCCAATGATGAAACTATTAAACTTCCATCTTTGGGTGAAGAAGATAAAATTAAAGAAAAGAAAAAGAAAAATAAAAAGAAAAAGAGAGAAATGACGTGGATGATATGCGGTTGCCATGTCAACTCACGTGAATGCCATGTCACCCTTCCATTTATGATTTAATACATGAGTGACCAAAATAAGAGCAAATAAAAAGTTTAGTGGTTAAATTATTTTTTTAATTTTAGTGACAAAAAAATATATGAGCTTTTTACCCTGACCAGCTGTTAAAATCTAAAGGATGAGGTGACGTGGCAGTTAACGAAAATTTGTGAAAAGAATGTGGCCTTAGTGGGATTTGAACCTAAGACCTCCAATGGAAAAATACAAGCTTTTACCACTACACCAACTACCCCTCGATGATATGAATTGCACCATTATGTATATGATATAATGAAGTAAATGATAGGGCAACAAGAAGTAAAAATATTTGAGAGGGAACTTAAACATGGGTCACATAAGATATGTAAAAACACACAAACCAGTGAATCAATTAAAATATTTAAATTAAAAATAAAACATTTTAATTATATTTAAAGTATAGTTAAAGAAAGATTTAAAATGAAAATAGATTTATAATTTTTTTATTTTTAAATTAAATTGAATATTTTTTCACATTTATTTTAATAACTTCATATATATATATATAATATTGAATCGAGTTCTTTAATTTAATTAATAATTTTAATTTTTTATTAAATATCTTAATTCAATGATTATACATATAATATTAAAACATATAATTTTGATAAGTAATACATTCAATTCATTTGTTTGATCCGATATGTGTTGATAATTTTCTTAAAAAAACATTTTATAAACTATATGTTTCTTTAAAGAAATAGATCATTGTGGACAAAGTTGTCCGAATAATATATATGTATTCATTTTAAATCTTTATTTTTTATACTTTAAATGTAATTAAAGTGATTTCATTTTTAATTTAATTATTTGAATTTATTTAGTGGTATGTGTGTTTTTACACATCTCAAGTGACCCATGCTCGAGTCCCCTTTGAAACGTTTTTACTTTTTTCCCTAGCATTACTTCATTATATGATATATATAGAATGGTGCAATTCATATTGTTCAGGAGTAGTTGTTGTAGTTGTAAAGGGTTGCCTTTCCCCTTGAAGTTCTTAGGTTCAAATCTCACCAAGATCATATTTTTTCTCTTTAATTTTCCTTTAATCCAGGTCATGAGATTGGAGAAAAATAAATATTATATAAAATAAATTAAAAATTAGAGTAAACTCATCCAATTGGGTGATGACTACCAGATTGGTTGATTAATTTTATTTAATTAAATAAAAAATAGGACCAAATTGATATAACAGGTAACTAACAACGATCAAATGTGTGATTGTACAAATTTCCGTTAACTGCCACATCACCTCTTTCGTTAGACTTTAACGGCTGGTGGTCAAAATATAAGCATTTTAAAAGTTTGTTGGTCTGATTGACGAGTTGCTTAGTTGGATGGTAAAAATAGGACTGCTCTCAAAGTTTGGTGGTCACTTGAGTAGTTTACCCTTATTTTTATGCATATTCTTAATCATGTGTATAGATATTTATATGAATCAAATCTGATCCAATCCCACATACAAATAAGTCTAAGTTAAAACCATGAACATTAACCATTTGTATCATTTAGCATTGAACCGCCTTATTTTGTAATCTCGTTTTGAGATTGCAATTTTAATAATAAAATTTTGGAAAAGGACATAATGGCGGTCACTTTGTTCATCGAAAACTTACCGAGACAATGCATTTTAAAGGTGTAACGCCCGGGTTTAGGGGCTAGGTGAAAATAATATTTTAGTATTGTCTCGGGTTTCGATTCTAATATTTTATTTAATAAAGTAATGGTTTGGGCCTCGGGTTTTAAGATTTGGACCAATTCTAAATTGAGCCCAAAAGTCATGGATGGCACCTATTGTGGTTTCCCTTTTTCTTTAAGGGCATTTTGGTCTTTGAACATTAAAGTTTAAACTATTATAAAAATAAAGATGAATCATCATCTTCTTCCCCTCTCTTCTATTTGTTTCCAACGTGAAGAACATATCTCCCTCTTCAAATACTATTTCATCTCATTTCTCCCTCGTTTTGGCTCGGTTTTGAAAGGTAATTACGTTTTTGACTTGCTCTCAACTTCCTCTCTTCAAAAGTACAAGTAGTTTTCATTTTCATCCATGTTTTAGAATTTGGATTTTTGGGAGATTTGAATGAAAATGGTTGTTTTATGGTGTTTAACTTGAGATTTTGATTTAATAGTGACAGATATGAAGTTTATGAACCAAACGGTTCAATATATATGATTTTTAAAGAGTTTTGTTAAGTTTCCCGATTTTGTGTTTTGGAGGGTTTTTAGGAGGGTTTTTAGTTAAATTTTGGATGTGGTTTGTGTTGGAAATTGAAGGTTGATGATAGGGTATTGGTTGGGGGTCGTTTTGGAAGCAATTGGAAGTGTTAAATGTGTTGGAATCATCGGTTTTGGACTGTGCTAAAGGGCTGCTCGGGAATGACTTTTTGGTGGTTGTTCTTGGTTTGAAAAACAAGTGTTTGATGTTTGAATTTCATTCTGGGTTTGCTATGTTGTGTTGTGGACTGATTTGAGGTTAATTTACTTGTGTTGAGATGATTAGGAGCAAGGAATTTCGTTGGTAAAGTCTCGGGATCGATATCGGAAGTCATGGAGGCTTGAGTCGGCTTTGCTTGATTTGCTTAAGGAAGTGAGGTGAGTGGTTAATGTTTTAAATTGATTTCAAAAGTTGGTTTAAGCATGTGGATGTGAAAATGTTTTCAAGTATCGTTTTGGTTCAAAGTTGGTTTTGAAGAGTTTTGTTTGGGCTTGAAAAGTCAAGTTTAAATTCAAGAGTAAGTTGTTGTGAATTGCCTCTTTAATTTCCCCTTTTTACTGTTTGTTTTCATTACTTGTGGTGATGAATTGTTATGTATGAAATTCCAATATTTTGGGAGGAAGCATGTTGCTTCTTATTATATCGTTGATTTTGTGTGATGGTAATTATGGTGTTGTTGATGTGCCTTGTAAGGTTGTTTGTAGTAAGTTGGTGCAGGTTGTGCACGGAAATGGTGAGTAAGACCATTTGTGTTTGTTAAGGTTGATTGTAGCAATTTGGTGCCTAGTTGTGGATTTTGTTGCAGCTTGTGTGGTTGTGCATGATATAGTGAGTACATGTTGTGTGATGGTGATTTGTGTGTTGTGTTGCATGGTTGTCGTTGCTCCGGTGATGTGTAGTCCCGCCGGTAGCAAAAGTATAAGACTCTGGTGATGTGTAGTCCCACCGGTAGTCACTGGTTGGGTATTCCTTTGATGTGTAGTCCCATTGGAAACCCACTAGTTGAAACGGTGATGTGTAGTCCCACCGTACTTGTATGCTAGTTGTGTTTGTGTAAAACATGTGTGTTGTCGTTGCTCCGGTGATGTGTAGTCCCGTCGGTAGCAAGTGTTATAAGACTCCGGTGATGTGTAGTCCCACCGGTAGTCACTAGTTGGATAATACTTTGATGTGTAGTCCCATTGTAAATCCACTAGTTAAAACGGTGATGTGTAGTCCCACCGTATGTGTAAGTTTGGTTATGTTTGTGCATACCATGAAGTGAAATGTCTATGTTGTTGACCTTTGGTTGAACTTGTATGTTAGTAAATGGATTAGGTTGTTGGATGACTTGTATGTGTTGGCCTTTACTTTTAAAGGAAGCTTTGAACTCTGCATTGTTGTTGTTATGTTATAGAGCTCTGCTCACTAAGCTTTATGCTTACGCTCTCCTTTTTCCGACAATGCAGATCTTTAGCTTGGAGTTAGCAAGGAGCAGGAAAAAGGGCGTCCAAGCGCGTGGTAGTGTGCTCAAGTATGGTTTATTAAATAATGTAGTAGTCTAGCAATGGGAAATGCTACGTGTTTTAGGAGCTTGTATCTAGACTCCTTTATGTTGGCTTTATGTTGTCTTGTGCCTTTTGGGGCCTTTTGAGCCTTTATGTATGCCTTATGCTTGACTACCTTGTGTATGGGGCCTTTTTGGTGTTAAGTATGTTCTTTTGGTGAGATTGCATGGACTATTTGAATTGTATAATCCTTGTTAGATTTAATGCCTTGTAGGCTAAGTCTCGGTTGTAGTTTTGATGCATGTATGTTTGTATGTGTATAGGCGAGTCTAAAATGCATCAAGGGTCGAGTTTGGGGTCACCATGTTGGGAAAAGGCTGAGTTGCAAAACAGGGCGTATCGATACGCTCAAGGGTGTATCGATATGTTCTTGCCTGCAGAACTCAGTTTTGGCGGAGCGTATCGATACACTGGGGTGTATCGATACGATATCAGCTCTCTGGAATTCAAGTCAGGCTGAGCGTATCGATACACAAGGGTGTATCGATACGGTCCCAACTCTCTGAAATTCAGAGGAGTTGGTGGGTTTAGGTCGTATCGATACGGGGTTGTAGCGTATCGGTACGGTTCCATTTCGTTGACCTCGAAATGTTGACCGAGAAGGGCGTATCGATACTCTCAAGTGTGTATCGATACGGTCTTTCCTGAGTTGACTGAGAGGGTTGACTTTGGTCAAGGCGTATCGATACCCCTGTAGGTGTATCGATACGTCCTGCTTAAAAAGTTAAATTTGGTTGTTTAATTGCATGTCTTGTGGGTTTCGTATCCGTGTTTGTTCGCTGCGTGTCCTATCACATAGGATTTAATAAAGGCATCTAGAAAAGAAAAAAAAAATAGGGTTACTAACCGAGGGGGAACCTTAACGGGTTTCGCTTTGGTTTTCCCCGTGTGGCCCACTCGGATCGGTCATCTGTCCAGACCGGGACGAGGGGGTTACAAAAGGGCTATGGTTTGCCTTTGGAAGACATCGAGACGTGGTGAATGCCTACATAGCAAGAAAACTCAGTAGAGGGGGGAAGACGATTTGGATTCGTTAGATACAAGACGATGGAAGATGCAAAAATGTCGATAGAGAGGCTAAATGGATTCATATTATATGGGAAGAAGATATATGTAGCACTGGCAAGATTCAACGAAAGATCAACTACAAGGAAGAACAGGAGGGAAGATAATGGCAGGCCAGACAAAACGAACACTAATACGAAAGCAAAACTGGATAAAGAAGAACGAAGACCATAAAACATTACAACAAGGTTCAATCAAAGGAAAATAGAGAGTGGAGAAGGAAGCAAAAGCAAGCTCAGAAAGTGCACGGGCCATGTTGAAAATGAGACACTATGGAAGTTCAAGAAATGTCTGGTCAGAAGGATGGCTTCAACCTGTAGTGTGAGGAGCATCATGCTGCACTTAGACAAATGGGGTTTCAGCGAGATTTGTGTGAAAAGGATGGGCGGGAATTTGTTTCTCCTTTCGATTGATGATGAAGACCTTTTCATCATGATAGAGGACGTGAATTGGTCTTATCTGAGGGAAATTTTCGAAGAAATTATACCTTGGTCAAAATCCATTAAACAAAATGAAAGATTAACTTTTCTTGAAGTGTCTGGTCTTCCTCCTCACTGCTAGAACCATGAAACTCTAGAAAGGTTAGCATCTCTTTGGGGTAAATTTGAAGTTGTTGGTGAGAATTTCAACCAGGTCTATGACTGCGAGAAAGTAACCATTCATATTGGGGTAAATTTAGCATTATCCGGCCTCCAGAGAAAGAAGAAAGAACGAGAAAGCGAAAGAGGAAAAAAGAGATCAAAGGGGATTGCGTCTTTGGAGCTATCAGGACGATTGCTCTCTGACTCTGATCTTGTGACTAGGTGGGATTATCTAACTAGGGAGGCATTAAAAATGAGCAAAAAATTGGGGATTCAAATTGAAGTAGAATATACTATAAGAATACTGATAATGACCTTTGTGAAAAAATTAAGAATTATATGACACGTATAAATTTTTTGAGATCTATAATTTAAATGATAAGTCGTTTATCTCTAAATATTTGTTAAACCTCAGTTAATGAAATTATATATATGATATTCAATTTCAAAGTGAATTTGATGGCTGACAAATTGTATGGTGTTATTGAGGATGTGGTAAAGAATTAAAGCATGATGAACTACCTCTATTCGATTGGTGCTTACCTTCATGGTTATGGACATGACTCAAATGGGATGAGTAGAAAATATGTACATAAGTTGATTCCTACTTTATAGATTTAAAACTGAATTACATCCTGGACATTATTAAAGGTCTCTTCAAGTTCAGTCTAGTCAGGTTGGTAATTCCGCCCGTATTCGGTTCCTCTACTTCAGTGAGGGTAATTCCGCCAGTATTTGGTTCCTCTACATCGGTGAGGGTAATCCTTCCCGTATTCGGTTCCTCTACTCCGGTGAAAAAATATCACATTACACTGAAAAAATATCACGTTACACTGAAAAAATAAATTGTAAATAAAGTTCGTTGTTGCCTGAAATGTCATGTAAATGTAATGCATGCCATGTACATGCATGTGCTTACCGTATCATTTGGTAGTCCTCTACTACTGAGCTTTCCGAAGCTCATGTTGTTTTTACCATCGTAGGTTAGATGAAATCCGTCATAGTAAAGTTACTAACATCATTTTTTGGGATTCTCTCGATGTTGCTTTTGGAGTACAGTATCGACACAGTTAGTGGGCAATGCATGTATGACATGAATTGTTTTATGTTAGAGTATGTATAATGTTTATGAGTTCCCGTAATGCGTTTACGTGACTTTCATAAAAGATAGTTTAAACTGAAATTTGTTTTACAGCTTTAAAGTATTTAAAGATATGGATTTTATATGAGTTATTGTGGGTCACCATTGTGACCCTAATGTGGCCTCCTAGGATCCTTGGGAACGCATAGGCGGGTCTAGGGGGTTACAGATTACTTAAGGTGAATATGCAAGTGCATTCATTTCTTGAAAATCAACTTCACGAATGCATTTTTTATATAAAAAAGTAGGCATAGGCCGATGGGTCGGATACATGATGATTATATTAAAAAGAGAAAATTTTGGATATACAAATCGTGTAAACTTTAACAAGTTTGTTAAATTTAGGGTTTGAAGTTAGTTTAGGGTTTAATGTTGAAGGGTTTAAGTGGTAGGGTTTAGAATTTAGGATTTAATGATAGAGTTTAAGATTTAGAGTTTAGGGATTAATTAGGGTTAGAGATTTAGTTTTTAAAGTAGAATCGGTAATTTTTACACATATTGTGTATCAAAATATATAATTAATAATGAAAAATACTTTGATACACAAACTTGTTAGTTTTAGTTTAGTAAAAAAGAACTTGTTAGTTTTAGGGTTCAAGAATCTAGTTTAGGTTTTAAAGTTTAGGGGGTTAGATTGTAGCATTTAGGATATAGGTTTTAGGGTTTAGATGTTAGGTTTTAAGGATTTTAGGTTATAAATTTATGTTTTAGATTTTATAGTTTAAATAAGAAGTGTTGTGTATTTTTTTATACAATTTGTATATTAAAATATAATTTATTAATAAATATTGCAAATGTAAAATGATTCCCTAAATTACTTTTGCTGAATCACTTTCAATTTTCAAAAGCATATTTTTGTTCCCTAAAAATGTTTGAAAATTAGCTTATGATCATATATATTCTCTACTAGTGTTTCATGTTTTCCTGTAATTTCTATTTTTATGTTAGTTTAGTTAAATCAATCTTTTTAATTCAAATCTGTCGATTTAGGTTTAAAACCAACCATTTAAATTATTTTTTAATCACCGATATGTAAATCATTGACCGACTAATTCGGATCGGTACTATAGAGACCCATTATGCGGGCGATCATCCCAACCTAATTTATTCTATTCACAACACCAAGATTCAAACTTCTAACCTTACTTAAGAGATCTAGTAACCCCTATTGCTTATTATTACGGTCCGTGTGGGAAACATGACATCGAGAAGGAGGCTGAGAAGTTGGAACCATATGCATACACAGCACAACACAACATCGGATAGTCCCGGTCTCCTAACGTTGCTGCACCGTGATGGAGAAAAAGGTGAAGAATCTAGCCTGCCTTTGCGCAGTTCTGTTATCTCAAACAGCATACAACGCCAGAGTGAGGCCAGAAATCGCAGTGACCATTCCAAAACGCTGCAACATTGCCGATCGCCCTGTTGGTTACCAGTGTGGAGGTACAACCTTTCATTTAAGTAGATAATTAATGCTTTAACGGTGTCTGTTTCGATATTCTGATGAAGCAATTGTTTGTTTCTTGCAGCTTTCACTCTGGTTTAACTCCGAAGACTTCCGGTTGCGTGGTATCGACAGTATAAGAATGCTGGATTCGCTGTAACATCCAGCAGTTTAAGTTAAATAAAATCTGTTGATGTATCTTTCAATAAGAAGTAAAATGTGAAGTTGTATGTTTGAACAATAAGTAAAATGTGTAGCTGTTTCTTTGAGTAATAATATATCAAAGGTTACTTTTCTTTGCAAATCATCTTCTCCTTTTTGTTCAAATAGTAAGTCCCTAGTAGTTTCAAGACTACATAAATTAAGTATTCACCCCATTTTTTCCTTTAAATATGTCCTAGTGCAATAGAAGCTGAATAATTTGAAACTAATTAATGCAAGATGATGTGGAGGAATAGTCCATGGATCAGAAAACGCAAAACTTGGGATCATATTTGAAATTATGAACTCTGTTTGAAATTCTATTTGAAATTCTTTTCAATTCAAAAAAAGGGGGTGTGAGCTACAATAGACTCAAGTTTGTCGTCTCTTTTTTATTTCAAATATATAAACACAATTTTGTCCAATCGATGCTATCCATAGGCTCGATAATGCAGAATATCACTTGAAGTTCATGTTTGTCCCCCTCTAATGCTTCATCACGATTCCGTCTTGGATCATTCACACATTCAATTTCCCCCATATTTTCTTTTAGATTTTCTGGAGTTATATCCGATACTCATGTCTTTGTATGCATCTATCATGAGTGTTGGCAAAATTCCCACAGAGCATAATTAAGTACACTTGTACTAGCTATCTACAAGCTTATTTTTCAATAGTAATAAGGTTGATCAGGCTGTAAGGTTCATAAACATGACTGATAAGAGCCAGATTACATGAAAATTCGAGCATAAAAGACAATTCTTAGAACTCGGATATTTGTACCTTACAGCATTGGGAAGACAATTTTGCATTGTTCCGGACTGAGATGTTAGTAGTACAGCGAGCCTGCTCAAGCAAAGAGAATACTCGTGTTGGAAAAAATGGACTGCAAAACAGCACGTTAGTACTGACTGGAAAATAAAATAAAAACAGAAGTGATCAACGAAACAGTGTCGTTCTCATTTGGATCATCATCTTCCCCCCTCCTTTTTCAACTGTCAAATAAAATGTCCAAGAACATCAAAACCATTTCGAATAGATGCGTGTTTAAACCACACCTGACCCAACAACATTCGAAATCAAGAATCGAAACCATCAAAATCAACAATGTTGTTATCATTCAAAAGACTTGAATAAAATCTTGAAAGAAAATCTTGAAAGAAAATAAAATCTTTCAAAAGAATCCCACCTGACCGCTGCAAGGCAATTAGATTAAAATCTTGAAAGAAAATAAAATCTTTCTTTTGAATAAAATAATTTGTAAGAAGAGTTAAATTGTTGAATAAAGACGTAATAAGTGATTAGTTTAATTGCGTTGCAACGAATTGAGATGTTTTTTTTGCTAGCAACGCTACCGGCTGCTCTTATCGATTCAACTAAAGTGAAGCTGAAGAGTAGTTATCGATGGCAACCTTTTCAAACATACGTTACCATTTCGAAACAATTCGTGGTCCGAGCTATCGGAATAAGATTTCGAGCATCACTCAACGATTGCAATACAATCATGCAACACTTGTCCTACCGTGTAAATCTCAAATTCCAGTACTTGATCATATTCTGCAGCTATATGTATTGGATTAATCATCTGATCTTTCTTTCAGGGAGAACACGGTGCAACTATATGTATATATTACATGTAAATCTTAAATTTTTGTTCTGTTTTTTTTTTTAAAAGTAAAGGGTTAACTTGATTAAATTTCCCATGTTTAAGGGCCAATTTTATGGAGAATTCAATGGATGACATGACCAAAGTTAACAAGTATTTCATCATTTTTTCTTTATAATACTCCATATAATAGAAAGGATGAAATATGGTGGCGGAGTGCGTGTTTGGTTGCAGAGAAAATGAAAAGAATGATAAGATTTTTAGTAACAATCAATAAATAAAGAAATGGTCCAAAACAAGCAGCAAGGTTTCGTGGTGTAGTTGGTTATCACGTCAGTCTAACACACTGAAGGTCTCCGGTTCGAGTCCGGGCGAAGCCATTGAAGATTTTTATGGCCTTTTTCTTTCCTTCTCCCTTAGGAGGAAAAAGTAAAAAAAACGCCGTTGCCGGGGATCGAACCCGGGTCACCCGCGTGACAGGGGGGAATACTCACCACTATACTACAACGACTTAATTGGTGATCATATTACTTGTTTTGTATATAAACATAACTCTTAGTAGGGTACTATAGACATGTTCAGTTATTGGATTTTAAGATGCGATTGAGTGCTGTAATTCAAATCTTTGTGATGTAAAAATTGGTTTTAATTATTCGTTTATTCATGTAATGCTTATATTTTCTATTTTACAATATTATTATATTTATGATAGATACCATGGTTTCAGTAGGCAAAATATAAAGGTAATGGTATCATTTAATAAACAACCCTTTTTCATAAAACGTCATCCACTTACATTCCTCAGGAAAAGAACCAATGGCAATGGCAGCCAAATTTCACTTCATTTTAATTTCAACCCTCTCAGCTTCTTTTTTAGGTATTCATTCACATTGTTTTCTTCTAAAAACAATGTTTAAGGTTACTATACATAATAACTACACAAATTATTGCATTGAATACGATGTTATTACACGTTTTAGATGAAGCCATAGTGCCAGAGTTTGCATTCAGTTGCAAGAGTTGACAGATAGAGGTTTCATTAACTCTCTTTTTTAAAACATGAACTCTCTTTTTCTCTAAAACCTTAACCAAAAACCCTTGTATAAACTCGTCAAATCCCTTGATTTTTTCACATCAAAACCTAAATTTTTTTGAGGGTTTTCAATCTTCACATCAAGGCTAGAGCTTTGCAAGCAATTTGGTGAATTAATCATCCCTCATTCATCCATTATCCTACATCAAGGTAAAAACCCTATTTTCTTTTCTTTTTAATTTTCGTTTAATTTTATTGGTTGTTTTTAATTACTTTTTGTATAAAATATATACATATAGTACGTGTTTTCCAGTTTTTGCAAAAAAATCTTCAAAATCTGAAATTTTTTTATTCTAATATAAAATTATATCGTATATTTTTTCATGTTTTTTCGATTTTTTTTCCAAAATTTTGTTTTATAATTATATATGTTTTAGAACTATATTGTATAGTTTTTATCAACACCTTGATTATCGGATTGTATATTGGATTGAATTTGGTTGATTTACGCATATATATGTTTTTGTGACTTGATTTTCTTCTAGATTTCGAATATGGGCTCTAGGAAGAGAGTACGAACCAATGAGGTTGGTGGAAGCTCCAACAATGATGACAATTCAACTCGTCCCAACCTCACTTTACTCTACCAAAAGTCTCTTCGAAACAAAGATGCCTATACCAATTTCAAGCTATTTCAAGGTCATCCTATCTAATCGGGAAGAAGTTTAGGGTTGATCCAGAAACTTTGGTCAATGTTTTCGGGTTTGAAGATAAGGGAATTTCGGATGAGAACTCATTGGGACATACCCTTGGTGGCTCCGTCACGATCCTTAATTCTCATGATTGCATTCTTCATCTCATGGTCTCGTGGTGATTTCGCCCTTCCGGCTGAAAATTCTCCCACATTAGGCAAGTGGACGGTTTTTGGATTCGATGCTTTTGTGAGGGACATCGACCAAATCTTTGTCAAATCATGTTTGCCGAGATGGTGTACCTTGTCCAAAATCGCAACTTGGATCTTGTCACCTCATTCACGTATGGCCCCGCCTTGAGCTACTTATTCTCAAAGTTGGGGATTGACTGCTCTCTTGACTATCCAGAACCTCTCAAAGATCGCATCGATGACTGCACACTTCTCCGGAGCAAATTTCATTTCATTAATGGAGAGTGGACTCGTGTCGAGAATCCTCCTCAAGTTGCGGCCCCCGAACCTCAACCTCAAGTTGCTGCACCAAACAACGAAACCCTAATGGCTTTCCTTACCGAGCAATTTAATGGCTTGCGCACCCATATGGGCTCCAGTTTCACCACTCTTGACACTCGTCTCACTTCCGTAGAGGGATGTATCCAAAGTGTTGAGAATCGCCTCACCTCGGTTGAAACTAAACAAATCTCTATGGACATGTCTTTTACCAGTTTCTATGGCGAATAGAGACAATTCCGAAGGAGCTACGCCAATGGTGAAGATGAAGATGATGACGAGCCTTAGATCCATGCGTTCCATTTCATATCATCTAGTTTAAGATTCCCATATTTTTATGCACCTATTTATGTTTTTGCTTTAAGACCTGTGCTTTGATTTATGTTTTTATATTATGTTTTATGTATTAAGGTCTGGATATTATGTTTGGAGTTTATGTACTTATTTTGCTTTGGTTTCTAATGCTTAACGAAATTATGTTGCTTTAATTTTGCTTTGCCTTGTGCTATATCATTTTATCTTTGCCTTCATTGATATTGATCTAACAAAAAGGGGAGAAGGGTTAAGCTTAAATTCTCAAAATCTTTTTCAAAACCTAGCTTAAATTTAGGGGGAGTTTACTTAAAAATTTACTTTGGTTTTGTTATATCAAAAAAGGGAGATTGTAAAACCAATATTTGATTTTGATATAACAAATAATCTAAGGACTAAATTGAAAAGTAAATAATTTTTTACGTAATTAAAATACTTGATTTTGACAAGTAAAATCTATACTTAAAATATTTTGAAGTCAAAACTTAAACCCCATAAATTTTTCTAAGTGTTTCAAAGCCAAAATATACAAAATTGCACAGGCATTTCGAAACACCCTCAAAGTGTTTTGATACATTTTGCCACTAGAAACGTCTGTTTCAAAATGGCTCATACATGTTTCAATACAACCTTCATCTGAGCTTTTGATTTTTAAGTGTTGTTTTGAAACGACTTATACCCGTTTCGATATAGGGGTTAAGTAATTTTAAAATTAGGCATTAAATGAACTAGCTGTTGCTTGTTAGAAACTTTTTGAAGATTTGGTCAAGTGTTTGGATACACCCCTAGGCTGTTTCAAAACACTCATTTACAGTTTCAAAACTTTCAATACTTCCCTTTTGCGTTTCGATACGACCCTCGTTTTACATTTTACAGTTTCAAACTATTTCGATACGGCTTATAGTCGTTTTGTGAAACCGATATTTTAATTTTGATATAACTAAAGAACCTAAGGATTAAATTGAAAATGTGAAAACGAATTTTTAAGTCCTCAAACATCCCTATATGTTTTGAAGAATATGCCTAAGTTAAAAACTAAGTTTATCAAATATTTTCTAAGTGTTCTTAAAGCCAAAACAATGATTTTCGAGTCACCATTTCGAAACGGCCTAAGGCGTTTTGAAACAGTTTTGAAACTGCGAGTCCATGTTTCGAAACGGGTATCGAAACGATTTCAACACTTCCAACCCGTGTTTCGAAACAAGTTTCGAAATGACTTTAGAACAAAGAGACACCGTATCGAAACGACATCCAGTGTTTCGAAACAGTTCTTAAATTGATTTAAAAAATATGACCGTTGAATGTTTTTAACTGATTTTTAACAAACCGTTAAGGCGTATCGAAACGATCTCAAGCCGTTTCGATATGATCCTTGACAGTGCAAAATGTTTCGAAACAAGTTTCGAAACGACTCTTAGCATATCGAAACAGGTTTGACCGTTTCGGGCTCTTTAATGCACCTCAACGGCTCTTTCTATTTTGGTCTGTTTCGAAACATGGTCGGGCGTTTCGAAACGGTTGGTTGTAGACTGCATTTATGGAGGGGAGATAACACCCCCAACGGCTCTATTGATGAATGCAACAACCACAACGGCTAGAATTCAATGAGAAGGTATAAAAGGGACCTCTAAAAGCTTCAACAACAATTATTGATCCTAAAGCAAACATCCAAACATCAAATCCAAGCATTTGTGCCTAAATCCCATTATGGTCTTGTAACCCCAATT
Source organism: Hibiscus trionum (assembly GCA_030270665.1). Taxonomy (NCBI): domain Eukaryota; kingdom Viridiplantae; phylum Streptophyta; class Magnoliopsida; order Malvales; family Malvaceae; genus Hibiscus; species Hibiscus trionum. Next base: position 71,119,327 of record BSYR01000026.1, on the reverse strand, counting down.
GTATTTTTCATTCTTATCATTTCAATTGGGTTGAGTGCTTGTAATTGGGCTAGTTTATGTATTGAGAGATACTTGTTTAGCCAACAAATTCTTTGTTTCAATTGTGTGAGTATTGGGTCAAATTTTGGGTAGAAAATTTGACCGAAAATTGTAAGGGTTACCTCCTTAGCCTAGAAAAGGGGAAGAGCAATTAGTGAAATTGTTGCAAATCCTTAGTGGAGCTAAGGTGGTGGATGTAGAGTTCATTTGGAACTTGAACCACTCTAAAATTCCTCTTCAATCTTTTTATTTACAATTTCCACCACCAAGAACATTAAAAATCCAATTCACCCCCACTTGGTTTAGTTCGATCATTCGATCCACTCAACAATTGGTATCAGAGCCTATCTCTTTGAGGATTAACAACCACAAGAGGAGTTCCTAGAAAGAGTGTGATCATCCAAAAATCAAGAGATGGCTTCTACCTCCGGTTCGGGCATGTATGAGTCTCAATCCTCTACAAAACCACCATTCTTCAATGGTGACAACTATCCGTTTTGGAAGAATAGAATGCGTCTCTTCATCAAGTCTAATGACTACTTGGTTTGGGATGTCATTGAAGATGGCCCTTACATTCCATTGAAGCAAGATAGTGAAGGGAAGATGGTTTTGAAGAAAAAGGTGGAGATGAGTGAAGAAGAAAGGAAGAAGATCCAAATAAATGACAAAGCTCTCCACATGCTTTTTTGTTCTTTCGGTCTGGACATCTACTCCAAAGTATCATCCATTGAGAGTGCCAAAGAAGTGTGGGACACTCTTGAGACTGCCTATGAGGGAACCAATGATGTCAAGGAAACTAAGATTGGAATTCTCAATCTTAGTTATGAAAATTTCAAGATGGAGCCCGATGAGACGGTGTCCAAGATGTTTGATCGTTTCTCCACCATAGTCAATGGGCTTAAAGGATTTGGAGAGACAATACCGGAAGACAAGCTTGTCCGGAAGCTACTCTACTCACTTCCCGAATCTTGGGATGGGAAGAGAACCACCATCATAGAAGCTAAAAATTTGAAGACTTTAAAGCTTGATGAGCTAGTGGGTTCTCTCCTTACTCATGAGATTATGAAGCATGGAAGGGAAGAAGAGAAGAAGAAGGAAGAGAAGAGAGTAGAAAAGCTAGAGGCGGAAAAGAAGAAGAAGATGGGAATAGCTCTCAAAGCTTCATTACTTGAGGAGAGCTCTTCTAGTGAGGAGGATGAGCTAGAAGAATTGGCTATGATAGCCAAACGATTCTCACGCTTTATGAGGTCCAACCGGGGAAGAAAAATTCAAAGGAAGATGGACTTCAAAGGTAAAAACAAAGAAGAAGCAAGGGATCAAATCATTTGCTTCGAGTGCAATAAACCCGGCCACATACGTTCGGAGTGCCCTCAACTCAAAAAGAAGGGCTTTGAGAAGAAGAAGAAGCTCAAAGCCAAGCTTGCTACTTGGAGTGATGAGGAGTCATCCGAGGATGACGAACAAGAAGTGGCCAACCTTTGCCTCATGGCACTTGAGGAAGATTCCTCCATAGTAACCTCTAACTCATCATCTTTAGATTTTACATATGATGAATTAAATGATGCATATGATGAGTTGCAAGAGGTCTATGATGAATTAGTTGAGAAATACAAGGAGTCAGTCATTAGGAATAAGAAAATTATTTTGGAACTAAATAATAAAAATGACTCACTCTCTCAAGCTAATTTAAAATTTGAGAAAAAGATATTAGGGTTGAAAGGTGAACTAAATTTTTTTCAAGATGAAAATATTGACCTTAATAATCTTTTTATCTCAATGTAATAGTAAACACCAAAAGGTGTTAGATGAGCTAAATAAGCTCAAAAAGTCTTTTAAAAATGTTGGTAGTGTGAAGCATGAAATAGGTGAATCTTCAAAAACAAACCAACCTAAGAAAAAGACTACTTACTACAAACAAGGTAGCTTTCGTAGACATAGTAGAACTAAAAGGATTAGAAGTGTATGGGTTCTTAAGGAACTTGTAAAATCTAATAACATTGTTGCTATGTCATCTTGGATTCCTAAGGGAACCAAGGTATTGGGAGCTAACACTCATGGACCCAAAATGATTTGGGTACCAAAAACAAAAGCTTAATATCTTTGTTTGTAGGGGGAGCATTGCTACAAGGCCAAAGCACAAAGTCAAAACTCATGGTACCTTGATAGTGGATGCTCAAGGCATATGACCGGAGACAAGAGTAGAATCATGGATCTAAAGCCAAAAAGTGGAGGAGTGGTGACATTTGGTGACAACTCCAAAGGCCACATTAAAGGTATTGGCTACATAGGTAATCACTCTACTATTCTCATTGAAAATGTCTTGTATGTCGATGGTCTTAAACATAACTTATTGAGCATAAGTCAATTGTGTGATAAAGGATTTAATGTTTTATTTGATAAAAATGGGTGCAAAATTGTTGACATTAAATCTAATAATATTATGCTCATAGGTCATCGCATAGGGAACATATACATGGTGCATCTAGATGACATACATACATCTCATGCATGCTTAGTAGCACAAAATGAAAATGATGCATGGTTGTGGCATAGGAAACTAGGACATGCTAGCATTAGTGTTTTAGAAAAAAAAAACTAGTTTCCCTTGATCTAGTTAGAGGTTTACCCAAGATTAAATTCTCAAACGATAAAATTTGTGATGCATGCTCTAAGGGTAAACAACATAAGTCTTCCTTTAAATCCATTAATGATGTTTCTACAAGTAGATGTTTACAACTTATCCATATGGATTTATTTGGGCCAATTAGGACTATGAGCTTGGGTGGTAAATCTTATGCATTTGTACTTGTTGATGATTTTTCTAGATTTACTTGGGCTCTATTTTTAAGTACTAAAGATGAGGCTTTAGAAAAATTCATCACATTTTCAAAACTAACCCAAAATGATCTTGAACTTAGAATTTCACATATTAGAAGTGATCATGGAACCGAGTTTCAAAATTTAGGGTTTGAAGAGGGTATTTATGGTTTAAAACAAGCTCCTAGAGCTTGGTATGAAAGGCTTTCAAACTTTTTAATTGAAAAGGGTTTTGAAAAAGGCAAGGTGGACACTACACTTTTTATAAAAAGGTATAAAAATGACATTTTAGTAGTACAAATTTATGTTGATGATATTATTTTTGGTTCTACTAACGAATGTCATTGGAAAGAGTTTGCTAAGCTAATGCAAGGTGAATTTGAGATGAGCATGATGGGGGAGCTCTCATTCTTTTTGAGACTCCAAATCAAGCAAAAGAAGGATGGCACCTTCATCAATCAAGCAAAGTACATAAAGGATATGCTCAAGAAGTTTGGCTTGGAGAATGCAAAGCCTCAAGCCACACCTATGAGCTCATCTACAAAGCTTGACAAAGATGAAGGAGGTAAGTGTGTCGACTCTAAGCTTTACCGTTCTATGATTGGATCATTGTTTTACCTTACCGCAAGTAGATCAGATATCTTGTTTAGTGTTTGCTTGTGTGCTAGGTTTCAAGCTAGTCCTAGAGAGTCTCACCTTATAGTCATTAAAAGAATCTTTAGGTACCTTAGAGATACTCCTTGTTTAGGTCTTTGGTACCCTAGAGACTCCACCTTCAACCTTCATGCTTATTCGGATGCGGATTATGGGGGATGCAAAATCGATAGGAAGAGTACTTCGGGAACTTGTCAATTCCTAGGTAGTATGCTCATATCTTGGTTCTCTAAGAAACAAAATAGTGTAGCCTTTATCTACCACCGAAGCCGAGTATATATCCTTAGGGAGTTTTTGTGCTCAAGTCCTTTGGATGAAGCAACAACTCTTAGATTATGGCATTAAGGTTGAAACCATACCCCTTAAATGTGATAACACTAGTGCTATATGTTTGACAAAAAATCCCATCCAACACTCTAGAACCAAACACATAGAAATAAGGCATCATTTCATTAGAGATCATGTCCTTAAAGAAGATGTGGTTATAGAGTATGTTGACACCTTAAATCAATTAGCGGACATTTTTACAAAACCTTTAGACAAAGAGCGTTTTTGGTCCCTTAGGAGAGAGTTAGGTCTAGCTAGCCTATCTTGACCTTTTAAGACCTCTTTTTTGCTTAAAATTGCTTGATCTTGTGAAATGCCATGTTTATGTGTTTTTACTCCTAATTTCATCCATGCCTATAGCTAGGGGGAGTATGTTTATGTTTGCATATGTTTTTCCTGCTCATTCATGTCATTCATGCAAGATAGGCCTTAGAAAATTTCATTTTTCTGCACTTTTAGAGCCTCATCTGCACTTCCAGGCCCAGGTGTATCGAAACGGGTCAACCTGTTTCGATACGGATGCTTTAAATTTTTATCTGAGAGAAGGGCGTTTCGAAACACCTTCCGAGGGTTTCGAAATATTTTGGCTACTGCCAAGGGGTGTATCGAAACACGTTTTGATACGAGCCAACGGGGATTCGATACGGTCAAACACGTATCGAAACGGTCAATTGGAGTTGAAAAATCGGTCAAACTTTCGTGCCTGCGTTTCGAAACGGTTGACAACGTTCTGAAACGGGTTCGCGGACTGCTTTAAAAAGGGCTTTTAATGATAAAATTATGCTTTTATTAAAACTCTCCCAAACCCTAAAAACCCTAGAATCGATTTTCCCTATAAAAACCCTCTAAACCTCTTTGTTTTTCACCAAATCTTGAGGCGTTTTTCTCTTAAACACAAGTCTAAGCAAGCTTCAACAATCTTGTGCAAAGATTTTCCTCTATTCATCCAAAATCCCAATTTAAGTTATATTTTCATCTTTTTCTTTTTCCTTCAATTTCTATTCGAATCTTAGGTTAGAAAATTTTAATTTTGTATAGTTTATATGTTTTGTTACTTGGGCTTTTCAAATCTTGTAAAAAAATTTCAAAATCTTCAATTTTTGATTCGAATATATAAATTTTCACTCGTATTTTCTTTACTTTTTTTCTCTTAATTTTTTTTGTTTTGTTTTGTTTTGTTTTGTATATTTGTTCTTAAAACTTGTTTTTATATCATTGGATTGAATTACGAAATCTCATGCATACACTTAAACTTGTTTTAAATCGCTTGCTTACTGTTTTTTAGGATGGCTACGGAGAATGTTAACAAAAAGCGTAAGACCGGTCAAGCAAGTGAATCGAGCATTCATCCTAATCTCACTCTACTTTTTCAAAAAAGTCTTCGAACTCAAGAGATGAGGGATCGGTTCACTTATGTCAAGGAGTACGAAGTTCGTCGTGAGCGTGTTATTGATCTCAAGTTTCTTGACTCCGAGCTCTTTCTTTTTCGTTACCTCGACCGTTTGAGAGAATGGAGTTTCCTTGGTCTTTTGAGCATCCCGGACATTTGCTACAAGCACATGGTACTTCTCTTTTACTCCAATGCTCAATTTATCAATGATGAAGACAACTCCGAAGTTGTTGGCCTTGAGTCTTTTATCTTGGGGAAGAGGATTGTCATTAACATCCCTCTCTTGGAGTCTACATTTTCTCTTAAGGACGAAGGAATTGAGAATGAGAGTCACTTTGGTTCTCACACCGGTTCGGTTCTTACCTTGGATGCGCATGATAGATTCCTCCATTTGATGGTCTCATGGTTCCTTCGCCCCTCCGGAGGTAAATATTCTCACATTTGTCAAGTAGACTATTTTTGGCTTGAGTGTTTCCGTCGTGGTGAGCGCCCAAATCATGTTAAGATCATATTTGCCGAGATAGTTAACAATGTTAAGCTTCGTGACACCGATGCACTAAAATCCTTCACTTATTGAACAGTTTTAAGTCACATCTTTAGCAAGCTTAATCTCGATTGCACCTACGACTCTCCGGAACCCTGCAAGTCAAAAATTGGTGAGTCCTCTCTTCGTAAGTCCAATTTTCGCTATGTAAACAATGGACATTGGGAACGTGTTGATAGGGAAGCATCTCCTCCTCCTCCCGTTGAACCTCAACCACAAGCTCAAGTTTCGAACAATGAAGCTCTTACGGCTTTTCTTACCGAGAGGTTCAACACTTTGGACACTAACATGTCTAGAGGTTTTGGTGATCTCAATACCCGTTTGCAATCCGTAGAGGATCGCCTCCTTGCTAATGAGAATCGACTCCAATCCCTTGAAAATCAACAATCGGCCATGGACATGTCCTTCTCCACCTTTTATGGCCAATGGATGAAATTTTGTCGTTCTCAAGTCAAGAGCGATGATGAGTCCACGGATGGTGATGGTGATGACGAGGCCTAGGTTTCTCATGACATATCATATTAGCTATGCATTTTAGGTTTAAGTTTGCATCTTTATTTCCATTATGTTTTATGAACCTATGCTTTTGATTTTATTTGGGATTATGTTTTGAACTTATTGTTTAAGATTTATGTTTTGGATATTTTAATTTTATGAATTAATATTATTGTTGCTTATTGCTTATTGCTTATTGATTATTGCTTTTAACCCTATCTCTTCTCTTTGAGCCTTGTTTATTATTTTTGATCTAACAAAAAGGGGGAGAAGTAATCTAAGAGCCAAAATTCATTTTAAATGTTTAAAGTGTTTTTAAGTTTTAAGTTTTAAATTGTTTTTAAGTTTTAAACTTTGAATTTAAAATTTAAATCCTTTTAAAACTTTAAAAACCTATCTTAAATTGAGGGGGAGTTAGAATGTATTCGAAACTTTCAAAACTCTTAAAAATTCTAACTTTGGTTTTGTTATATCAAAATGGGGGAGATTGTGAAACCGGTATTTTAATTTTGATATAACTAAAGAACCTAAGGACTAAATTGAAAATGTGAAAACGAATTTTTAAGTCCTCAAACATCCCTATATTTTTTGAAGAATATGCCTAAGTTAAAAACTAAGTTTATCAAATATTTTCTAAGTGTTCTTAAAGCCAAAACAGTGATTTTCGAGTCACCGTTTCGAAACGGCCTAAGGTGTTTCGAAACAATTTTGAAACTGTGAGTCCATGTTTTAAAACGGGTATCGAAACGATTTCAACACTGCCAACCCGTGTTTCGAAACAAGTTTCGAAATGGCTTTAGAACAAAGAGACATCATATCGAAACGACATCCAGTGTTTCGAAACAGTTCTTAAATTGATTTGAAAAATATGACCGTAGAATGTTTTTAACTGATTTTTAACAAACCGTTAAGGCGTATCGAAACGATCTCAAGCCGTTTCGATACGATCCTTGACAGTGGCAAAATGTTTCGAAACGGCTCTTAGCGTATCGAAACAGGTCTGACCGTTTCGATACGAGCTCTTTAATGCACCCCAACGGCTCTTTCTATTTTGGTCTGTTTCGAAACAGGGTCGGGCGTTTCGAAACGGTTGGTTGCAGACTGCATTTATGGAGGGGAATAACACCCCCAATGGCTCTATTGATGAATGCAACAACCACAGCGGCTAGAATTCAATGAGAAGGTATAAAAGGGACCTCTAAAAGCTTCAGCAACAACTATTGATCCTAAAGCAAACATTCAAACATCAAATCCAAGCATTTGTGCCTAAATCCCATTATTGTCTTGTAACCCCAATTGTATTTTTCATTCTTATCATTTCAATTGGGTTGATTGCTTGTAATTTGGCTAGTTTATGTATTGAGAGATACTTGTTTAGCCAACAAATTCTTTGTTTCAATTGTGTGAGGATTGGGTCAAATTTTGGGTAGAAAATTGTAAGGGTTACCTCCTTATCCTAGAAAAGGGGAAGAACAATTAGTGAAATTGTTGCAAATCCTTAGTGGAGCTAAGGTAGTGGATGTAGAGTTCATTTGGAACTGGAACCACTCTAAAATTCCTTGTCAATCTTTTTATTTGCAGTTTCCACCACCAAGAACATTAAAAATCCAATTCACCCCCCTCTTGGTTTAGTTTGATCATTCGATCCACTCAACACATTTTGAAACGAGCCATTTTTACACACAACGACTCTTTCTTTATTTGGTTTCCGTTTCGATACAGGGGTCTCGTGTTCTGATACGGGTAGTTGCAGAACAACATTTATGGAGGGAAGAGAGAGCCCCAACGGCTCTATGGATGATCTCAACCACTCAAACGGCTAGAAATCAATGAGAAGGTATAAAAACAAGTCTCAAAAGCTACAACAACTATTGAACCTTCAAGCAACATCAAAGCATTCGATTGTAAGGTTTCCTCCTAAGTCGATAAAAAGGGACAAATTCAAGTTAGTGAATTGTTGAAATCCTCAGTAGGGTGTTGAGTTAGTGGATGTAAAGTTTGTTCGAAGCTTGAACCACTCTAAAATTGCCTTTTCTTTATTTTTAAATTATCCATTTGCACCCTTCAATTTTTATTCCACCAATTCACCCCCTCTTGGTGATTAGCCATCATTTGATCAACTCAACACTTTCCCATTGGAGTTCTTAGGTTCAAATCCCACCAAGATCACATTTTTTCTCTTTAATTTTCCTTTCAACCAGGTCATGAGATTGGAGAAAAATAAATATTAGATAAAATATATTAAAAATTAGAGTAAACTAATCTAATCGGGTGATGGTTATCATATTGGTTGATTAATAGGTAACTATCAGCGATCAAATGTGTAATTATACAAATTTCCGTTAACTGCCACATCACCTCTTTTGTTAGATTTTAACGGCTAGTGGTCAAAATATAAGTATTTTAAAAGTTTGATGGGCTGATTGACGAGTTGCTTAGTTGGATGGTAAAAATAGGACCGCTCCCAAAGTTTGGTGGCCACCTGAGTATTTTACCCTTATTTTTATGCATATTCTTAATCATGTGTATAGATGTTTATCCGAATCAAATCTGATCCAATCTCACCTAAAAATAAGTCTAACTTAAAACCATGAACATTAACCATTTGTATCATTTGTACAAATTGAAGCACAAAAAGTTGAAATAGAAGTAAGTCTATTACTGCAGATAGAGGGGGATACTCCGAAAGAACCCACAGGAACAAAGACCAAAACATAATTTTTTTATTAAAAAAATCAAACAAACAAAAAAGAAATGCCTATCATCCCACAAATATAGCTGCAATATACGATAGTCGTAGAAATTGGGTAATGTAGGCGATTGCTACACTATTTTTTTTAATAATAAAAATATTTTTTAAAAAAATTATATATCTTTGATATTATAAATTAAAGGGTTTCGTTTTAATAAACTGCACAGGGCCTCGTAAACCTTTGAACTGCCCTGCTAAAGATTGGTAGTAAGTATGAAATTGTCCCATTGTTTCCAGCCCTATATTATTGCTTTATTCCTTTATTGACTTTTGCTTTCGCTGCATCATTCTTCTTTGCATGGCATGGATGCTTTTATCTAAAAGTAAATATACCAATGCAATAAAGAGAAAATAGAATTTTTTTTGTTCATTTTAAATAGACGGATTCAAGGGTATCCACCGGAGCCCGAAGACGCACCCAAAATTTGGGAAGTTATTAAGGCATGGGTTGGTATAACGTATGTAACAAAGGTGTGTTGTATTAAATAACACTTGTGTATTAGAAAGATGGATGAAAGATGGTTATTACTACATCAAGGTGTTTGGTTGATGAAATTTAGAATAAAGTTCAAAGATATGTGTTATGTATGAATGTACTATTTCCCCTTAAAATTCTAGCTTCATATTTTCCTTTGTTTTGATATTGATTATTATATTGTTTTTGAGTTTATGGATTACAATTTAATATTTAGGCTTTATGGTTTAGGTTTAGGGTTTAAGGTTTAAGGTTCACAACATATGGTTTAAAGTTTAGGGTTTAGGTTTAGTATATTTACATTGATGTAAATACGTGAAAAGTAGTATGAAGATTTGGAGTTTAGGGGTTTGGGTTTATAGTTTATGATTTAGGGTTAGCATATTTACATTGTTATAAATACGTGAAAAATAGTATAAGGGTATAACTGACAAGATTTGCGTTAAATCGACATGACCCAATGATGAAACTATTAAACTTCCATCTTTGGGTGAAGAAGATAAAATTAAAGAAAAGAAAAAGAAAAAGAAAAAGAAAAAGAGAGAAATGACGTGGATGATATGCGGTTGCCATGTCAACTCACGTGAATGCCATGTCACCCTTCCATTTATGATTTAATACATGAGTGACCAAAATAAGAGCAAATAAAAAGTTTAGTGGTTAAATTATTTTTTTAATTTTAGTGACAAAAAAATATATGAGCTTTTTACCCTGACCAGCTGTTAAAATCTAAAGGATGAGGTGACGTGGCAGTTAACGAAAATTTGTGAAAAGAATGTGGCCTTAGTGGGACTTGAACCTAAGACCTCCAATGGAAAAGTACAAGCTTTTACCACTACACCAACTACCACTCGATGATATGAATTGCACCATTATGTATATGATATAATGAAGTAAATGATAGGGCAACAAGAAGTAAAAATATTTGAGAGGGAACTTAAACATGGGTCACATAAGATATGTAAAAACACACAAACCAGTGAATCAATTAAAATATTTAAATTAAAAATAAAACATTTTAATTATATTTAAAGTATAGTTAAAGAAAGATTTAAAATGAAAATAGATTTATAATTTTTTTATTTTTAAATTAAATTGAATATTTTTTCACATTTATTTTAATAACTTCATATATATATATATAATATTGAATCGAGTTCTTTAATTTAATTAATAATTTTAATTTTTTATTAAATATCTTAATTCAATGATTATACATATAATATTAAAACATATAATTTTGATAAGTAATACATTCAATTCATTTGTTTGATCCGATATGTGTTGATAATTTTCTTAAAAAAACATTTTATAAACTATATGTTTCTTTAAAGAAATAGATCATTGTGGACAAAGTTGTCCGAATAATATATATGTATTCATTTTAAATCTTTATTTTTTATACTTTAAATGTAATTAAAGTGATTTCATTTTTAATTTAATTATTTGAATTTATTTAGTGGTATGTGTGTTTTTACACATCTCAAGTGACCCATGCTCGAGTCCCCTTTGAAACGTTTTTACTTTTTTCCCTAGCATTACTTCATTATATGATATATATAGAATGGTGCAATTCATATTGTTCAGGAGTAGTTGTTGTAGTTGTAAAGGGTTGCCTTTCCCCTTGAAGTTCTTAGGTTCAAATCTCACCAAGATCATATTTTTTCTCTTTAATTTTCCTTTAATCCAGGTCATGAGATTGGAGAAAAATAAATATTATATAAAATAAATTAAAAATTAGAGTAAACTCATCCAATTGGGTGATGACTACCAGATTGGTTGATTAATTTTATTTAATTAAATAAAAAATAGGACCAAATTGATATAACAGGTAACTAACAACGATCAAATGTGTGATTGTACAAATTTCCGTTAACTGCCACATCACCTCTTTCGTTAGACTTTAACGGCTGGTGGTCAAAATATAAGCATTTTAAAAGTTTGTTGGTCTGATTGACGAGTTGCTTAGTTGGATGGTAAAAATAGGACTGCTCTCAAAGTTTGGTGGTCACTTGAGTAGTTTACCCTTATTTTTATGCATATTCTTAATAATGTGTATAGATATTTATATGAATCAAATCTAATCCAATCCCACATACAAATAAGTCTAAGTTAAAACCATGAACATTAACCATTTGTATCATTTAGCATTGAACCGCCTTATTTTGTAATCTCGTTTTGAGATTGCAATTTTAATAATAAAATTTTGGAAAAGGACATAATGGCGGTCACTTTGTTCATCGAAAACTTACCGAGACAATGCATTTTAAAGGTGTAACGCCCGGGTTTAGGCGCTAGGTGAAAATAATATTTTAGTATTGTCTCGGGTTTCGATTCTAATATTTTATTTAATAAAGTAATGGTTTGGGCCTCGGGTTTTAAGATTTGGACCAATTCTAAATTGAGCCCAAAAGTCATGGATGGCACCAATTGTGGTTTCCCTTTTTCTTTAAGGGCATTTTGGTCTTTGAACATTAAAGTTTAAACTATTATAAAAATAAAGATGAATCATCATCTTCTTCCCCTCTCTTCTATTTGTTTCCAACGTGAAGAACATCTCTCCCTCTTCAAATACTATTTCATCTCATTTCTCCCTCGTTTTGGCTCGGTTTTGAAAGGTAATTACATTTTTGACTTGCTCTCAACTTCCTCTCTTCAAAAGTACAAGTAGTTTTCATTTTCATCCATGTTTTAGAATTTGGATTTTTGGGAGATTTGAATGAAAATGGTTGTTTTATGGTGTTTAACTTGAGATTTTGATTTAACAGTGACAGATATGAAGTTTATGAACCAAACGGTTCAATATATATGATTTTTAAAGAGTTTTGTTAAGTTTCCCGATTTTGTGTTTTGGAGGGTTTTTAGGAGGGTTTTTAGTTAAATTTTGGATGTGGTTTGTGTTGGAAATTGAAGGTTGATGATAGGGTATTGGTTGGGGGTCGTTTTGGAAGCAATTGGAAGTGTTAAATGTGTTGGAATCATCGGTTTTGGACTGTGCTAAAGGGCTGCTCGGGAATGACTTTTTGGTGGTTGTTCTTGGTTTGAAAAACAAGTGTTTGATGTTTGAATTTCATTCCGGGTTTGCTATGTTGTGTTGTGGACTGATTTGAGGTTAATTTACTTGTGTTGAGATGATTAGGAGCAAGGAATTTCGTTGGTAAAGTCTCGGGATCGATATCGGAAGTCATGGAGGCTTGAGTCGGCTTTGCTTGATTTGCTTAAGGAAGTGAGGTGAGTGGTTAATGTTTTAAATTGATTTCAAAAGTTGGTTTAAGCATGTGGATGTGAAAATGTTTTCAAGTATCGTTTTGGTTCAAAGTTGGTTTTGAAGAGTTTTGTTTGGGCTTGAAAAGTCAAGTTTAAATTCAAGAGTAAGTTGTTGTGAATTGCCTCTTTAATTTCCCCTTTTTACTGTTTGTTTTCATTACTTGTGGTGATGAATTGTTATGTATGAAATTCCAATATTTTGGGAGGAAGCATGTTGCTTCTTATTATATCGTTGATTTTGTGTGATGGTAATTATGGTGTTGTTGATGTGCCTTGTAAGGTTGTTTGTAGTAAGTTGGTGCAGGTTGTGCACGGAAATGGTGAGTAAGACCATTTGTGTTTGTTAAGGTTGATTGTAGCAATTTGGTGCCTAGTTGTGGATTTTGTTGCAGCTTGTGTGGTTGTGCATGATATAGTGAGTACATGTTGTGTGATGGTGATTTGTGTGTTGTGTTGCATGGTTGTCGTTGCTCCGGTGATGTGTAGTCCCGCCGGTAGCAAAAGTATAAGACTCTGGTGATGTGTAGTCCCACCGGTAGTCACTGGTTGGGTATTCCTTTGATGTGTAGTCCCATTGGAAACCCACTAGTTGAAACGGTGATGTGTAGTCCCACCGTACTTGTATGCTAGTTGTGTTTGTGTAAAACATGTGTGTTGTCGTTGCTCCGGTGATGTGTAGTCCCGCCGGTAGCAAGTGTTATAAGACTCCGGTGATGTGTAGTCCCACCGGTAGTCACTAGTTGGATAATACTTTGATGTGTAGTCCCATTGTAAATCCACTAGTTAAAACGGTGATGTGTAGTCCCACCGTATGTGTAAGTTTGGTTATGTTTGTGCATACCATGAAGTAAAATGTCTATGTTGTTGACCTTTGGTTGAACTTGTATGTTAGTAAATGGATTAGGTTGTTGGATGACTTGTATGTGTTGGCCTTTACTTTTAAAGGAAGCTTTGAACTCTGCATTGTTGTTGTTATGTTATAGAGCCCTGCTCACTAAGCTTTATGCTTACGCTCTCCTTTTTCCGACAATACAGATCTTTAGCTTGGAGTTAGCAAGGAGCAGGAAAAAGGGCGTCCAAGCGCGTGGTAGTGTGCTCAAGTATGGTTTATTAAATAATGTAGTAGTCTAGCAATGGGAAATGCTACGTGTTTTAGGAGCTTGTATCTAGACTCCTTTATGTTGGCTTTATGTTGTCTTGTGCCTTTTGGGGCCTTTTGAGCCTTTATGTATGCCTTATGCTTGACTACCTTGTGTATGGGGCCTTTTTGGTGTTAAGTATGTTCTTTTGGTGAGATTGCATGGACTATTTGAATTGTATAATCCTTGTTAGATTTAATGCCTTGTAGGCTAAGTCTCGGTTGTAGTTTTGATGCATGTATGTTTGTATGTGTATAGGCGAGTCTAAAATGCATCAAGGGTCGAGTTTGGGGTCACTATGTTGGGAAAAGGCTGAGTTGCAAAACAGGGCGTATCGATACGCTCAAGGGTGTATCGATACGTTCTTGCCTGCAGAACTCAGTTTTGGCGGAGCGTATCGATACACTGGGGTGTATCGATACGATATCAGCTCTCTGGAATTCAAGTCAGGCTGAGCGTATCGATACACAAGGGTGTATCGATACGGTCCCAACTCTCTGAAATTCAGAGGAGTTGGTGGGTTTAGGTCGTATCGATACGGGGTTGTAGCGTATCGGTACGGTTCCATTTCGTTGACCTCGAAATGTTGATCGAGAAGGGCGTATCGATACTCTCAAGTGTGTATCGATACGGTCTTTCCTGAGTTGACTGAGAGGGTTGACTTTGGTCAAGGCGTATCGATACCCCTGTAGGTGTATCGATACGTCCTGCTTAAAAAGTTAAATTTGGTTGTTTAATTGCATGTCTTGTGGGTTTCGTATCCGTGTTTGTTCGCTGCGTGTCCTATCACATAGGATTTAATAAAGGCATCTAGAAAAGAAAAAAAAATAGGGTTGCTAACCGAGGGGGAACCTTAACGGGTTTCGCTTCGGTTTTCCCCGTGTGGCCCACTCGGATCGGTCATTTGTCCAGACCGGGACGAGGGGGTTACATTTAGTGGTATCAGAGCCTAAGGTTACCGAGACCTTGGGCAGGTAAGTGAGGTAAATTTGATGTGATATGTTGTTGTTATGTCTCGGTGAATGTTTTGTCATGTATACTTGATGTTTGCTTGATAGTATGGTGTTTGAAAGCATGTGTAAGCTTGATGGTTGTGTTGAGGCGTAGTGTCGAGTTCCCATTGCTACTATTACTTATTTGAAAGAATTTTTGTAAAAGAGAATACTTGAGCACCTTGGACCCTTGCTCTTGCTAACCCTGAATATTCTTGTTTGCGTGTTTTGTTTATTATTGTATTGTTGTCTTTGGGAAGTTGAGGCCGAGGTGTAGGCCTGGAGTTTGTAATCATGAATCTGAGGTTTTAGAGGATGTGAATGATGAGTGAGTTCATCGCCTTAGTTCAGGGCAGTACGACAGTACCATAGTTGGTGGTACAGTTTGTTTGGTTGGGTCAGCGTGCCTGTGAGCTGGTTTCCGTTGAGAGAGAACAATGTGACCGATCTTGACATGAGTTGGTAATAGAAGTGATGGACTAAGAGTTGGCTTCGGAATGATGTCGATGTCGTAGCAAGTAATTCGTCGATACAGTCATTGAGCTTGTTTTTCTGATTAATTCTGGATCTACGCGTCCGTGTATTTTGAGTGAGCATGCGAAGTTGTTGAATCTACCTTGTGAGGTACTAAGGATAGGTGTTAGTGTTACTAGTTCCTTCGAGGATACGATTGTGGTCGGAAAGATGTAAAAGGGGTGTCCTTTGATGGTTCAGTGGCACGTGTTTTCAGTTGGTGCGATAGAATTGCTTTTTACGGTTTTGATGTGAAGCTGTGCATGAATTGGCTTGTATAACCTAGAGTTAGGATAGACTTTGAGACAATGAGAGTTTTCTTAAAGCTTACGGATGACTATGAGATTGTAATGGTAGGTGAGAATGTGGATTTCGTATCGAATGTTGACCCGGCCTTAGAGGTCAAAGATTGATTGAGTTTGGTTGACAGGTTTGCCTAAAAGATGTGATGGATTTAATTTTTGAGTGAGGATTAGACCGCAGAATGTTAGAATAGTTGATGTTTTTCCTAAAGGTGTTGGCAAGAATTACCCGATTTGCCTCTTGTTAGAAAAGAAAAGTTTGTTATTGATACCGTCTCCGAGTTTGCTCCTGTTTTGTTTGCTCTGTACCTTATGATTCTCGACCGACTTGAGAGTGTTGAAGAATCCACTACGAGTTTGTTAGACCTTAGATTCATTTGGTTTAGTATATCATTTTAGAGTGTGACAGTGTAACTTGTGAAGAAGAGAGATGACACTACGAGAATGTGTTTAGATTGCAGACAGTTGAGACAATTGACAGTGAGTAGTTAGTATCTGTTTCCAAACATCAGTGATTTGTTGACCAGTTGAGGGGTGTTTCAGTCTTTACAAGGTTAATTTGAGATCCGATTACTACCAGTTGATAGTGAGAGAGGTTGATGTACCGAATGAAGCTTTCGGGGTAGATGTGATCACTTAGAGTTTTGGATTATGTCGTTTGTTTGACTAAGTGTGTTAATTACTCTTATAGAGATGTTGAGCAGAATGTTTTCCTAAGTCCTGGATTAGTTGTGGTAGTTCTCTTGGATGATACGTGGGAATATTCATGTACCGAAGAAGACCATGACAAGCCTTGAAGTTAAGGTTGTGGATCCTTTTAGAGAATCAGTTGTATGCCAAGTTGAGCAAGTGTGGACTCTGAGTTGAGGAAGATGTTCCCCTAGGTCATGTAGATCAGTCGAGTATATTAGTGTAAACCCCAGTTGGGCAGAAGAAAATATGAGTTGGAAGAAATTAAAGTCAGTGACATGTATCTATAGTTTCTAGGTCTAGCGCTGTTACTATCGAAGGTTTGTAAATGATCTTTTGAAGATAGCTACCCCTTTGATAGATTGCTACAGAAGAACGTTCAGTTTGTGTGTTAGATACGAGACGTTGAGCCATTTAGAAACTGAAAGAAACTTCGAAGAGAGTTAATGTAGTAACCGATGTTCCGAGTTATAATTGTTGTTAGGATAGTAGTTGAGTTGCGAGCTGTAATTGCCGGTTTCAATTTGTTAAGTGATAGTGTTTCTGTGGCTGAGTTTTAGGTTGAGCCTACTTTGAGTCAGAATACTTAAAGAGAAACAGTTGTAAGACAGGTTCTTGGCACCTCACGTGCAAGAATTAGTGAAAGGAAGACCTCCAAAATACAGTTTTAGAGATGACAGAGTTTTGCAGTTCAGAGATAGAATAGTGGTGTCGACTAACATAGTGTTTTGAGACGTACTGTTTTGGCCGAAGCACATGGCAGTTCTTGTGTATTACATCCGAATAGTGTGAAGACATATTGTAGGTTGAAGATGAGTACTCCTGGATTGAGTTGATGGATAATGTGGTTCAGTATGAGAGTAAGTGTGTAAATTGTCAGCGTGTCAAGGCAGAGCATCCGTTTCTTCTAGTTTGTTACATCCGTGGGAGATTCGTATTGAAAGTGGGTAATAGATTCGAGAGATCTTGTGTCTAACTCGCCTTCGATTTTCCTCCGTGAGAACTTAATTGAGTAATCAATGTTAGTGCACTGTATGTGGTCCTTTATTCATGTTCACGTTACTTGTACCGTGAGTAAGATGGCGGAGTTGTGCCTTAGCAAGATTGTGAGTTGTATAGTGTCTTGAGATCGATAATGGCAGATAGAGATTCGAGTTATGATTAGATTTTTGAAGATGCCTACAATAGTGTTTGGTTACCTGTTGGAGTCAGATGATCAGTCAGAGGAAGTTATGAGTCAAGTGTTCAAACAATGCCGTATGAGTTTGTGAATCGGGCTAGTCCTGTTGTTTGCTTGTTGCAGTTACCACCATAGTTAAAAGGAGGTATGTAATGTGTTCTGTGAATCTATGATTCAGAAGTGTGAGTCAATTTTGTCCCGTGTTATGTTGTTGAAGAGATTGAGTTGAATTTATAATGGTCATGCATTGAAGGACCCGTTGAGATCTTAGTATCAGATAGCTAATGTTGTGTGGTGAGTCTACCGAGTTGGTGAGTACGTTGTGTGAGAAAGAATGTGTGGAGGAGCTTGTTTCAGTGGCTCTTCCTGTCTGATAATTTCGGGGACGAAATTTCCTTAAGTGGGGGAGAGTTGTAACGCCCGGGTTTAGGGGCTAGGTGAAAATAATATTTTAGTATTGTCTCGGGTTTCGATTCTAATATTTTATTTAATAAAGTAATGGTTTGGGCCTCGGGTTTTAAGATTTGTACCAATTCTAAATTGAGCCCAAAAGTCATGGATGACACCTATTGTGGTTTCCCTTTTTCTTTAAGGGCATTTTGGTCTTTGAACATTAAAGTTTAAACTATTATAAAAATAAAGATGAATCATCATCTTCTTCCCCTCTCTTCTATTTGTTTCCAACGTGAAGAACATCTCTCCCTCTTCAAATACTATTTCATCTCCTTTCTCCCTCGTTTTGGCTCGGTTTTGAAAGGTAATTACGTTTTTGACTTGCTCTCAACTTCCTCTCTTCAAAAGTACAAGTAGTTTTCATTTTCATCCATGTTTTAGAATTTGGATTTTTGGGAGATTTGAATGAAAATGGTTGTTTTATGGTGTTTAACTTGATATTTTGATTTAACAGTGACAGATATGAAGTTTATGAACCAAACTGTTCAATATATATGATTTTTAAAGAGTTTTGTTAAGTTTCCCGATTTTGTGTTTTGGAGGGTTTTTAGGAGGGTTTTTAGTTAAATTTTGGATGTGGTTTGTGTTGGAAATTGAAGGTTGATGATAGGGTATTGGTTGGGGGTCGTTTTGGAAGCAATTGGAAGTGTTAAATGTGTTGGAATCATCGGTTTTGGACTGTGCTAAATGGCTGCTGGGGAATGACTTTTTGGTGGTTGTTCTTGGTTTGAAAAACAAGTGTTTGATGTTTGAATTTCATTCCGGGTTTGCTATGTTGTGTTGTGGACTGATTTGAGGTTAATTTACTTGTGTTGAGATGATTAGGAGCAAGGAATTTCGTTGGTAAAGTCCCGGGATCGATATCGAAAGTCATGGAGGCTTGAGTCGGCTTTGCTTGATTTGCTTAAGGAAGTGAGGTGAGTGGTTAATGTTTTAAATTGATTTCAAAAGTTGGTTTAAGCATGTGGATGTGAAAATGTTTTCAAGTATCGTTTTGGTTCAAAGTTGGTTTTGAAGAGTTTTGTTTGGGCTTGAAAAGTCAAGTTTAAATTCAAGAGTAAGTTGTTGTGAATTGCCTCTTTAATTTCCCCTTTTTACTGTTTGTTTTCATTACTTGTGGTGATGAATTGTTATGTATGAAATTCCAATATTTTGGGAGGAAGCATGTTGCTTCTTATTATATCGTTGATTTTGTGTGATGGTAATTATGGTGTTGTTGATGTGCCTTGTAAGGTTGTTTGTAGTAAGTTGGTGCAGGTTGTGCACGGAAATGGTGAGTAAGACCATTTGTGTTTGTTAAGGTTGATTGTAGCAATTTGGTGCCTAGTTGTGGATTTTGTTGCAGCTTGTGTGGTTGTGCATGATATAGTGAGTACATGTTGTGTGATGGTGATTTGTGTGTTGTGTTGCATGGTTGTCGTTGCTCCGGTGATGTGTAGTCCCGCCGGTAGCAAAAGTATAAGACTCTGGTGATGTGTAGTCCCACCGGTAGTCACTGGTTGGGTATTCCTTTGATGTGTAGTCCCATTGGAAACCCACTAGTTGAAACGGTGATGTGTAGTCCCACCGTACTTGTATGCTAGTTGTGTTTGTGTAAAACATGTGTGTTGTCGTTGCTCCGGTGATGTGTAGTCCCGCCGGTAGCAAGTGTTATAAGACTCCGGTGATGTGTAGTCCCACCGGTAGTCACTAGTTGGATAATACTTTGATGTGTAGTCCCATTGTAAATCCACTAGTTAAAACGGTGATGTGTAGTCCCACCGTATGTGTAAGTTTGGTTATGTTTGTGTATACCATGAAGTGAAATGTCTATGTTGTTGACCTTTGGTTGAACTTGTATGTTAGTAAATGGATTAGGTTGTTGGATGACTTGTATGTGTTGGCCTTTACTTTTAAAGGAAGCTTTGAACTCTGCATTGTTGTTGTTATGTTATAGAGCCCTGTTCACTAAGCTTTATGCTTACGCTCTCCTTTTTCCGACAATACAGATCTTTAGCTTGGAGTTAGCAAGGAGCAGGAAAAAGGGCGTCCAAGCGCGTGGTAGTGTGCTCAAGTATGGTTTATTAAATAATGTAGTAGTCTAGCAATGGGAAATGCTACGTGTTTTAGGAGCTTGTATCTAGACTCCTTTATGTTGGCTTTATGTTGTCTTGTGCCTTTTGGGGCCTTTTGAGCCTTTATGTATGCCTTATGCTTGACTACCTTGTGTATGGGGCCTTTTTGGTGTTAAGTATGTTCTTTTGGTGAGATTGCATGGACTATTTGAATTGTATAATCCTTGTTAGATTTAATGCCTTGTAGGCTAAGTCTCGGTTGTAGTTTTGATGCATGTATGTTTGTATGTGTATAGGCGAGTCTAAAATGCATCAAGGGTCGAGATTGGGGTCACCATGTTGGGAAAAGGCTGAGTTGCAAAACAGGGCGTATCGATACGCTCAAGGGTGTATCGATACGTTCTTGCCTGCAGAACTCAGTTTTGGCGGAGCGTATCGATACACTGGGCTGTATCGATACGATATCAGCTCTCTGGAATTCAAGTCAGGCTGAGCGTATCGATACACAAGGGTGTATCGATACGGTCCCAACTCTCTGAAATCCAGAGGAGTTGGTGGGTTTAGGTCGTATCGATACGGGGTTGTAGCGTATCGGTACGGTTCCATTTCGTTGACCTCGAAATGTTGACCGAGAAGGGCGTATCGATACTCTCAAGTGTGTATCGATACGGTCTTTCCTGAGTTGACTGAGAGGGTTGACTTTGGTCAAGGCGTATCGATACCCCTGTAGGTGTATCGATACGTCCTGCTTAAAAAGTTAAATTTGGTTGTTTAATTGCATGTCTTGTGGGTTTCGTATCCGTGTTTGTTCGCTGCGTGTCCTATCACATAGGATTTAATAAAGGCATCTAGAAAAGAAAAAAAAAATAGGGTTGCTAACCGAGGGGGAACCTTAACGGGTTTCGCTTCGGTTTTCCCCGTGTGGCCCACTCGGATCGGTCATCTGTCCAGACCGGGACGAGGGGGTTACAAAAGGGCTATGGTTTGCCTTTGGAAGACATCGAGACGTGGTGAATGCCTACATAGCAAGAAAACTCAGTAGAGGGGGGAAGACGATTTGGATTCGTTAGATACAAGACGATGGAAGATGCAAAAATGTCGATAGAGAGGCTAAATGGATTCATATTATATGGGAAGAAGATATATGTAGCACTGGCAAGATTCAACGAAAGATCAACTACAAGGAAGAACAGGAGGGAAGATAATGGCAGGCCAGACAAAACGAACACTAATACGAAAGCAAAACTGGATAAAGAAGAACGAAGACCATAAAACATTACAACAAGGTTCAATCAAAGGAAAATAGAGAGTGGAGAAGGAAGCAAAAGCAAGCTCAGAAAGTGCACGGGCCATGTTGAAAAGGAGACACTATGGAAGTTCAAGAAATGTCTGGTCAGAAGGATGGCTTCAACCTGTAGTGTGAGGAGCATCATGCTGCACTTAGACAAATGGGGTTTCAGCGAGATTTGTGTGAAAAGGATGGGCGGGAATTTGTTTCTCCTTTCGATTGATGATGAAGACCTTTTCATCATGATAGAGGACGTGAATTGGTCTTATCTGAGGGAAATTTTCGAAGAAATTATACCTTGGTCAAAATCCATTAAACAAAATGAAAGATTAACTTTTCTTGAAGTGTCTGGTCTTCCTCCTCACTACTAGAACCATGAAACTCTAGAAAGGTTAGCATCTCTTTGGGGTAAATTTGAAGTTGTTGGTGAGAATTTCAACCAGGTCTATGACTGCGAGAAAGTAACCATTCATATTGGGGTAAATTTAGCATTATCCGGCCTCCAGAGAAAGAAGAAAGAACGAGAAAGCGAAAGAGGAAAAAAGAGATCAAAGGGGATTGCGTCTTTGGAGCTATCAGGACGATTGCTCTCTGACTCTGATCTTGTGACTAGGTGGGATTATCTAACTAGGGAGGCATTAAAAATGAGCAAAAAATTGGGGATTCAAATTGAAGTAGAATATACTATAAGAATACTGATAATGACCTTTGTGAAAAAATTAAGAATTATATGACACGTATAAATTTTTTGAGATCTATAATTTAAATGATAAGTCGTTTATCTCTAAATATTTGTTAAACCTCAGTTAATGAAATTATATATATGATATTCAATTTCAAAGTGAATTTGATGGCTGACAAATTGTATGGTGTTATTGAGGATGTGGTAAAGAATTAAAGCATGATGAACTACCTCTATTCGATTGGTGCTTACCTTCATGGTTATGGACATGACTCAAATGGGATGAGTAGAAAATATGTACATAAGTTGATTCCTACTTTATAGATTTAAAACTGAATTACATCCTGGACATTATTAAAGGTCTCTTCAAGTTCAGTCTAGTCAGGTTGGTAATTCCGCCCGTATTCGGTTCCTCTACTTCAGTGAGGGTAATTCCGCCAGTATTTGGTTCCTCTACATCGGTGAGGGTAATCCTTCCCGTATTCGGTTCCTCTACTCCGGTGAAAAAATATCACATTACACTGAAAAAATATCACGTTACACTGAAAAAATAAATTGTAAATAAAGTTCGTTGTTGCCTGAAATGTCATGTAAATGTAATGCATGCCATGTACATGCATGTGCTTACCGTATCATTTGGTAGTCCTCTACTACTGAGCTTTCCGAAGCTCATGTTGTTTTTACCATCGTAGGTTAGATGAAATCCGTCATAGTAAAGTTACTAACATCATTTTTTGGGATTCTCTCGATGTTGCTTTTGGAGTACAGTATCGACACAGTTAGTGGGCAATGCATGTATGACATGAATTGTTTTATGTTAGAGTATGTATAATGTTTATGAGTTCCCGTAATGCGTTTACGTGACTTTCATAAAAGATAGTTTAAACTGAAATTTGTTTTACAACTTTAAAGTATTTAAATATATGGATTTTATATGAGTTATTGTGGGTCACCATTGTGACCCTAATGTGGCCTCCTAGGATCCTTGGGAACGCATAGGCGGGTCTAGGGGGTTACAGATTACTTAAGGTGAATATGCAAGTGCATTCATTTCTTGAAAATCAACTTCACGAATGCATTTTTTATATAAAAAAGTAGGCATAGGCCGATGGGTCGGATACATGATGATTATATTAAAAAGAGAAAATTTTGGATATACAAATCGTGTAAACTTTAACAAGTTTGTTAAATTTAGGGTTTGAAGTTAGTTTAGGGTTTAATGTTGAAGGGTTTAAGTGGTAGGGTTTAGAATTTAGGATTTAATGATAGAGTTTAAGATTTAGAGTTTAGGGATTAATTAGGGTTAGAGATTTAGTTTTTAAAGTAGAATCGGTAATTTTTACACATATTGTGTATCAAAATATATAATTAATAATGAAAAATACTTTGATACACAAACTTGTTAGTTTTAGTTTAGTAAAAAAGAACTTGTTAGTTTTAGGGTTCAAGAATCTAGTTTAGGTTTTAAAGTTTAGGGGGTTAGATTGTAGCATTTAGGATATAGGTTTTAGGGTTTAGATGTTAGGTTTTAAGGATTTTAGGTTATAAATTTATGTTTTAGATTTTATAGTTTAAATAAGAAGTGATGTGTATTTTTTATACAGTTTGTATATCAAAATATAATTCATTAATAAATATTAATTCAAATTTTTCGATTTAGGTTTAAAAATGACCATTTAAATTGTTTTTTAATCACCGATATCTAAATCATTGACCGACTAATTCCGATCGGTACTATAGAGACCCGTTATGCGGGCGATCATCCCAACCTAATTTATTCTATTCACAACACCAAGATTCAAACTTCTGACCTTAATTAAGAGATCTAGTGACCCCTATTGCTTATTATTACGGACAGTGTGCGAAACATGACATCGAGAAGGAGGCTGAGAAGTTGGAACCATGTGCATACACAGCACAGCATCGGAGTGTCCCGGTCTCCTAACGTTGCTGCACCCTGATGGAGAAAAAGGTGAAGAATCCAGCCTGCCTTTGCGCAGTTCTGTTATCTCAAACAGCATAAAACGCCGGAGTGAGGCCAGAAATCGCAGTGACCATTCCAAAACGCTGCAACATTGCCGATATTCGCTGTAACGTCCAGTAGTTTAAGTTAAATAAAATCTGCTGATGTATCTTTCAATAAGAAGTAAAATGTGAAGTTGTATGTTTGAACAATAAGTAAAATGTGTAGCTGTTTCTTTGAGTAATAATATATCAAAGGTTACTTTTCTTTGCAAATCATCTTCTCCTTTTTGTTCAAATAGTAAGTCCCTAGTAGTTTCAAGACTACATAAATTAAGTATTCACCCCATTTTTTCCTTTAAATATGTCCTAGTGCAATAGAAGCTGAATAATATGAAACTAATTAATGCAAGATGATGTGGAGGAATAGTCCATGGATCAGAAAACGCAAAACTTGGGATCATATTTGAAATTATGAACTTTGTTTTCTATTTGGAGACTCAAGTTTGTAGCTGAATGCCCACATAATTTCTATTTGAAATTCTTTTCAATTCAAAAAGAGGGGGTGTGAGCTACAATAGACTCAAGTTAGTCGTCTCTTTTTTATTTCAAATATATAAACACAAATTTGTCCAATCGATGCTATCCATAGGCTCGATAATGCAGAATATCACTTGAAGTTCATGTTTGTCCCCCTCTAATGCTTCATCACGATTCCGTCTTGGATCATTCACACATTCAATTTCCCCCATATTTTCTTTTAGATTTTCTGGAGTTATATCTGATACTCATGTCTTTGTATGCATCTATCATGAGTGTTGGCAAAATTCCCACAGAGCATAATTAAGTACACTTGTACTAGCTATCTACAAGCTTATTTTTCAATAGTAATAAGGTTGATCAGGCTGTAAGGTTCATAAACATGACTGATAAGAGCCAGATTACATGAAAATTCGAGCATAAAAGACAATTCTTAGAACTCGGATATCTGTACCTTACAGCATTGGGAAGACAATTTTGCATTGTTCCGGACTGAGATGTTAGTAGTACAGCGAGCCTGCTCAAGCAAAGAGAATACTCGTGTTGGAAAAAATGGACTGCAAAACAGCACGTTAGTACTGACTGGAAAATAAAATAAAAACAGAAGTGATCAACGAAACCGTGTCGTTCTCATTTGGATCATCATCTTCCCCCCCTCCTTTTTCAACTGTCAAATAAAATGTCCAAGAACATCAAAACCATTTCGAATAGATGCGTGTTTAAACCACACCTGACCCAACAACATTCGAAATCAAGAATCGAAACCATCAAAATCAACAATGTTGTTATCATTCAAAAGACTTGAATAAAATCTTGAAAGAAAATCTTGAAAGAAAATAAAATCTTTCAAAAGAATCCCACCTGACCGCTGCAAGGCAATTAGATTAAAATCTTGAAAGAAAATAAAATCTTTCTTTTGAATAAAATAATTTGTAAGAAGAGTTAAATTGTTGAATAAAGACGTAATAAGTGATTAGTTTAATTGCGTTGCAACGAATTGAGATGTTTTTTTTGCTAGCAACGCTACCGGCTGCTCTTATCGATTCAACTAAAGTGAAGCTGAAGAGTAGTTATCGATGGCAACCTTTTCAAACATACGTTACCATTTCGAAACAATTCGTGGTCCGAGCTATCGGAATAAGATTTCGAGCATCACTCAACGATTGCAATACAATCATGCAACACTTGTCCTACCGTGTAAATCTCAAATTCCAGTACTTGATCATATTCTGCAGCTATATGTATTGGATTAATCATCTGATCTTTCTTTCAGGGAGAACACGGTGCAACTATATGTATATATACATGTAAATCTTAAATTTTTGTTCTGTTTTTTTTTTAAAGTAAAGGGTTAACTTGATTAAATTTCCCATGTTTAAGGGCCAATTTTATGGAGAATTCAATGGATGACATGACCAAAGTTAACGAGTATTTCATCCTTTTTTCTTTATAATACTCCATATAATAGAAAGGATGAAATATGGTGGCGGAGTGCGTGTTTGGTTGCAGAGAAAATGAAAAGAATGATAAGATTTTCGGAAACAATCAATAAATAGAGAAATGGTCCAAAACAAGCAGCAAGGTTTTGTGGTGTAGTTGGTTATCACGTCAGTCTAACACACTGAAGGTCTCCGGTTTGAGTCCGGGCGAAGCCATTGATAATTTTTATGGCCTTTTTCTTTCCTTCTCCCTTAGGAGGAAAAAGTAAAAACAACGCCGTTGCCGGGGATCAAACCTGGGTCACCCGGGTGACAGGCGGGAATACTCACCACTATACTACGACTTAATTAAATCATATTACTTGTTTTGTATATAAACATAACTCTTAGTTCTTGGCAGGGCCGGTCCTGAGATTTTGGAGGCCCATGGCGAACTGGAAAATTAGGCCCCTAACAATAAGTCTTGAAAAAAAATTAAATTTCAAGAGTAGGCTCTTAATAACAATATTTAAAAAATGAATTTTAAGAGTAGGCCCTAAACAAATATTGAAAATTTTTAATTTTAAGAGTATGCCTCTAATAACAAATGTTGAGAAAATATGAGTATCTAATAACAAGTATAGAAAAAATTAGATCCTAAATAACAAGTATTGAAAATTTTTGAATTTTAAGAGTAGGTCCCTAAGAACAAATATTAAGAAAAATTGGGCATCAAATAACATGTATTGAAAAAAGAAATTGACTCTTAATAACAAATATTGAAAAAAAATGAATTTTAAGAGTAGCCCATAATGATAAAAATATTGGAAAATTGAGCATCTAATAATAAGTATTGAAAAAATTGGACCCCAAATAACAAGCATTGAAAAAAAATTTAAAGAGTATGTCTCTAATAACAAATATCAAGAAAAATTGGGTCTCAAATAAAAAATGTTGAAAAAAATCGGGCCCCTAATAACCAATATTGAAAAAAAAATAAGAGTAAGCCCATAATAACAAATATTGGAAAAAAGTTTGAGCCTCTAATAACAAGTTTTGAAAAATTTTGGGCCGCAAATAACAAGCATTGAAAAAATTGGACCCCTAATAATAACTATTAGAGAAAATTAAACTATAATTATTTAAGTATCAGAAACTGAAAAAAAAAGATGGGCCTCTATCTAATTTTATAACTAAATTATTATTTCGTTTACTTGTTATTTATGGCCCAAAGTGGAGGCCTCTATCTAATATTATAACTAAATTTTGGGCCTTTTTCTATTATAATTATTTAAGTAATAAAAACTAGGAAAAATGGGACCTTAGGCGGTCAACCGATTCGACTTATCTCAAGGCCGACCTTGGTTATTGGGTGTCATGTGACACCCCTTAATTAAAGATGGCTTTGCCCATCAGGCCATCACCTAAACAGTTGAATAATCATCTCAATTGTAATGCCCTGGTTTAGGGACCGAGAATTTATCTGTTTTGATCTAGGATTAGTCTGAGTTAAATTTTAGATTTAAAATAATGATTTTATAAAAGTTTCCATTAATTACAAAAATGTCATTAATGAATTTTGGAGTTGGGAATTTGAGTAAAAAGAAAAGTTTGAAAAGAAAGAGAAAAAAATGTCATCTTCTCCAAAAGAAAATCCCCTTTTTCTACAAAACCTCTCCTAAACCCTAAACCACTATTCAATTGCCTCAAATCCCTCATCCAAGCAAGATTTTTGAAGGTAATCTCTTCCTTGTTTCAGTTTCGACGTATCTAGCTTGTTTTCTTTGAAAACCTACTTTTAAAAGCCATTAAAATGCATTTTAATTTGGTGTTGGGTTTGAGAAAAAGGGTATTTCTATGGGTTTTTCGTGTGGGTATTATAACGTAATATTTAAGGGTGTTTTTACTCATGCTTGAGTGTCTTAAAAATGTAAAAATGATGGCTAATAGGGTTCTTTTCCTGAGGACAAATACTATTGAGTTCCCTCCATCAAAAGAGAAACTATTGAGTTCTCCGTCTCCCCGGCAGCATGATTCCGTCTCCCCGGCTGACCAAAGACCTCTTCACCTCCTCCTAGAAGAAGCAGAGAATCAAGGTATGTTTAGAGGAATTAGGGGAATTATCCCTGAGAAAACAATATCGCATTTACAATTTGCGGACGACACAATGTTGTTCCTTGAACCAGTACAGGAGTTTCTTTTGAATCTGAGAAGAATCTTGAGAAGCTTCGAAGCTTGTTCAAGGCTGAGCATTAACTTCGGAAAGTCTTGCATATTTGGTATAGGCGTTGAGTCGAATCTAGTTTCCTCTCTAGCAAACGTTTTTGATTGTCAAATTGGAAGTCTGTCTTTATCATATCTGGGTATTCCACTGGGTGCTGACCCGAGAAAAATTGGGACTTGGGAACCGGTTATAGAGAAATTTCAATCAAAGTTGACAGGTTGGAGAAGCAATTCCTTGTCTTTTGCAGGAAGAATAGTCTTAATCAATTCAATTTTATCAGCATTACCGATCTATTACATGTCCTTGTTTGAAGCCCCCGAGATGGTTATCCAGAAGATAGAAAAAATTAGAAGAAGCTTCCTATGGGGTTCTAAAAATGGGAAGAATAAGATGGCAAGAATTAGCTGGGGAAGAGTGTGTTCACCTAAGAAAATGGGCGGAGCGGGAGTTGTGAATCTCTTAGAAAAAAATAAGGCTCTATTGGCGAAATGGGGGTGGCGCTTCGCTACTGAAAAACAAGCACTTTGGAGAAGAGTTATTAGTTCGAAATACGGCACGTAAGATCGTAGTTGGGCAATGAAACTTGAATGTCCACGAAGAGCGTCAATTGTCTAGAGAGCTATAGTTAACAACCTGAATTCTAAGGATATTTCTAGATGGACGGGAATTGAAGAATTTAGATGGTTAGTAGGAAATGGAAACACAATTTTGTTTTGGGAGGATATATGGTGTGCCGAGAAAGCGTTGAGGGAATTATTCCCCATATTATATAGGGTGTTATCTAGTAAAGGTGAAGTGGATGCAAAGTGGGCTGTGAATGGATCGTTGAAAGAGATCCGTTGGGCAGATTGGTTCTCTCGACCCTTACGTGACCTAGAAGTTACGCAGCTAAAGGAAATTGGGGACATGATTAAAACAGTGAAGCTTTGCCTAGAGCTGGAAGATAGAATTCTTTGGGCTCACGATAGGTCAGGGGTATTTTCAGTGAAGAAACTGTCTGAATTGCTGATCGGTGCAGATACGGTTTGTCCTTCTTTTAACTTTGATAAGCTGTGGAAGTTAAAAGTCCCCCCCCAAGGTGAGAAGCTTGTTGTGGATGGTAAAAATTGACAGAGTCCCTACAAAATCGTTCCTACAAAAGAGAGGAGTTAAATTATCAAACAATAACTATGCGTGTGTGCTGTGTGATATTAAAATTGAAGATACAAATCATCTATTCGTGGCTTGTACTTTCACTGTCAAATTTTGGAAAGAAATCTGCAGGTGGTGGCATATTACTTGGCAAGAACATAAGTCTGTAGATGAATTCTTTGATTGCTATTTATCGACCGGTTTGCAGGGAAGACAAAAATCAGTTTGGATGGTTGTCTGCGCGGCGGGATTTTGGAGCCTTTGGATAGCTCGAAATGATTCGATTTTTAACAACAAACAACCAGTCCTCCGAGACATCTTATTTCATGCTAATCTTAGAGCATTGATGTGGCTCAAGTCATCGAAAGAAGGCTCCGAGTTTGATCTGAATTGGTGGTGGGACGATCCCTTGAAGTGTTTCTCCCTGTCGACTGTGACGCAAACAAGACAAAATTCCATCGCCTCAGGTAATCTTTTTACCTTTCACGTGTCTGGAATCTGCCGTGATAGAAAATCAGGTTGTGGAGGCATTTTGTGCACGAATTCTGGTATCTTTCGAGCCCTATTCTACGGACCTGTTAAAGGGACGAGTGAGGGCACGACAACAATTGTCGCAGTTAAAACTGCCTTGGAAATGTTCATCGCTGCAGGCTGGAGCAAAAGCGCAACTCTCTTGATCCCTTTACAATCCAAGCTGGTATTAGCCTATACCAACAACCCTTTGCTACAGCCTTGGCATTAGTGGAACGATTTACCACTGATTGACCTACTCGCTAAGAGGATCGAACATGTAATTTTCTCCCAAGATATCCTTACTCAAGACACACTGGTGAATGGTATAGCAACTGAAGGCGCACAAAAGGAAAGTTGGTTTAAAGCATGGTGGTAGTAAAGGTGGATGTTGGTCTGGAAGGTTTTTGCTGGATCTCACAATGCTTCCCAAATTGGCAGAAACATCATTGCTTTAGTTTGTTCCTGTTATGGTGTCTCTGTAAATTTTAACGTAATCGAAAATGTTCTTTTTGTATTACTCGAATGTTGGGTACTCTTTTCCTCCACTTAGTTTAGGGAGGTTTTTAACGAGGCCCCCATCCGGGTTAGGACCTTAATTTGAATAAAAATAGCTTTGCCGAGCAAAAAAAAGTTTAACTAAGAAGTGGTGTGTATTTTTTTTATACAATTTGTATATCAAAATATAATTTATTAATAAATATTGCAAATGTAAAATGATTCCCTAAATTACTTTTGCTGAATCACTTTCAATTTTCAAAAGCATATTTTTGTTCTCTAAAAATGTTTGAAAATTAGCTTATGATCATATATATTCTCTACTAGTGTTTCATGTTTTCCTGTAATTTCTATTTTTTATGTTAGTTTAGTTAAATCAATCTTTTTAATTCAAATCTGTCGATTTAGGTTTAAAACCAACCATTTAAATTATTTTTTAATCACCGATATGTAAATCATTGACCGACTAATTCGGATCGGTACTATAGAGACCCATTATGCGGACGATCATCCCAACCTAATTTATTCTATTCACAACACCAAGATTCAAACTTCTGACCTTACTTAAGAGATCTAGTAACCCCTATTGCTTATTATTACGGCCCGTGTGGGAAACATGACATCGAGAAGGAGGCTGAGAAGTTGGAACCATGTGCATTCGCAGAACAGCAGTAGAGAGTCCCGGTTCCTGAGAGCTGCTGCACGATAATTGAGAAGAAGGTGAAGTATCCAGCCTGCCTTTGCGCTGTTCTATTTTCTCAAACAACATACAACGCCAGAGTGAGGCCAGAAATTGCAATGACCATTCCAAAATGCTGCAACATTGCTGATGCAACCCCCTCGTCCCGGTCTGGTCGGATGACCGGTCCGAGTGGGCCACACGGGGAAAACCGAGTGAAAACCCCTAAAGATTCCCCCTCAGTTAACAACCCTATATTTTTTTTCATTTTATAATCTTGTCTAAATAGATATTAGACCCTAAGTGATCATACAGCGGAACAACATATACAAATCGATCGAACGAAGTCAAACAATCATATTACAGCCCAATTTTAAGCTTATACTGCAGGTGGTATCGATACACCTAAGGGGTGTATCGATACCCCTTGACTAGGTCAACTGGTCAGAGTCAACTAGTAGAGACCGTATCGATACGCCCAAGGAGTGTATCGATACCCTCCCCAACGGTTGACTTTCCACGGTCAACGCTAAGATGACGGTATCGATACCCCAGAGGCCCGTATCGATACCGAAATGGACAGTAGCTTCAGTGACCAAAAAGGTATCGATACGCCTCCCTCGCGTATCGATACACAAGGCCTGAAACAAGAAGGCGGTATCGATACTGGACTAACCGTATCGATACCCCTACACAGCCAGAACTCCCAAACTCAGCCAAAACATGCAAGACTCGAACCTAGATGCAATTTAAGACTTCCCTAACCCCAACCAATCATTCATACAACATTTACAGATCACTATTTAGCCATACAAGCACCCAGCATGTACATTCATCAAGGGAACATGCAATTGAATCAAAGATGACATTCAAGCATCCAAAGACTCATACATCAACATTCAAACATGAAGGCAACCTCTTAGGCATAAGGCTAACATTCAACAAGAGTAAGCAATTAGGCATGAGTTGACATACAATAAGGCAACACAACCATGAAAAGCAAGATATTAAGGAGTCTAAACATGCTCCTAGCAACCAACAACAACCAACAAAACATTACACATCCCATTGCTTAAACTATTACATGTCTTAGCATTAAAATCCATACTTGGTGAACTCAAGTCCAAAAACCACACTTGGAGCCTTCCACTTGCGCAAGCAACCCACGAACTAAGGATCTGCAATGTTGAACAAAGAGAGCGTAAGCAATGATGCTTAGTGAGGGTAAGCTCTAAAAACAAACCTCAACATTGCAGGGTCCGAGCACGATCTAGCCAAGGCATTACACAAACATACCAAGGATCCACAAGAGCCACAATATAAGATGCATGAACAATATATACAAGTAAATGTCATGATCATCAAGCTCTAACTTCCTCAACATAAATAGCCACATCAAACATCCACATAAGGATCATTAATCTCAATACATTGATACACATATCAATCAACATTGGCACCTAGATATGACTCAAATACGCGGATAACCGTTGGAACTCACATCCAACAACACAACCTTTACCTGACGGTGGGATTACACTCATCACCAGTCTCGCGGAGGGGATTCCACTCATCCTCACGCCCCGTCGATGGGATTCCACTCATCACCGACTATATTTAAATACCATTTCCGGGCGTACCCGTACTCCTCCTTGGTGACTCAACGCCACCAAGGCCACGCGCGACTTTGACTCATGTGTACACACTAACATCCTAATGATCGATCATTTGTATTTAAGTTTACTAGTGCCAATATTTACTCTTTTCAATCAATTCCGTGCTTAGCACGTACTCACCAACAACCATCATCATGCATGTCTCAAGCATCACAATTCATGTCTCAACTCACATGTATAACACAATATACATAGCAATCATATTACATTTCATACGAGACATGCACCAACACACAAATGAGTTCATCCAAGGGCTCTAGATCAAGTTTAGGATTAGGCTACCACCCTAATCCTAACTCTAGGTGGGTCTACCAAGCCCAACCTAGTCCGTATACTCGAACCAACCATTTTAAATCTATTTAAAACATTTAACCACTCACCTAAACTCCCGAGCTCAAGACCAAGCAAGCAATTGTCTTCAATTCCCCGGATTCACTTCCGATGCTTCACCGATGCCCAAACTTGATTCTAATCAATCCCAAACACAAACAAAACATCCACAATCAATATCTTGTCATCGAAACTAACCCGGATTACATTACCAAGCAACCAACACTCAAAACAAGACCAAAAACAGGATTTTCGAGCAGCCCACTTGACCCACTGAAAACTCTCATTTCAAGCATCCAAACAAGCATTAATTGCACCCAAAATGACCCTCATATATCATACTACTTACAGACCCCAAAATCCAACCTTAAACAGCCCCAAAACCCACTTTAAAACCCTCCAAAAACCCTCTCAAAACCCAAATCCGAAAATTGATTAAAATCATTTGAAATTCATATATGTAGTATCATTTGGCCTCTATACATCATTACTAAACATATTAAATCAAAACGTTTAACTTTGCAACATAAAGACACCATTTTTAATCCAAATATTCAAAAATGACATTTTCTAAAACTTCCATGGAAATCAAAATGAAAGGTACTTTTATGAAGGGGGAGATGAGGGGAAGTCAAAAACGTCCTTACCTTTCGATTTGGAGTTGAAATGGAGAAGCTTTTGGATGGAATAGTGATTGGGGTAGTGAGCCTTGGTTTCCCGTTGGTGAGTTTTGAAGGGGAAGATGAATAGTAGAAAGATGGGTGTTTTATTTGACATGTGGTATATTTTGAGGCTTAAAAGTCTAGTTTACCCCTAATGAAATGGAATATCTACAAGGGAGGTAAATCCATGGTTAAAAGTGGTTTAATCTTAAAACGTGATTAATCCCAAATTGATTAATTTTGAAAACAACTCGACATATTATTTAGAGTATAAAACCGAGCCCAAAATAATATTAAAATATTATTTTCACCTAACCCCTAAACCCGGGTGTTACAGCTGATTGCCCCGTCGGTTACAAGTTTTGAGGTACAATTTGGACATTTATTACTAGGTTTTCTCAATTAAAAAAAAAACTAGTTTTTGCTTTTAACTTAATAAATCAAAGGCTACTTTTCTTTGAAATTTGTCGTCTCTTTTTTATTTCAAATATATAAACACAATTTTGTCCAATCGATGCTATCCATAGGCTCGATAATGCAGAAGATCACTTGAAGTTCATGTTTGTCCCCCTCTAATGCTTCATCACGATTCCGTCTTGGATCATTCACACATTCAATTTCCCCCATATTTTTTTAGATTTTCTGAAGTTATATCCGATATTCATGTCTTTGTATGCATCTATCACGAGTGTTGGCAAAATTCCCACAGAGCATAATTAAGTACTAGCTATCTACAAGCTTATTTTTCAATAGTAATAAGGTTGATCAAGCTGTAAGGTTCATAAACATGACTGATAAGAGCCAGATTACATGAAAATTCGACCATAAAAGACAATTCTTAGAACTCTGATATATGTACCTTACAACATTGGAATGACAATTTTGCATTGTTTCGGACTGAGATGTTAGTAGTATAGCGAGCCTGCTCAAGCAAAGAGAATACTCGTGTTGGAAAAAATGGACTGCAAAACGGCACGTTAGTACTGACTGGAAAATAAAATAAAAACAGAACTGATCAACGAAACTGTGTCGTTCTCATTTGGATCTTCATCTTCCCCCTCCTTTTTCAACTGTCAAATAAAATGTCCAAGAACATCAAAACCATTTCGATCCGATTACTTATATAGTCTTTTTAAAGACTGTTTTCTATAATGGGTAAATTTCTTTTTTAAGTGAAAATACGCAGTTATTTACAATTTTAAATTAATAAAATTACGTGTTAAACCGAATCGATCCGATTGCCGCCTCTAGTTGAAAAAAATTGACGGAGAGGGATGGACGGAGCGAAGGAGTCTGGCCGCCGGCAGTCTTGGACAGTGTATGTGGGAAGGATTTATGAATCGCTGCATTGGAAGGGACTGTGGCAGGTGTTCGATAGGCATGGTGTGGTGCTCGACGCTTTCATCCCTCGGAAAAGGGCTAAGGATGGAGGGAGGTTTGGTTTCGTCATGATGGCTAGTCGAGCTGACGCCGATCGGGCAATCGAACGACTACACAATAAATATTTATGGGTCTCGCTTGATGGTGACTATGGCAAGGTTTGTAGATCGTGGATTGTCCTGGAATCAAAGAAGTAGGGGGATCGGCGACCCTAAGCGAAAGATTGACGGTAGTGAAAAGGGGAAATCAGAAATTCATAGTGTGAATTCTAAGAGGAAGCATGTAACGACAAAGGTGATTCAGGGGCATGTCGATGAGGAGAAATTGGCAGTATTACAACACTGTATGGTAGGATGGTGCAATCGACATTGGAGCCTCAAGGAACTAGCAACACGGATGAATCTCCCTAACTATCAAGGTTTGTCTATTTTGCGGATTGCTGGACCGGCAATTTTGTTGATGTTTAAAGATGCGAAAATCCGGGAGGAGGTTATGGGAAAGACGACATTCAGTGATTGTTTTTCAAAAATAGAGTGTTGGGATCCGGTGATGACATTACCTACACGACGGGCATGGATCTCTGTCCGAGGAATCCCAATCCATGCTTGGTCACATGAGTCTTTCGATAATATTGCGAAGAATTGGGGATCACTTGTTCGGGTGGCGGAGAACACGGCATCGCCGACGTCATTTGAGTGTGGATGGTTATTGATTGAAACGGAGATACTGGATTTTATTGATACAAGAGTGGTGCTGGAGGTCGAGGGAAAGTTACACCATGTGTATGTAAAAGAGGTGACCATTTTCGGGCCACTTATTGATTGTGAATGCACAACGGCTAATGATGCTGGCAGTGGTGAGTCACCAGAGTGTAGTTCGTCTGAGTGTGTGCCGGAATCGAGTATGGGCAATGAGCGACAGTGTGAGGATTTTGTGGAAATGGGAACAGTGGTGAAGGATTGGCACTGTAACCATCTTTGGAATGATGCATACCGAGAGGACCCTGACACGGTAAGTGGCACGCATGTTGTCGCGCCTAAGTGCATAAAGTCGACACCGACTCACTTTGGGGAGACGATGGGCGACGGAGTAGTGGTGCCGGCTGGAGTTTCACTGCCACAAGGAGCTGCTGCCGGGGTGAAGAGTCCTAGTGAGATGGGGTTCCAAAGATTTGAAAGTTTAGATAATAATTTGTTACAACAACTTCCAGTGGATGAAAACAATATCCACGATCAAA
Organism: Hibiscus trionum; assembly: GCA_030270665.1. Lineage (NCBI taxonomy): Eukaryota > Viridiplantae > Streptophyta > Magnoliopsida > Malvales > Malvaceae > Hibiscus > Hibiscus trionum. Next base: position 71,083,027 of record BSYR01000026.1, on the reverse strand, counting down.
TCCATGAGGATTGTGAGGGTGATTTGATCGGGTCTCAAAGTCAGCAGGGTGTGGTGGAGACCGGAAAAACCGATTCGGAAGGGTTGGTAAAAGTTCCTGTTGCGACGAACGTAGAAGTGCAGACATGCTTGATTCACGTCCCCGTTGAGGAGCTTGACGGTGACCAAGTTGTACGAAATAACTCTGAGGGTGATTCTGTAATCCCGGTTTGGATAAACGGGGTTCTTAAAAAGACGAAGTCTGTGAATGCACTATCGGGGGTTGCAAATTATCCGAAGCAGGGGAGAGGAAGACTGAAAAAGAGTGTGGGACGTGAAACTCATACTATAGTAGCCGATGCTTCGTTAACAGACTCGTGGTGATTTCGCGCTTCCGGAGGAAAATTCTCCCACATTAGGCAAGTGGACGATTTTTGGATTTGATGCTTTCGTGAGGGACATCGACCAAATCTTTGTCAAATCATGTTTGCCGAGATGATGTACCTTGTCCAAAATCGCAACTCGGATCTTGTCATTTCATTCACGTATGGCACCGCCTTGAGCTACTTATTCTCAAAGTTGGGGATCGATTTCTCTCTTGACTATCCAGAACCTCTCAAAGATCGCATCGATGACCGCACACTTCTCCAGAGCAAATTTCATTTCATTAATGGAGAGTGGACTCATGTCGAGAATCCTCCTCAAGTTGCAGCCCCCGAAACTCAACCTCAAGTTGCTGCACCAAACAACGAAGCCCTCGTGGCTTTTCTTACCGAGCAATTTAATGGCCTGCACACCCACATGGACTCCAGTTTCACCACTCTTGACACTCGTCTCACTTCCGTGAAGGGATGTATCCAAAGTGTTGAGAATCGCCTCACCTCGGTTGAAACTCAACAAACCTCTATGGACATGTTCTTTACCAGTTTCTATGGCGAATGGAGACAATTCCGAAGGAGCAACGTCAATGATGAAGATGAAGATGATGACGAGCCTTAGATCCTTGCGTTCCATTGCATATCATCTAGTTTAAGATTTCCTTATTTTTATGCACCTATTTATGATTTTGCTTTAAGACCTATGCTTTGATTTATGTTTGGATATTATGTTTTAAGTATTAAGATCTGGATATTATGTTTGGAGTTTATGTACTTATTTTGTTTTGGTTTCTAATGCTTAATGAAATTATGTTGCTTTAATTTTGCTTTTCCTTGTGCTATATCGTTTTATCTTTGCCTTCATTGATATTGATCTAACAAAAAGGGGAGAAGAGTTAAGCTAAATTTTTCAAAATCTTTTTCAAAACCTAGCTTAAATTTAGGGGGAGTTTACTTAAAAATTTACTTTGGTTTTGTTATATCAAAAAGGGGAGATTGTAAAACCAATATTTGATTTTGATATAACAAATAATCTAAGGACTAAATTGAAAAGTAAATAAATTTTTACGTAATTAAAATACTTGATTTTGACTAGTAAAATTTATACTTAAAATGTTTTGAAGTCAAAACTTAAACCCATAAATTTTTCTAAGTGTTTGAATGCCAAAATATACAAAATTGCACAGGCGTTTCAAAACACCCTCAAAGTGTTTCGATACGTGTTGCCACTGGAAAAGTTTGTTTCAAAACGGCTCATACCAATTTCGATACAACCTTCATCTGGGCTTCTGATTTTTAAGTGTTGTTTCGAAACGACTTATACATGTTTCGATACAAGGGTTAAGTAATTTTAAAATTGGGCATTAAATGAACTACCTGTTATTTGTCAGAAACTTTTTTGAAGATTTGGTCAAGTGTTTCGATACACCCCTAGGTTGTTTCAAAACACCCATTTACAGTTTCAAAACGTTTCGATACAACCCTTTTCTGTTTCGATACGACCCTCGTTTTACATTTTTACAGTTTCAAACTGTTTCGATACGACCTATAGTCGTTTCGAAACGAGCCCTTTTTACACACAACGACTCTTTCTTTTTTTGGTGTTCATTTCGATACAGGGGTCTCATGTTCTGATACGGGTAGTTGCAGAACAACATTTATGGAGGGAAGAGAGAGCCCCAACGGCTCAATGGATGATCGCAACCACCCAAACGGTTAGAAATCAATGAGAAGATATAAAAACAAGTCTCAAAAGCTATAACAACAACTATTGAACCTTCAAGCAAAATCAAAGCATTCAATCCAAACCCTCGAGCCTTTAGTGTCAAATTCTTGTACCCAACTCATTTGAATTTTTTCATTGTAAATCTTTTTAAAGTTTAGGGAGTGTTTATTTGTAATTGGGTAAACAATTAGCCTTTGAGAGGTACAATCAAAGTTTGCCTATCTTCCTTTGTAAAACAGTGATATTGGGTCAATCTTTGGGTAGAGAGATTGATCGATTGTACGATTTCCTCCAAAGTCGAGAAAAGGGGACGAATTCAAGTTAGTGAATTGTTGAAATTCTCAGTAGGGTGCTGAGGTAGTGGATGTAGAGCTTGTTCGAAGCTTGACCCAACATATTGTTAAAATTATAGCTTCATATTTTCCTTTGTTTTGACATTGATTATTATATTGTTTTTGAGTTTATGGTTTACAATTTAATATTTAGGTTTTAGGGTTTGGGGTTTATGTTTTAGGTTTAGGGCCTAGGGTTTAAGGTTCACAACATATGGTTTAAAGTTTAGGGTTTATGTTTAGTATATTTACATTGATGTAAATACGTGAAAAGTAGTATGAAGGTTTAGAGTTTAGGGGTTTGGGTTTATAGTTTATGATTTAGGGTTAGTATATTTACATTGTTATAAATACGTGAAAATAGTATAAGGGTATAACTGACTAGATTTGCGTTAAATCAACGTGACCCAAGGATGAAACTATTAAACTTCCATCTTTGGGGGAAGAAGATAAAATTAAAGAAAAGAAAAAGAAAAAAAAGAGAGAAATGACGTGGATGATATGCGGATGCCATGTCAACTCATGTGAATGCCATGTCACCCTTCCATTTATGATTTAATACCCGAGTGACCAAAATAAGAGCAAATAAAAAGTTTAGTGGTTAAATTATTTTTTTAATTTTAGTGACAAAAAAAATATGAGCTTTTTACCCTAACCAACCGTTAAAATCTAAAGAATGAGGTGACAGTTAACGAAAATTTGTGAAAGGAATGTGGCCTTGGTGGGATTTGAACCTAAGACCTTAAAGGGAAAAACAAAAGTTTTTACCACCACACCAACTACCCATCAATTATATGAATTGCACCATTATGTATATGATATAATGAAGTAAATGATAGGGCAACAAGAAGTAAAAATATTTGAGAGGGGACTTAAACATGGGTCACATAAGATATGTAAAAACACACAAACCAGTGAATCAATTAAAATAATTAAATTAAAAATAAAATCATTTTAATTATATTTTAAGTATAGTTAAAGAAAGATTTAAAATGAAAATAGATTTATAATTTTTTTTTAAATTAAATTGAATTTTTTTTCACATTTATTTTAATAACTTCATATATATATAATATTGAATCGAGTTCTTTAATTTAATTAATAATTTTTATTTTTTATTAAATATCTTAATTCAATGATTATATATGTTATATTAAAACATATAATTTTGATAATTAATACATTCAATTCATTTGTTTGATCTGATATGTGTTGATAATTTTCTTAAAAAAACATTTTATAAACTATATGTTTCTTTAAAGAAATAGATCATTGTGGACAAAGTTGTCCGAATAATATATATATATATATATATATTCATTTTAAATCTTTCTTTAATTATACTTTAAATGTAATTAAAGTGTTTTCATTTTTAATTTAATTATTTGAATTTATTTAGTGGTATGTGTGTTTTTACACATCTCATGTGACCCATGCTCGAGTCCCCTTTCAAACATTTTTACTTTTTTCCCCTATCATTACTTCATTAACTGATATATATATAATGGTGCAATTCATATTGTTCAGGAGTAGTTGTTGTAGTTGTAAAGGATTGCCTTTCCCCTTGGAGTTCTTAGGTTCAAATCCCACCAAGATCATATTTTTTCTCTTTAATTTTCCTTTAAACCAGGTCATGAGATTGGAGAAAAATAAATATTATATAAAAAAATTGAAAATTACAGTAAACTCATCTAATCGGGTGATGACTACCAGATTGGCTGATTAATTTTATTTAATTAAATAAAAAATAGGACCAAATTGATATAATAGGTAACTAACAACGATCAAATGTGTAATTGTACAAATTTCCGTTAACTTTCACGTCACCTATTTCGTTAGATTTTAACGGCCGGTGGTCAAAATATAAGCATTTTAAAAGTTTGTTGGTCTGATTGACGAGTTGCTTAGTTGGATGGTAAAAATAGGACCGCTCTCAAAGTTTGGTGGTCACCTTAGTAGTTTACCCTTATTTTTATGCATATTCTTAATCATGTGTATAGATATTTATCTGAATCAAATCTGATCCAATCGCACCTAAAAATAAGTCTAACTTAAAACCATGAACATTAACCATTTGTATCATTTAGCATTGGGTCGCCTTATTTTGTAATCTCGTTTTGAGATTGGAATTTTAATAATAAAATTTTAGAAAAGGACATAATGGCGGTCACTTTGTTCATCGAAAACTTACCGAGACAATGCACTTGAAAGGGCTATGGTTTGCCTTTGGAAGACATGGAGACGTGGTGGATGCCTACATAGATGGGGAAAACTCAGTAGAGAGGGAAGACAATTTGGATTGGTTAGATACAAGATGATGGAAGATGCAAAAATGTCGATAGAGAGGCTAAATGGATTCATATTATATGGGAAAAAGATATATGTAGAACTGGAAAGATTCAACGAAAGATCAAGTACAAGGAAGAACATGAGGGAAGAGAATGGCAGGCCAGTCAAAACGAACACTAATACGAAAGCAAAACTGGATAAAGAAGAACAAAGACCAGAAAACATTACAACAAAGTTCAATCAAAGGAAAATAGAGAGTGAAGAAGGAAGGAAAAGCAAGCTCAGAAAGTGCACGGGCCATGTTGAAAAGGAGACACTATGCAAGTTCAAGAAATGTCTGGTAAGAAGGATGGCTTCAGCCTGTAGTGTTAGGAGCATCATACTGCGCTTAGACAGTTGGGGTTTCGGCGAGATTAGTGTGAAAAGGATGGGCATGAATTTTTTTCTCCTCTCGATTGATGATGAAGAACTTTTCATCATGCTGGAGGACGTGAATTGGTCTTATCTGAGGGAAATTTTTGAAGAAATTATGCCTTGGTCAAAATCCATTAAACAAAATGAAAGATTAACTTGGCTTGAAGTGTCTGGTCTTCCTCCGCACCGCTGGAACCATGAAACTCTAGAAAGGATAGCATCTCTTTGGGTAAATTTGAAGTTGTTGGTGAGAATTTCAACCAGGTCTATGACTGCGAGAAAGTAGCCAATCATATTGGGGTAAATTTAGCATTATCCGACCTCTAGAGAAAGAAGAAAGAACGAGCAAGCGGGAGAGGAAAAAAGAGATCGAAGGGGATTGCGTCTTTGGAGCTATCAGGACAATCGCTCTCTGAATCTAATCTTGTGACTAGGTGGGATTATCTAACTAGGGTGGCTAGGAAGGCGTTAAAAATGGGTAAGAAATTGGGGATTCAAATTGAAGGTAATGAAGACCACGCTATGAGAGACATTGCCCTGCTGATGCAAAAAGAGAAAAGAAAGATAGAAGAATGGGGAGGCAAATATGTGAACTCTCACTAGGATTGAAAGAGGTTAGGGACTGAGGAAAAATCTAGGTGGCTAGATTGATAGTTGTACCCAGAAAGCCGAAATGAGTCTGCTACAAGAACACAAATACAACAGTTGGTGAAGTTTGAGGTTAGTTAGATGTTGTCTGTTGCTAATATTGACTTTGTTAGGTGTGCAATCATTTATTGTTGTTTGTCATAGTGTTTTAAGTATGATAGAAAAATTAAATAGTTAGTTGTGGTATGTCGTATTGTCATATGTATGAAATATTATTGGTTGTCAATTTCATGCACGAGGGTAATCGAATGAAGCTTCGAGGGTCGACAGGTTTAACTCGGAGTCGAGGTAATACCCACCACTTCTTGTGTACTATAATGAACATGTTAATTGATAGTTAATGCATGAGAGATCAAATGAAGTAGAATATACTATAAGAATACATATAAGGACCTTTGTGACAAAATTAAGAATTATATGACAAGTATAAATTTTATGAGATCTGTAAATTAAATGATAAGTCGTTTATCTCTAAATATCTGTAAAAACTCAGTTAATGAAATTATATATATGAGATTCAATTTCAAAGTGAATTTGATGGCTAACAAATTGTATGGTGTTATTGAGGATGTGGTAAAGAATTAAAGCATGATGAACTACCTCTATTCGATTGGTGCTTACATTCATGGTTATGGACATGACTCAAATGGGATGAGTAGAAAATATGTACATAAGCTGATTCCTACTTTATAGATTTAAAACTGAATTACATCTTGAACATTATTAAAGGTCTCTTCAAGTTTAGTCTAGTCAGGTTGGTAATTCCGCTCGTATTCGGTTCCTCTACTTCGGTGAGGGTAATTCCGCCCGTATTCGGTTCCTCTACTTCGGTGAGGGTAATCTCACCTGTATTCGGTTCCTCTACTTCGGTTAGGGTAATTCCGCCCGTATTCGGTTCCTCTACTTCGGTGAGGGTAATTCCACCCGTATTCGGTTCCTCTACTTCGGAGAGGGTAATCTCGCCCGCATACAGGTTCCTATGCTTCGGCTAGGGTAATTCCTTACCGTTACAGTTACAGGTTCCTATGATTCGGCTAGGGTAATTCCTTACCGTTACAGTTATAGGTTCCTATGCTTCGGCTAGGGCAATTCCTTATCATTACAGTTATAGGTTCCTATGCTTCGGCTAGGTTAATTCCTTACCGTTACAGTTACAGAATCCTATGCTTCGGCTAGGGTAATTCCTTATCATTACAACTACATGTTCGTATGCTTCGGCTAGGGTAATTCCTTACCGTTACAGTTACAGGTTCCTATGCTACAGCTAAGGTAATTTCGCCGGATTTAAGGTATTCCCTTGGGATGATACCCATGCCCTTTTAATGCTCTTATAGACGCATCTTAGAATTGTATATTGAGTATATTTGGAGGATAGATAAGAATAAAAAATGGCCATTATTGCTGCTTGAATTATGTGCGCGTGAAATAAAATGTTTACCACATTGATATGGTTTAGCACTGTTGGGACACACTAAACTCCCTAGTTTAATTTAATTATCCACTATTCTAATTTTACGGACTATAGGCATTACGCCGGATACACAACGATTGAATAAAGAACAATTTTTTTATCTTCAAATATAACGTTACACTGAAATAATAAATCGTAAATAAAGTTCGTTGTTGCCAGAAATGTCATGTTAATGTAATGTCTGCCATGTACTTGCATGTGCTTACCGTATCATTTGGTAGTCATGTACCATTGAGATTTCCCAAGCTCATGTTGTTTTTACCATCGCAGGTTAGATGAAATCCGTCATTGTAAAGTTACTAACATCAATTTTTTTGGGATTCTCTCGATGTTGCTTTTGGAGTACAATATCGGCATAGTTAGTGGGCAATGCATGTATGACGTGAATTGTTTTATGTCAGAGTATGTATAATGTTTATGAGTTCCCGTTATGCGTTTACGTGACTTCCATAAGTGATAGTTTAAACTAAAATTTGTTTTACAACTTTAAAGTATTTAAAGAAAAGGATTTTATATGAGTTATTGTGTGTCACCCTTGTGACCCTAATGTGGCCTCCTAGGATCCGTGAGAACGCGTAGGCGGGTCTAGGGGGTTACAGATTACTTAAGGTGAATATGCAAGTGCATTCATTTCTTGAAAATCAACTTCACGAATGCATTTTTTATATAAAAAAGTAGGCATAAACCGATGGGTTGGATACAAGATGATTATATTAAAAAGAGAAAATTTTGGATATACAAATCATGTCAACTTTAACAATTTTGTTAAATTCAGGGTTTAAAGTTAGTTTAGGGTTTAATGTTGAAGGGTTTAAGTGGTAGGGTTTATAATTAAGTATTTAATGATAAAGATTAAGATTTGGAGTTTAGGGATTAATTAGGGTTAGAGATTTAGTTTTTATAGTAGAACCGTGTATTTTTTACACATATTGTGTATCAAAATATATAATTAATAATGAAAAATACTTTGATACACAAATTTGTTATTTTTAGTTTAGTAAAAAAGAACTTGTTAGTTTTAGGGTTCATGAGTCTAGTTTAGGGGGTTAAATTGTAGCATTTAGGATATAGGTTTTAGGGTTATAATTTAGGGTTTAGATGTTAGGTTTTAAGGATTTTAGGTTACAAATTTAAGTTTTAGATTTTATAGTTTAAATAAGAAGTGTTGTGTATTTTTTAATACAATTTGTATATCAAAATATAATTCATTAATAAATATTGCAAATGTAAAATGATTCCCTAAATTACTTTTGCTAAATCACTTTCAATTTTCAAAAGCATATTTTTGTTCCCTAAAAATGTTTGAAAATTAGCTTATGATCATATATATTCTCTACTAGTGTTTCATGTTTTCCTGTAATTTCTATTTTTATGTTAGTTTAGTTAAATCAATCTTTTTAATTCAAATATGTCGATTTAGGTTTAAAACTGACCATTCAAATTGGTTTTTAATCACTGATATCTAAACCATTGACCGACTAATTCAGATCGGTACTATAGAGACCCGTTATGCGGGTGATCATCCCAACCTAATTTATTCTATTCACAACACCAAGATTCAAACTTCTAACCTTAAGTGATCTAGTGACCCCTATTGCTTATTATTACTGCCCGTGTTAGAAACATAACATGGAGAATGAGGCTGAGAAGTTGGAACCATGTGCATACACAGCACAGCTTCGGAGAGTTCCGGTCTCCTAATGTTGCTGCACCGTGATGGAGAAAAAGGTGAAGAATCCAGCCTGCTTTTGCGCAGTTCTATTATCTCAAACAACATACAACGCCGGAGTGAGGCCAGAAATCGCAGTGACCATTCCAAAACACTGCAACATTGCTGATCGCCCTGTTGATTACCAGTGTGGAGGTACAACCATTCATTTAAGTAGATAATTAATGCTTTAACGGTGTTTGTTTCGATATTCTGATGAAGCAATTATTTGTTTCTTGAAGCTTTCACTCTAGTTTAAATGACCACCATACTATTGGAAAAGTCGCGATTTGATCACCTTACTTTTTTTCTAAGCAATAAAATCACCATACTATTAAATTGGATGCAATTTGACCACCAGCCGTTAGAGGTTAACGACAGGGTGACGTGACAGTTAAAAAATAGGGATATAATTACACATTTGGTCCTCATTACATATACACTCTATCAATTTGGTCCTAATTTTAATTAAATTAAATAAATTAATTATTTAATTAAGTGGTGACACAACCTTATTGGAGGAATTTAATTATTTATATTTGATTTAATAATTTAATTTTTCTCCTACAATCATCTGGTGACACATGTCACTAGATTGGAGGAAGAAAATAAAAGAAAGGAGCATCCTGCTCCTAGTGGGATTTAAACTAGGATTGCCTTGGATGGAGACATACGCGCTTACCACTAGGCCAAGTGGATCTTTATGATGTATGGTATAAAACCTAATATATATATATATCTTCGTTTGTCGCTCATGCCAGAAAAAAAGAAATAAATATGAATTAAGGAGACTCGAACATGACACTTTTGAGATGCATAAAAACATCTGAACCGCTGAAATAAATCTAATAATTAAATTATTAATAATTTTAACTTTAATTAAATAATTATATTAAAAATTAAAAAATTTACATTAACCATTTGTATCATTTAGCATTGAGCTGCCTTATTTTGTAATCTCGTTTTGAGATTGCAATTTTAATAATAAAATTTTGGAAAAGGACATAATGACGGTCACTTTGTTCATTGAAAACTTACCGGGACAATGCACTTGAAAGGGCTATGGTTTGCCTTTGGAAGACATGGAGACGTGGTGGATGCCTACATGGCAAGAAAACTCAGTAGTGAGGGAAGACGATTTGGATTCGTTAGATACAAGACGATGGAAGACGCAGAAATGTCGATAGAGAGGCTAAATGGATTCATATTACATGGGAAGTAGATATATGTAGCATTGGCAAGATTCAACGAAAGATCAACTACAAGGAAGAATATGAGAGAAGAGAATAGTAGGCCAGTCAAAACGAACACTAATACGAAAGCAAAACTAGATAAAGAAGAACGAAGACCAGAAAACATTACAACAAGGTTCAATCAAAGGAAAATGGAGAGTAGAGAAGGAAGCAAAAGCAAGCTCAGAAAGTGCACGAGCCATGTTGAAAAGAAGACATTATGCAAGTTCAAGAAATGTCTGGTCAGAAGGATGGATTCTTCCTGTAGTGTGAGGAGCATCATGCTGCCCTTAGGCAGATGGGGTTTCAGCGATATTAGTGTGAAAAGGATGGGCGGAAATTTGTTTCTCCTCTCGATTAATGATGAAGACCTTTTTATCATGTTGGATGACGTGAATTGGTCTTATCTGATGGAAATTTTCGAAGAAATTATGCCTTTGTCATAATCCATTAAACAAAATTAAAAATTAACTTGGCTTGAAGTGTTTGGTCTTCCTCCGCACTTCTGGAACCATGAAACTCTAGAAAGGTTAGCATCTCTTTGGGTAAATTTGAAGTTTTTGGTGAGAATTTCAACCAGGTCTATGACTGCGAGAAAGTAACCATTCATATTGGGGTAAATTTAGCATTATTCGACCTCCAGAGAAAGAAGAAAGAACGAGCAAGCGGAAGAGGAAAAAAGAGATCGAAGGGGATTGCGTCTTTGGAGCTATCAGGACGATCGCTCTCTGACTCTGATCTTGTGACTAGGTGGGATTATATAACTAGGGAGGCTAGGAAGGCGTTAAAAATGGGCAAGAAATTAGGTATTCATATTGAACGTAATGAAGACCACACTATAAGAGACATTGCGAAAGAAGAAGGGGAGGCAATAAAGTGAACTCTCACTAGAATTGAAAGAGGTTAGGGTCTGAGGAAAAATCTAGGTGGCTAGATTGATATTTGTACCCAGAAAGCCGAAATGAGTCTGCTACAAGAACAGAAATACAACGGCTGGTGGAGTTTGAGGTTAGTTAGATGTGGTATGTCGCTAATATTGACTTTGTTAGGTGTGCAATCCTTTATTGTTGGTTGTCAAAGTGTTTTAAGTACGATAGAAAAATTAAATAGTTAGATGTGGTATGTCGTATTGCCATATGTATGAAATATTATTGGTGGTCAATTTCATGCACGAGGGTAATCGAATGGAGCTTCGAGGGTCGACCGGTTTAACTCGGAGTCGAGGTAATACCCACCACTTCTTGTGTACTATAATGAACATGTTAATTGATAGTTAATGCATGAGAGATCAAATGAAGTAGAATATACTATAAGAATATTGATAAGGACCTTTGTGAAAAAATTAAGAATTATATGACACATATAAATTTTTTGAGATCTGTAAATTAAATGATAAGTCGTTTATCTCTAAATATCTGTTAAACCTCAGTTAATGAAATTATATATATGAGATTCAATTTCAAAGTGAATTTGATGGCAGACAAATTGTATGGTGTTAGTGAGGATGTGGTAAAGAATGATGAACTACCTATATTTGATTGGTGCTTACATTCATGGTTATGGACATGATTCAAATGGGATGAGTAGAAAATATGTACATAAGCAGATTCCTACTTTATAGATTTAAAACTGAATTACATCCTGGACATTATTAAAGGTCTCTTCAGGTTGGTAATTCCGCCCGTATTCGGTTCCTCTACTTCGGTGAGGGTAATTCTGCCCGTATTCGGTTCCTCTACTTCGGTGAGGGTAATCATGCCCGTATTCGGTTCCTCTACTCCGGTGAGGGTAATTCCACCCGTATTCGGTTCGTCTACTTTGGTGAGTGTAATCTCGCCCGCACACAGGTTCCTATGCTTCGGCTTGGTTAATTCCTTACCGTTACAGTTACAGGTTCCCATGCTTCGGCTAGGGTAATTCCTTATCATTACAATTACAGGTTCCTATGCTTCGGCTAGGGTAATTCCTTACCGTTACCGTTACAGGTTCCTATGCTTCGGCTAGGGTAATTTCTTATCATTACAGTTACAGATTCCTATGCTTCGGCTAGGGTAATTCCTTACCGTTACAGTTACAGGTTCCTATGCTGCAGCTAAGATAATTTCGCCAGATTTAAGGTATTCCGCTGGGATTAAACCCATGCCCCTTTAATGCCCTTATAGACGCATCTCAGAATTGTATATTGGAGTAGATTTCGAGGATAGATAAGAATTAAAAATGAACATTATTGCTACTTGAATTATGTGCGCGTGAAATAAAATGTTTACCGTATTGATACAGTTTAGCACTGTTGGGACACACTAAACTCCCTAGTTTAATTTGATTATCCACTATTCTAATTTTATGGACTATAGGCTTTACGTCGGATACACAACGATTGAATAAAGAACATTTTTTTATCTTCAAATATCACGTTACACTGAAAAAATAAATTGTAAATAAAGTTCGTTGTTGCCTGAAATGTCATGTAATTGTAATGCATGCCATGTACATGCATGTGCTTACCGTATCATTTGGTAGTCCTCTACTACTGAGCTTTCCGAAGCTCATGTTGTTTTTACCATTGTAGGTTAGATGAAATCCGTCATAGTAAAGTTACTAACATCATTTTTTGGGATTCTCTCGATGTTGCTTCTGGAGTACAGTATCGACATAGTTAGTGGGCAATGCATGTATGAAATGAATTGTTTTATGTCAGAGTATGTATAATGTTTATGAGTTCCCGTTATGCGTTTACGTGACTTTCATAAAAGATAGTTTAAACTGAAATTTGTTTTACAGCTTTAAAGTATTTAAAGAAATGGATTTTATATGAGTTATTGTGGGTCACCATTGTGACCCTAATGTGGCCTCCTAGGATCCGTGGGAACGCATAGGCGGGTCTAGGAGTTACAGATTACTTAAGGTGAATATGCAAGTGCATTCATTTCTTGAAAATCAACTTCACGAATGCATTTTTTATATAAAAAAGTAGGCATAGGCCGATGGGTCGGATACATGATGATTATATTAAAAAGAGAAAATTTTGGATATACAAATCGTGTAAACTTTAACAAGTTTGTTAAATTTAGGGTTTAAAGTTAGTTTAGGGTTTAATGTTGAAGGGTTTAAGTGGCAGGGTTTAGAATTTAGGATTTAATGATAGAGTTTAAGATTTAGAGTTTAGGGATTAATTAGGGTTAGAGATTTAGTTTTTAAAGTAGAATCGTGTAATTTTTACACATATTGTGTATCAAAATATATAATTAATAATGAAAAATACTTTGATACACAAACTTGTTAGTTTTAGTTTAGTAAAAAAGAACTTGTTAGTTTTAGGGTTCACGAATCTAGTTTAGGTTTTAAAGTTTAGGGGGTTAGATTGTAGCATTTAGGATATAGGTTTTAGGGTTATGATTTAGGGTTTAGATGTTAGGTTTTAAGGATTTTAGGTTATAAATTTATGTTTTAGATTTTATAGTTTAAATAAGAAGTGTTGTGCTGTGTATTTTTTATACAGTTTGTATATCAAAATATAATTCATTAATAAATATTATAAATGTAAAATGATTCCCTAAATTACTTTTCCTAAATCACTTTCAATTTTCAAAAGCATATTTTTGTTCCCTAAAAATGTTTGAAAATTAGCTTATGATCATATATATTCTCTACTAGTGTTTCATGTTTTCCTGTAATTTCTATTTTTATGTTAGTTTAGTTAAATCAATCTTTTTAATTCAAATTTTTCGATTTAGGTTTAAAACTGACCATTTAAATTGTTTTTTAATCACCGATATCTAAATCATTGACCGACTAATTCCGATCGGTACTATAGAGACCCGTTATGCGGGCGATCATCCCAACATAATTTATTCTATTCACAACACCAAGATTCAAACTTCTGACCTTACTTAAGAGATCTAGTGAGCCCTATTGCTTATTATTACGGACAGTGTGCGAAACATGACATCGAGAAGGAGGCTGAGAAGTTGGAACCATGTGCATACACAGCACAGCACCGGAGTGTCCCGGTCTCCTAACGTTGCTGCACCCTGATGGAGAAAAAGGTGAAGAATCCAGCCTGCCTTTGCGCAGTTCTGTTATCTCAAACAGCATACAACGCCGGAGTGAGGCCAGAAATCGCAGTGACCATTCCAAAACGCTGCAACATTGCCGATATTCGCTGTAACGTCCAGTAGTTTAAGTTAAATAAAATCTGCTGATGTATCTTTCAATAAGAAGTAAAATGTGAAGTTGTATGTTTGAACAATAAGTAAAATGTGTAGCTGTTTCTTTGAGTAATAATATATCAAAGGTTACTTTTCTTTGCAAATCATCTTCTCCTTTTTGTTCAAATAGTAAGTCCCTAGTAGTTTCAAGACTACATAAATTAAGTATTCACCCCATTTTTTCCTTTAAATATGTCCTAGTGCAATAGAAGCTGAATAATATGAAACTAATTAATGCAAGATGATGTGGAGGAATAGTCCATGGATCAGAAAACGCAAAACTTGGGATCATATTTGAAATTATGAACTTTGTTTTCTATTTGGAGACTCAAGTTTGTAGCTGAATGCCCACAGAATTTCTATTTGAAATTCTTTAAAATTCAAAAAGAGGGGGTGTGAGCTACAATAGACTCAAGTTAGTCGTCTCTTTTTTATTTCAAATATATAAACACAAATTTGTCCAATCGATGCTATCCATAGGCTCGATAATGCAGAATATCACTTGAAGTTCATGTTTGTCCCCCTCTAATGCTTCATCACGATTCCGTCTTGGATCATTCACACATTCAATTTCCCCCATATTTTCTTTTAGATTTTCTGGAGTTATATCCGATACTCATGTCTTTGTATGCATCTATCATGAGTGTTGGCAAAATTCCCACAGAGCATAATTAAGTACACTTGTACTAGCTATCTACAAGCTTATTTTTCAATAGTAATAAGGTTGATCAGGCTGTAAGGTTCATAAACATGACTGATAAGAGCCAGATTACATGAAAATTCGAGCATAAAAGACAATTCTTAGAACTCGGATATCTGTACCTTACAGCATTGGGAAGACAATTTTGCATTGTTCCGGACTGAGATGTTAGTAGTACAGCGAGCCTGCTCAAGCAAAGAGAATACTCGTGTTGGAAAAAATGGACTACAAAACAGCACGTTAGTACTGACTGGAAAATAAAATAAAAACAGAAGTGATCAACGAAACCGTGTCGTTCTCATTTGGATCATCATCTTCCCCCCTCCTTTTTCAACTGTCAAATAAAATGTCCAAGAACATCAAAACCATTTCTAATAGATGCGTGTTTAAACCACACCTGACCCAACAACATTCGAAATCAAGAATCGAAACCATCAAAATCAACAATGTTGTTATCATTCAAAAGACTTGAATAAAATCTTGAAAGAAAATCTTGAAAGAAAATAAAATCTTTCAAAAGAATCCCACCTGACCGCTGCAAGGCAATTAGATTAAAATCTTGAAAGAAAATAAAATCTTTCAAAAGACTTTTGAATAAAATAATTTGTAAGAAGAGTTAAATTGTTGAATAAAGACGTAATAAGTGATTAGTTTAATTGCGTTGCAACGAATTGAGATGTTTTTTTTGCTAGCAACGCTACCGGCTGCTCTTATCGATTCAACTAAAGTGAAGCTGAAGAGTAGTTATCGATGGCAACCTTTTCAAACATACGTTACCATTTCGAAACAATTCGTGGTCCGAGCTATCGGAATAAGATTTCGAGCATCACTCAACGATTGCAATACAATCATGCAACACTTGTCCTACCGTGTAAATCTCAAATTCCAGTACTTGATCATATTCTGCAGCTATATGTATTGGATTAATCATCTGATCTTTCTTTCAGGGAGAACACGGTGCAACTATATGTATATATTACATGTAAATCTTAAATTTTTGTTCTGTTTTTTTTTTTAAAAGTAAAGGGTTAACTTGATTAAATTTCCCATGTTTAAGGGCCAATTTTATGGAGAATTCAATGGATGACATGACCAAAGTTAACAAGTATTTCATCCTTTTTTCTTTATAATACTCCATATAATAGAAAGGATGAAATATGGTGGCGGAGTGCGTGTTTGGTTGCAGAGAAAATGAAAAGAATGATAAGATTTTCGGAAACATTCAATAAATTGAAAATTGGTCCAAAACAAGCAGCAAGGTTTCGTGGTGTAGTTGGTTATCACGTCAGTCTAACACACTGAAGTTCTCCGGTTCGTGTCCGGGCGAAGCCATTGAAAATTTTTATGGCCTTTTTCTTTCCTTCTCCCTTAGGAGGAAAAAGTAAAAAAAACGCCGTTGCCGGGGATCGAACCCGGGTACCCGCGTGACAGGCGGGAATACTCACCACTATACTACAACGATTTAATTGGTGATCATATTACTTGTTTTGTATATAAACATAACTCTTAGTAGGGTACTATAGACATGTTCAGTTATTGGATTTTAAGATGCGATTGAGTGCTGTAATTCAAATCTTTGTGATGTAAAAATTGGTTTTAATTATTCGTTTATTCATGTAATGCTTGTATTTTCTATTTTACAATATTATTATATTTATGATAGATACCATGGTTTCAGTAGGCAAAATATAAAGGTAATGGTATCATTTAATAAACAACCCTTTTTCATAAAACGTCATCCACTTACATTCCTCAGGAAAAGAACCAATGGCAATGGCAGCCAAATTTCACTTCATTTTAATTTCAACCCTCTCAGCTTCTTTTTTAGGTATTCATTCACATTGTTTTCTTCTAAAAACAAATATTAAGAAAAATTGGGCATCAAATAACATGTATTGAAAAAAGAAATTGACTCTTAATAACAAATATTGAAAAAAATGAATTTTAAGAGTAGCCCATAATGATAAAAATATTGGAAAATTGAGCATCTAATAATAAGTATTGAAAAAATTGGACCCCAAATAACAAGCATTGAAAAAAAAAATTAAAGAGTATGTCCCTAATAACAAATATCAAGAAAAATTGGGTCTCAAATAAAAAATGTTGAAAAAAAATCGGACCCCTAATAACAAATATTGAAAAAAAAATAAGAGTAAGCCCATAATAACAAATATTGGAAAAAAGTTTGAGCCTCTAATAACAAGTTTTGAAAAATTTTGGGCCGCAATAACAAGCATTGAAAAAATTGGACCCCTAATAATAACTATTAGAGAAAATTAAACTATAATTATTTAAGTAGCAGAAACTGAAAAAAAAAGATGGGCCTCTATCTAATTTTATAACTAAATTATTATTTCGTTTACTTGTTATTTATGGCCCAAAGTGGAGGCCTCTATCTAATATTATAACTAAATTTTGGGCCTTTTCTATTATAATTATGTAAGTAATAAAAACTAGGAAAAATGGGACCTTAGGCGGTCAACCGATTCGACTTATCTCAAGGCCGACCTTGGTTATTGGGTGTCATGTGGCACCCCTTTATTAAAGATGGCTTTGCCCATCAGGCCATCACCTAAACAGTTGAATAATCATCTCAATTGTAATGCCCTGGTTTAGGGACCGGGAGTTTATCTGTTTTGATCTAGGATTAGTCTGAGTTAAATTTTAGATTTAAAATAATGATTTTATAAAAGTTTCCATTAATTACAAAAATGTCATTAATGAATTTTGGAGTTGGGAATTTGAGTAAAAAGAAAAGTTTGAAAAGAAAGAGAAAAAAATGTCATCTTCTCCAAAAGAAAATCCCCTTTTTCCACAAAACCTCTCCTAAACCCTAAACCACTATTCAATTGCCTCAAATCCCTCGTCCAAGCAAGATTTTTGAAGGTAATCTCTTCCTTGTTTCAGTTTTTACGTATCTAGCTTGTTTTCTTTGAAAACCTACTTTTAAAATCCATTAAAATGCATTTTAATTTGGTATTGGGTTTGAGAAAAAGGGTATTTCTATGGGTTTTTCGTGTGGGTATTTTAACATAATGTTTAAGGGTGTTTTTACTCATGCTTGGGTGTCTTAAAAATGTAAAAATGATGGCTAATAGGGTTCTTTTCCTGAGGACAAATACTATTGAGTTCCCTCCATCAAAAGAGAAACTATTGAGTTCTCCGTCTCCCCGGCAGCATGATTCCGTCTCCCCGGCTGACCAAAGACCTCTTCACCTTCTCCTAGAAGAAGCATAGAATCAAGGTATGTTTAGAGGAATTGGGGGAATTATCCCTGAGAAAACAATATCGCATTTACAATTTGCGGACGACACAATGTTGTTCCTTGAACCAGTACAGGAGTATCTTTTGAATCTGAGAAGAATCTTGAGAAGCTTCGAAGCTTGTTCAGGGCTGAGCATTAACTTCGGAAAGTCTTGCATAGTTGGTATAGGCGTTGAGTCGAATCTAGTTTCCTCTCTAGCAAACGTTGTTGATTGTCAAATTGGAAGTCTGCCTTTATCATATCTGGGTATTCCACTGGGTGCTGACCCGAGAAAAATTGGGAGTTGGGAACCGGTTATAGAGAAATTTCAATCAAAGTTGACAGGTTGGAGAAGCAATTCCTTGTCTTTTGCAGGAAGAATAGTCTTAATCAATTCAATTTTATCAGCATTACCGATCTATTACATGTCCTTGTTTGAAGCCCCCAAGATGGTTATCCAGAAGATAGAAAAAATTAGAAGAAGCTTCCTATGGGGTTCTAAAAATGGGAAGAATAAGATGGCAAGAATTAGCTGGGGAAGAGTGTGTTCACCTAAGAAAATGGGCGGAGCGGGAGTTGTGAATCTCTTAGCAAAAAATAAGGCTCTATTGGCGAAATGGGGGTGGCGCTTCGCTACTGAAAAACAAGCACTTTGGAGAAGGGTTATTAGTTCGAAATACGGCACGCAAAATCGTAGTTGGGCAATGAAACTTGAATGTCCACGAAGAGCGTCAATTGTCTAGAGAGCTATAGTTAACAACCTGAATTCTAAGGATATTTCTAGATGGACGGGAATTGAAGAATTTAGATGGTTAGTAGGAAATGGAAACACAATTTTGTTTTGGGAGGATATATGGTGTGCCGAGAAAGCGTTGAGGGAATTATTCCCCATATTATATAGGGTGTTATCTAGTAAAGGTGAAGTGGATGCAAAGTGGGCTGTGAATGGATCGTTGAAAGAGATCCGTTGGGCAGATTGGTTCTCTCGACCCTTACGTGACCGAGAAGTTACGCAGCTAAAGGAAATTGGGGACATGATTAAAACAGTGAAGCTTTGCCCAGAGCTGGAAGATAGAATTCTTTGGGCTCACGATAGGTCAGGGTTATTTTCAGTGAAGAAACTGTCCGAATTGCTGATCGGTGCAGATACGGTTTGTCCTTCTTTTAACTTTGATAAGCTGTGGAAGTTAAAAGTCCCCCCCCCCAAGGTGAGAAGCTTGTTGTGGATGGTAAAAATTGACAGAGTCCCTACAAAATCGTTCCTACAAAAGAGAGGAGTTAAATTATCAAACAATAACTATGCGTGTGTGCTGTGTGATATTAAAATTGAAGATACAAATCATCTATTCGTGGCTTGTACTTTCACTGTCAAATTTTGGAAAGAAATCTGCAGGTAGTGGCATATTACTTGGCAAGAACATAAGTCTGTAGATGAATTCTTTGATTGCTGTTTATCGACCGGTTTGCAGGGTAGACAAAAATCAGTTTGAATGGTTGTCTGCGCGGCGGGATTTTGGAGCCTTTGGATAGCTCGAAATGATTCGATTTTTAACAACAAACAACCAGTCCTCCGAGACATCTTATTTCATGCTAATCTTAGAGCATTGATGTGGCTCAAGTCATCGAAAGAAGGCTCCGAGTTTGATCTGAATTGGTGGTGGGACGATCCCTTGAAGTGTTTCTCCCTGTCGACTGTGACGCAAACAAGACAAAATTCCATCGCCTCAGGTAATCTTTTTACCTTTCACGTGTCTGGAATCTGCCGTGATAGAAAATCAGGTTGTGGAGGCATTTTGTGCACGAATTCTGGTATCTTTCGAGCCCTATTCTACGGACCTGTTAAAGGGACGAGTGAGGGCACGACAACAATTGTCGCAGTTAAAACTGCCTTGGAAATGTTCATCGCTGCAGGCTGGAGCAAAAGCGCAACTCTCTTGATCCCTTTACAATCCAAGCTGGTATTAGCCTATATCAACAACCCTTTGCTACAGCCTTGGCATTAGTGGAACGATTTACCACTGATTGACCTACTCGCTAAGAGGATCGAACATGTAATTTTCTCCCAAGATATCCTTACTCAAGACACACTGGTGAATGGTATAGCAACTGAAGGCGCACAAAAGGAAAGTTGGTTTAAAGCATGGTGGTAGTAAAGGTGGATGTTGGTCTGGAAGGTTTTTGCTGGATCTCACAATGCTTCCCAAATTGGCAGAAACATCATTGCTTTAGTTTGTTCCTGTTATGGTGTCTCTGTAAATTTTAACGTAATCGAAAATGTTCTTTTTGTATTACTCGGATGTTGAGTACTCTTTTCCTCCACTTAGGTTTAGGGAGGTTTTTAACGAGGCCCCCATCCGGGTTAGGACCTTAATTTGAATAAAAATAGCTTTGCCGAGCAAAAAAAAAAAGTTTAAATAAGAAGTGGTGTGTATTTTTTTATACAATTTATATATCAAAATATAATTTATTAATAAATATTGCAAATGTAAAATGATTCCCTAAATTACTTTTGCTGAATCACTTTCAATTTTCAAAAGCATATTTTTGTTCCCTAAAAATGTTTGAAAATTAGCTTATGATCATATATATTCTCTACTAGTGTTTCATGTTTTCCTGTAATTTCTATTTTTTATGTTAGTTTAGTTAAATCAATCTTTTTAATTCAAATCTGTCGATTTAGGTTTAAAACCAACCATTTAAATTATTTTTTAATCACCGATATGTAAATCATTGACCGACTAATTCGGATCGGTACTATAGAGACCCATTATGCGGGCGATCATCCCAACCTAATTTATTCTATTCACAACACCAAGATTCAAACTTCTGACCATACTTAAGAGATCTAGTAACCCCTATTGCTTTTTATTACGGTCCGTGTGGGAAACATGACATCGAGAAGGAGGCTGAGAAGTTGGAACCATGTGCATTCGCAGAACAGCAGTAGAGGGTCCCGGTTCCCGAGAGCTGCTGCACGATAATGGAGAAGAAGGTGAAGAATCCAGCCTGCCTTTGCGCTGTTCTGTTTTCTCAAACAACATACATTGCCGGAGTGAGGCCAGAAATTGCAGTGACCATTCCAAAATGCTGCAACATTGCTGATCGCCCCGTCGGTTACAAGTTTGGAGGTACAATTTGGACATTCAGTACTAGGTTTTCTCAATTAAAAAAAAAAACTAGTTTTTGCTTTTAACTTAATAAATCAAAGGCTACTTTTCTTTGAAATTGCAGTGACCATTCCAAAATGCTGCAACATTGCTGATCGCCCCGTCGGTTACAAGTTTGGAGGTACAATTTGGACATTCAGTACTAGGTTTTCTCAATTAAAAAAAAAACTAGTTTTTGCTTTTAACTTAATAAATCAAAGGCTACTTTTCTTTGAAATTCGAGCATAAAAGACAATTCTTAGAACTCGGATATCTGTACCTTACAACATTGGGATGACAATTTTGCATTGTTCCGGACTGAGATGTTAGTAGTACAGCGAGCCTGCTCAAGCAAAGAGAATACTCGTGTTGGAAAAAATGGACTGCAAAACGGCACGTTAGTACTGACTGGAAAATAAAATAAAAACAGAAGTGATCAACGAAACCGTGTTGTTCTCATTTGGATCATCATCTTCCCCCTCCTTTTTCAACTGTAAAATAAAATGTCCAAGAACATCAAAACCATTTCGAATAGATGCGTGTTTAAACCCGACCTGACCCAACAACATTCGAAATCAAGAATCGAAACCATCAAAACAACAATGTTGTTATCATTCATACGAATTCAAGGTCAAAAAGTTCAAAATAAAATAAAATAAACATAACATTTTTTATTAAAAAAATAAAAACAAACAAAATGAAAAGGTTATCAGCCCACAAAGATGGCTGCTAGACTAATTTTTTATAAGCTAAAGTTTGATGGTCAGTATGAAATTCTCCCATTGTTTCCAGCCCTATTCAGTTTCATGAAGTTTTAGAGCAATTGATGACCAATGACTCTTTCTCTAGTTACACGTCCATTGTAATTGCCGGAATACATATTTTATCTATTTGTTTCGGTATAAATAGCTTGAAGCGTCTTCGTTTGAGTTCAAGTTGTTCAGAAGTGTTTTCGTTTGAGTTCAAGCTGTTGATCAACGTATCCCTGCTGAATTGCATTATAGGAATGGAAACCCCTTTGAAGTACATGTTTGTTCTCGCATTTAGCGTGAGCAGAAGCCATTGTTGTGTTTTGATAGTTGCTTTGGAAGGGGAGTTTAAATAATTCTTTTGAGTATTGGAATAAGCTCCAATATCGCCTCCCTCTTGTGTTGTATCTAAACCGAACCAATCGTTACTGTAGCGGCTGACTTTGATCGACACCCGTAGGCTGATATAGCTGCAGCTGCAGACTTTGACCGACACCCGAAAACTGTTGTTGCTGCAACTGCGGCACTTGCTGCTGCTGTGGCATGGGCATATTCAAGGAACCAGCTTCGAACTCTTGATATTGAACAATAGGTGCAATCCCGTTTCCAAGCATTTGGACTTCACCTTGACATACAACTTCACCAATATCACCTCCCTCTTGTGTTGTATCTAAACCGAACCAATCGTTACTAGTATTGACACCGGAAAACTGCTGCGGCGGAGGCATTGATGCCAATGGAGTAGGCATTTGTATAAAATTTCCATTATTAGAAACAGCTTCTTGGGGATCAAAACTTGCAGGGTTTTGTCCCACCATGGAACCAAAAGCTTCTTGCGGCATGAGTGTATTCAATCCATCAGGTGAAATCCCATGTCCCAGCACTTGGGCTTCAGACTCAGTATGAACTACAAATTTATCAGCTGTGGTTTCTTCAATTGGGGTTCCAGGTTTTGTCCTTTGTTTCTTCCTCTTGTACACTCTACACAACACCCAGTCGTCAAGCTGAAAAAACAAAAGTCGGAAATGAGTATCAGATACGAATGGTCTGTTGTAAATCTTCCTTTTTCAAGTAGTAATCAACGAGCTCTTCATCTTTTGGTTTGAACCGATAGCCAGCAGGCAGAGAAGTAAAGAAACCCCCTTCCATGTCGATAGTAGCACTGAGAGAAAACAGAAGTGAGAAAAATAAGAAACTTTTTTGTTGCTCGGCGGAAATAGGAAACTTTTGTTGTTATAATATTCCTAATTTATATATATCTTATTTAGGGTTTAAATGATTTTTTAAAAATAAAATAAAATGAATTAAATAAAAGAGTTATCTGCAGTGGGAATCGGTTTTAAGAATTCTTGTTGAATTCAGCTTGTTAGAAAAATATTATTTTTTCATATTTTATTTGAAATATATATTATTTTAATTTATTTAATTTTTAATATAATATTTACAACGGAACCCAACAAATGTCCTGTAGAAAAGTGGATGATGTTCGATCCTAGGATATATGGGTTCAAATCGCTTTTATCTTTGCATATATTTCATGTATTAAATTTATGCAAATATTCAGGATCATATTTAGGGGTTGCAAGTCATTCTTAAGGCTATCGAGTAAGTTTTTATTGTTCAACTCCTACATGATGGCGTATGAACTAAGCACGATAGTTGCATTTTTGTTAGATGCCATTATATTGATGGCATGACCTGCTATATTTGGTTAGGGCTTGCTATAAATGTGTATGCATTTACATTTGATGATTTAGATCCTTAATGGCAAGCTTGGGATTAAAATCATGAAATAGATTGTAATAATAAAAAAGAACATATGAGACAAGTGTTAATCTTGGTTTATGATTAAGGTATATGGTAAGTATGAATATTTAGAATGATAATACGAGCCTTAATTATAGTTAAAATGAAGGAAGTTGCTTAATTAGTCTTTGGTTGGTAAATCCTTATGACATAATTGAAAAGCTAAAATTTGAGCAATGTTCATGTGGTTGCCTTTTTTTTATCGGCAAAATATGATTTTATTGCATACTAGCCTTATTTGGTTGAGAGTCTCGTTGAAAACCTCTCTAAGCCTATTTAGAGGAAAAAAACATTCAACAACGAGAGAATACAGAGTCGAATTCACCTTCCACAAAAACCAAAAAACACCTACTGCAACCTTACAAACATGAAATGAGTCGCAACAACTATATTGTATTTGCCCAATACACCACAGTAAAAAAAGGTAAACTATATAAATGACCATACTATTGGAAAAGTCGCGATTTGATCACCTTACTTTTTTTCTAAGCAATAAAATCACCATACTATTAAATTGGATGCAATTTGACAACCAGTCGTTAGAGGTTAACGGCAGGGTGACATGGCAGTTAAAAAAATAGGGATATAATTACACATTTGGTCCTCATTACATATACACTCTATCAATTTGGTCCTGATTTTAATTTAATAAAATAAATTAATTATTTAATTAAGTGGTGACACAACCGTATTGGAGGAATTTAATTATTTATATTTGATTTAATAATTTAATTTTTCTCCTACAATCATCTGGTGACACATGTCACTAGATTGGAGGAAGAAAATAAAAGGAAGGAGCATCTTGCTCCGAGTGGGATTTAAACTAGGATTGCCTTGGATGGAAACATACGCGCTTACCACTAGGCCAAGTGGATCTTTATGATGTATGGTACAAAACCTAATATATATTTCTTAGTTTGTTGCTCATGTCAGAAAAAAGAAATAAATATGAATTAAGGAGACTCTAACATGAAACTTTTGAGATGCATAAAAACATCTGAACCGATGAAATAAATCTAATAATTAAATTATTAATAATTTTAACTTTAATTAAATAATTATATTAAAAATTAAAAATTTTAAAATTTTATTAAAATTTTATTTCACGAATCTAAACTCACGAACATAATTTAAATGAATCGATATAACTTTATGATTATATTAAAATTTTAAAATTTATTTAACGAATCTAAACTCATGAACATAATTTAAATGAATTGATATTAAAAATTTATTTGAAAATAATATTCAAATTTTATTTAACGAATCTAAACTCACGGATATAATTTAAATTAGATTTATTTCAGTGGTTCAGATGTTTTTATGCATCTCAAAAGTGTCGTGTTCGAATCCTATTAATCCACATTTATTCCAGTAGTGGATCGTATTGAAACGGGCTCTTCGCGTTTCGATACAGGTTCAAGTGTTGTTCCGAAACAGGGTCTCTCTTTAATTAAAACCCTTGTATAAACTCATCAGATCCCTTGATTTTTTCACATCAAAACCTAAATTTTTTTAGGGTTTTCAATCTTCACATCAATGCTAGAGCTTTGCAAGCAATTTGGTGCATTAATCATCCCTCATTCATCCATTATCCTACATCAAGGTAAAAACCCTATTTTCTTTTCTTTTTAATTTTCGTTTAATTTTATTGGTTGTTTTTAATTACTTTTTGTATAAAACATATACATATAGTATGTGTTTTCAAGTTTTTGCAAAAAAATCTTCAAAATCTAATTTTTTTATTCCAATATAAAATTATACCGTATATTCTTAATCTGTTTTTTCGAATTTTTCCCCCAATTTTTTTATACTTAAATATGTTTTAAAACTATATTGTATAGTTTTTATCAACACCTTGGTTATCGGATTGTATATTGGATTGAATTTGGTTGATTTACTCATACATATGTTTTTGTGTCTTGATTTTCTTCTAGATTTCGAATATGGGCTCTAGGAAGAGAGTACGAACAAATGAGGCTGGTGGAAGCTCCAACATCGATGACGATTCGACTCGTCCCAACCTCACTTTACTCTACCAAAAGTATCTTCGAAACAAAGATGCCTATACCAATTTCAAGCAATTTCAAGATCATGCTATTCGTCGTGAGCGTATCGTTTCTATACCCTTTTTCGATTTAGAACGATTTCAATTCCACTATCTTGATTTATTGAGGCATTGTAATTTCATGTCTCTTTTGGGCTTACCCGGTACTTTGTACCGTAACATGGTTCTTCTCTTCTACGCCAATGCTCGTTGCATCTCCATTGTCGTTCAAGGGGTTGCCATTGAGTCCTATCTAACGGGGAAGAAGTTTAAGGTTGATCTAGAAACTTTGGTCAATGTTTTCGGGTTTGAAGATGAGGGAATTTCATATGAGAACTCATTGGGACATACCCTTGGTGGCTCTGTCACGGTCCTTAATGCTCATGATTGCATCCTTCATCTCATGGTCTCGTGATGATTTCGCCCTTCCGGAGGAAAATTCTCCCACATTAGGCAAGTGGACGATTTTTGGATTTGATGCTTTCGTGAGGGACATCGACCAAATCTTTGTCAAATCATGTTTGCCGAGATGATGTACCTTGTCCAAAATCGCAACTCGGATCTTGTCATTTCATTCACGTATGGCACCGCCTTGAGCTACTTATTCTCAAAGTTGGGGATCGATTGCTCTCTTGACTATCTAGAACCTCTCAAAGATCGCATCGATGACCGCACACTTCTATAGAGCAAATTTCATTTCATTAATGGAGAGTGGACTCATGTCGAGAATCCTCCTCAAGTTGCAGCCCCCGAAACTCAACCTCAAGTTGCTGCACCAAACAACGAAGCCCTCGTGGCTTTTCTTACCGAGCAATTTAATGGCTTGCACACCCACATGGACTCCAGTTTCACCACTCTTGACACTCGTCTCACTTCCATGGAGGGATGTATCCAAAGTGTTGAGAATCGCCTCACCTCGGTTGAAACTCAACAAACCTCTATGGACATGTCATTTACCAGTTTCTATGGCGAATGGAGACAATTCCGAAGGAGCAACGTCAATGATGAAGATGAAGATGATGACGAGACTTAGATCCTTGCGTTCCATTGCATATCATCTAGTTTAAGATTTCCCTATTTTTATGCACCTATTTATGATTTTGCTTTAAGACCTATGCTTTGATTTATGTTTGGATATTATGTTTTAATTATTAAGGTCTGGATATTATGTTTGGAGTTTATGTACTTATTTTGTTTTGGTTTCTAATGCTTAATGAAATTATGTTGCTTTAATTTTGCTTTGCCTTGTGCTATATCGTTTTATCTTTGCCTTCATTGATATTGATCTAACAAAAAGGGGAGAAGAGTTAAGCTAAATTTTTCAAAATCTTTTTCAAAACCTAGCTTAAATTTAGGGGGAGTTTACTTAAAAATTTACTTTGGTTTTGTTATATCAAAAAGGGGAGATTGTAAAACCAATATTTGATTTTGATATAACAAATAATCTAAGGACTAAATTGAAAAGTAAATAAATTTTTACGTAATTAAAATACTTGATTTTGACAAGTAAAATTTATACTTAAAATGTTTTGAAGTCAAAACTTAAACCCATAAATTTTTCTAAGTGTTTGAATGCCAAAATATACAAAATTGCACAGGCGTTTCAAAACACCCTCAAAGTGTTTCGATACGTGTTGCCACTGGAAACGTTTGTTTCAAAACGGCTCATACCAGTTTCGATACAACCTTCATCTGGGCTTCTGATTTTTAAGTGTTGTTTCGAAACGACTTATACATGTTTCGATACAAGGGTTAAGTAATATTAAAATTGGGTATTAAATGAACTACCTGTTATTTGTCAGAAACTTTTTTGAAGATTTGGTCAAGTGTTTCGATACACCCCTAGGTTGTTTCAAAACACCCATTTACAGATTCAAAACGTTTCGATACAACCCTTTTCTGTTTCGATACGACCCTCGTTTTACATTTTTACAGTTTCAAACTGTTTCGATACGACCTATAGTCGTTTCGAAACGAGCCCTTTTTACACACAACGACTCTTTCTTTTTTTGGTGTTCGTTTCGATACAGGGGTCTCATGTTCTGATACGGGTAGTTGCAGAACAACATTTATGGAGGGAAGAGAGAGCCCCAACGGCTCAATGGATGATCTCAACCACCCAAACGGCTAGAAATCAATGAGAATATATAAAAACAAGTCTCAAAAGCTATAACAACAACTATTGAACCTTCAAGCAACATCAAAGCATTTAATCCAAACCCCCGTGCCTTTAGTGACAAATTCTTGTACCCAACTCATTTGAACTTTTTCATTGTAAATCTTTTTAAAGTTTAGGGAGTGTTTATGTGTAATTGGGTAAACAATTAGCCTTTGAGAGGTACAATCAAAGTTTGCCTATCTTCCTTTGTAAAACAGTGATATTGGGCCAATCTTTGGATAGAGAGATTGATCGATTGTTCGATTTCCTCCTAAGTCGAGAAAAGGGGACGAATTCAAGTTAGTGAATTGTTGAAATTCTCAGTAGGGTGCTGAGGTAGTGGATGTAGAGCTTGTTCGAAGCTTGACCCAACATATTGTTAAAATTATAGCTTCATATTTTCCTTTGTTTTGACATTGATTATTATATTGTTTTTGAGTTTATGGTTTACAATTTAATATTTAGGTTTTAGGGTTTGGGGTTTATGTTTTAGGTTTAGGGCCTAGGGTTTAAGGTTTAAGGTTCACAACATATGGTTTAAAGTTTAGGGTTTATGTTTAGTATATTTACATTGATGTAAATACGTGAAAAGTAGTATGAAGGTTTAGAGTTTAGGGGTTTGGGTTTATAGTTTATGATTTAGGGTTAGCATATTTACATTGTTATAAATACGTGAAAAATAGTATAAGGGTATAACTGACTAGATTTGCATTAAATCAACGTGACCCAAGGATGAAACTATTAAACTTCCATCTTTGGGGGAAGAAGATAAAATTAAAGAAAAGAAAAAGAAAAAAAAAAGAGAGAGAAATGACGTGGATGATATGCGGATGCCATGTCAACTCATGTGAATGCCATGTCACCCTTCCATTTATGATTTAATACCCGAGTGACCAAAATAAGAGCAAATAAAAAGTTTAGTGGTTAAATTATTTTTTTAATTTTAGTGACAAAAAATATGAGCTTTTTACCCTAACCAACCGTTAAAATCTAAAGGATGAGGTGACATTTAACGAAAATTTGTGAAAGGAATGTGGCCTTGGTGGGATTTAAACCTAAGACCTCAAAGGGAAAAACAAAAGTTTTTACCACCACACCAACTACCCATCAATTATATGAATTGCACCATTATGTATATGATATAATGAAGTAAATGATAGGGCAACAAGAAGTAAAAATATTTGAGAGGGGACTTAAACATGGGTCACATAAGATATGTAAAAACACACAAACTAGTGAATCAATTAAAATAATTAAATTAAAAATAAAATCATTTTAATTATATTTAAAGTATAGTTAAAGAAAGATTTAAAATGAAAATAGATTTATAATTATTTAAATTAAATTGAATATTTTTTCACATTTATTTTATAACTTCATATATATATATAATATTGAATCGAGTTCTTTAATTTAATTAATAATTTTTATTTTTTATTAAATATCTTAATTCAATGATTATATATGTTATATTAAAACATATAATTTTGATAATTAATACATTCAATTCATTTGTTTGATCTGATATGTGTTGATAATTTTCTTAAAAAACATTTTATAAACTATATGTTTCTTTAAAGAAATAGATCATTGTGGACAAAGTTGTCCGAATAATATATATATATATATATATATATATTCATTTTAAATCTTTCTTTAATTATACTTTAAATGTAATTAAAGTGTTTTCATTTTTAATTTAATTATTTGAATTTATTTAGTGGTATGTGTGTTTTTACACATCTCATGTGACCCATGCTCGAGTCCCCTTTCAAACATTTTTTACTTTTTTCCCCTAGCATTAGTTCATTAACTGATATATATATAGAATGGTGCAATTCATATTGTTCAGGAGTAGTTGTTGTAGTTGTAAAGGATTGCCTTTCCCCTTGGAGTTCTTAGGTTCAAATCCCACCAAGATCATATTTTTTCTCTTTAATTTTCCTTTAAACCAGGTCATGAGATTGGAGAAAAATAAATATTATATAAAATAAATTGAAAATTACAGTAAACTCATCTAATCGGGTGATGACTACCAGATTGGCTGATTAATTTTATTTAATTAAATAAAAAATAGGACCAAATTGATATAATAGGTAACTAACAACGATCAAATGTGTAATTGTACAAATTTCCGTTAACTTTCACGTCACCTATTTCGTTAGATTTTAACGGCCGGTGGTCAAAATATAAGCATTTTAAAAGTTTGTTGGTCTGATTGACGAGTTGCTTAGTTGGATAGTAAAAATAGGACCGCTCTCAAAGTTTGGTGGTCACCTTAGTAGTTTACCCTTATTTTTATGCATATTCTTAATCATGTGTATAGATATTTATCTGAATCAAATCTGATCCAATCCCACCTAAAAATAAGTCTAACTTAAAACCATGAACATTAACCATTTGTATCATTTAGCATTGAGCCGCCTTATTTTGTAATCTCGTTTTGAGATTGGAATTTTAATAATAAAATTTTAGAAAAGGACATAATGGCGGTCACTTTGTTCATCGAAAACTTACCGAGACAATGCACTTGAAAGGGCTATGGTTTGCCTTTGGAAGACATGGAGACGTGGTGGATGCCTACATAGCAAGAAAACTCAGTAGAGAGGGAAGACAATTTGGATTGGTTAGATACAAGATGATGGAAGATGCAAAAATGTCGATGGAGAGGCTAAATGGATTCATATTATATGGGAAGAAGATATATGTAGAACTGGCAAGATTCAACGAAAGATCAAGTACAAGGAAGAACAGGAGGGAAGAGAATGGCAGGCCAGTCAAAACGAACACTAATACGAAAGCAAAATTGGATAAAGAAGAACGAAGACCAGAAAACATTACAACAAAGTTCAATCAAAGGAAAATAGAGAGTGAAGAAGGAAGGAAAAGCAAGCTCAGAAAGTGCATGGGCCATGTTGAAAAGGAGACATTATGCAAGTTCAAGAAATGTCTGGTAAGAAGGATGGCTTCAGCCTGTAGTGTGAGGAACATCATACTGCGCTTAGACAGTTGGGGTTTCGGCGAGATTAGTGTGAAAACGATGGGCAGGAATTTTTTTCTCCTCTCGATTGATGATGAAGAACTTTTCATCATGCTGGAGGACGTGAATTGGTCTTATCTGAGGGAAATTTTTGAAGAAATTATGCCTTGGTCAAAATCCATTAAACAAAATGAAAGATTAACTTGGCTTGAAGTGTTTGGTCTTCCTCCGCACTTCTGGAACCATGAAACTCTAGAAAGGTTAGCATCTCTTTGGGGTAAATTTGAAGTTGTTGGTGAGAATTTCAACCAGGTCTATGACTGCGAGAAAGTAACCATTCATATTGGGGTAAATTTAGCATTATCCGACCTCCAGAGAAAGAAGAAAGAACGAGCAAGCGGAAGAGGAAAAAAAAGATCGAAGGGGATTGCGTCTTTGGAGCTATCAGGACGATCGCTCTCTGACTCTGATCTTGTGACTAGGTGGGATTATCTAACTAGGGAGGCTAGGAAGGCGTTAAAAATGGGCAAGAAATATGGGATTCAAATTGAAGGTAATGAAGACCACGCTATAAGAGACATTGCCCTGCTGATACAAAAAGAGAAAAGAACGATAGAAGAATGGGGAGGCAAAAATGTGAACTCTCACTAGGATTGAAAGAGGTTAGGGTCTGAGGAAAAATCTAGGTGGCTAGATTGATAGTTGTACCCAGAAAGTCGAAATGAGTCTGCTACAAGAACACAAATACAACAGTTGGTGAAGTTTGAGGTTAGTTAGATGTTGTCTGTTGCTAGTATTGACTTTGTTAGGTGTGCAATCATTTATTGTTTGTTGTCAAAGTGTTTTAAGTACGATAGAAAAATTAAATATTTAGTTGTGGTATGTCGTATTGTCATATGTATGAAATATTATTGGTTGTCAATTTCATGCACGAGGGTAACCGAATGGAGCTTCGAGGGTTGGCCGGTTTAACTCGGAGTCGAGGTAATACCCACCACTTCTTTTGTACTATAATGAACATGTTAATTGATAGTTAATGCATAAGAGATCAAATGAAGTAGAATATACTATAAGAATACAGATAAGGACCTTTGTGACAAAATTAAGAATTATATGACAAGTATAAATTTTATGAGATCTGTAAATTAAATGATAAGTCGTTTATCTCTAAATATCTGTAAAAACTCAGTTAATGAAATTATATATATGAGATTCAATTTCAAAGTGAATTTGATGGCTGACAAAATTAAGAATTATATGACAAGTATAAATTTTATGAGATCTGTAAATTAAATGATAAGTCGTTTATCTCTAAATATCTGTAAAACCTCAGTTAATGAAATTATATATATGAGATTCAAATTCAAAGTGAATTTGATGGCTGACAAATTGTATGGTGTTATTTAGGATGTGGTAAAGAATTAAAGCATGATGAACTACCTCTATTCGATTGGTGCTTACATTCATGGTTATGGACATGACTCAAATGGGATGAGTAGAAAATATGTAC
This sequence comes from Hibiscus trionum, assembly GCA_030270665.1. Classification (NCBI taxonomy): domain Eukaryota; kingdom Viridiplantae; phylum Streptophyta; class Magnoliopsida; order Malvales; family Malvaceae; genus Hibiscus; species Hibiscus trionum. The sequence goes on along the minus strand of BSYR01000026.1, from coordinate 71,050,304 downwards.
ATAAGCTGATTCCTACTTTATAGATTTAAAACTGAATTACATCCTAAACATTATTAAAGGTCTCTTCAAGTTTAGTCTAGTTAGGTTGGTAATTCCGCTCGTATTCGGTTCCTCTACTTCGGTGAGGGTAATTCCGCCCGTATTCAGTTCCTCTACTTCGGTGAGGGTAATCTCGCCCGTATTCGGTTCCTCTACTTCGGTTAGGGTAATTCTGCCCGTATTCGGTTCCTCTACTTCGGTGAGGGTAATTCCACCCGTATTCGGTTCCTCTACTTCGGAGAGGGTAATCTCGCCCGCACACAGGTTCCTATGCTTCGGCTAGGGTAATTCCTTACCGTTACAGTTACAGGTTCCTATGCTTCGGCTAGGGTAATTCCTTACCGTTACAGTTATAGGTTCCTATGCTTCGGCTTGGGCAATTCCTTAGCATTACAGTTATAGGTTCCTATGCTTCGGCTAGGTTAATTCCTTACCGTTACAGTTACAGAATCCTATGCTTCGGCTAGGGTAATTCCTTATCATTACAATTACAAGTTCGTATGCTTCGGCTAGGGTAATTCCTTATCGTTACAGTTATAGGTTCCTATGCTGCAGCTAAGGTAATTTCGCCGGATTTAAGGTATTCCCTTGGAATGATACCCATGCCCCTTTAATGCCCTTATAGACGCATCTTAGAATTGTATATTGAGTATATTTGGAGGATAGATAAGAATAAAAAATGACCATTATTGCTGCTTGAATTATGTGCGCGTGAAATAAAATGTTTACCACATTGATACAGTTTAGCACTATTGGGACACACTAAACTCCCTAGTTTAATTTAATTATCCATTATTCTAATTCTATGGACTATAGGCTTTACACCGGATACACAACGATTGAATAAAGAACAATTTTTTTATCTTCAAATATAACGTTACACTGAAATAATAAATCGTAAATAAAGTTCGTTGTTGCCAGAAATGTCATGTTAATGTAATGTCTGCCATGTACTTACATGTGCTTACCGTATCATTTGGTAGTCATGTACTATTGAGCTTTCCCAAGCTCATGTTGTTTTTACCATCGCAGGTTAGATGATATTCGTCATTGTAAAGTTACTAACATCATTTTTTTGGGATTCTCTCGATGTTGCTTTTGGAGTACAGTATCGACATAGTTAGTGGGCAATGCATGTATGAAGTGAATTGTTTTATGTCAGAGTATGTTTTTTTTTTTGCTCGGCAAAATTTTTTTTATTAATAACAAAAGATCTCATCCCGGTTGCGTGCCTCGTTAAAAACCTCCCTAAGCCTAAGTGGAGGAAAAGAGTACAACACAACCGAGGTTACAAGAATCGAACCCAAAAAAAACAAAAGATCTCGAACATTAAGTCCAAAACCGTACAAGTTCCATGCTACCCAATATAATGAGATTACCCAATCACAACTACTCTACCACACAACGCCAAACACTGCTCAAATCATTACAATAAAATTTGTTTATGAGTTCCCGCTATGCGTTTACGTGACTTTCATAGGTGATAGTTTAAACTAAAATTTGTTTTACAGCTTTAAAGTATTTAAAGAAAAGGATTTTATATGAGTTATTGTGTGTCACCCTTGTGACCCTAATGTGGCCTCCTTGGATCCGTGGGAACGCGTAGGCGGGTCTAGGGGGTTACAGATTACTTAAGGTGAATATGCAAGTGCATTCATTTCTTGAAAATCAACTTCACGAATGCATTTTTTTATAAAAAAGTAGGCATAAGCTGATGGATCGGATACAAGATGATTATATTAAAAAGAGAAAATTTTGGATATACAAATCGTGTCAACTTTAACAATTTTGTTAAATTCAGGGTTTAAAGTTAGTTTAGGGTTTAATGTTGAAGGGTTTAAGTGGTAGGGTTTATAATTTAGGATTTAATGATAGAGATTAAGATTTAGAGTTTAGGGATTAATTAGGGTTAGAGATTTAGTTTTTAAAGTAGAACCGTGTATTTTTTACACATATTGTGTATCAAAATATATAATTAATAATGAAAAATACTTTGATACACAAACTTGTTATTTTTAGTTTAGTAAAAAAGAACTTGTTAGTTTTAGGGTTCATGAGTCTAGTTTAGGTTTTAAAGTTTAGGGGGTTAGATTGTAGCATTTAGGATATAGGTTTTAGGGTTATGATTTAGGGTTTAGATGTTAGGTTTTAAGGATTTTAGGTTATAAATTTATGTTTTAGATTTTATAGTTTAAATAAGAAGTGTTGTGTATTTTTTAATACAATTTGTATATCAAAATATAATTCATTAATAAATATTGCAAATGTAAAACGATTCCCTAAATTACTTTTGCTAAATCACTTTCAATTTTCAAAAGCATATTTTTGTTCCCTAAAAATGTTTGAAAATTAGCTTATGATCATATATATTCTCTACTAGTGTTTCATGTTTTCCTGTAATTTCTATTTTTATGTTAGTTTAGTTAAATCAATCTTTTTAATTCAAATCTGTCGATTTAGGTTTAAAACTGACCATTCAAATTGGTTTTTAATCACTGATATCTAAACCATTGACCGACTAATTCAGATCGGTACTATAGAGACCCGTTATGCGGGTGATCATCCCAACCTAATTTATTCTATTCACAACACCAAGATTCAAACTTCTAACCTTAAGTGATCTAGTGACCCCTATTGCTTATTATTACGGCCCGTGTGAGAAACATAGCATGGAGAAGAAGGCTGAGAAGTTGGAACCATGTGCATAAACAGCACAGCTTCGGAGAGTTCCGGTCTCCTAATGTTGCTGCACCGTGATGGAGAAAAAGGTGAAGAATCCAACCTGCTTTTGTGCAGTTCTATTATCTCAAACAACATACAACGCCGGAGTGAGGCCAGAAATCGCAGTGACCATTCCAAAACACTGCAACATTGTTGATCGTCTTGTTGATTACCAGTGTGGAGGTACAACCATTCATTTAAGTAGATAATTAATGCTTTAATGGTGTCTGTTTCGATATTCTGATGAAGCAATTGTTTGTTTCTTGCAGCTTTCACTCTAGTTTAAATGACCACCATACTATTGGAAAAGTCGCGATTTGATCACCTTACTTTTTTTCTAAGCAATAAAATCACCATACTATTAAATTGGATGCAATTTGACCACCAGCCGTTAGAGGTTAACGGCATGGTGACATGACAGTTAAAAAATAGGGATATAATTACACATTTGGTCCTCATTACATATACACTCTATCAATTTGGTCCTAATTTTAATTAAATTAAATAAATTAATTATTTAATTAAGTGGTGACACAACCTTATTGGAGGAATTTAATTATTTATATTTGATTTAATAATTTAATTTTTCTCCTACAATCTTCTGGTGACACATGTCACTAGATTGGAGGAAGAAAATAAAAGAAAGGAGCATCCTGCTCCTAGTGGGATTTAAACTAGGATTGCCTTGGATGGAGACATACGCGCTTACCACTAGGCCAAGTGGATCTTTATGATGTATGGTACAAAACCTAATATATATATATATCTTCGTTTGTCGCTCATGCCAGAAAAAAGAAATAAATATGAATTAAGGAGACTCAAACATGACACTTTTGAGATGCATAAAAACATCTGAACCGCTGAAATAAATCTAATAATTAAATTATTAATAATTTTAACTTTAATTAAATAGTTGTATTAAAAATTAAAAATTTTACATTAACCATTTGTATCATATAGCATTGAGCCGCCTTATTTTGTAATCTCGTTTTGAGATTGCAATTTTAATAATAAAATTTTGGAAAAGGACATAATGGTGGTCACTTTGTTCATTGAAAACTTACCGGGACAATGCACTTGAAAGGGCTATAGTTTGCCTTTGGAAGACATGGAGACGTGGTGGATGCCTACATGGCAAGAAAACTCAGTAGTGGGGGAAGACGATTTGGATTCGTTAGATACAAGACGATGGAAGACGCAGAAATGTCGATAGAGAGGCTAAATGGATTCTTATTACATGGGAAGAAGATATATGTAGCACTGGCAAGATTCAACGAAAGATCAACTACAAGGAAGAATATGAGGGAAGAGAATAGTAGGCCAGTCAAAACGAACACTAATACGAAAGCAAAACTAGATAAAGAAGAACGAAGACCAGAAAACATTACAACAAGGTTCAATCAAAGGAAAATGGAGAGTGGAGAAGGAAGCAAAAGCAAGCTCAGAAAGTGCACGAGCCATGTTGAAAAGAAGACACTATGCAAGTTCAAGAAATGTCTGGTCAGAAGGATGGATTCTTCCTGTAGTGTGAGGAGCATCATGCCGCCCTTAAGCAGATGGGGTTTCAGCGAGATTAGTGTGAAAAGGATGGGCGGAAATTTGTTTCTCCTCTCGATTAATGATGAAGACCTTTTTATCATGTAGTGTGAGGAGCATCATGCCGCCCTTAAGCAGATGGCTTGAAGTGTTTGGTCTTCCTCCGCACTTCTGGAACCATAAAACTCTAGAAAGGTTAGCATCTCTTTGGGGTAAATTTGAAGTTGTTGGTGAGAATTTCAATCGGGTCTATGACTGCGAGAAAGTAACCATTCATATTGGGGTAAATTTAGCATTATTCAACCTCTAGAGAAAGAATAAAGAACGAGCAAGCGGAAGAGGAAAAAAGAGATCGAAGGGGATTGCGTCTTTGGAGCTATCAGGACGATCGCTCTCTGACTCTGATCTTGTGACTAGGTGGGATTATCTAACTAGGGAGGCTAGGAAGGCGTTAAAAATGGGCATGAAATTGGGGATTCATATTGAACGTAATGAAGACCACACTATAAGAGACATTGCGAAAGAAGAAGGGGAGGCAATATTGTGAACTCTCACTAGAATTGAAAGAGGTTAGGGTCTGAGGAAAAATCTAGGTGGCTAGATTGATATTTGTACCCAGAAAGCCGAAATGAGTCTGCTACAAGAATAGAAATACAACGGCTGGTGGAGTTTGAGGTTAGTTAGATGTGGTATGTCGCTAATATTGACTTTGTTAGGTGTGCAATCCTTTATTGCTGGTTGTCAAAGTGTTTTAAGTACGATAGAAAAATTAAATAATTAGATGTGGTATGTTGTATTGCCATATGTATGAAATATTATTGGTGGTCAATTTCATGCACGAGGGTAATCGAATGGAGCTTCGAGGGTCGACCAGTTTAACTCGGAGTCGAGGTAATACCCACCACTTCTTGTGTACTATAATGAACATGGTAATTGATAGTTAATGCATGAGAGATCAAATGAAGTAGAATATACTATAAGAATATTGATAAGGACCTTTGTGAAAAAAATAAGAATTATATGACACGTATAAATTTTTTGAGATCTGTAAATTAAATGATAAGTCGTTTATCTCTAAATATCTGTTAAAACTCAATTAATGAAATTATATATATGAGATTCAATTTCAAAGTGAATTTGATGGCAGACAAATTGTTTGGTGTTAGTGAGGATGTGGTAAAGAATTAAAGAATGATGAACTACCTCTATTTGATTGGTGCTTACATTCATGGTTATGAACATGATTCAAATGGGATGAGTAGAAAATATGTACATAAGTTGATTCCTACTTTATAGATTTAAAACTGAATTACATCCTGGACATTATTAAAGGTCTCTTCAAGTTCAGTCTAGTCAAGTTGGTAATTCCGCCCGTATTCGGTTCCTCTACTTCGGTGAGGGTAATTCCGCCCGTATTCGGTTCCTCTACTTCGGTGAGGGTAATCCTGCCCGTATTCGGTTCCTCTACTCCGGTGAGGGTAATTCCACCCATATTCGGTTCGTCTACTTTGGTGAGTGTAATCTCGCCCGCACACAGGTTCCTATGCTTCGGCTTGGGTAATTCCTTACCGTTACAGTTACAGGTTCCTATGCTTCGGCTAGGGTAATTCCTTATCATTACAATTAAAGGTTCCTATGCTTCGGCTAGGGTAATTCCTTACCGTTACAGTTACAGGTTCCTATGCTTCGGCTAGGGTAATTCCTTATCATTACAGTTACAGATTCCTATGCTTCGGCTAGGGTAATTCCTTACCGTTACAGTTACAGGTTCCTATGCTGCAGCTAAGGTAATTTTGCCAGATTTAAGGTATTCCGTTGGGATTAAACCCATGCCCCTTTAATGCCCTTATAGACGCATCTCAGAATTGTATATTGGAGTAGATTTCGAGGATAGATAAGAATTAAAAATGAACATTATTGCTGCTTGAATTATGTGCGCGTGAAATAAAATGTTTACCGTATTGATACATTTTAGCACTGTTGGGACACACTAAACTCCCTAGTTTAATTTGATTATCCACTATTCTAATTTTATGGACTATAGGCTTTACGTCGGATACACAACGATTGAATAAAGAACATTTTTTATCTTCAAATATCACGTTACACTTAAAAAATAAATTGTAAATAAAGTTCGTTGTTGCCTGAAATGTCATGTAATTGTAATGCATGCCATGTACATGCATGTGCTTGCCGTATCATTTGGTAATCCTCTACTACTGAGCTTTCCAAAGCTCATGTTGTTTTTACCATCGTAGGTTAGATGAAATCCGTCATAGTAAAGTTACTAACATCATTTTTTGGGATTCTCTCGATGTTGCTTTTGGAGTACAGTATCGACATAGCTAGTGGGCAATGCATGTATGACATGAATTGTTTTATGTCAGAGTATGTATAATGTTTATGAGTTCCCGTTATGCGTTTACGTGACTTTCATAAAAGATAGTTTAAACTGAAATTTGTTTTACAGCTTTAAAGTATTTAAAGAAATGGATTTTATATGAGTTATTGTGGGTCACCATTGTGACCCTAATGTGGCCTCCTAGGATCCGTGGGAATGCATAGGCGGGTCTAGGGGGTTACAGATTACTTAAGGTGAATATGCAAGTGCATTCATTTCTTGAAAATCAACTTCACGAATGCATTTTTTATATAAAAAAGTAGGCATAGGCCGATGGGTCGGATACATGATGATTATATTAAAAAGAGAAAATTTTGGATATACAAATCGTGTAAACTTTAACAAGTTTGTTAAATTTAGGGTTTAAAGTTAGTTTAGGGTTTAATGTTGAAGGGTTTAAGTGGTAGGGTTTAGAATTTAGGATTTAATGATAGAGTTTAAGATTTAGAGTTTAGAGATTAATTAGGGTTAGAGATTTAGTTTTTAAAGTAGAATCGTGTAATTTTTACACATATTGTGTATCAAAATATATAATTAATAATGAAAAATACTTTGATACACAAACTTGTTAGTTTTAGTTTAGTAAAAAAAGAACTTGTTAGTTTTAGGGTTCACGAATCTAGTTTAGGTTTTAAAGTTTAGGGGTTAGATTGTAGCATTTAGGATATAGGTTTTAGGGTTATGATTTAGGGTTTAGATGTTAGGTTTTAAGGATTTTAGGTTATAAATTTATGTTTTAGATTTTATAGTTTAAATAAGAAGTGCTGTGTATTTTTTATACAGTTTGTATATCAAAATATAATTCATTAATAAATATTACAAATGTAAAATGATTCCCTAAATTACTTTTCCTAAATCACTTTCAATTTTCAAAAGCATATTTTTGTTCCCTAAAAATGTTTGAAAATTAGCTTATGATCATATATATTCTCTACTAGTGTTTCATGTTTTCCTGTAATTTCTATTTTTATGTTAGTTTAGTTAAATCAATCTTTTTAATTCAAATTTTTCAATTTAGGTTTAAAACTGACCATTTAAATTGTTTTTTAATCACCGATATCTAAATCATTGACCGACTAATTCCGATCGGTACTATAGAGACCCGTTATGCGGGCGATCATCCCAATCTAATTTATTCTATTCACAACACCAAGATTCAAACTTCTGACCTTAATTAAGAGATCTAGTGACCCCTATTGCTTATTATTACGGATAGTGTGCGAAACATGACATCGAGAAGGAGGCTGAGAAGTTGGAACCATGTGCATACACAGCACAGCATCGGAGTGTCCCGATCTCCTAACGTTGCTGCACCCTGATGGAGAAAAAGGTGAAGAATCCAGCCTGCCTTTGCGCGGTTCTGTTATCTCAAACAGCATACAACGCCGGAGTGAGGCCAGAAATCGCAGTGACCATTCCAAAACGCTGCAACATTGCCGACATTCGCTGTAACGTCCAGCAGTTTAAGTTAAATAAAATCTGCTGATGTATCTTTCAATAAGAAGTAAAATGTGAAGTTGTATGTTTGAACAATAAGTAAAATGTGTAGCTGTTTCTTTGAGTAATAATATATCAAAGGTTACTTTTCTTTGCAAATCATCTTCTCCTTTTTGTTCAAATAGTAAGTCCCTAGTAGTTTCAAGACTACATAAATTAAGTATTCACCCCATTTTTTCCTTTAAATATGTCCTAGTGCAATAGAAGCTGAATAATATGAAACTAATTAATGCAAGATGATGTGGAGGAATAGTCCATGGATCAGAAAACGCAAAACTTGGGATCATATTTGAAATTATGAACTTTGTTTTCTATTTGGAGACTCAAGTTTGTAGCTGAATGCCCACATAATTTCTATTTGAAATTCTTTTCAATTCAAAAAGAGGGGGTGTGAGCTACAATAGACTCAAGTTAGTCGTCTCTTTTTTATTTCAAATATATAAACACAAATTTGTCCAATCGATGCTATCCATAGGCTCGATAATGCAGAATATCACTTGAAGTTCATGTTTGTCCCCCTCTAATGCTTCATCACGATTCCGTCTTGGATCATTCACACATTCAATTTCCCCCATATTTTCTTTTAGATTTTCTGGAGTTATATCCGATACTCATGTCTTTGTATGCATCTATCATGAGTGTTGGCAAAATTCCCACAGAGCATAATTAAGTACACTTGTACTAGCTATCTACAAGCTTATTTTTCAATAGTAATAAGGTTGATCAGGCTGTAAGGTTCATAAACATGACTGATAAGAGCCAGATTACATGAAAATTCGAGCATAAAAGACAATTCTTAGAACTCGGATATCTGTACCTTACAGCATTGGGAAGACAATTTTGCATTGTTCCGGACTGAGATGTTAGTAGTACAGCGAGCCTGCTCAAGCAAAGAGAATACTCGTGTTGGAAAAAATGGACTACAAAACAGCACGTTAGTACTGACTGGAAAATAAAATAAAAACAGAAGTGATCAACGAAACCGTGTCGTTCTCATTTGGATCATCATCTTCCCCCCTCCTTTTTCAACTGTCAAATAAAATGTCCAAGAACATCAAAACCATTTCTAATAGATGCGTGTTTAAACCACACCTGACCCAACAACATTCGAAATCAAGAATCGAAACCATCAAAATCAACAATGTTGTTATCATTCAAAAGACTTGAATAAAATCTTGAAAGAAAATCTTGAAAGAAAATAAAATCTTTCAAAAGAATCCCACCTGACCGCTGCAAGGCAATTAGATTAAAATCTTGAAAGAAAATAAAATCTTTCAAAAGACTTTTGAATAAAATAATTTGTAAGAAGAGTTAAATTGTTGAATAAAGACGTAATAAGTGATTAGTTTAATTGCGTTGCAACGAATTGAGATGTTTTTTTTGCTAGCAACGCTACCGGCTGCTCTTATCGATTCAACTAAAGTGAAGCTGAAGAGTAGTTATCGATGGCAACCTTTTCAAACATACGTTACCATTTCGAAACAATTCGTGGTCCGAGCTATCGGAATAAGATTTCGAGCATCACTCAACGATTGCAATACAATCATGCAACACTTGTCCTACCGTGTAAATCTCAAATTCCAGTACTTGATCATATTCTGCAGCTATATGTATTGGATTAATCATCTGATCTTTCTTTCAGGGAGAACACGGTGCAACTATATGTATATATTACATGTAAATCTTAAATTTTTGTTCTGTTTTTTTTTTAAAAAGTAAAGGGTTAACTTGATTAAATTTCCCATGTTTAAGGGCCAATTTTATGGAGAATTCAATGGATGACATGACCAAAGTTAACAAGTATTTCATCATTTTTTCTTTATAATACTCCATATAATAGAAAGGATGAAATATGGTGGCGGAGTGCGTGTTTGGTTGCAGAGAAAATGAAAAGAATGATAAGATTTTCGGAAACATTCAATAAATTGAAAATTGGTCCAAAACAAGCAGCAAGGTTTCGTGGTGTAGTTGGTTATCACGTCAGTCTAACACACTGAAGTTCTCCGGTTCGTGTCCGGGCGAAGCCATTGAAAATTTTTATGGCCTTTTTCTTTCCTTCTCCCTTAGGAGGAAAAAGTAAAAAAAATGCCGTTGCCGGGGATCGAACCCGGGTACCCGCGTGACAGGCGGGAATACTCACCACTATACTACAACGATTTAATTGGTGATCATATTACTTGTTTTGTATATAAACATAACTCTTAGTAGGGTACTATAGACATGTTCAGTTATTGGATTTTAAGATGCGATTGAGTGCTGTAATTCAAATCTTTGTGATGTAAAAATTGGTTTTAATTATTCGTTTATTCATGTAATGCTTGTATTTTCTATTTTACAATATTATTATATTTATGATAGATACCATGGTTTCAGTAGGCAAAATATAAAGGTAATGGTATCATTTAATAAACAACCCTTTTTCATAAAACGTCATCCACTTACATTCCTCAGGAAAAGAACCAATGGCAATGGCAGCCAAATTTCACTTCATTTTAATTTCAACCCTCTCAGCTTCTTTTTTAGGTATTCATTCACATTGTTTTCTTCTAAAAACAAATATTAAGAAAAATTGGGCATCAAATAACATGTATTGAAAAAAGAAATTGACTCTTAATAACAAATATTGAAAAAAATGAATTTTAAGAGTAGCCCATAATGATAAAAATATTGGAAAATTGAGCATCTAATAATAAGTATTGAAAAAATTGGACCCCAAATAACAAGCATTGAAAAAAAAAATTAAAGAGTATGTCCCTAATAACAAATATCAAGAAAAATTGGGTCTCAAATAAAAAATGTTGAAAAAAAATCGGACCCCTAATAACCAATATTGAAAAAAAAATAAGAGTAAGCCCATAATAACAAATATTGGAAAAAAGTTTGAGCCTCTAATAACAAGTTTTGAAAAATTTTGGGCCGCAATAACAAGCATTGAAAAAATTGGACCCCTAATAATAACTATTAGAGAAAATTAAACTATAATTATTTAAGTAGCAGAAACTGAAAAAAAAAGATGGGCCTCTATCTAATTTTATAACTAAATTATTATTTCGTTTACTTGTTATTTATGGCCCAAAGTGGAGGCCTCTATCTAATATTATAACTAAATTTTGGGCCTTTTCTATTATAATTATGTAAGTAATAAAAACTAGGAAAAATGGGACCTTAGGCGGTCAACCGATTCGACTTATCTCAAGGCCGACCTTGGTTATTGGGTGTCATGTGGCACCCCTTTATTAAAGATGGCTTTGCCCATCAGGCCATCACCTAAACAGTTGAATAATCATCTCAATTGTAATGCCCTGGTTTAGGGACCGGGAGTTTATCTGTTTTGATCTAGGATTAGTCTGAGTTAAATTTTAGATTTAAAATAATGATTTTATAAAAGTTTCCATTAATTACAAAAATGTCATTAATGAATTTTGGAGTTGGGAATTTGAGTAAAAAGAAAAGTTTGAAAAGAAAGAGAAAAAAAATGTCATCTTCTCCAAAAGAAAATCCCCTTTTTCCACAAAACCTCTCATAAACCCTAAACCACTATTCAATTGCCTCAAATCCCTCGTCCAAGCAAGATTTTTGAAGGTAATCTCTTCCTTGTTTCAGTTTTTACGTATCTAGCTTGTTTTCTTTGAAAACCTACTTTTAAAATCCATTAAAATGCATTTTAATTTGGTATTGGGTTTGAGAAAAAGGGTATTTCTATGGGTTTTTCGTGTGGGTATTTTAACATAATGTTTAAGGGTGTTTTTACTCATGCTTGGGTGTCTTAAAAATGTAAAAATGATGGCTAATAGGGTTCTTTTCCTGAGGACAAATACTATTGAGTTCCCTCCATCAAAAGAGAAACTATTGAGTTCTCCGTCTCCCCGGCAGCATGATTCCGTCTCCCCGGCTGACCAAAGACCTCTTCACCTTCTCCTAGAAGAAGCATAGAATCAAGGTATGTTTAGAGGAATTGGGGGAATTATCCCTGAGAAAACAATATCGCATTTACAATTTGCGGACGACACAATGTTGTTCCTTGAACCAGTACAGGAGTATCTTTTGAATCTGAGAAGAATCTTGAGAAGCTTCGAAGCTTGTTCAGGGCTGAGCATTAACTTCGGAAAGTCTTGCATAGTTGGTATAGGCGTTGAGTCGAATCTAGTTTCCTCTCTAGCAAACGTTGTTGATTGTCAAATTGGAAGTCTGCCTTTATCATATCTGGGTATTCCACTGGGTGCTGACCCGAGAAAAATTGGGAGTTGGGAACCGGTTATAGAGAAATTTCAATCAAAGTTGACAGGTTGGAGAAGCAATTCCTTGTCTTTTGCAGGAAGAATAGTCTTAATCAATTCAATTTTATCAGCATTACCGATCTATTACATGTCCTTGTTTGAAGCCCCCAAGATGGTTATCCAGAAGATAGAAAAAATTAGAAGAAGCTTCCTATGGGGTTCTAAAAATGGGAAGAATAAGATGGCAAGAATTAGCTGGGGAAGAGTGTGTTCACCTAAGAAAATGGGCGGAGCGGGAGTTGTGAATCTCTTAGCAAAAAATAAGGCTCTATTGGCGAAATGGGGGTGGCGCTTCGCTACTGAAAAACAAGCACTTTGGAGAAGGGTTATTAGTTCGAAATACGGCACGCAAAATCGTAGTTGGGCAATGAAACTTGAATGTCCACGAAGAGCGTCAATTGTCTAGAGAGCTATAGTTAACAACCTGAATTCTAAGGATATTTCTAGATGGACGGGAATTGAAGAATTTAGATGGTTAGTAGGAAATGGAAACACAATTTTGTTTTGGGAGGATATATGGTGTGCCGAGAAAGCGTTGAGGGAATTATTCCCCATATTATATAGGGTGTTATCTAGTAAAGGTGAAGTGGATGCAAAGTGGGCTGTGAATGGATCGTTGAAAGAGATCCGTTGGGCAGATTGGTTCTCTCGACCCTTACGTGACCGAGAAGTTACGCAGCTAAAGGAAATTGGGGACATGATTAAAACAGTGAAGCTTTGCCCAGAGCTGGAAGATAGAATTCTTTGGGCTCACGATAGGTCAGGGTTATTTTCAGTGAAGAAACTGTCCGAATTGCTGATCGGTGCAGATACGGTTTGTCCTTCTTTTAACTTTGATAAGCTGTGGAAGTTAAAAGTCCCCCCCCAAGGTGAGAAGCTTGTTGTGGATGGTAAAAATTGACAGAGTCCCTACAAAATTGTTCCTACAAAAGAGAGGAGTTAAATTATCAAACAATAACTATGCGTGTGTGCTGTGTGATATTAAAATTGAAGATACAAATCATCTATTCGTGGCTTGTACTTTCACTGTCAAATTTTGGAAAGAAATCTGCAGGTAGTGGCATATTACTTGGCAAGAACATAAGTCTGTAGATGAATTCTTTGATTGCTGTTTATCGACCGGTTTGCAGGGTAGACAAAAATCAGTTTGAATGGTTGTCTGCGCGGCGGGATTTTGGAGCCTTTGGATAGCTCGAAATGATTCGATTTTTAACAACAAACAACCAGTCCTCCGAGACATCTTATTTCATGCTAATCTTAGAGCATTGATGTGGCTCAAGTCATCGAAAGAAGGCTCCGAGTTTGATCTGAATTGGTGGTGGGACGATCCCTTGAAGTGTTTCTCCCTGTCGACTGTGACGCAAACAAGACAAAATTCCATCGCCTCAGGTAATCTTTTTACCTTTCACGTGTCTGGAATCTGCCGTGATAGAAAATCAGGTTGTGGAGGCATTTTGTGCACGAATTCTGGTATCTTTCGAGCCCTATTCTACGGACCTGTTAAAGGGACGAGTGAGGGCACGACAACAATTGTCGCAGTTAAAACTGCCTTGGAAATGTTCATCGCTGCAGGCTGGAGCAAAAGCGCAACTCTCTTGATCCCTTTACAATCCAAGCTGGTATTAGCCTATATAAACAACCCTTTGCTACAGCCTTGGCATTAGTGGAACGATTTACCACTGATTGACCTACTCGCTAAGAGGATCGAACATGTAATTTTCTCCCAAGATATCCTTACTCAAGACACACTGGTGAATGGTATAGCAACTGAAGGCGCACAGAAGGAAAGTTGGTTTAAAGCATGGTGGTAGTAAAGGTGGATGTTGGTCTGGAAGGTTTTTGCTGGATCTCACAATGCTTCCCAAATTGGCAGAAACATCATTGCTTTAGTTTGTTCCTGTTATGGTGTCTCTGTAAATTTTAACGTAATCGAAAATGTTCTTTTTGTATTACTCGGATGTTGGGTACTCTTTTCCTCCACTTAGGTTTAGGGAGGTTTTTAACGAGGCCCCCATCCGGGTTAGGACCTTAATTTGAATAAAAATAGCTTTGCCGAGCAAAAAAAAAAAGTTTAAATAAGAAGTGGTGTGTATTTTTTTATACAATTTATATATCAAAATATAATTTATTAATAAATATTGCAAATGTAAAATGATTCCCTAAATTACTTTTGCTGAATCACTTTCAATTTTCAAAAGCATATTTTTGTTCCCTAAAAATGTTTGAAAATTAGCTTATGATCATATATATTCTCTACTAGTGTTTCATGTTTTCCTGTAATTTCTATTTTTTATGTTAGTTTAGATAAATCAATCTTTTTAATTCAAATCTGTCGATTTAGGTTTAAAACCAACCATTTAAATTATTTTTTAATCACCGATATGTAAATCATTGACCGACTAATTCGGATCGGTACTATAGAGACCCATTATGCGGGCGATCATCCCAACCTAATTTATTCTATTCACAACACCAAGATTCAAACTTCTGACCATACATAAGAGATCTAGTAACCCCTATTGCTTATTATTACGGTCCGTGTGGGATACATGACATCGAGAAAGAGGCTGAGAAGTTGGAACCATGTGCATTCGCAGAACAACAGTAGAGAGTCCCGGTTCCCGAGAGCTGCTGCACGATAATGGAGAAGAAGGTGAAGAATCCAGCCTGATTACATGAAAATTCGAGCATAAAAGACAATTCTTAGAACTCGGATATCTGTACCTTACAGCATTGGGAAGACAATTTTGCGTTGTTCCGGACTGAGATGTTAGTAGTACAGCGAGCCTGCTCAAGCAAAGAGAATACTCGTGTTGGAAAAAATGGACTGCAAAACAGCACGTTAGTACTGACTGGAAAATAAAATAAAAACAGAAGTGATCAACGAAACCGTGTCGTTCTCATTTGGATCATCATCTTCCCCCTCCTTTTTCAACTGTCAAATAAAATGTCCAAGAACATCAAAACCATTTCGAATAGATGCGTGTTTAAACCCGACCTGACCCAACAACATTCGAAATCAAGAATCGAAACCATCAAAACAACAATGTTGTTATCATTCATACGAATTCAAGGTCAAAAAGTTCAAAATAAAATAAAATAAACATAACATTTTTTATTTAAAAAATAAAAACAAACAAAATGAAAAGGTTATCAGCCCACAAAGATGGCTGCTAGACTAATTTTTTATAAGCTAAAGTTTGATGGTCAGTATGAAATTCTCCCATTGTTTCCAGCCCTATTCAGTTTCATGAAGTTTTAGAGCAATTGATGACCAATGACTCTTTCTCTAGTTACACGTCCATTGTAATTGCCGGAATACATATTTTATCTATTTGTTTCGGTATAAATAGCTTGAAGCGTCTTCGTTTGAGTTCAAGTTGTTCAGAAGTGTTTTCGTTTGAGTTCAAGCTGTTGATCAACGTATCCCTGCTGAATTGCATTATAGGAATGGAAACCCCTTTGAAGTACATGTTTGTTCTCGCATTTAGCGTGAGCAGAAGCCATTGTTGTGTTTTGATAGTTGCTTTGGAAGGGGAGTTTAAATAATTCTTTTGAGTATTGGAATAAGCTCCATAGGAGTTGTTAATATAACAAAAGTGAGAAAAATAAGAAACTTTTTTTGTTGCTCGGCGGAAATAGGAAACTTTTGTTGTTATAATATTCCTAATTTATATATATCTTATTTAGGGTTTAAATGATTTTTTAAAAATAAAATAAAATGAATTAAATAAAAGAGTTATCTGTAGTGGGAATCGGTTTTATTTGAAATATTATTTATTTGAAATATATTTTATTTAGCTTGTTGAATTCAGCTTGTTAGAAAAATATTATTTTTTCATATTTTATTTGAAATATTTATTATTTTAATTTATTTAATTTTTAATTTAATATTTACAACGGAACCCAACAAATGTCCCTGTAGAAAAAATGGATGATGTTCGATCCTAGGATATATGCATGGGTTCAAATCGCTTCTATCTTTGCATATATTTCATGTATTAAATTTATGCAAATGTTCGGGATCGTATTTAGGGGTTGCAAGTCATTCTTAAGGCTATCGAGTAAGTTTTTATTGTTCAACTCCTACATGGTGGCGTATGAACTAAGCACGATAGTTGCATTTTTGTTAGATGCCATTATTTTGATGGCATGATCTGCTATATTTGGTTACGGCTTGCTATAAATGTGTATGCATTTACATTTGATGATTTAGATCCTTAATGGCAAGCTTGTGATTAAAATCATGAAATAGATTGTAATAATAAAAAAGAACATATGAGACAAGTGTTAATCTTGGTTTATGATTTAAGGTATATGGTAAGTATGAATATTTAGAATGATAGTACGAGCCTTAATTATAGTTAAAATGAAGGAAGTTGCTTAATTAGTCTTTGGTTGGTAAATCCTTATGACAGAATTGAAAAGCTAAAATTTGAGCAATGTTCATGTGGTTGCCTTTTTTTATCGGCAAAATATGATTTTATTGCATACTAGCCTTATTTGGTTGAGAGTCTCGTTGAAAACCTCCCTAAGCCTATTTAGAGGAAAAAACATTCAACAACGAGAGAATACAGAGTCGAATTCGCCTTCCACAAAAACCAAAAACACCTACTGCAACCTTACAAACATGAAATGAGTCGCAACAACTATATTGTATTTGCCCAATACACCACAGTAAAAAAAGGTAAACTATATAAATGACCACCATACTATTGGAAATGTCGCGATTTGATCACCTTACTTTTTTTCTAAGCAATAAAATCACCATACTATTAAATTGGATGCAATTTGACAACCAGCCGTTAGAGGTTAACGGCAGGGTGACATGGCAGTTAAAAAAATAGGGATATAATTACACATTTGGTCCTCATTACATATACACTCTATCAATTTGGTCCTGATTTTAATTTAATAAAATAAATTAATTATTTAATTAAGTGGTGACACAACAGTATTGGAGGAATTTAATTATTTATATTTGATTTAATAATTTAATTTTTCTCCTACAATAATCTGGTGACACATGTCACTAGATTGGAGGAAGAAAATAAAAGGAAGGAGCATCTTGCTCCGAGTGGGATTTAAACTAGGATTGCCTTGGATGGAGACATACGCGCTTATCACTAGGCCAAGTGGATCTTTATGATGTATGGTACAAAACCTAATATATATTTCTTAGTTTGTTGCTCATGTCAGAAAAAAGAAATAAATATGAATTAAGGAGACTCTAACATGAAACTTTTGAGATGCATAAAAACATCTGAACCGATGAAATAAATCTAATAATTAAATTATTAATAATTTTAACTTTAATTAAATAATTATATTAAAAATTAAAATTTTATTTCACGAATCTAAACTCACGAACATAATTTAAATGAATTGATATAACTTTATGATTATATTAAAATTTTAAAATTTATTTAACGAATCTAAACTCACGAACATAATTTAAATGAATTGATATTAAAAATTTATTTGAAAATAATATTCAAATTTTATTTAACGAATCTAAACTCACAGGCATAATTTAAATTAGATTTATTTCAGTGGTTCAGATGTTTTTATGCATCTCAAAAGTGTCGTGTTCGAATCCCATTAATCCACATTTATTCCAGTAGTGGATCGTATCGAAACGGGCTCTTCGCGTTTCGATACAGGTTCAAGTGTTGTTCCAGAACAGGGTCTCTCTTTAATTAAAACCCTTGTATAAACTCATCAGATCCCTTGATTTTTTCACATCAAAACCTAAATTTTTTTGAGGATTTTCAATCTTCACATCAATGCTAGAGCTTTGCAAGCAATTTGGTGCATTAATCATCCCTCATTCATCCATTATCCTACATCAAGGTAAAAACCCTATTTTCTTTTCTTTTTAATTTTCATTTAATTTTATTGGTTGTTTTTAATTACTTTTTGTATAAAACATATACATATAGTATGTGTTTTCAAGTTTTTGCAAAAAATCTTCCAAATCTAATTTTTTTATTCGAATATAAAATTATACCGTATATTCTTAATCTGTTTTTTCGAATTTTTTCCCCAATTTTTTATACTTAAATATGTTTTAAAACTATATTGTATAGTTTTTATCAACACCTTGATTATCGGATTGTATATTGGATTGAATTTGGTTGATTTACTCATACATATGTTTTTGTGTCTTGATTTTCTTCTAGATTTCGAATATGGGCTCTAGGAAGAGAGTACGAACAAATGAGGCTGGTGGAAGCTCCAACATCGATGACGATTCGACTCGTCCCAACCTCACTTTACTCTACCAAAAGTATCTTCGAAACAAAGATGCCTATACCAATTTCAAGCAATTTCAAGGTCATGCTATCCGGCGTGAGCGTATCGTTTCTATACCTTTTTTCGATTTAGAACGATTTCAATTCCACTATCTTGATTTATTGAGGCATTGGAATTTCATGTCTCTTTTGGGCTTACCCGGTACTTTGTACCGTAACATGGTTCTTCTCTTCTACGCCAATGCTCGTTGCATCTCCAATGTCGGTCAAGGGGTTGCCATTGAGTCCTATCTAATGGGGAAGAAATTTAGGGTTGATCTAGAAACTTTGGTCAATGTTTTTGGGTTTGAAGATGAGGGAATTTCAGATGAGAACTCATTGGGACATACCCTTGGTGGCTCCGTCACGGTCCTTAATGCTCATGATTGCATCCTTCATCTCATGGTCTCGTGGTGATTTCGCCCTTCCGGAGGAAAATTCTCCCACATTAGGCAAGTGGACGATTTTTGGATTTGATGCTTTCGTGAGGGACATCGACCAAATCTTTGTCAAATCATGTTTGCCGAGATGATGTACCTTGTCCAAAATCGCAACTCGGATCTTGTCATTTCATTCACGTATGGCACCGCCTTGAGCTACTTATTCTCAAAGTTGGGGATCGATTGCTCTCTTGACTATCCGGAACCTCTCAAAGATCGCATCGATGACCGCACACTTCTCCAGAGAAAATTTCATTTCATTAATGGAGAGTGGACTCATGTCGAGAATCCTCCTCAAGTTGCAGCCCCCGAAACTCAACCTCAAGTTGCTGCACCAAACAACGAAGCCCTCATGGCTTTTCTTACCGAGCAATTTAATGGCTTGCACACCCACATGGACTCCAGTTTCACCACTCTTGACACTCGTCTCACTTACGTGGAGGGATGTATCCAAAGTGTTGAGAATCGCCTCACCTCGGTTGAAACTCAACAAACCTCTATGGGCATGTCCTTTACCAGTTTCTATGGCGAACGGAGACAATTCTGAAGGAGAAACGTCAATGATGAAGATGAAGATGATGACGAGCCTTAGATCCTTGCGTTCCATTGCATATCATCTAGTTTAAGATTTCCCTATTTTTATGCACCTATTTATGATTTTGCTTTAAGACCTATGCTTTGATTTATGTTTGGATATTATGTTTTAAGTATTATGGTCTGAATATTATGTTTGGAGTTTATGTACTTATTTTGTTTTGGTTTCTAATGCTTAATGAAATTATGGTACTTTAATTTTGCTTCGCCTTGTGCTATATCATTTTATCTTTGCCTTCATTGATATTGATCTAACAAAAAGGGGAGAAGAGTTAAGCTAAATTTTTCAAAATCTATTTCAAAACCTAGCTTAAATTTAGGGGGAGTTTACTTAAAAATTTACTTTGGTTTTGTTATATCAAAAAGGGGAGATTGTAAAACCAATATTTGATTTTGATATAACAAATAATCTAAGGACTAAATTGAAAAGTAAATAAATTTTTACGTAATTAAAATACTTGATTTTGACAAGTAAAATTTATACTTAAAATGTTTTGAAGTCAAAACTTAAACCCATAAATTTTTCTAAGTGTTTGAATGCCAAAATATACAAAATTGCACAGGCGTTTCGAAACACCCTCAAAGTGTTTCGATACGTGTTGCCACTGGAAACGTTTGTTTTAAAACGGCTCATACCAGTTTCGATACAACCTTCATCTGGGCTTCTGATTTTTAAGTGTTGTTTCGAAACGACTTATACATGTTTCGATACAAGGGTTAAGTAATTTTAAAATTGGGCATTAAATGAACTACCTGTTATTTGTCAGAAACTTTTTTGAAGATTTGGTCAAGTGTTTCAATACACCCCTAGGTTGTTTCAAAACACCCATTTACAGTTTCAAAACGTTTTGATACAACCCTTTTCTGTTTCGATACGACCCTCGTTTTACATTTTTACAGTTTCAAACTGTTTCGATACGACCTATAGTCGTTTCGAAACGAGCCCTTTTTACACACAACGAGTCTTTCTTATTTTGGTGTTCGTTTCGATACATGGGTCTCATGTTCTGATACGGGTAGTTGCAGAACAACATTTATGGAGGGAAGAGAGAGCCCGAACGACTTAATGGATGATCTCAACCACCCAAACGGCTAGAAATCAATGAGAAGATATAAAAACAAGTCTCAAAAGCTATAACAACAACTATTGAACCTTCAAGCAACATCAAAGCATTCAATCCAAACCCTCGTGCCTTTAGTGTCAAATTCTTGTACCCAACTCATTTGAATTTTTTTCATTGTAAATATTTTTAAAGTTTAGGGAGTGTTTATGTGTAATTGGGTAAACAATTAGCCTTTGAGAGGTACAATCAAAGTTTGCCTATCTTCCTTTGTAAAACATTGATATTGGGTCAATCTTTGGGTAGAGAGATTGATCGATTGTACGATTTCCTTCTAAGTCGAGAAAAGGGGACGAATTCAAGTTAGTGAATTGTTGAAATTCTCAGTAGGGTGCTGAGGTAGTGGATGTAGAGCTTGTTCGAAGCTTGACCCAACATATTGTTAAAATTATAGCTTCATATTTTCCTTTGTTTTGACATTGATTATTATATTGTTTTTGAGTTTATGGTTTACAATTTAATATTTAGGTTTTAGGGTTTAGGGTTTATGTTTTAGGTTTAGGGTCTAGGGTTTAAGGTTTAAGGTTCACAACACATGGTTTAAAGTTTAGGGTTTATGTTTAGTATATTTACATTGATGTAAATACGTGAAAAGTAGTATGGAGGTTTAGAGTTTAGGGGTTTGGGTTTATAGTTTATGATTTAGGGTTAGCATATTTACATTGTTATAAATACGTGAAAAATAGTATAAGGGTATAACTGACAAGATTTGCGTTAAATCAACGTGACCCAAGGATGAAACTATTAAACTTCCATCTTTGGGGGAAGAAGATAAAATTAAAGAAAAGAAAAAGAAAAAAAAGAGAGAAATGACGTGGATGATATGCGGATGCCATGTCAACTCACGTGAATGCCATGTCACCCTTCCATTTATGATTTAATACCCGAGTGACCAAAATAAGAGCAAATAAAAAGTTTAGTGGTTAAATTATTTTTTTAATTTTAGTGACAAAAAATATGAGCTTTTTACCCTAACCAACCGTTAAAATCTAAAGGATGAGGTGACAGTTAACGAAAATTTGTGAAAGGAATGTGGCCTTGGTGGGATTTGAACCCAATACCTCAAAGGGAAAAACAAAAGTTTTCACCACCACACCAACTACCCATCAATTATATGAATTGCACCATTATGTATATGATATAATGAAGTAAATGATAGGGCAACAAGAAGTAAAAATATTTGAGAGGGGACTTAAACATGGGTCACATAAGATATGTAAAAACACACAAACCAGTGAATCAATTAAAATAATTAAATTAAAAATAAAAACATTTTAATTATATTTAAAGTATAGTTAAAGAAAGATTTAAAATGAAAATAGATTTATAATTTTTTTAAATTAACTTGAATATTTTTTTCACATTTATTTTAATAACTTCATATATATATATATATATATATATAATATTGAATCGAGTTCTTTAATTTAATTAATATTTTTTTATTTTTTATTAAATATCTTAATTCAATGATTATATATGTTATATTAAAACATATAATTTTGATAATTAATACATTCAATTCATTTGTTTGATCTGATATGTGTTGATGATTTTCTTAAAAAAACATTTTATAAACTATATGTTTCTTTAAAGAAATAGATCATTGTGGACAAAGTTGTCCGAATAATATATATATATATATATATATATATATATATATATATATATATATATATATATATATATATATTCATTTTAAATCTTTCTTTAATTATACTTTAAATGTAATTAAAGTGTTTCATTTTTAATTTAATTATTTGAATTTATTTAGTGGTATGTGTGCTTTTACACATCTCATGTGACCCATGCTCGAGTCCCCTTTCAAACATTTTTACTTTTTTCCCCTAGCATTACTTCATTAACTGATATATATATATAGAATGGTGCAATTCATATTGTTCAGGAGTAGTTGTTGTAGTTGTAAAGGATTGCCTTTCCTCTTGGAGTTCTTAGGTTAAAATCCCACCAAGATCATATTTTTTCTCTTTAATTTTCCTTTAAACCAGGTCATGAGATTGGAGAAAAATAAATATTATATAAATTAAATTGAAAATTACAGTAAACTCATCTAATCGGGTGATGACTACCAGATTGGCTGATTAATTTTATTTAATTAAATAAAATATAGGACCAAATTGATATAATAGGTAACTAACAACGATCAAATGTGTAATTGTACAAATTTTCGTTAACTTTCACCTCACCTATTTCGTTAGATTTTAACGGCCGGTGGTAAAAATATAAGCATTTTAAAAGTTTGTTGGTCTGATTGACGAGTTGCTTAGTTGGATGGTAAAAATAGGACCGCTCTCAAAGTTTGGTGGTCACCTTAGTAGTTTACCCTTATTTTTATGCATATTCTTAATCATGTGTATAGATATTTATCTGAATCAAATCTGATCCAATCCCACCTAAAAATAAGTCTAACTTAAAACCATGAACATTAACCATTTGTATCATTTAGCATTGAGCCGCCTTATTTTGTAATCTCGTTTTGAGATTGGAATTTTAATAATAAAATTTTAGAAAAGGACATAATGGCGGTCACTTTGTTCATCGAAAACTTACCGAGACAATGCACTTGAAAGGGCTATGGTTTGCCTTTGGAAGACATGTAGACGTGGTGGATGCCTACATAGCAAGAAAACTCGGTAGAGAGGGAAGACAATTTGGATTGGTTAGATACAAGACGACGGAAGATGCAGAAATGTCGATAGAGAGGCTAAATGGATTCATATTATATGGGAAGAAGATATATGTAGAACTGGCAAGATTCAACGAAAGATCAACTACAAGGAAGAACATGAGGGAAGAGAATGGCAGGCCAGTCAAAACGAACACTAATACGGAAGCAAAACTGGATAAAGAAGAACGAAGACCAGAAAACATTACAACAAGGTTCAATCAAAGGAAAATAGAGAGTGAAGAAGGAAGCAAAAGCAAGCTCAGAAAGTGCACGGGCCATGTTGAAAAGGAGACACTATGCAAGTTCAAGAAATGTCTGGTCAGAAGGATGGCTTCAGCCTGTAGTGTGAGGAGCATCATACTGCGCTTAGACAGTTGGGGTTTCGGCGAGATTAGTGTGAAAAGGATAGGCAGGAGTTTTTTCTCCTCTCGATTGATGATGAAGAACTTTTCATCATGCTGGAGGACGTGAATTGGTCTTATCTGAGGGAAATTTTTTATGAAATTATGCCTTGGTCAAAATCCATTAATCAAAATGAAAGATTAACTTGGCTTGAAGTGTCTGGTCTTCCTCCGCACCGCTGGAACCATGAAACTCTAGAAAGGATAGCATCTCTTTGGGTAAATTTGAAGTTGTTGGTGAGAATTTCAACAAGGTCTATGACTGCGAGAAAGTAGCCAATCATATTGGGGTAAATTTAGCATTATACGACCTCTAGAGAAAGAAGAAAAAACGAGCAAGCGGAAGAGGAAAAAAGAGATCGAAGGGGATTGCGTCTTTGGAGCTATCAGGACAATCGCTCACTGACTCTAATCTTGTGACTAGGTGGGATTATCTAACTAGGGTGGCTAGGAAGGCGTTAAAAATGGGTAAGAAATTGGGGATTCAAATTGAAGGTAATGAAGACCACGCTATAAGAGACATTGCCCTGCTGATGCAAAAAGAGACAAGAACGAAAGAAGAATGGGGAGGCAAAAATGTGAACTCTCACTAGGATTGAAAGAGGTTAGGGTCTGAGGAAAAATCTAGGTGGCTAGATTGATAGTTGTACCCAGAAAGCCGAAATGAGTCTGCTACAAGAACACAAATACAACAGTTGGTGAAGTTTGAGGTTAGTCAGATGTTATCTGTTGCTAACATTGACTTTGTTAGGCGTGCAATCATTTATTGTTGGTTGTCAAAGTGTTTTAAGTACGATAGAAAAATTAAATAGTTAGTTGTGGTATGTCGTATTGCCATATGTATGAAATATTATTGGTTGTCAATTTCATGCACGAAGGTAATCGAATGGACCTTCGAGGGTCGACCGGTTTAACTCGGAGTGGAGGTAATACCCACCACTTCTTGTGTACTATAATGAACATGTAAATTGATAGTTAATGCATGAGAGATCAAATGAAGTAGAATATACTATAAGAATACAGATAAAGACCTTTGTGACAAAATTAAGAATTATATGACAAGTGTAAATTTTATGAGATTTGTAAATTAAATGATAATTCGTTTATCTCTAAATATCTGTAAAAACTCAGTTAATGAAATTAGGGGTGTGCAAAAAAACCGAAAAACCGAAACCGATTCCGAAACCCGAAAAAACCGAACCGAAAAATTGGTTAACCGAACCGAAAAATTCGGTTTCGGTTCGGGTTTTTATTTTTTAAAAAGAAACCGGTTCGGTTACGGTTTATAGTTTTGGGATAAACCGGGTAACCGAACCGACCGATTATATAATATATATTATATTATTATATGTTATTTTATTATTTTATATTAAAAAAATTAAATTTTATTTTATTTTCTCATTCCCCAAAAGTAAAACCATAATTTTATTTTATCAAGTTTAAGTGTTTAACTTGCTAGTATTAGAAAAGATAATAATATCATGTGTCGATTTTAAAAAGTATGTACTTTTTTCTAACATAGAATTAAAATTTATATTTTTAATAAATAAAATAAAAAACCGTTACCCGAACTGAACCGAACCGAATTTTTCGGTTAACCGACTAAACGGTTAACCGGTTGAATGGATACGGTTTAAGGTCGAGAATTTAGTGACCCGAACTTATCGGTTAACCGAAATAATTTGCTAATGGTTAACCGAACCCGGTTTTGCACACCCCTAAATGAAATTATATATATGAGATTCAATTTCAAAGTGAATTTGATGGCAGACAAATTGAATGATGTTATTGAGGATGTTGTAAAGAATTAAAGCATGATGAACTACCTCTATTCGATTGGTGCTTACATTCATGGTTATGGACATGACTCAAATGGGATGAGTAGAAAATATGTACATAAGCTGATTCCTACTTTATAGGTTTAAAACTGAATTACATCCTGGACATTATTAAAGGTCTCTTCAAGTTCAGTCTAGTCAGGTTGGTAATTCCGCTCGTATTCGGTTCCTCTACTTCGGTGAGGGTAATTCTGCCCGTATTCGGTTCCTCTACTTCGGTGAGGGTAATCTCGCCCGTATTCGGTTCCTCTACTTCGGTTAGGGTAATTCCGCCCGTATTCGGTTCCTCTACTTCAGTGAGGGTAATTCCACCCGTATTCGGTTCCTCTACTTCGGAGAGGGTAATCTCGCCCGCACACATGTTCCTATGCTTCGGCAAAGGTAATTCCTTACCGTTACAGTTACAGGTTCCTATGCTTCGGCTAGGGTGATTCCTTACCATTACAGTTATAGGTTCCTATGCTTCGGATAGGGTAATTCCTTATCATTACAGTTATAGGTTCCTATGCTTCGGCTAGGATAATTCCTTACCGTTACAGTTACAGAATCCTATGCTTCGGCTAGGGTAATTCCTTATCATTACAATTACAAGTTCGTATGCTTCGGCTAGGGTAATTCCTTACCGTTACAGTTACGGGTTCCTATGCTGCAGCTAAGGTAATTTCGCCGGATTTAAGGTATTCCCTTGGGATGATACCCATGCCCCTTTAATGCCCTTATAGACGCATCTTAGAATTGTATATTGAGTATATTTGGAGGATAGATAAGAATTAAAAATGACCATTATTGATGCTTGAATCATGTGCGCGTGAAATAAAATGTTTACCACATTGATACAGTTTAGCACTGTTGGGACACACTAAACTCCCTAGTTTAATTTAATTATCCACTATTCTAATTCTATGGACTATAGGCTTTACGTCGGATACACAACGATTGAATAAAGAACAATTTTGTTATCTTCAAATATAACGTTACACTGAAATAATAAATCATAAATAAAGTTCGTTGTTGCCAGAAATGCCATGTTAATGTAATGTCTGCCATGTACTTGCATGTGCTTGCCGTATCATTTGGTAGTCATGTACTATTGAGCTTTCCCAAGCTCATGTTGTTTTTACCAGCGCAGGTTAGATGAAATCCGTCAATGTAAAGTTACTAACATCAATTTTTTTGAGATTCTCTTGATGTTGCTTTTGGAGTACAATATCGGCATAGTTAGTGGGCAATGCATGTAAGACGTGAATTGTTTTATGTCAGAGTATGTATAATGTTTATGAGTTCCCGTTATGCGTTTACCTGACTTTTATAAGTGATAGTTTAAACTAAAATTTGTTTTACAACTTTAAAGTATTTAAAGAAAAGGATTTTATATGAGTTATTGTGTATCACCCTTGTGACTCTAATGTGGCCTCCTAGGATCCGTGGGAACGCGTAAGCGGGTCTAGGGGGTTACAGATTACTTAAGGTGAATATGCAAGTGCATTCATTTCTTGAAAATCAACTTCACGAATGCATTTTTATATAAAAAAGTAGGCATAAGCCGATGGGTCGGATACAAGATGATTATATTAAAAAGAGAAAATTTTGGATATACAAATCGTGTCAACTTTAACAATTTTGTTAAATTCAGTGTTTAAAGTTAGTTTAGGGTTTAATGTTGAAGGGTTTAAGTGGTAGGGTTTAGAATTTAGGATTTAATGATAGAGATTAAGATTTAGAGTTTAGGGATTAATTAGTGTTAGAGATTTAGTTTTTAAAGTAGAACCGTGTATTTTTTACACATATTGTGTATCAAAATATATAATTAATAATGAAAAATACTTTGATACACAAACTTGTTAGTTTTAGTTTAGTAAAAAAGAACTTGTTAGTTTTAGGGTTCATGAGTCTAGTTTAGGTTTTAAAGTTTAGGGGGTTAGATTGTAGCATTTAGGATATAGGTTTTAGGGTTATGATTTAGGGTTTAGATGTTAGGTTTTAAGGATTTTAGGTTATAAATTTAAGTTTTAGATTTTATAATTTAAATAAGAAGTGTTGTGTATTTTTTAATACAATTTGTATATCAAAATATAATTCATTAATAAACATTGCAAATGTAAAATGATTCCCTAAATTACTTTTGCTAAATCACTTTCAATTTTCAAAAGCATATTTTTGTTCCCTAAAAATGTTTGAAAATTAGCTCATGATCATATATATTCTCTACTAGTGTTTCATGTTTTCCTGTAATTTCTATTTTTATGTTAGTTTAGTTAAATCAATCTTTTTAATTCAAATCTGTCCATTTAGGTTTAAAACTGACCATTCAAATTGGTTTTTAATCACTGATATCTAAACCATTGACCTACTAATTCAGATCGGTACTATAGAGACCCGTTATGCGGGTGATCATCCCAACCTAATTTATTCTATTCACAACGCCAAGATTCAAACTTCTAACCTTAAGAGATCTAGTGACCCCTATTGCTTATTATTACGGTCCGTGTGAGAAACATAACATCGAGAAAGGAGGCTGAGAAGTTGGAACCATGCGCATACACAACACAACTTCGGAGAGTTCCGGTCTCCTAACGTTGCTGCACCGTGATGGAGAAAAAGGTGAAGAATCCAGCCTGCTTTTGCGCAGTTCTATTATCTCAAACAACATACAACGCCGGAGTGAGGCTAGAAATCGCAGTGACCATTCCAAAACACTACAACATTGCTGATCACCCTGTTGATTACCAGTGTGGAGGTACAACCTTTCATTTAAGTAGATAATTAATGCTTTAACGGTGTCTGTTTCGATATTCTGATGAAGCAATTGTTTGTTTCTTGCAGCTTTCACTCTGGTTTAAATGACCACCATACTATATGAAAAGTCGCGATTTGATCACCTTACTTTTTTTCTAAGAAATAAAATCACCATACTATTAAATTGGATGCAATTTGACCACCAGCCGTTAGAGGTTAACGGCAGGGTGACATGACAGTTAAAAAAATAGGGATATAATTACACATTTGGTCCTCATTACATATACACTCTATCAATTTGGTCCTAATTTTAATTAAATTAAATAAATTAATTATTTAATTAAGTGGCGACACAACCTTATTGGAGGAATTTAATTATTTATATTTTATTTAATAATTTAATTTTTCTCCTACAATCATCTTGTGACACATGTCACTAGATTGGAGGAAGAAAATAAAAGAAAGGAGCATCCTGCTCCTAGTGGGATTTAAACTAGGATTGCCTTGGATGGAGACATACGCGCTTACCACTAGGCCAAGTGGATCTTTATGATGTATGGTACAAAACCTAATATATATATATCTTCGTTTGCCGCTCATGCCAGAAAAAAAGAAATAAATATGAATTAAGGAGACTCGAACATGACACCTTTGAGATGCATAAAAACATCTGAACCGCTGAAATAAATCCAATAATTAAATTATTAATAATTTTAACTTTAATTAAATAATTATATTAAAAATTAATTTTTTTAAAATTATATAAAAAATTTATTTAACGAATCTAAACTCACGAACATAATTGAAATGAATTGATATAACTTTATGATTATATTAAAAATGTTAAAATTTATTTAATGAATCTAAACTCACGAACATAATTTAAATGAATTGATATTAAAAAATTATTTGAAAATAATATTCAAATTTAATTTAACGAATCTAAACTCATGAACATAATTTAAATTAGATTTATTTGAGTGGTTCAGATGTTTTTATGCTTCTCAAAAGTGTCAAGTTTGAATTTCATTAATCCACATTTATCCCAATAGTGAATCGTATCGAAACGGGCTCTTCCCGTTTCGATACGGGTTTGAGTGTTGTTCCGAAATAGGGTGACCTTGTATCGAAACGAGTCTGGTACCGAAACAACTCGATAGCGTTTTGAAACGACCGTTCTGATATGCCAAGTGGCGTATCGAAACACGATCGCGCAGATTACCTTAAATGGCGATGACTACCAGATTGGTTGATTAATTTTATTTAATTAAATAAAAATAGGAACAAATTGATATAATAGGTAACTAACAACGATCAAATGTGTAATTGTACAAATTTCCGTTAACTGCCATGTCACCTCTTTCGTTAGATTTTAACGGCTGGTGGTCAAAATATAAGCATTTAAAAAGTTTGTTGGTCTGATTGACGAGTTGCTTAGTTGGATGGTAAAAATAGGACCGCCCTCAAAGTTTGGTGGTCAGCTGAGTAGTTTACTCTTATTTTTATGGATATTCTTAATCATGTGTATAGATATTTACCCGAATCAAATCCGATCCAATCCCACCTAAAAATAAGTCTAACTTAAAACCATGAACATTAACCATTTGTATCATTTAGCATTGAGCCGCCTTATTTTGTAATCTCATTTTGAGATTGCAATTTTAATAATAAAATTTTGGAAAAGGACATAATGGCGGTCACTTTGTTCATCGAAAACTTACCGGGACAATGCACTTGAAAGGGCTATGGTTTGCCTTTGGAAGACATGGAGACGTGGTGGATGCCTACATGGCAAGAAAACTCAGTAGTGGGGGAAGACGATTTGGATTCGTTAGATACAAGACGATGGAAGACGTAGAAAAGTCGATAGAGAGGCTAAATGGATTCATATTACATGGGAAGAAGATATATGTAACACTGGCAAGATTCAACGAAAGATCAACTACAAGGAAGAATATGAGGGAAGAGAATGGTAGGCCAGTCAAAATGAACACTAATACGAAAGCAAAACTAGATAAAGAAGAACGAAGACCAGAAAACATTACAACAAGGTTCAATCAAAGGAAAATGGAGAGTGGAGAAGGAAGCAAAAGCAAGCTCAGAAAGTGCATGAGCCATGTTGAAAAGAAGAAACTATGCAAGTTCAAGAAATGTATGGTCAGAAGGATGGATTCTTCCTGTAGTGTGAGGAGCATCATGCTGCCCTTAGGCAGATGGAGTTTCAGCGAGATTAGTGTGAAAAGGATGGGCGGAAATTTGTTTCTCCTCTCGATTAATGATGAAGACCTTTTTATCATGCTGGATGACGTGAATTGGTCTTATCTGATGGAAATTTTCGAAGAAATTATGCCTTGGTCATAATCCATTAAACAAAATTAAAGATTAACTTGGCTTGAAGTGTTTGGTCTTCCTCCGCACTTCTGGAACCATGAAACTCTAGAAAGGTTAGCATCTCTTTGGGATAAATTTGAAGTTGTTGGTGAGAATTTCAACCAAGTCTATGACTGCGAGAAAGTAACCATTCATATTGGGGTAAATTTAGCATTATGCGACCTCCAAAGAAAGAAGAAAGAACGAGCAAGCGGAAGAGGAAAAAAGAGATCGAAGGGGATTGCGTCTTTGGAGCTATCAGAACGATCGCTCTTTGACTCTGATCTTGTGACTAGGTGGGATTATCTAACTAGGGAGGCTAGGAAGGCGTTAAAAATGGGCAATAAATTGGGGATTCATATTGAACGTAATGAAGACCACACTATAAGAAACATTGCGAAAGAAAAAGGGGAGGCAATAAAGTGAACTCTCATTAGAATTGAAAGAGGTTAGGGTCTGAGGAAAAATCTAGGTGGCTAGATTGATAGTTGTACCCAGAAAGCCGAAATGAGTCAGCTACAAGAACATAAATACAACGGCTGGTGGAGTTTGAGGTTAGTTAGATGTGGTATGTCGCTAATATTGACTTTGTTAGGTGTGCAATCCTTTATTGTTGGTTGTCAAAGTGTTTTAAGTACGATAGAAAAATTAAATAGTTAGATGTGGTATGTCATCTTGCCATATGTATGAAATATTATTGGTTGTTAATTTCATGCACGAGGGTAATCGAATGGAGCTTCGAGGGTCGACCGGTTTAACTCGGAGTCGAGGTAATACCCACCACTTCTTGTGTACTATAATGAACATGTTAATTGATAGTTAATGCATGAGAGATCAAATGAAGTAGAATATACTATAAAATTATTGATAAGGACCTTTGTGAACAAATTTAGAATTATATGACACGTATAAATTTTTTGAGATCTGTAAATTAAATGATAAGTCGTTTATCTCTAAATATCTGTTAAACCTCAGTTAATGAAATTATATATATGAGATTCAATTTCAAAGTGAATTTGATGGCAGACAAATTGTATGGTGTTAGTGAGGATGTGGTAAAGAATTAAAGAATGATGAACTACCTCTATTTGATTGGTGCTTACATTCATGGTTATGGACATGATTCAAATGGGATGAGTAGAAAATATGTACATAAGTTGATTCCTACTTTATAGATTTAAAACTGAATTACATCCTAGACATTATTAAAGGTCTCTTCAAGTTCAGTCTAGTCAAGTTGGTAATTCCGCCCGTATTCGGTTCCTCTACTTCAGTGAGGGTAATTCCGCCCGTATTCGGTTCCTCTACTTCGGTGAGCGTAATCCTGCCCGTATTCGGTTCCTCTACTCCGGTGAGGGCAATTCTGCCCGTATTCGGTTCCTCTACTTCGGTGAGGGTAATCCCGCCCGCACACATGTTCCTATGCTTCGGCTTGGGTAATTCCTTACCGTTACAGTTACAGGCTCCTATGGTTCGGCTAGGGAAATTCCTTATCATTACAGTTACAGGTTCCTATGCTTCGGCTAGGGTAATTCCTTACCGTTACAGGTTCCTATGCTTCGGCTAGGGTAATTCCTTATCATTACAGTTACAGATTCCTATGCTTCGGCTAGGGTAATTCCTTACCGTTACAGTTACAGGTTCCTGTGCTGCAGCTAAAGTAATTTTGCCAGATTTAAGGTATTCCGTTGGGATGAAACCCATGCCCCTTTAATGCCCTTATAGACGCATCTCAGAATTGTATATTAGAGTAGATTTGGAGAATAGATAAGAATTAAAAATGAGCATTATTGATGCTTGAATTATGTGCGCGTGAAATAAAATTTTTACCGCATTGATACAGTTTAGCATTGTTGGGACACACTAAACTCCCTAGTTTAATTTGATTATCCACCATTCTAATTTTATGGACTATAGGCTTTACGCCGGATACACAACGGTTGAATAA
Source organism: Hibiscus trionum (assembly GCA_030270665.1). NCBI lineage: Eukaryota > Viridiplantae > Streptophyta > Magnoliopsida > Malvales > Malvaceae > Hibiscus > Hibiscus trionum. Next base: position 71,017,403 of record BSYR01000026.1, on the reverse strand, counting down.
AGAACAATTTTTTTATCTTCAAATATCACGTTACACTGAAAAAATAAATTGTAAATAAAGTTCGTTGTTGCCTGAAATGTCATGTAATTGTAATGCATGCCATGTACATGCATGTGCTTACCGTATCATTTGGTAGTCCTCTACTACTGAGCTTTCCAAAGCTCATGTTGTTTTTACCATCGTAGGTTAGATGAAATTCGTCATAGTAAAGTTACTAACATCGTTTTTTGGGATTCTCTCGATGTTGCTTTTGGAGTACAATATCGACATAGTTAGTGGGCAATGCATGTATGACATGAATTGTTTTATGTCAGAGTATGTATAATGTTTATGAGTTCCCGTTATGCGTTTACGTGACTTTCATAAAAGATAGTTTAAACTGAAATTTGTTTTACAGCTTTAAAGTATTTAAAGAAATGGATTTTATATGAGTTATTGTGGGTCACCATTGTGACCCTAATGTGGCCTCCTAGGATCCGTGGGAACGCATAGGCGGGTCTAGGGGGTTACAGATTACTTAAGGTGAATATGCAAGTGCATTCATTTCTTGAAAATCAACTTCACGAATGCATTTTTATATAAAAAAGTAGGCATAGGCCAATGGGTCGGATACAAGATGATTATATTAAAAAGAGAAAATTTTGGATATACAAACCGTGTCAACTTTAACAATTTTGTTAAATTCAGTGTTTAAAGTTAGTGCCCAACGGTCACCTGTTTCGAAACGGGGTTGACCGTTCCAAAACACGGGTTCGTTTCGAGACTTGTATCGAAACAGGGCCTTCTAGTGGCCAAACTGTTTCGATACGGTCACCAGCCGTTTCGAAACACCAAGGCCATTACAGGCCCCCGTTTCGAAACGCCTGTGAGTGTATCGATACGGGTTGCCCAGAAGCTGCAGATTATGCTAGTTTAACATACATTTAACCACTCTAACACATCCTAATGACTTTCTATTCATGCCAAAAAGTCATCATACATATAAGGTACATGTTTGCAACATCAAAACACGTTCATGGCATCAATCATGGAATTGCACAAGTCTATAGGCATGCAACCTAATATCCAAAACCAAACAACCATCAAAACACCAAAACAAGCATCAAAATGGCCATTTACAATTCCAAACCATCAAGGGCATCATGCCACAATTAGGGAGTCCAAAACATCTCCCAAAACATAACCTAGGTTCCTATTGCCAAAATATCAAAAGCTAATAGTGTTATGAAAACGTCACCATACATGAGCTTAGCTTTCCCTTGGATTCCTAGCCTCCTTGTTGCCCTCAAACACTTCAATTATCTACATTATTGGTTCAAGAGAGAGAGCGTAAGCACAATTGCTTAGTGAGGCATGCTCTAAAGAAACAACACAATAATGCTTTATATAAAACACTTTTAATAAAACCTTCCATTATATAAACATCATTATTTATACAACCTTGCATACATAAACAAGCATCTCACGCTTCATTAAAATCAACATGTCATATTGGCTTTCAAGTGATCATCCATAACAATTTACAACATAAAACACAATCGGATACGCGGATTACAAGCGTTGTCCCATACACTTCATACACACTACCGAACACACAAGGTGGAGTTTACCGGTACAATCACAACCCCTCAACACCCGTGATGGAGTTTAACGGTACAATCACAACCCCTCAACATCACTCATCGTTAGTTGTATAACACCACTAACGAGAACACGAGACACACAACACAAGATCCACATATGGACTTTTAACCACCATTGTGATCTTACCTTTCTCGTTAGTGTACTTGGATGGAGTTTACGGTACAATCACAACCCCTCAACATCCAAGGTGACTTAATTCACGGTGCACCCAATCCTATAGCCGGCTAACTATATCCGATTCAAGTACTTTTAAACCAACACATCACTTGCCAATATACATCATTTATCATCAACAATTCACTGTTTTAAAGCATTAAACAAAGCCATTTAACATCATGCATCACTATGCATCAAAACCACATTTACAACATATCAAACCAAGGATCTCTTACCTTGAGCATCCTTCAACATATGTCTTTCAAAACCAGCATTAACCATGCTAAAACATTCTTTCAAAACAGAATTTAAACATGAAATTTATAAACAAATGCATCGAACCACTCCATGGCTCATCCAAGAGAGTTTTTCCGAAAACTTACTCTTGAGCTTAGTTAAGTTGCTTAGACTTAAACTAAGCTCCCAAAACCTTCAAACATTTGTTTCAAAGCTGGAAACCCAACTTCACTCACCAATTCCGTTTCACAAGCTTGCCGAAACGCCGATCAAGCCTCCGGATCAACACCACAAGTGTCCGAAGATGTCTCCCATGTTTTAAACACATCAAAGCAGAGGATTAATGCATCATCATGCATTAAAATCTTCAGCCATCACACCTAACCTCGCTGCTCTAACCAATTCTAACATTTTAGCTACCAAACACAACCGAAATCACCTCTAAACTCTTCCAAAACATAACCCAGCCAAGATCCATCACTTCTAACCATTTCTAAACATCAATTAACATCCAAAATGAACCTAAACTCGACCTTATACCTCCAGCTATAACAGAATACCAAGATCACCCCAAAAACAACCATTTTCATAAGCAAAAACTTAGGAAACACAACCTATTCAGGATTGCATTGATCAAACCTCATTTACACATCATTATACATCCAAAATACATTTAAAAATCATCTCAAAACAGAGCCCAAACATTCACAACGAAATTCTTCAAGATTTCCTCCAAATCTTGAGTTTTAAGCCAAAATCAAGTTCATATCATTAAAACCATTTATAAAACTTAAATTAAGGATTAATAACTTGGGAATTTCAGTCAAGAACTGAGTATTTAGAGGAGAATAACATCCTTACCTCTAAATGTTGATTTCTCCTTGATTAGAGCCAATTTTCTTGAAAATCCAATAAGCAAATCAAAAGGATTTGATGTAGAAAGGATTAAGAATTAATTGATGATTGAGACCTCACCAATTGGAGTGAAAATCAATGGAAAAGTTGCTGGAGAAAAGTGTTTGGATGAGAGAATTTTGAGAGAAAAAGAGATGAGAAAGTTTTAAGAAAAGTTAGTTATGAAAATCTAAAAATGGTTTCCCACCTTTCATTTAATTAATTATACATTAATTAAATCACTTAAATCTAAGAAAAATCTGGAGAAATCATCCTTGGGTAAATTAGCTCCTTAAAGATTAAAAGTTTCAATCCTTACAAAACAGTCACCACTGAACTTTTCAAAAATCGCATTTAGTCACTATTTCAAAATGTTGCATTTCCAAACCTTATTTTGTAAAATTGATTCCACCACTCTCTTATATATATATTAAAAGAGGATTTTTAGATATTTTCCATATTTTTAAAGCATCCCGAACTAGGCTTTCCCTAAAACCTCCTTTTATATTCGAACCGAAAATCAGACCGGCCCGGTTCAGACCCTAAACTTCCAAGCCCAAAATTGGGGTGTTACAGTTTAGATGTTAGGTTTTAAGGATTTTAGGTTATAAATTTATGTTTTAGATTTTATAGTTTAAATAAGAAGTGATGTGTATTTTTTATACAATTTGTATATCAAAATATAATTCATTAATAAATATTGCAAATGTAAAATGATTCCCTAAATTACTTTTGCTAAATCACTTTCAATTTTCAAAAGCATATTTTTGTTCCTAAAAATGTTTGAAAATTAGCTTATGATCATATATATTCTCTACTAGTATTTCATGTTTTCCTGTAATTTCTATTTTTATGTTAGTTTAGTTAAATCAATCTTTTTAATTCAAATCTGACGATTTAAGTTTAAAACCGACCATTTAAATTGTTTTTTAATCACCGATATCTAAATCATTGACCGACTAATTCTGATCGGTACTATAGAGACCCGTTATGCGGGCGATCATCCCAACCTAATTTATTCTATTCACAACACCAAGATTCAAACTTCTGACCTTACTTAAGAGATCTAGTGACCCCTATTGCTTATTATTACGGACAGTGTGGGAAACATGACATCGAGAAGGAGGCTGAGAAGTTGGAACCATGTGCATACACAGCACAGCATCGGAGTGTCCCGGTCTCCTAACGTTGCTGCACCCTGATGGAGAAAAAGGTGAAGAATCCAGCCTGCCTTTGCGCAGTTCTGTTATCTCAAACAGCATACAACGCCGGAGTGAGGCCAGAAATCGCAGTGACCATTCCAAAACGCTGCAACATTGCCGACATTCGCTGTAACGTCCAGCAGTTTAAGTTAAATAAAATCTTCTGATGTATCTTTCAATAAGAAGTAAAATGTGAAGTTGTATGTTTGAACAATAAGTAAAATGTGTAGCTGTTTCTTTGAGTAATAATATATCAAAGGTTACTTTTCTTTGCAAATCATCTTCTCCTTTTTGTTCAAATAGTAAGTCCCTAGTAGTTTCAAGACTACATAAATTAAGTATTCACCCCATTTTTTCCTTTAAACATGTCCTAGTGCAATAGAAGCTGAATAATTTGAAACTAATTAATGCAAGATGATGTGGAGGAATAGTCCATGGATCAGAAAACGCAAAACTTGGGATCATATTTGAAATTATGAACTTTGTTTTCTATTTGGAGACTCAAGTTTGTAGCTGAATTCCCACAGAATTTCTATTTGAAATTCTTTTCAATTCAAAAAGAGGGGGTGTGAGCTACAATAGACTCAAGTTTGTAGTCTCTTTTTTATTTCAAATATATAAACACAATTTTGTCCAATCGATGCTATCCATAGGCTCGATAATGCAGAATATCACTTGAAGTTCATGTTTGTCCCCCTCTAATGCTTCATCACGTTTCCGTCTTGGATCATTCACACATTCAATTTCCCCCATATTTTCTTTTAGATTTTCTGGAGTTATATCCGATATTCATGTCTTTGTATGCATCTATCATGAGTGTTGGCAAAATTCCCACAGAGCATAATTAAGTACACTTGTACTAGCTATCTACAAGCTTATTTTTCAATAGTAATAAGGTTGATCAGGCTGTAAGGTTCATAAACATGACTGATAAGAGCCAGATTACATGAAAATTCGAGCATAAAAGATAATTCTTAGAACTCGGATATCTGTACCTTACAGCATTGGGAAGACAATTTTGCATTGTTCCGGACTGAGATGTTAGTTTTTTTTGCTCGGCAAATATGATTTTATTAAAATTAAAGGGTCCAAAAGCCCTTCTACCTAAGTTGTGAGCCTCGTTAAAAACCTTCCTAATCCTAAATGAAGGAAAAGAGTACAACACAACTAGGTATGAGTACAACAACAAAAAACAGCAAAACCATTTTACTATACTGATCGAATGCTTCTTCCCACCCAGGCAGTGACGCCTATGAATTTTGGTTCTCAACACCTTTACTTATTCGAACCCAGTTCCCACTTAGCTTTGAACAACTCAAATCGATACCTTCCTCCCTTGCTAAGTGGTCCGCCAATCCGTACATAGCTCTTGGTACAAACACGAACAGCACCGGTAAAAAATTTCGGGGAGATTCAGATTCAACAATGACGGTCATCTAGCCTAACCAATCTTCATTGACTAATATCTACCAGACTTTACTTATTCGCCATAGTTTAAGCAGCCCCTCCAACATGATTGCCACGTTATAACACATTGCAAATCGTCGATGCCAATGACACAGCAACACCATTGTTCTCTATTTATCAAGAATTACACTTGAAGAACACAACCCAACACCCAACTTCAAATCTAAGCAGAACCAGAAAAAAGTCATTCAATCTTCCATCACTCGCCTACATATACTTCAAACAAACACCTCAACAAACTAATAAAGTTGAACCATCTATTGCACCAGACAATACCTTAAGGGGCCAATTAGAGAATGGCATAACTCACCACCAACTAGCAACAACTAGACTCCACAATCAAAACACCAAAAAACCAGGCAAGTGCTAAACAAATGGTGCGTTACCTACACCTCTGCTCCACTAAGTCCCCAACTACTTTGTAAATTCACAACCAAGCTAGATTAAACAATGAATTGCAGTGTCTAAGCATAAACATATAAAGGAGAACTGATTGAATACTAACCAGATCCACCACAGGTAACTGATAGTGATGACTTCCATCCTTTTCCACCTCACCATAATAATAATTTTCTCTCATTGTTACCTTTAGATCATATCCCTATGCTATTATGGAACTAACACTTTCACGAGATAGCAGACAAAACCCAAGACAACAACCACATTCAATCTTTGTGCCACTACTTCTTTTCCCAAAAAGTTCCAATTATTATGACCGCTCCATTTTAGTACCTCCTCTTGCTTAGAACCCTCTGTGGTTATAAGTGAGTCCACACCGCTCACTTCAATTTTTATCAGCGTTGGAATCTCCCGCCATTGACAAGAACCTCATTGTGACAAATGTTGAACGAACGATACTGCCAGCTTAAATCTCGCTGTTGGTCTGCTCCAATTCTATCAGATGTGCTAAATCTTTGATTGCTTCCTGTTCGTTACCTCTGAACTGAAGGCCCACAGTTTTTCCCAGAGCCATTGTCTTCTTTGCTTCCTTAGTATAGTAATCCCAACGTGCTTGCATGTCCGAATCTGACAAGGACCTGCCTTCCAATTCCGTTTTCTCCTCTTCCCCCCTTTTTTTCTTGAATCTCCGTTGGGCTCTGTCCCTTTTCTTACGTTCAGCTTCCGTTAAAGCTTTGTCCTGATAATCCTGCAGTGACCTGTATCTTCTGTTCTTAACAAATATCGATTTAGGTTGAAATTCTAGTAAAGAAAAAGTTTGCTCATCTTCCTTGTCTTGATCTAATGGAGACTGAACGGCACCGCTACACTCAACTCCTTCTTTTGACAGGTTTGGAGGATTATTCAACTCATCCACTCTTTCGGCCCAAGATAAACACTTACCCGAATTTTTCAACATGAAGGAGTCTCCCACCATCTCTACTTCGGATTCATCATGGGTTGTAAATTGGTTTAATTCATTTTTTTTGAAACCCATATCCATTAAGTCTACAGTAGCTCTTGTGGTACACTGATTCTCCGAATCCATAAGCCCAGTCTCAATTTCCACCTCTTTAGTTATTTCTTCATTAACCGTATGGCCCACAACATTCGCACAATTTGGCTCAATTTTAGAAGGTAACGACTCCCTTATATTTAACTGTTCTAGATTGTCCCCTGAGTCAGCCTGAGTATTTACTTGAGCCGGATTAGGATCAATAGCGTACTCCTCGAGCCGGTCACCCAATAACTCAAATTCCCCAACATATCTAACTTCCTCCCTAGAAAAGCTTGAATCATAATTGTGTTTATGCTTTCCATAAGAAACAGCATTGATTGCTTCATCTTCTCCAAGACCAACTTTCTCTGACATACCTCTTGAGTTTTCCTTCTCCGGTTTTGAAGATGATTCCGACGAGTCCACTTCTTCTTCCGATATAGCCTGCTTCTCCGCTGACTTCTTTTTACCCTCACCACCTTGATGATACTCACTATGGACAGATTTCACCACAAAACCTTCTGACACTTGAACTTTGTATATCTCTGATCCGACTTCAATTTCTATCACCTCATCAATCTTATTAATTTGGATCGTTGATACTAATATGGATATTTTTTCACATCCCTGCGATTGATTCAAAATTTCCCCAATTGCAATGAATTGGCCCCATAATTCTGCTATTCGTTTGAAAGTGATTTGATTCCAACAGTGAAGGGGAATACCTGAAACTTCTACCCAGGTAATTCTCTCAAGTTGTTTAAAAGATTCTGACCAACGTTCAACCTCCGAGAAGATCTCCTTCAGCAAAGACCATCCTTGTTTTTCCAGCATATTGACTAGTTCCTCATCCTGAAAATAAATTAGGAATTTACGATCTCCTAGATGTTTAACTTCAGCATCACCAAGGCCCCATTGATGCAATCTGTCCAACACGTTGGCCAGGCCGCATACTGTAGCCATAGTGCCAATCAAACTATTGCTTAGCTTCCACAAAGATTCCTCGATAACATAGCCCTGAATCTTCCTAGTCTTCTCTTCTCTGACCAATAGATCCGTGTGTATGCTGCACTCCCCTGGTTCCGTCTTGCTATCAACAATATTTCCTACTTTATGACCCTCAATCGAAACTGATTTTTCCTTTACATCCACCTTATCGGTTCGTACTTTCCGCCAATACTCTGAACATCCATTATGCTTTGCAAAAGACACTGTCAATCTGAAACCGTACAGACGAAATCCATTTAATCTCTCTATAGCTCTATTCACATCTTGTCTGTTGGAAAATCTCACAAAACCAAAACGTTTCCCCGATCTGTCTACTTTGTTTGGGATGAAGGAATCCACTATATCGCCATGTCTCAAGCAAAGAGAATACTCGTGTTGGAAAAAATGGACTGCAAAACAGCACGTTAGTACTGACTGGAAAATAAAATAAAAACAGAAGTGATCAACGAAACCGTGTCGTTCTCATTTGGATCATCATCTTCCCCCCTCCTTTTTCAACTGTCAAATAAAATGTCCAAGAACATCAAAACCATTTCGAATAGATGCGTGTTTAAACCCTACCTGACCCAACAACATTCGAAATCAAGAATCGAAACCATCAAAATCAACAATGTTGTTATCATTCATACGAATTCAAGGTGTCGCATGACATTAAAAAATTTTGGAGAATTTTTTTTCTTTTAAATTTAATATAAAATAATGTTTAAAATTCGGGTCCACTCATAATCTAGACAGTTAAAAAACCTTCTCATTCCGCTGCAAGGCAATTAGATTAAAATCTTGAAAGAAAATAAAATCTTTCAAAAGACTTTTGAATAAAATAATTTGTAAGAAGAGTTAAATTGTTGAATAAAGACGTAATAAGTGATTAGTTTAATTGCGTTGCAATGAATTGAGATGTTTTTTTTTGCTTGCAACGCTATCGGCTGCCCTTATCGATTCAACTAAAGTGAAGCTGAAGAGTAGTTATCGATGGCAACCTTTTCAAACATACGTTACCATTTCGAAACAATTCGTGGTCCGAGCTATCGGAATAAGATTTCGAGCATCACTCAACGATTGCAATACAATCATGCAACACTTGTCCTACCGTGTAAATCTCAAATTCCAGTACTTGATCATATTCTGCAGCTATATGTATTGGATTAATCATCTGATCTTTCTTTCAGGGAGAACACGGTGCAACTATATGTATATATACATGTAAATCTTAAATTTTTGTTCTGTTTTTTTTTTAAGTAAAGGGTTAACTTGATTAAATTTCCCATGTTTAAGGGCCAATTTTATGGAGAATTCAATGGATGACATAACCAAAGTTAACAAGTATTTCACCCTTTTTCATAAAACGTCATCCACTTACATTCCTCAGGAAAAGAACCAATGGCAATGGTAAACTAAGAATCCTTTGAATCTCATCAATCATGGCAGCCAAATTTCACTTCATTTTAATTTCAACCCTCTCAGCTTCTTTTTTAGGTATTCATTCACATTGTTTTCTTCTAAAAACAATGTTTAAGGTTACTATACATAATAACTACACAAATTATTGCATTTAATACGATGTTATTACATGTTTTAGATGAAGCCATAGTGCCAGAGTTTGCATTCAGTTGGTTGGATGACAAGGATACATTCAAAGCTGGGGAAACTGCAACAATCAAAATCAAAGTTCTGGGGAATTTTGATAGTAAAGGAAATGCCTCACTTGATAGAACAACTTTTAGCCCTTCAATCACAGTAAATGGGATGACAGGGAATAGTACTACTTACATATCTGGTCTTTTTCTAGACATCAATGCTGATCTTAGTTCTTGGCAGGGCCGGTCCTGAGATTTTGGAGGCCCAGGGCGAACTGGAAAATTAGGCCCCTAACAATAAGTCTTGAAAAAAAAATTAAATTTCAAGAGTAGGCTCTTAATAACAATATTAAAAAAATGAATTTTAAGAGTAGGCCCTAAACAAATATTGAAATTTTTTAATTTTAAGAGTATGCCTCTAATAACAAATGTTGAGAAAATATGAGTATCTAATAACAAGTATAGAAAAAATTATATCCTAAATAACAAGTATTGAAAAATTTTGAATTTTAAGATTAGGTCCCTAAGAACAAATATTAAGAAAAATTGGGCATCAAATAACATGTATTGAAAAAAAAATTGACTCTTAATAACAAATATTGAAAAAAAATGAATTTTAAGAGTAGCCCATAATGATAAAAATATTGGAAAATTGAGCCTCTAATAATAAGTATTGAAAAAATTGGACCCCAAATAACAAGCATTGAATTTTTTTTTTAAAGAGTATGTCCCTAATAACAAATATCAAGAAAAAATGGGTCTCAAATAAAAAATGTTGAAAAAAAATCGGACCCCTAATAAAAAATATTGAAAAAAATAAGAGTAAGCCCATAATAACAAATATTGGAAAGAAGTTTGAGCCTCTAATAACAAGTATTGAAAAATTTTGGGCCCCAAATAACAAGCATTGAAAAAATTGGACCCCTAATAATAACTATTAGAGAAAATTAAACTATAATTATTTAAGTAGCAGAAACTGAAAAAAAAAGATGGGCCTTTATCTAATTTTATAACCAAATTATTATTTCGTTTACTTGTTATTTATGGCCCAAAGTGGAGGCCTCTATCTAATATTATAACTAAATTTTGGGCCTTTTTCTATTATAATTATTTAAGTAATAAAAACTAGGAAAAATGGGACCTTAGGCGGTCAACCAATTCGACTTATCTCAAGGCTGACCTTGGTTATTGGGTGTCATGTGACACCCCTTAATTAAAGATGGCTTTGCCCATCACCTAAACAGTTGAATAATCATCTCAATTGTAATGCCCTAGTTTAGGGACCGAGAGTTTATCTGTTTTGATCTAGGATTAGTCTGAGTTAAATTTTAGATTTAAAATAATGATTTTATAAAAGTTTCCATTAATTACAAAAATGTCATTAATGAATTTTGGAGTTGGGAATTTGAGTAAAAAGAAAAGTTTGAAAAGAAAGAGAAAAAATGTCATCTTCTCCAAAAGAAATTCCCCTTTTTCCACAAAACCTCTCCTAAACCCTAAACCACTATTCTATTACCTCAAATCCCTCATCCAAGCAAGATTTTTGAAGGTAATCTCTTCCTTGTTTCAGTTTTTACATATCTAGCTTGTTTTCTTTGAAAACCTACTTTTAAAAGCCATTAAAATGCATTTTAATTTTGTAACCCCCTCGTCCCGGTCTGGTCGGATGACCTATCCGAGTGGGTCACACGGGGAAAACCGAGCGAAAACCCCTAAGGATTCCCCCTCGGTTAACAACCCTATATTTTTTTTTACTTGTCTAGATGCACATTAAACCTAGGCATACTTTTGAGATAAGCATACTCAAAAATCACAGCAATCGGAAAACAATAAGGGACTCAATTGAATAAAATACGAATTTAGGGACCAATTTGTAAATTCTGGAAATTAAGAGGACTTTACCAAATTTTAAGTTATCATTATGAAATTAGTCATGTTTCATGCCTCTCTGCCAAATTTCAACTCAAACGGACATCCCAAACTCAAGCAATTGCACATACGAGAATCAGGACTAAAACGTAAAGCTTGTAAACCTCAAAATTTATGCCCAATCGAAACCTTTGACCAAAGTTTCGAAACCTTGTCCAAAGGTTTCGAAACTTTGGCCTCCAGTAGCCCCTGGAACCCAAAAATTTGCAAAGGTTTCGAAACTTTACCCTTAGTTTCGAAACCTAGATGCAGGGGAGCATATTTTGCTTCATTCTAATGACTTTCAATGATATAAACACATTAGAATCATACATATTCATACATATGAGTTTAAAAGAGGCAAAGACACTCAACACCAGCCACCCAAGCCTAGATGCATACGTCCTAGATTAAACGTACTCCAACATATTCAAACATCAAACAATCATAAAAATAGCATCCACAGTACATGTTAACATTCAAAGAGCAATTTATGCATGACTTATAATTTATCATGGCAACACAAACCATGCAAAGGAAAAATATAAAGGATGTCCATACATGCTCTCAAACAACCAACAACTACTCATCAAAACCATACATGTCCCATTGCTCAAACTATTACATGTCTAACATTTAAAAGCCATACTTGATAAACTCAAGTCCAAAACCACACTTGAAACCTTCCACTTGCACAAGCAACCCACGAACTAAGGATCTGCAATGTTGAACAAAGAGAGCGTAAGCAATAATGCTTAGTGAGGGTAAGCTCTAAAAACAAACCTCAACATTGCAGGGTCCGAGCACAGTCTAACCAAAGCATCCCACAAACATATCAAGAATTTACAAGAGCCACAATATAAGATGCATGAACAATTTATACTGTAAATGTCATGCTCTCCAAGCTCTAACTTCCTCAATATAAACAGCCACAACCCAAATTTCCATGCCTAACATGTACTCAACATGACATCACCGTCATACACCATTTCCATGCATAGCATGTACTCATCATGACATCACCGTCATACACCATTTCCATGCATAGCATGTACTCAACATGACATCACCGTCATACACCATTTCCATGCATAGCATGTACTCAACATGACATCACCGTCATACACCATTTCCATGCATAGCATGTACTCATCATGACATCACCGTCATACACTATTTCCATGCATAGCATGTACTCAACATGACATCACCGTCATACACCAACCACATTTCCATGCATGCTTTATGCAATACCAATCATGCCTCAACACACATGTATAATACAATATACATAAGCATTCATACATTTAAGTTCATCCAAAGGCTTTAGATCAAGTTTAGGATTAGGCTACCACACTAATCTCAACTCTAGGTGGGTCTACCAAGCCCGACCTAGTCCGTATACTTGAACCAACCATTTTAAAACCACTTAAAACATTTAACCACTCACCTAAGCTTCCAAGCTCAAGACCAAGCAAGCAACAACCTTCAATTTTCCGGATTCACTTCCGATGCTTCACCAATGCCCAAACTTGATTCTAATCAATCCCAAACACCAACAAAATATCCAAAATCAATAACTTGTCATCGAAACTAACCCGGAACATAATTCAAACATTAAGCTCAACATTTCAAGCCAAGAACCCTTTCAAACTCCTCATTTTCGTACTCATATTTTACCCAGCAGAAAATACCATTTTCGAACATCCAAATGACATCTAAATGGTCCCAAAACACTTTCCTCACATACATATATCATCAGCCTTTCAACCTAACTCTAAAACTCACCAAAATTCAAGTTTTAGACTATTCAAAAATGGCCATAAATACCCATTTCGGATTTTCATCCAAAATTACTCATTTTAACATATTATGTGTATTTTAAGGTGACTAACTCAAAACCTATCTCAATAATTCAAAATCAATTGAAAAACTCAATAAAAACTCAGATTTTCATTAAACTTGAAAATCACAAAAGTGGGTAGTTTCGAAATATAAAACTATGTAAACGTAGAGGATGAAGAGGAGAGTTTGAATATGTAATTACCTTCAAAAACGCCCTTGAATTGAGGAAGAAATCAAAGGAAATAGTAATGAGGGTTTGAGAGAATTTGGGGTGTTTATGAACGGTGAAGAAGAAAGATGAAGAAGAAAAGATGATATAAGGTGGTGTTTATTTTTATTTTGGTTTAATTACCAAAATGATCCCTCCTTTGCTTTCTAAACTCAATTTGATTAAAATAAATTTTACCAACTCGAACCAATTAACTCGACTAACTCCTAACCCCAAAACACGGATGTTACAAATTTGGTGTTGGGTTTGAGAAAAAAGGTATTTCTATGGGTTTTTCGTGTGGGTATTTTAATGTAATGTTTAAGGGTGTTTTTTTACTCATGCTTGGGTGTCTTAAAAATGTAAAAATGATGGCTAATAGGGTTCTTTTCCTGAGGACAAATACTATTGAGTTCCCTCCATCAAAAGAGAAACTATTGAGTTCTCTGTCTCCCCGGCAGCATGATTCCGTCTCCCTGGCAGCATGATTCCGTCTCCCCGGCTGACCAAAGACCTCTTCACCTTCTCCTAGAAGAAGCAGAGAATCAAGGTATGTTTAGAGGAATTGGGGGAATTATCCCTGAGAAAACAATATCGCATTTACAATTTCCGGACGACACAATGTTGTTCCTTGAACCGGTACAAGAGTATCTTTTGAATATGAGAAGAATCTTGAGAAGCTTCGAAGCTTGTTCAGGGCTGAGCATTAACTTCGGAAAGTCTTGCATAGTTGGTATAGGCGTTGAGTCGAATCTAGTTTCCTCTCTAGCAAACGTTGTTGATTATCAAATTGGAATTCTGCCTTTATCATATCTGGGTATTCCACTGGGTGCTAACCCGAGAAAAATTGGGACTTGGGAACCGGTTATAGAGAAATTTCAATCAAAGTTGACAGGTTGGAGAAGCAATTCCATGTCTTTTGCAGGAAGAATAGTCTTAATCAATTCAATTTTATCAGCATTACCGATCTATTACATGTCCTTGTTTGAAGCCCCCAAGATGGTTATCCAGAAGATAGAAAAAATTAGAAGAAGCTTCCTATGGGGTTCTAAAAATGGGAAGAATAAGATGGCAAGAATTAGCTGGGGAAGAGTGTGTTCACCTAAGAAAATGGGCGGAGCAGGAGTTGTGAATCTCTTAGCAAAAAATAAGGCTCTATTGGCGAAATGGGGGTGGCGCTTCGCTACTAAAAAACAAGCTCTTTGGAGAAGGGATATTAGTTCGAAATACGGCACACAAGATCGTAGTCGGGCAATGAAACTTGAATGTCCACAAAGAGCGTCAATTGTCTAGAGAGCTATAGTTAACAACCTGAATTCTAAGGATATTTCTAGATGGACGGGAATTGAAGAATTTAGATGGTTAGTAGGAAATGGAAACACAATTTTGTTTTGGGAGGATATATGGTGTGCCGAGAAAGCGTTGAGGGAATTATTCCCCAGATTATATAAGGTGTTATCTAGTAAAGGTGAAGTGGATGCAAAGTGGGCTGTGAATGGATCTTTGAAAGAGATCTGTTGGGCAGATTGGTTCTCTCGACCCTTACGTGACCGAGAAGTTACGCAGCTAAATGAAATTGGGGACATGATTAAAACAGTGAAGCTTTGCCCAGAGCTGGAAGATAGAATTCTTTGGGCTCACGATAGGTCAGGGGTATTTTCAGTGAAGAAACTGTCCGAATTGCTGATCGGTGCAGATACGATTTGTCCTTCTTTTAACTTTGATAAATTGTGGAAGTTAAAAGTTCCCCCCCCAAGGTGAGAAGCTTGTTGTGGATGGTAAAAATTGACAGAGTCCCTACAAAATCGTTCCTACAAAAGAGAGGAGTTAAATTATCAAACAATAACTATGTGTGTGTGCTGTGTGATATTGAAATTGAAGATACAAATCATCTATTCGTGGCTTGTACTTTCACTGTCAAATTTTGGAAAGAAATCTGCAGGTGGTGGCATATTACTTGGCAAGAAAATAAGTCTGTAGATGAATTCTTTGATTGCTGTTTATCGACCGGTTTGTAGGGTAGACAAAAATCAGTTTGGATGGTTGTCTGCGCGGCAGGATTTTGGAGCCTTTGGATAGCTTGAAATGATTCGATTTTTAACAACAAACAACCAGTCCTCCGAGACATCTTATTTCATGCTAAACTTAGAGCATTGATGTGGCTCAAGTCATCGAAAGAAGGCTCCGAGTTTGATCTGAATTGGTGGTGGGACGATCCCTTGAAGTGTTTCTCCCTGTCGACTGTGACGTAAACAAGACAAAATTCCATCGCCTCAGGTAATCTTTTTACCTTTCACGTGTCTGGAATCTGCCGTGATAGAAAATTAGGTTGTGGAGGCATTTTGTGCATGAATTCTGGTATCTTTCGAGCCCTATTCTACGAACCTGTTAAAGGGAAGAGTGAGGATACGACAACAATTGTCGCAGTTAAAACTGCCTTGGAAATGTTCATCGCTGCAGGCTGGAGCAAAAGCGCAACTCTCTTGATCCCTTTACAATCCAAGCTGGTATTAGCCTATATCAACAACCCTTTGCTACAGCCTTGGCATTGGTGGAACGATTTACCACTGATTGACCTACTCGCTAAGAGGATCGGACATGTAATTTTCTCCCAAGATATCCTTACTCAAGACACACTGGTGAATGGTATAGCAGCTGAAGGCGCACAGAAGGAAAGTTGGTTTAAAGCATGGTGGTAGTAAAGGTGGATGTTGGTCTGGAAGGTTTTTGCTGGATCTCACAATGCTTCCCAAGTTGGCAGAAACATCATTGCTTTAGTTTGTTCCTGTTATGGTGTCTCTGTAAATTTTAACGTAATCGAAAATGTTCTTTTTGTATTACTCGGATGTTGGGTACTCTTTTCCTCCACTTAGTTTAGGGAGGTTTTTAACGAGGCCCCCATCCGGGTTAGGACCTTAATTTGAATAAAAATAGCTTTGCCGAGCAAAAAAAAAAGTTTAAATAAGAAGTGTTGTGTATTTTTTTTATACAGTTTGTATATCAAAATATAATTTATTAATAAATATTGCAAATGTAAAATGATTCCCTAAATTACTTTTGCTGAATCACTTTCAATTTTCAAAAGCATATTTTTGTTCCCTAAAAATGTTTGAAAATTAGCTTATGATCATATATATTCTCTACTAGTGTTTCATGTTTTCCTGTAATTTCTATTTTTTATGTTAGTTTAGTAAAATCAATCTTTTTAATTCAAATTTGTCGATTTAGGTTTAAAACCAACCATTTAAATTATTTTTTAATCACCGATATGTAAATCATTGACCGACTAATTCGGATCAGTACTATAGAGACCCATTATGCGGGCGATCATCCCAACCTAATTTATTCTATTCACAACACCAAGATTCAAACTTCTGACCTTACTTAAGAGATCTAGTAACCCCTATTGCTTATTATTACGGTCCGTGTGGGAAACATGACATTGAGAAGGAGGCTGAGAAGTTGGAACCATGTGCATTCACAGAACAGCAGTAGAGAGTCCCGGTTCCCGAGAGCTGCTGCACGATAATGGAGAAGAAGGTGAAGAATCCAGCCTGCCTTTGCGCTGTTCTGTTTTCTCAAACAACATACAACGCCGGAGTGAGGCCAGAAATTGCAGTGACCATTCCAAAATGCTGCAACATTGCTGATCGCCCCGTCGGTTACAAGTTTGGAGGTACAATTTGGACATTCAGTACTAGGTTTTCTCAATTAAAAAAAACTAGTTTTTGCTTTTAACTTAATAAATCAAAGGCTACTTTTCTTTGAAATTTGTCGTCTCTTTTTTATTTCAAATATATAAACACAATTTTGTCCAATCGATGCTATCCATAGGCTCGATAATGCAGAAGATCACTTGAAGTTCATGTTTGTCCCCCTCTAATGCTTCATCACGATTCCGTCTTGGATCATTCACACATTCAATTTCCCCCATATTTTTTTTAGATTTTCTGGAGTTATATCCGATATTCATGTCTTTGTATGCATCTATCATGAGTGTTGGCAAAATTCCCACAGAGCATAATTAAGTACACTTGTACTAGCTATCTACAAGCTTATTTTTCAATAGTAATAAGGTTGATCAGGCTGTAAGGTTCATAAACATGACTGATAAGAGCCAGATTACATGAAAATTCGAGCATAAAAGACAATTCTTAGAACTCGAATATCTATACCTTACAACATTGGGATGAGAATTTTGCATTGTTCCGGACTGAGATGTTAGTAGTACAACGAGCCTGCTCAAGCATAGAGAATACTCGTGTTGGAAAAAATGGACTGCAAAACGGCACGTTAGTATTGACTGGAAAATAAAATAAAAACAGAAGCGATCAACGAAACCGTGTCGTTCTCATTTGGATCATCATCTTCCCCCCTCCTTTTTCAACTATCAAATAAAATGTCCAAGAACATCAAAACCATTTCGAATAGATGCGTGATTAAACCCGACCTAACCCAACAACATTCGAAATCAAGAATCGAAACCATCAAAATCAACAATGTTGTTATCATTCATACGAATTCAAGGTCAAAAAGTTCAAAAAAAATAAAATAAACATAACATTTTTATTAAAAAAATAAAAACAAACAAAATGAAAAGGTTATCAGCCCACAAAGATGGCTGCTAGACTAATTTTTTATAAGCTAAAGTTTGGTGGTCAGTATGAAATTCTCCCATTGTTTCCAGCCCTATTCAGTTTCATGAGGTTTTAGAGCAATTGATGACCAATGACTCTTTTTCTAGTTACACGTCCATTGTAATTGCCGGAATACATATTTTATCTATTTGTTTCGGTATAAATAGCTTGAAGCGTCTTCGTTTGAGTTCAAGTTGTTCAGAAGTGTTTTCGTTTGAGTTCAAGCTGTTGATCAACGTATCCCTGTTGAATTGCATTATAGGAATGGAAACCCCTTTGACGTACATGTTTGTTCTCGCATTTAGCGTGACCAGAAGCCATTGTTGTGTTTTGATAGTTGCTTTGGAAGGGGAGTTTAAATAATTCTTTTGAGTATTGGAATAAGCTCCAAAGGAGTTGTTAATATAACACCCTACACCTGATGATCCGGGAATTATGACCAAATTTAGAGTGTTGGTCGTTGAGTTCATGACACAACCAGCAGCAAATCAAGGGCCTAGTGAGAGGGCAAAGCGCGTAGCTCATGGTGGTGGGCAAAGGTACGAGATGAGCAAACCACGACAAAATGGTTTACCGAAACGGTTAACAACGTCGGTGGTTCTCACAACAGAACATATGTAGTAAACATTCTCAAGTCTACATTTGCTTTGATTCTAATTCGAACTATATCCTTAATTAATGCATTCGAAGAATACCTCCTCACTCCTAGAGACATCTCTAGACTGCCTATGATTCCTCTCCTCCCATATGTACTAAACATATGCACTACAAGCAACTTTTAAAATAAAAACAAGAAGTAACTTCCCTCTTAGTAAAGCAACAGCTAGCCAAAGCTAATTCTTCATCCCAGCACATCACAGCTCTATTCGAGCATAGCACATTCAGAAAATAGCTTTCGAAATGCCCCGAGAATAAGAGCATTAGAAAAATATGGTTCCGAGATTCCTACACCTCCCCACAATTCAAGCATAATTCATCCACTACAATCCCCATCCTCATCCTAATTATTCTCACCTTAGTGAGAAGTCTGTTTAAAATTTTCATCCATAAAAATAAGTCATTTTTTTCTTCAAATTAAAAGTAAATATATATTCAAACAATTTACTAGTGTTTAAAAACAAATTAAAGTGTTTCACATAACACAAGCACAAACATTAACGGATCGTAAGTGTTGTTACAAAGGAGAGGTTCAACTCTATAACCCTCAAAAATCCAAAAGTAGACCTAACTCGTCATGAGCTGTAAAATCTAGGAGAGACTCTTCATCAACTGTAAAATCTAGGTTACTATCATGGACACCCGTAGGCTGCTGTTGCTGCAGCGGCTGACTTTGATCGACACCCGTAGGCTGCTGTTGCTGCAACAACGACACTTGTTGCTGCTGTGGCATCGGCATATTCGAGGAACCAGCATCGAACCCTTAATATTGAGCAATAGGTGCAATCCCGTTTCCAAGCATTTGGACTACACTTTGACCCACAACTGGACAGATATCATCTTCATCTTGTGTTGTATCTAAGTAGAACCAATCATTACTAGGATTGACACCCGAAAATTGTTGTTCCGGCAGCTGTAGACTTTGATTGAAAACGGAAAGCTGCTGTTGCTGCAGTGGCTGGTTCTGATTGACTTCCAAAAGCTGTTGTTGCTGCTGTGGCATTGGCATGTTCAAGGAGCCAGCAGCATCAAACTCTTGATATTGAACAATAGGTGCAATCCCGTTTCCAAGCATTTGGACTTCACTTTGACCTGCAACTGCACTCATATCACCTCCCTCTTGTGTTGTATCTAACCCAAAAGCTGTTGTTGCGGCGGTGGCTGACTTTGATCGAAACCCGAAAACTGATATTGCTGCAGCTGCAGACTTTGATCGACACCTGAAAGCTGATATTGCGGCAGCGGCTGACATTGATCAACACCCAGAAACTGATATTGTTGCAGCTGCAGACTTTGATCGACACGCAAAAACTGTTGTTGTTGTAGCGGCTGACTTTGATCGACACCCGTAGGCTGATATAGCTGCAGCTGCAGACTTTGACCGACACCCGAAAACTGTTGCTGCAACTGCGGCACTTGCTGCTGCTGTGGCATGGGCATATTCAAGGAACCAGCTTCGAACTCTTGATATTGAACAATAGGTGCAATCCCGTTTCCAAGCATTTGGACTTCACCTTTGTTGAAAATCAAGAGCAGCCAAAATTGAAAATGGAAAATTTCAATTTTGGTAGGTGCAGCAAATGGAGAAAAATTCCAGCAGTAAAGGTTGAAAATATGGAATGGGGAAATTGATTTTTGGTCCCTAAACTTTAGGTTATTTATAAGTTAGTCCCTAAAGCTCAACTATAAATAGCCTAGCCATTTGCCATTCTTACACATCCCAAATCATTTATAACCTCCTCCCAATACTAGAGAAATTAGAGAGTTTTCATAGAGTTGTTTTCTCCTTTTTATCAAGAGAGAATTGTCATTGTTTTCTCCTTGTTAGACTGAGAGAAGTTGTAATTCCTATTTTCTCATAGTGAAATTCTTCTACCTTTGTCCGTGGTTTTTACCCTATATTATTTAGGGGTTTTCCACGTAAAATCTGTGTCTCTTTTATCTTCATTATTATTTTCTCAAATTATCAGTTGCGTTTTTGCTCTATCCGACGATCGTATTCCGCAACAATTGGTATCAGAGCCAGATTTGGGTGCGTATATCTACTTACCGTATTCTCTGTTGGTTGCCACTGAAAAGTGGATCCTCCATCATAAGAAAGTAAGTTAGATATTACTCATTCATTGAAGGTGGTGGGCACTATTCACGTCAAAAAGGTGAAATAGTGGGAGCTATCTGAAATAGAAGCTATGGCAACGAAATTTGATATTGAAAAGTTCAATGGGAGAAATTTCTCACTGTGGAAATTGAAGATAAAGGCCATCCTAAGAAAAAACGGATGTCTAGCGGCTATCAGCGAAAGGCCGACAGATTTTACGGATAACAAGAAATGGAATGAGATGGACGAGAATGCTATTGCAGACCTTCATTTAGCATTAGCAGATGAAGTACTATCAAGCATCAAGGAGAAGAAGACAGCCAAGGAGATTTGGGATCACCTCGCAAAATTATACGAGGTCAAATCGTTGCACAATAAAAATTTTCCTTAAGAGAAAATTGTACACTCTTCGGATGTCAGAATTTACTTCAGTGACAGAGCACTTAAACACGTTGAATACTCTATTTTCTCAGCTTACATCCCTAAGCTATAAAATAGAGTCACAAGAACGTGCTGAACTTCTACTTCAAAGTCTACCTGATTCGTATGATCAACTCATCATCAACTTGACAAACAACAACCTTACAAGTGATCTAGTCTTCGATGACGTTGCAGCTGCTGTTCTGGAAGAAGAAAATCGGCGCAAGAACAAGGAAGACAGACAAGGAAATCTGCAACAAGCAGAGGCCTTAACGGTGATGAGAGGAAGATCAACAGAACGTGGCCAAAGTAGCAGTCACAATCATGGTAGATCAAAGTTAAGGAGTAAGAAGAATTTAAAGTGCTACAACTGTGGAAAGAAGGGTCACATGAAGAAGGATTGTTGGAGTTTACCTAAAAACTCCAATCCTCAAGGAAATATGGCAAACACTTCAGATGATGGAGATGCTCTCTGTTGTGAAGCAGCAACAGCCATGGAAGGCAGAAAAAGATTTGCAGACATATGGCTTATTGACTCGGGAGCCACATATCACATGACCTCAAGAAGAGAATGGCTCTATAATTATGAACCTATCTCAGGAGGATCTGTGTACAGCTGCAATAATCATGCCTTGGAAATTGTTGGCGTTGGAACCATCAAATTGAAGATGTATGACGGGACAACCAAAGTTGTTCGAGATGTGCGACACGTGAAAGTCTTGAAGAAAAACTTATTATCCTACGGATTGTTGGATAATAATGCAAGCAAGATTGAAACACAGAAAGGAATCATGAAGGTGTTCCATGGAGCGCTTGTGGTGATGAAAGGTGAAAAGATAGCTGCAAATTTGTACATGCTGAAGGGAGAGACTTTGCTAGAAGCTGAAGCCTCTGTTGCCTCATGTAGTTCAGATTCTACCATGTTATGGCATCGGAAACTTGGACACATGTCAGAACAGGGAATGAAAGTCCTTGTGGAGCAAAAGCTACTTCCGGGTTTAACAAAGGTATCACTTCCTTTGTGTGAACATTGTATTACAAGTAAGCAGCATCAATTAAAATTCAACACATCAAATTCTAGAGGCAAGGTTGTTCTAGAATTGGTTCATTCTGATGTATGGCAAGCACCGGTTACATCCCTAGGCGGAGCAAAGTATTTTGTCTCCTTCATTGATGACTACTCTAGGAGATGTTGGGTGTATCCTATCAAGAGGAAGGCAGATGTGTTTTCAACCTTCAAAGTTTTCAAAGCGCGGGTGGAACTTGATTCTGGAAATAAGATCAAGTGTTTCAGATCAGATAATGGAGGTGAATATACAAGTGATGAATTTGATGACTTTTGCAGAAAAGAAGGCATCAAAAGACAGTTCACAACAGTATACACTCCTCAACAAAATGGAGTGGCAGAGCGGATGAACAGAACTCTGTTAGAAAGAACACGAGCAATGTTGAGAGCTGCAGTGCTAGAAAAAGCTTTCTGGGCAGAAGCAGTCAATACCGCCTGTTATTTGGTGAATCGGGCTCCATCAACTGTAATTGAGTTGAAGACACCGATGGAAATGTGGACTGGTAAACTAGTTGATTATTCAAACCTCCATATATTTGGAAGTATTGTGTACGTGATGTACAATGCCCAAGAAATTTCAAAGTTGGATCCAAAATCCAGAAAATGTAAATTCTTGGGGTATGCTGATGGAGTAAAGGGGTATCGCTTGTGGGATCTCACTGCCCGCAAAGTGATTATCAGTAGGGATGTTATCTTTGTAGAAGATAAGCTACAAAGAAAAGAAGAAGGTGATAGCACTGATAAAGAAAAGCCAGAGACTACACAGATACATGTTGAAAATGAGTTTGAACAGAGAGATTGTTCTGAAGCAGAACCAGAGCTCGAGGAATCAGAACCAGAGAATTTTGAAGCTCCAACAACTCGTCAATCAGATCGTGTGAGAAGACTCCCCAATTGGCACTCAGATTATGTTATAGAAGGTAATGTTGCATACTGCCTTTTAACGGAGGACGGTGAGCCATCAACATTCGAGGAGGCAATGAACAACTCAGATGCTTCGCAGTGGATGGCGGCAATGCAAGAAGAAATCGAAGCCCTTCATAAAAATAATACATGGGAACTTGTGCCACTACCACAAGGAAGGAAGCCAATTGGTAACAAATGGGTCTTCAAAATCAAGAGAAATGGTGACGATCAAGTGGAGAGGTATCGTGCAAGACTGGTGGTCAAAGGATATGCTCAGAAAGAAGGTATTGATTTCAATGAAATCTTTTCTCCTGTGGTTAGACTAACAACGGTTCGAGTTGTCCTGGCAATGTGTGCTACATTGAATTTACATCTAGAGCAGCTAGATGTTAAAACAGCTTTTCTTCATGGAGATCTTGAAGAAGAGATTTACATGCTCCAGCCTGAAGGTTTTGAAGAAAAAGAAAAGAAGAACTTGGTTTGTAGGTTGAACAAATCTCTGTACGGTTTAAAGCAGGCGCCGAGGTGTTGGTACAAGAGATTTGACTCCTTCATCATGAGCCTTGGATACAACAGACTTAATGCAGACCCTTGTGCTTACTTCAAGAGGTTTGGTGAAAACGACTTTGTTATATTGCTGTTGTATGTAGATGACATGTTGGTTGCAGGCCCCAACAAAGATCATATTGAAGAATTAAAGGCACGACTGGCTAGGGAATTTGAAATGAAGGACTTGGGACCAGCAAACAAGATTCTAGGGATGCAAATTCACCGAGACAGAAGTAATAGGAAGATTTGGCTTTCACAAAAGAATTACTTAAAAAAGATCTTGTCACGATTCAGCATGCAAGATTGTAAGCCAATTTCTACCCCTCTTCCTATTAACTTTAAATTATCCTCCAGTATGAGTCCTAGCAGTGAAGAAGAGAGGATGGAGATGTCTCGAGTACCGTATGCATCAGCAGTGGGAAGTTTAATGTTCGCTATGATTTGTACAAGACCAGACATTGCACAAGCAGTGGGAGTGGTTAGTCGGTACATGGCGAATCCAGGCAGAGAGCATTGGAATGCTGTGAAAAGGATCCTGAGATACATCAAAGGGACCTTAAATGTTGCATTATGTTACGGGGGATCAGACTTTCTTATCAGCGGGTATGTCGATTCTGACTATGCAGGAGATTTGGATAAAAGCAAATCTACAACAGGGTATGTGTTTACAGTTGCTGGTGGAGCTGTAAGCTGGGTTTCAAAACTGCAATCGGTTGTGGCTACGTCAACAACAGAGGCAGAATATGTAGCAGCTACACAAGCCAGTAAAGAAGCAATATGGTTGAAAATGCTATTGGAGGAGCTCGGGCACAAACAAGAGAATGTCTCTTTGTTTTGTGACAGTCAGAGCGCCTTGCATCTTGCAAGGAATCCTGCTTTTCACTCAAGAACAAAACATATTCGGGTCCAATACCACTTCATTCGTGAGAAAGTGGAAGAAGGGACGATAGATATGCAGAAGATCCATATCGATGACAACATAGCAGATTTCATGACAAAAGCAATCAACACTGATAAGTTTACTTGGTGTCGATCCTCTTGTGGCTTGTTAGAGACGTAAGCAACATGGAAAGTACGAGGTAGAAAGAATGGTGTGAAGATATGATTATTCCAATCAAATCTTCAAGTGGGAGATTGTTGAAAATCAAGAGCAGCCAAAATTGAAAATGGAAAATTTCAATTTTGGTAGGTGCAGCAAATGGAGAAAAATTCCAGCAGTAAAGGTTGAAAATATGGAATGGGGAAATTGATTTTTGGTCCCTAAACTTTAGGTTATTTATAAGTTAGTCCCTAAAGCTCAACTATAAATAGCCTAGCTATTTGCCATTCTTACACATCCCAAATCATTCTAACCTCCTCCCAATACTAGAGAAATTAGAGAGTTTTCATAGAGTTGTTTTCTCCTTTTTATCAAGAGAGAATTGTCATTGTTTTCTCCTTGTTAGACTGAGAGAAGTTGTAATTCCTATTTTCTCATAGTGAAATTCTTCTACCTTTGTCCGTGGTTTTTACCCTATATTATTTAGGGGTTTTCCACGTAAAATTTGTGTCTCTTTTATCTTCATTATTATTTTCTCAAATTATCAGTTGCGTTTTTGCTCTATCCGACGATCGTATTCCGCAACAACCTTGACATACAACTTCACCAATATCACCTCCCTCTTGTGTTGTATCTAAACCGAACCAATCGTTACTAGTATTGACACCGGAAAACTGCTGCGGCGGAGGCATTGATGCCAATGGAGTAGGCATTTGTATAAAATTTCCATTATTAGAAACAGCTTCTTGGGGATCAAAACTTGCAGGGTTTTGTCCCACCATGGAACCAAAAGCTTCTTGCGGCATGAGTGTATTCAATCCATCAAGTGAAATCCCATCTCCCAGCACTTGGGCTTCAGACTCAGTATGAGCTACAAATTTATCAGCTGTGGTTTTTTCAGTTGGGGTTCTAGGTTTTGTCCTTTGTTTCTTCCTCTTGTACACTCTACACAACACCCAGTCGTCAAGCTGAAAAAACAAAAGTCGGAAATGAGTATCAGATACGAATACATGATTATTCTTCGAATTTTTTCATATATTTAAAAGATTGTAAACGAAGGGTTACCAGCATGTCTTGGCTGCTAAGTCTCTGTCTTTGTGGAGCTTTGGTTAACACGTACTCGTGCACGAGCCACTCGGTTTTCTTTTCACCTTCAGATGATTTACCTCTGAAAAAGACCAAACTCCTCTTGGTTCCGATTTCCTCTCCTCTGGAGTGGACCGGTGTAGGCATTCCGGTTGCCTTCCAGTGCCCATCGCCGGCAGTTCGAATAGGCCGTTTGCCATTTTTGTGTCTGCGATCTCTTGGCGTGAAAAAGTACCACTCACCATTTGACAATGCATTATCATTCATGGCTGTCGACATGAAAATAACACAATCAGTATCGTTTATCGAGCAAAAAAACACCAGAATCGGAAAGAAAGAAGAAAAACACTAGGGTTTTAGAAGAACTTGTGAGAGTATAAGGATCATAGTTATAGAGATCAACGTCCCTAAATATATTTGGTGGCAATGGTCTGTTGTAAATCTTCCTTTTCAAGTAGTAATCAACGAGCTCTTCATCTTTTGGCTTGAACCGATAGCCAGCAGGCAGAGAAGTAAAGAAACCCCCTTCCATGTCGATAGTAGCACCGAGAGAAAACAAAAGTGAGAAAAATAAGAAACTTTTTTGTTGCTCGGCGGAAATAGGAAACTTTTGTTGTTATAATATTCCTAATTTATATATATCTTATTTAGGGTTTAAATAATTTTTTAAAAATAAAATAAAATGAATTAAATAAAAGAGTTATCCGTAGTGGGAATCGGTTTTATTTGAAATATTATTTATTTGAAATATATTTTATTTAGCTTGTTGAATTCAGCTTGTTAGAAAAATATTATTTTTTCATATTTTATTTGAAATATTTATTATTTTAATTTATTTAATTTTTAATATAATATTTACAACGGAACCCAACAATTGTCCCTGTAGAAAAGTGGATGATGTTCGATCCTAGGATATATGCATGGGTTCAAATCGCTTCTATCTTTGCATATATTTCATGTATTAAATTTATGCAAATGTTCGGGATCGTATTTAGGGGTTGCAAGTCATTCTTAAGGCTATCGAGTAAGTTTTTATTGTTCAACTCCTACATGGTGGCGTATGAACTAAGCACGATAGTTGCATTTTTGTTAGATGCCATTATATTGATGGCATGATCAGCTATATTTGGTTACGGCTTGCTGTAAATGTGTATGCATTTACATTTGATGATTTAGATCCTTAATGGCAAGCTTGTGATTAAAATCATGAAATAGATTGTAATAATAAAAAAGAACATATGAGACAAGTGTTAATCTTGGTTTATGATTTAAGGTATATGGTAAGTATGAATATTTAGAATGATAGTACGAGCCTTAATTATAGTTAAAATGAAGGAAGTTGCTTAATTAGTCTTTGGTTGGTAAATCCTTATGACATAATTGAAAAGCTAAAATTTGAGCAATGTTCATGTGGTTGCCTTTTTTTATCGGCAAAATATGATTTTATTGCATACTAGCCTTATTTGGTTGAGAGTCTCGTTGAAAACCTCCCTAAGCCTATTTAGAGGAAAAAACATTCAACAACGAGAGAATACAGAGTCGAATTCGCCTTCCACAAAAACCAAAAACACCTACTGCAACCTTACAAACATGAAATGAGTCGCAACAACTATATTGTATTTGCCCAATACACCACAGTAAAAAAAAGGTAAACTATATAAATGACCACCATACTATTGGAAAAGTCGCGATTTGATCACCTTACTTTTTTTCTAAGCAATAAAATCACCATACTATTAAATTGGATGCAATTTGACAACCAGCCGTTAGAGGTTAACGGCAGGGTGACATGGCAGTTAAAAAAATAGGGATATAATTACACATTTGGTCCTCATTACATATACACTCTATCAATTTGGTCCTGATTTTAATTTAATAAAATAAATTAATTATTTAATTAAGTGGTGACACAACCGTATTGGAGGAATTTAATTATTTATAATTGATTTAATAATTTAATTTTTCTCCTACAATAATCTGGTGACATATGTCACTAGATTGGAGGAAGAAAATAAAAGGAATGAGCATCTTGCTCCGAGTGGGATTTAAACTAGGATTGCCTTGGATGGAAACATACGCGCTTACCACTAGGCCAAGTGGATCTTTATGATGTATGGTACAAAACCTAATATATATTTCTTAGTTTGTCCCACCATGGAACCAAAAGCTTCTTGCGGCATGAGTGTATTCAATCCATCAGGTGAAATCCCATCTCCCAGCACTTGGGCTTCAGACTCAGTATGAGCTACAAATTTATCAGCTGTGGTTTCTTCAATTGGGGTTCCAGGTTTTGTCCTTTGTTTCTTCCTCTTGTACACTCTACACAACACCCAGTCGTCAAGCTGAAAAAACAAAAGTCGGAAATGAGTATCAGATACGAATGGTCTGTTGTAAATCTTCCTTTTCAAGTAGTAATCAACGAGCTCTTCATCTTTTGGTTTGAACCGATAGCCAGCAGGCAGAGAAGTAAAGAAACCCCCTTCCATGTCGATAGTAGCACCGAGAGAAAACAGAAGTGAGAAAAATAAGAAACTTTTTTGTTGCTCGGTGGAAATAGGAAACTTTTGTTGTTATAATATTCCTAATTTATATATATCTTATTTAGGGTTTAAATGATTTTTTTAAAATAAAATAAAATGAATTAAATAAAAGAGTTATCTGTAGTGGGAATCGGTTTTATTTGAAATATTATTTATTTGAAATATATTTTATTTAGCTTGTTGAATTCAGCTTGTTAGAAAAATATATGGGTTCAAATCGCTTCTATCTTTGCATATATTTCATTTATTAAATTTATGCAAATGTTCGGGATCGTATTTAGGGGTTGCAAGTCATTCTTAAGGCTAGCGAGTAAGTTTTTATTGTTCAACTCCTACATGGTGGCGTATGAACTAAGCACGATAGTTGCATTTTTGTTAGATGCCATTATATTGATGGCATGACCTGCTATATTTGGTTACGACTTGCTATAAATGTGTATGCATTTACATTTGATGATTTAGATCCTTAATGGCAAGCTTGTGATTAAAATCATGAAATAGATTGTAATAATAAAAAAGAACATATGAGACCAGTCGTTAGAGGTTAACGGCAGGGTGACATGGCAGTTAAAAAAATAGGGATATAATTACACATTTGGTCCTCATTACATATACACTCTATCAATTTGGTCCTGATTTTAATTTAATAAAATAAATTAATTATTTAATTAAGTGGTGACACAACCGTATTGGAGGAATTTAATTATTTATATTTGATTTAATAATTTAATTTTTCTCCTACAATCATCTGGTGACACATGTCACTAGATTGGAGGAAGAAAATAAAAGGAAGGAGCATCTTGCTCTGAGTGGGATTTAAACTAGGATTGCCTTGGATGGAAACATACGCGCTTACCACTAGGCCAAGTGGATCTTTATGATGTATGGTACAAAACCTAATATATATTTCTTAGTTTGTTGCTCATGTCAGAAAAAAGAAATAAATATGAATTAAGGAGACTCTAACATGAAACTTTTGAGATGCATAAAAACATCTGAACCGATGAAATAAATCTAATAATTAAATTATTAATAATTTTAACTTTAATTAAATAATTATATTAAAAATTAAAAATTTTATTTCACGAATCTAAACTCACGAACATAATTTAAATGAATTGATACAACTTTATGATTATATTAAAATTTTAAAATTTATTTAACGAATCTAAACTCACGAACATAATTTAAATGAATTGATATTAAAAATTTATTTGAAAATAATATTCAAATTTTATTTAACGAATCTAAACTCACGGACATAATTTAAATTAGATTTATTTCAGTGGTTCAGATGTTTTTATGCATCTCAAAAGTGTCGTGTTCTAATCCCATTAATCCACATTTATTCCAGTAGTGGATCGTATCGAAACGGGCTCTTCGCGTTTCGATACAGGTTCAAGTGTTGTTCCAAAACAGGGTCTCTCTTTAATTAAAACCCTTGTATAAACTCATCAGATCCCTTGATTTTTTTCACATCAAAACCTAAATTTTTTTGAGGGTTTTCAATCTTCACATCAATGCTAGAGCTTTGCAAGCAATTTGGTGCATTAATCATCCCTCATTCATCCATTATCCTACATCAAGGTAAAAACCCTATTTTCTTTTCTTTTTAATTTTCGTTTAATTTTATTGGTTGTTTTTAATTACTTTTTGTATAAAACATATACATATAGTATGTGTTTTCAAGTTTTTGCAAAAAATCTTCAAAATCTAATTTTTTATTCGAATATAAAATTATATCGTATATTCTTAATCTGTTTTTTCGAATTTTCCCCCAATTTTTTTATACTTAAATATGTTTTAAAACTATATTGTATAGTTTTTATCAACACCTTGATTATCGGATTGTATATTGGATTGAATTTGGTTGATTTACTCATACATATGTTTTTGTGTCTTGATTTTCTTCTAGATTTCGAATATGGGCTCTAGGAAGAGAGTACGAACAAATGAGGCTGGTGGAAGCTCTAACATCGATGACGATTCGACTCGTCCCAACCTCACTTTACTCTACCAAAAGTATCTTCGAAACAAAGATGCCTATACCAATTTCAAGCAATTTAAAGATCATGCTATCCGTCGTGAGTGTATCGTTTCTATACCCTTTTTCGATTTAGAACGATTTCAATTCCACTATCTTGATAATTCCTACTTTATAGATTTAAAACTGAATTACATCCTGAACATTATTAAAGGTCTCTTCAAGTTTAGTCTAGTCAGGTTGGTAATTCCGCTCGTATTCGGTTCCTCTACTTCGGTGAGGGTAATCTCGCCCGTATTCGGTTCCTCTACTTCGGTTAGGGTAATTCCACCCGTATTCGGTTCCTCTACTTCGGTGAGGGTAATTCCACCCGTATTCGGTTCCTCTACTTCGGAGAGGGTAATCTCGCCCACACACAGGTTCCTATGCTTCGGCTAGGGTAATTCCTTACCGTTACAGTTACAGGTTCCTATGCTTCGGCTAGGGTAATTCCTTACCCTTAAAGTTATAGGTTCCTATGCTTCGGCTAGGGCAATTCCTTATCATTACAGTTATAGGTTCCTATGCTTCGGCTAAGTTAATTCCTTACCGTTACAGTTACAGAATCCTATGCTTCGGCTAGGGTAATTCCTTATCATTACAATTAAGAGTTCGTATGCTTCGGCTAGTGTAATTCCTTACCGTTACAGTTACAGATTCCTATGCTGCAGATAAGGTAATTTCGCCGGATTTAAGGTATTCCCTTGGAATGATACCCATGCCCCTTTAATTCCCTTATAGACGCATCTTAGAATTGTATATTGAGTATATTTGGAGGATAGATAAGAATAAAAAATGACCATTATTGCTGCTTGAATTATGTGCGCGTGAAATAAAATGTTTACCACATTGATACAGTTTAGCACTGTTGGGACACACTAAACTCCCTAGTTTAATTTAATTATCCACTATTCTAATTCTATGGACTATAGGCTTTACGCCGGATACACAACGATAGAATAAAGAACAATTTTTTATCTTCAAATATAACGTTACACTGAAATAATAAATCGTAAATAAAGTTCGTTGTTGCCAAAAATGTCATGTTATTAATGTCTGCCATGTACTTGCATGTGCTTACCGTATCATTTGGTAGTCATGTACTATTGAGCTTTCCCAAGCTCATGTTGTTTTTACCATCGCAGGTTAGATGAAATCCGTCATTGTAAAGTTACTAACATCAATTTTTTTTGGGATTCTCTCGATGTTGCTTTTGGAGTACAGTATCAGCATAGTTAGTGGGCAATGCATGTATGACGTGAATATTTTTATGTCAGAGTATGTATAATGTTTATGAGTTCCCGTTATGCGTTTACGTGACTTTCATAAGTGATAGTTTAAACTAAAATTTGTTTTACAGCTTTAAAGTATTTAAAGAAAAGGATTTTATATGAGTTATTGTGTGTCACCCTTGTGATCCTAATGTGGCCTCCTAGGATCCGTGGGAACGCGTAGGCGGGTCTAGGGGGTTACAGATTACTTAAGGTGAATATGCAAGTGCATTCATTTCTTGAAAATCAACTTCACGAATGCATTTTTTATATAAAAAAGTAGGCATAAGCCGATGGGTCGGATACAAGATGATTATATTAAAAAGAGTAAATTTTGGATATACAAATCGTGTCAACTTTAATAATTTTGTTAAATTCAGGGTTTAAAGTTAGTTTAGGGTTTAATGTTGAAGGGTTTCAGTGGTAGGGTTTATAATTTAGGATTTAATGATAGAGATTAAGATTTAGAGTTTAGGGATTAATTAGGGTTAGAGATTTAGTTTTTAAAGTAGAACCGTGTATTTTTTACACATATTGTGTATCAAAATATATAATTAATAATGAAAAATACTTTGATACACAAACTTGTTATTTTTAGTTTAGTAAAAAAGAACTTGTTAGTTTTAGGGTTCATGAGTCTAGTTTAGGTTTTAGAGTTTAGGGGGTTAGATTGTAGCATTTAGGATATAGGTTTTAGGGTTATGATTTAGGGTTTAGATGTTAGGTTTTAAGGATTTTAGGTTATAAATTTAAGTTTTAGATTTTATAGTTTAAATAAGTGTTGTGTATTTTTTAATACAATTTGTATATCAAAATATAATTCATTAATAAATATTGCAAATGTAAAATGATTCCCTAAATTACTTTTGCTAAATCACTTTCAATTTTCAAAAGCATATTTTTGTTCCCTAAAAATGTTTGAAAATTAGCTTATGATCATATATATTCTCTACTAGTGTTTCATGTTTTCCTGTAATTTCTATTTTTATGTTAGTTTAGCTAAATCAATCTTTTTAATTCAAATTTGTTGATTTAGGTTTAAAACTGACCATTCAAATTGGTTTTTAATCACTGATATCTAAACCATTGACCGACTAATTCAGATCGGTACTATAGAGACCCGTTATGCGGGTGATCATCCCAACCTAATTTATTCTATTCACAACACCAAGATTCAAACTTCTAACCTTAAGTGATCTAGTGACCCCTATTGCTTATTATTACGGCCCGTGTGAGAAACATAACATGGAGAAGGAGGCTGAGAAGTTGGAACCATGTGCATACAGAGCACAGCTTCGGAGAGTTTCGGTCTCCTAATGTTGCTGCACCGTGATGGAGAAAAAGGTGAAGAATCCAGCCTGCTTTTGCGCAGTTCTATTATCTCAAACAACATACAACGCCAGAGTGAGGCCAGAAATCGCAGTGACCATTCCAAAACACTGCAACATTGCTGATCGCCCTGTTGATTACCAGTGTGGAGGTACAACCATTCATTTAAGTAGATAATTAATGCTTTAACGGTGTCTGTTTCGATATTCTGATGAAGCAATTGTTTGTTTCTTGCAGCTTTCACTCTGGTTTAAATGACCACCATACTATTGGAAAAGTCGCGATTTGATCACCTTACATTTTTTCTAAGCAATAAAATCACCATACTATTAAATTGGATGCAATTTGACCACCAGCCGTTAGAGGTTAACGGCAGGGTGACATGACAGTTAAAAAATAGGGATATAATTACACATTTGGTCCTCAATACATATACACTCTATCAATTTGGTCCTAATTTTAATTAAATTAAATAAATTAATTATTTAATTAAGTGTTGACACAACCTTATTGAAGGAATTTAATTATTTATATTTGATTTAAGAATTTAATTTTTCTCCTACAATCATCTGGTGACACATGTCACAAGATTGGAGGAAGAAAAATAAAAGAAAGGAGCATCCTGCTCCTAGTGGGATTTAAACTAGGATTGCCTTGGATGGAGACATACGCGCTTACCACTAGGCCAAGTGGATCTTTATGATGTATGGTACAAAACCTAATATATATATCTTCATTTGTTGCTCATGCCAGAAAAAAGAAATAAATATGAATTAAGGAGACTCGAACATGACACTTTTGAGATGCATAAAAACATCTGAACCGCTGAAATAAATCTAATAATTAAATTATTAATAATTTTAACTTTAATTAAATAATTATATTAAAAATTAAAAATTTTACATTAACCATTTGTATCATTTAGCATTGAGCCGCCTTATTTTGTAATCTCGTTTTGAGATTGCAATTTTTATAATAAAATTTTGGAAAAGGACATAATGGCGGTCACTTTGTTCATTGAAAACTTACCGGGACAATGCACTTGAAAGGGCTATGGTTTGCCTTTGGAAGACATGAAGACGTGGTGGATGCCTACATGGCAAGAAAACTCAGTAGTGGGGGAAGACGATTTGGATTCGTTAGATACAAGACGATGGAAGACGCAGAAATGTCGGTAGAGAGGCTAAATGGATTCATATTACATGGGAAGAAGATATATGTAGCACTGGCAAGATTCAACGAAATATCAACTACAAGGAAGTATATGAGGGAAGAGAATAGTAGGCCAGTCAAAACGAACACTAATACGTAAGCAAAACTAGATAAAGAAGAACGAAGACCAGAAAACATTACAACAAGGTTCAATCAAAGGAAAATGGAGAGTGGAGAAGGAAGCAAAAGCAAGCTCAGAAAGTGCACGAGCCATGTTGAAAAGAAGACACTATGCAAGTTCAAGAAATATCTGGTCAGAAGGATGGATTCTTCCTGTAGTGTGAGGAGCATCATGCTGCCTTTAGGTAGATGGGGTTTCAGCAAGATTAGTGTGAAAAGGATGGGCGGAAATTTGTTTCTCCTCTCGATTAATGATGAAGACCTTTTTATCATGCTGGATGACGTGAATTGGTCTTATCTGATGGAAATTTTCGAAGAAATTATGCCTTGGTCATAATCCATTAAACAAAATTAAAGATTAACTTGGCTTGAAGTGTTTGGTCTTCCTCCGCACTTCTGGAACCATGAAACTCTAGAAAGGTTAGCATCTCTTTGGGGTAAATTTGAAGTTGTTGGTGAGAATTTCAACCAGGTCTATGACTGCGAGAAAGTAACCATTCATATTGGGGTAAATTTACATTATCCGACCTCTAGAGAAAGGAGAAAGAACGAGCAAGCGGAAGAGGAAAAAAGAGATCGAAGGGGATTGCGTCTTTGGAGCTATCAGGACGATCGCTCTCTGACTCTGATCTTGTGACTAGGTGGGATTATCTAACTAGGGAGGCTAGGAAGGCGTTAAAAATGGGCAAGAAATTGGGGATTCATATTGAACGTAATGAAGACCACACTATAAGAGACATTGCGAAAGAAGAAGGGGAGGCAATAAAGTGAACTCTCACTAGAATTGAAAGAGGTTAGGGTCTGAGGAAAAATCTAGGTGGCTAGATTGATATTTGTACCCAGAAAGCCGAAATGAGTCTGCTACAAGAACAGAAATACAACGGCTGGTGGAGTTTGAGGTTAGTTAGATGTGGTATGTCGCTAATATTGACTTTGTTAGGTGTGCAATCCTTTATTGTTGGTTGTCAAAGTGTTTTAAGTACGATAGAAAAATTAAATAGTTAGATGTGGTATGTCGTATTGCCATATGTATGAAATATTATTGGTGGTCAATTTCATGCACGAGGGTAATCGAATGGAGCTTCGAGGGTCGACCGGTTTAACTCGGAGTCGAGGTAATACCCACCACTTCTTGTGTACTATAATGAACATGTTAATTGATAGTTAATGCATGAGAGATCAAATGAAGTAGAATATACTATAAGAATATTGATAAGGACCTTTGTGAAAAAATTAAGAATTATATGACACGTATAAAATTTTTGAGATCTGTAAATTAAATGATAAGTCGTTTATCTCTAAATATCTGTTAAACCTCAGTTAATGAAATTATATATATGAGATTCAATTTCAAAGTGAATTTGATGGCAGACAAATTGTATGGTGTTACTGAGGATGTGGTAAAGAATGATGAACTTCCTCTATTTGATTGGTGCTTACATTCATGGTTATGGACATGATTCAAATAGGATGAGTAGAAAATATGTACATAAGCAGATTCCTACTTTATAGATTTAAAACTGAATTACATCCTGGACATTATTAAAGGTCTCTTCAGGTTCAGTCTAGTCAAGTTGGTAATTCCGCCCGTATTCGGTTCCTCTACTTCGGTGAGGGTAATTCCGCCCGTATTCGGTTCCTCTACTTCGGTGAGGGTAATCCTGCCCGTATTCGGTTCCTCTACTCCGGTGAGGGTAATTCCACCCGTATTCGGTTCGTCTACTTTGGTGAGTGTAATCTCGCCCGCACACAAGTTCCTATGCTTCGGCTTGGTTAATTCCTTACCGTTACAGTTACAGGTTCCTATGCTTCGGCTAGGGTAATTCCTTATCATTACAATTACAGGTTCCTATGCTTCGGCTAGGGTAATTCCTTACCGTTACCGTTACAGGTTCCTATGCTTCGGCTAGGGTAATTCCTTATCATTACAGTTACAGATTCCTATGCTTCGGCTAGGGTAATTCCTTACCGTTACAGTTACAGGTTCCTATGCTGCAGCTAAGATAATTTCGCCAGATTTAAGGTATTCCGTTGGGCTTAAACCCATGCCCCTTTAATGCCCTTATAGACGCATCTCAGAATTGTATATTGGAGTAGATTTCGAGGATAGATAAGAATTAAAAATGAACATTATTGCTACTTGAATTATGTGCGCGTGAAATAAAATGTTTACCGCATTGATACAGTTTAGCACTGTTGGGACACACTAAACTCCCTAGTTTAATTTGATTATCCACTATTCTAGTTTTATGGACTATAGGCTTTACGTCGGATACACAACGATTGAATAAAGAACATTTTTTTTATCTTCAAATATCACGTTACACTGAAAAAATAAATTGTAAATAAAGTTCGTTGTTGCCTGAAATGTCATGTAATTGTAATGC
This sequence comes from Hibiscus trionum, assembly GCA_030270665.1. NCBI lineage: Eukaryota > Viridiplantae > Streptophyta > Magnoliopsida > Malvales > Malvaceae > Hibiscus > Hibiscus trionum. The sequence continues at coordinate 70,980,482 of BSYR01000026.1, read as the reverse complement.
ATGCCATGTACATGCATGTGCTTACCGTATCATTTGGTAGTCCTCTACTACTGAGCTTTCCGAAGCTCATGTTGTTTTTACCATTGTAGGTTAGATGAAATCCGTCATAGTAAAGTTACTAACATCATTTTTTGGGATTCTCTCGATGTTGCTTCTGGAGTACAGTATCGACATAGTTAGTGGGCAATGCATGTATGACATGAATTGTTTTATGTCAGAGTATGTATAATGTTTATGAGTTCCCGTTATGCGTTTACGTGACTTTCATAAAAGATAGTTTAAACTGAAATTTGTTTTACAGCTTTAAAGTATTTAAAGAAATGGATTTTATATGAGTTATTGTGGGTCACCATTGTGACCCTAATGTGGCCTCCTAGGATCCGTGGGAACGCATAGGCGGGTCTAGGGGTTACAGATTACTTAAGGTGAATATGCAAGTGCATTCATTTCTTGAAAATCAACTTCACGAATGCATTTTTTATATAAAAAAGTAGGCATAGGCCGATGGGTCGGATACATGATGATTATATTAAAAAGAGAAAATTTTGGATATACAAATCGTGTAAACTTTAACAAGTTTGTTAAATTTAGGGTTTAAAGTTAGTTTAGGGTTTAATGTTGAAGGGTTTAGGTGGAAGGGTTTAGAATTTAGGATTTAATGATAGAGTTTAAGATTTAGAGTTTAGGGATTAATTAGGGTTAGAGATTTAGTTTTTAAAGTAGAATCGTGTAATTTTTACACATATTGTGTATCAAAATATATAATTAATAATGAAAAATACTTTGATACACAAACTTGTTAGTTTTAGTTTAGCAAAAAAGAACTTGTTAGTTTTAGGGTTCACGAATCTAGTTTAGGTTTTAAAGTTTAGGGGGTTAGATTGTGGCATTTAGGATATAGGTTTTAGGGTTATGATTTAGGGTTTAGATGTTAGGTTTTAAGGATTTTAGGTTATAAATTTATGTTTTAGATTTTATAGTTTAAATAAGAAGTGTTGTGCTGTGTATTTTTTATACAGTTTGTATATCAAAATATAATTCATTAATAAATATTATAAATGTAAAATGATTCCCTAAATTACTTTTCCTAAATCACTTTCAATTTTCAAAAGCATATTTTTGTTCCCTAAAAATGTTTGAAAATTAGCTTATGATCATATATATTCTCTACTAGTGTTTCATGTTTTCCAGTAATTTCTATTTTTATGTTAGTTTAGTTAAATCAATCTTTTTAATTCAAATTTTTCGATTTAGGTTTAAAACTGACCATTTAAATTGTTTTTTAATCACCGATATCTAAATCATTGACCGACTAATTCCGATCGGTACTATAGAGACCCGTTATGCGGGCGATCATCCCAACATAATTTATTCTATTCACAACACCAAGATTCAAACTTCTGACCTTACTTAAGAGATCTAGTGAGCCCTATTGCTTATTATTACGGACAGTGTGCGAAACATGACATCGAGAAGGAGGCTGAGAAGTTGGAACCATGTGCATACACAGCACAGCACCGGAGTGTCCCGGTCTCCTAACGTTGCTGCACCCTGATGGAGAAAAAGGTGAAGAATCCAGCCTGCCTTTGCGCAGTTCTGTTATCTCAAACAGCATACAACGCTGGAGTGAGGCCAGAAATCGCAGTGACCATTCCAAAACGCTGCAACATTGCCGATATTCGCTGTAACATCCAGTAGTTTAAGTTAAATAAAATCTGCTGATGTATCTTTCAATAAGAAGTAAAATGTGAAGTTGTATGTTTGAACAATAAGTAAAATGTGTAGCTGTTTCTTTGAGTAATAATATATCAAAGGTTACTTTTCTTTGCAAATCATCTTCTCCTTTTTGTTCAAATAGTAAGTCCCTAGTAGTTTCAAGACTACATAAATTAAGTATTCACCCCATTTTTTCCTTTAAATATGTCCTAGTGTAATAGAAGCTGAATAATATGAAACTAATTAATGCAAGATGATGTGGAGGAATAGTCCGTGGATCAGAAAATGCAAAACTTGGGATAATATTTGAAATTATGAACTTTGTTTTCTATTTGGAGATTCAAGTTTGTAGCTGAATGCCCACAGAATTTCTATTTGAAATTCTTTTCAATTCAAAAAGAGGGGGTGTGAGCTACAATAGACTCAAGTTAGTCGTCTCTTTTTTATTTCAAATATATAAACACAATTTTGTCCAATCGATGCTATCCATAGGCTCGATAATGCAGAATATCACTTGAAGTTCATGTTTGTCCCCCTCTAATGCTTCATCACGATTCCGTCTTGGATCATTCACACATTCAATTTCCCCCATATTTTCTTTTAGATTTTCTGGAGTTATATCCGATACTCATGTCTTTGTATGCATCTATCATGAGTGTTGGCAAAATTCCCACAGAGCATAATTAAGTACACTTGTACTAGCTATCTACAAGCTTATTTTTTAATAGTAATAAGGTTGATCAGGCTGTAAGGTTCATAAACATGACTGATAAGAGCCAGATTACATGAAAATTCGAGCATAAAAGACAATTCTTAGAACTCGGATATCTGTACCTTACAGCATTGGGAAGACAATTTTGCATTGTTCCGGACTGAGATGTTAGTAGTACAGCGAGCCTGCTCAAGCAAAGAGAATACTCGTGTTGGAAAAAATGGACTACAAAACAGCACGTTAGTACTGACTGGAAAATAAAATAAAAACAGAAGTGATCAACGAAACCGTGTCGTTCTCATTTGGATCATCATCTTCCCCCCTCCTTTTTCAACTGTCAAATAAAATGTCCAAGAACATCAAAACCATTTCTAATAGATGCGTGTTTAAACCACACCTGACCCAACAACATTCGAAATCAAGAATCGAAACCATCAAAATCAACAATGTTGTTATCATTCAAAAGACTTGAATAAAATCTTGAAAGAAAATCTTGAAAGAAAATAAAATCTTTCAAAAGAATCCCACCTGACCGCTGCAAGGCAATTAGATTAAAATCTTGAAAGAAAATAAAATCTTTCAAAAGACTTTTGAATAAAATAATTTGTAAGAAGAGTTAAATTGTTGAATAAAGACGTAATAAGTGATTAGTTTAATTGCGTTGCAACGAATTGAGATGTTTTTTTGCTAGCAACGCTACCGGCTGCTCTTATCGATTCAACTAAAGTGAAGCTGAAGAGTAGTTATCGATGGCAACCTTTTCAAACATACGTTACCATTTCGAAACAATTCGTGGTCCGAGCTATCGGAATAAGATTTCGAGCATCACTCAACGATTGCAATACAATCATGCAACACTTGTCCTACCGTGTAAATCTCAAATTCCAGTACTTGATCATATTCTGCAGCTATATGTATTGGATTAATCATCTGATCTTTCAGAGAAAATGAAAAGAATGATAAGAATACTCACCACAATACTACAACGACTTAATTGGTGATCATATTACTTGTTTTGTATATAAACATAACTCTTAGTAGGGTACTATAGACATGTTCAGTTATTGGATTTTAAGATGCGATTGAGTGCTGTAATTCAAATCTTTGTGATGTAAAAATTGGTTTTAATTATTCGTTTATTCATGTAATGCTTGTATTTTCTATTTTACAATATTATTATATTTATGATAGATACCATGGTTTCAGTAGGCAAAATATAAAGGTAATGGTATCATTTAATAAACAACCCTTTTTCATAAAACGTCACCCACTTACATTCCTCAGGAAAAGAACCAATGGCAATGGCAGCCAAATTTCACTTCATTTTAATTTCAACCCTCTCAGCTTCTTTTTTAGGTATTCATTCACATTGTTTTCTTCTAAAAACAATGTTTAAGGTTACTATACATAATAACTACACAAATTATTGCATTGAATACGATGTTATTACACGTTTTAGATGAAGCCATAGTGCCAGAGTTTGCATTCAGTTGCAAGAGTTGACAGATAGAGGTTTCATTAACTCTCTTTTTTAAAACATGAACTCTCTTTTTCTCTAAAACCTTAACCAAAAACCCTTGTATAAACTCGTCAAATCCCTTGATTTTTTCACATCAAAACCTAAATTTTTTTGAGGGTTTTCAATCTTCACATCAAGGCTAGAGCTTTGCAAACAATTTGGTGCATTAATCATCCCTCATTCATCCATTATCCTACATCAAGGTAAAAACCCTATTTTCTTTTCTTTTTAATTTTCGTTTAATTTTATTGGTTGTTTTTAATTACTTTTTGTATAAAATATATACATATAGTACGTGTTTTCAAGTTTTTGCAAAAAAATCTTCAAAATCTGAAATTTTTTTATTCGAATATAAAATTATATCGTATATTTTTTCATGTTTTTTCGATTTTTTTTCCAAAATTTTGTTTTATAATTAGATATGTTTTAGAACTATATTGTATAGTTTTTTATCAACACCTTGATTATCAGATTGTATATTGGATTGAATTTGTTTGATTTACGCATATATATGTTTTTGTGACTTGATTTTCTTCTAGATTTCGAATATGGGCTCTAGGAAGAGAGTACGAACCAATGAGGTTGGTGGAAGCTCCAACAATGATGACAATTCAACTCGTCCCAACCTCACTTTACTCTACCAAAATTCTCTTCGAAACAAAGATGCCTATACTAATTTCAAGCTATTTCAAGATCATCCTATCTAATCGGGAAGAAGTTTAGGGTTGATCCAGAAACTTTGGTCAATGTTTTCGGGTTTGAAGATAAGGGAATTTCGGATGAGAACTCATTGGGACATACCCTTGGTGGCTCCGTCACGGTCCTTAATTCTCATGATTTCATTCTTCATCTCATGGTCTCGTGGTGATTTCGCCCTTCCGGCGGAAAATTCTCCCACATTAGGCAAGTAGACGGTTTTTGGATTCGATGCTTTTGTGAGGGACATCGACCAAATCTTTGTCAAATCATGTTTGCCGAGATGGTGTACCTTGTCCAAAATCGCAACTCGGATCTTGTCACCTCATTCACGTATGGCACCGCCTTGAGCTACTTATTCTCAAAGTTGGGGATTGACTGCTCTCTTGACTATCCAGAACCTCTCAAAGATCGCATCGATGACTGCACACTTCTCCGGAGCAAATTTCATTTCATTAATGGAGAGTGGACTCGTGTCGAGAATCCTCCTCAAGTTGCGGCCCCCGAACCTCAACCTCAAGTTGCTGCACCAAACAACGAAACCCTCATGGCTTTCCTTACCGAGCAATTTAATGTCTTGCGCACCCATATGGACTCTAGTTTCACCACTCTTGACACTCGTCTCACTTCCGTAGAGGGATGTATCCAAAGTGTTGAGAATCGCCTCACCTCGGTTGAAACTAAACAAATCTCTATGGACATGTCTTTTACCAGTTTCTATGGCGAATAGAGACAATTCCGAAGGAGCTACGCCAATGGTGAAGATGAAGATGATGACGAGCCTTAGATCCATGCGTTCCATTTCATATCATCTAGTTTAAGATTCCCCTATTTTTATGCACCTATTTATGTTTTTGCTTTAAGACCTATGCTTTGATTTATGTTTTTATATTATGTTTTATGTATTAAGGTCTGGATATTATGTTTGGAGTTTATGTACTTATTTTGCTTTGGTTTCTAATGCTTAACGAAATTATGTAGCTTTAGTTTTGCTTTGCCTTGTGCTATATCATTTTATCTTTGCCTTCATTGATATTGATCTAACAAAAAGGGGAGAAGGGTTAAGCTTAAATTCTCAAAATCTTTTTCAAAACCTAGCTTAAATTTAGGGGGAGTTTACTTAAAAAATTACTTTGGTTTTGTTATATCAAAAAAGGGAGATTGTAAAACCAATATTTGATTTTGATATAACAAATAATCTAAGGACTAAATTGAAAAGTAAATAATTTTTTACGTAATTAAAATACTTGATTTTGACAAGTAAAATATATACTTAAAATATTTTGAAGTCAAAACTTAAACCCCATAAATTTTTCTAAGTGTTTCAAAGCCAAAATATACAAAATTGCACAGGCATTTCGAAACACCCTCAAAGTGTTCCGATACATTTTGCCACTAGAAACGTCTGTTTCAAAATGGCTCATACATGTTTCAATACAACCTTCATCTGAGCTTTTGATTTTTAAGTGTTGTTTTGAAACGACTTATACCCGTTTCGATATAGGGGTTAAGTAATTTTAAAATTGGGCATTAAATGAACTAGTTGTTGCTTGTTAGAAACTTTTTGAAGATTTGGTCAAGGGTTTTGATACACCCCTAGGCTGTTTCAAAACACTCATTTACAGTTTCAAAACTTTCGATACTTCCCTTTTGCGTTTCGATACGACCCTCGTTTTACATTTTACAGTTTCAAACTATTTCGATACGGCTTATAGTCGTTTTGTGAAACCGATATTTTAATTTTGATATAACTAAAGAACCTAAGGACTAAATTGAAAATGTGAAAACGAATTTTTAAGTCCTCAAACATCCCTATATGTTTTGAAGAATATGCCTAAGTTAAAAACTAAGTTTATCAAATATTTTCTAAGTGTTCTTAAAGCCAAAACAGTGATTTTTGAGTCACCGTTTCGAAAAAGCCTAAGGTGTTTCGAAACAGTTTTGAAACTGTGAGTCCATGTTTCGAAACGGGTATCGAAACGATTTCAACACTTCCAACCCGTGTTTCGAAATAAGTTTCGAAACGCCTTTAGAACAAAGAGACACCGTATCGAAACGACATCCAGTGTTTCGAAACGGTTCTTAAATTGATTTGAAAAATATGACCGTTGAATGTTTTTAACTGATTTTTAACAAACCATTAAGGCGTATCGAAACGATCTCAAGCCGTTTCGATATGGTCCTTGACAGTGGCAAAATGTTTCGAAACAAGTTTCGAAACGGCTCTTAGCGTATCGAAACAGGTCTGACCGTTTCGGGCTCTTTAATGCACCCCAACGGCTCTTTCTATTTTTGTCTGTTTCGAAACATGGTCGGGCGTTTCGAAACGGTTGGTTGCAGACTGCATTTATGGAGGGGAGATAACACCCCCAACGGCTCTATTGATGAATGCAACAACCATAACGGCTAGAATTCAATGAGAAGGTATAAAAGGGACCTCTAAAAGCTTCAGCAACAACTATTGATCCTAAAGCAAACATTCAAACATCAAATCCAAGCATTTGTGCCTAAATCCCATTATTGTCTTGTAACCCCAATTTTATTTTTCATTCTTATCATTTCAATTGGGTTGAGTGCTTGTAATTGGGCTAGTTTATGTATTGAGAGATACTTGTTTAGCCAACAAATTCGTTGTTTCAATTGTGTGAGGATTGGGTCAAATTTTGGGTAGAAAATTTGACCAAAAATTGTAAGGGTTACCTCCTTAGCCTAGAAAAGGGGAAGAGCAATTAGTAAAATTGTTGCAAATCCTTAGTGGAGCTAAGGTAGTGGATGTAGAGTTCATTTGGAACTTGAACCACTCTAAAATTCCTTGTCAATATTTTTATTTGCAATTTCCACCACCAAGAACATTAAAAATCCAATTCACCCCCTCTTGGTTTAGTTCGATAATTCGATCCGCTCAACAATTGGTATCAGAGCCTACCTCTTTGAGGATTAACAACCACAAGAGGAGTTCCTAGAAAGAGTGTGATCATCCAAAAATCAAGAGATGGCTTCTACCTCCGGTTCGGGCATGTATGAGTCTCAATCCACTACAAAACCACCATTCTTCAATGGTGACAACTATCCGTTTTGGAAGAATAGAACGCGTCTCTTCATCAAGTCTAATGACTACTTGGTTTGGGATGTCATTGAAGATAACCCTTACATTCCATTGAAGCAAGATAGTGAAGGGAAGATGGTTTTGAAGAAAAAGGTGGAGATGAGTGAAGAAGAAAGGAAGAAGATCCAAATAAATGACAAAGCTCTCCACATGCTTTTTTGTTCTTTCGGTCCGGACATCTACTCCAAAGTATCATCCATTGAGAGTGCCAAAGAAGTGTGGGACACTCTTGAGACTACCTATGAGGGAACCAATGATGTCAAGGAAACTAAGATTGGAATTTACTCTACTTAGTTATGAAAATTTCAAGATGGAGCCCGATGAGACGGTGTCCAAGATGTTTGATCGTTTCTCCACCATAGTCAATGGGCTTAAAGGATTTGGAGAGACAATACCGGAAGACAAGCTTGTCCGGAAGCTACTCTACTCACTTCCCGAATCTGTGGATGGGAAGAGAACCGCCATCATAGAAGCTAAAAATTTGAAGACTTTAAAGCTTGATGAGCTAGTGGGTTCTCTCCTTACTCATGAGATTATGAAGCATGGAAGGGAAGAAGAGAAGAAGAAGGAAGAGAAGAGAGTAGAAAAGCTAGAGGCGGAAAAGAAGAAGAAGATGGGAATAGCTCTCAAAGCTTCATTACTTGAGGAGAGTTCTTCTAGTGAGGAGGATGAGCTAGAAGAATTGGCTATGATAGCCAAACAATTCTCACGCTTTATGAGGTCCAACCGGGGAAGAAAAATTCAAAGGAAGATGGACTTCAAAGGTAAAAACAAAGAAGAAGCAAGGGATCAAATCATTTGCTTCGAGTGCAATAAACCCGGCCACATACGTTCGGAGTGCCCTCAACTCAAAAAGAAGGGCTTTGAGAAGAAGAAGAAGCTCAAAGCCAAGCTTGCTACTTGGAGTGATGAGGAGTCATCCGAGGATGACGAACAAGAAGTGGCCAACCTTTGCCTCATGGCACTTAAGGAAGATTCCTCCATGGTAACCTCTAACTCATCATCTTTAGATTTTACATATGATGAATTAAATGATGCATATGATGAGTTGCAAGAGGTCTATGATGAATTAGTTGAGAAATACAAGGAGTCGGTCATTAGGAATAAGAAAATTATTTTGGAACTAAATAATAAAAATGACTCACTCTCTCAAGCAAATTTAAAATTTGAGAAAAAGATATTAGGGTTGAAAGATAAACTAAATTTTTTTCAAGATGAAAATATTGACCTTAATAATCTTTTATCTCAATGTAATAGTGAACACCAAAAGGTGTTAGATGAGATAAATAAGCTCAAAGAGTCTTTTAAAAATGTTGGTAGTGTGAAGCATGAAATAGGTGAATCTTCAAAAACAAACCAACCTAAGAAAAAGACTAATTACTACAAACAAGGTAGCTTTCCTAGACATAGTAGAACTATAACGATTAGAAGTGTATGGGTTCCTAAGGAACTTGTAAAATCTAATAACATTGTTGCTATGTCATCTTGGATTCCTAAGGAAACCAAGGTATTGGGAGCTAACACTCATGGACCCAAAATGATTTGGGTACCAAAAACAAAAGCTTAATATCTTTGTTTGTAGGGGGAGCATTGCTACAAGGCCAAAGCACAAAGTCAAAACTCATGGTACCTTGATAGTGGATGCTCAAGGCATATGTCCGGAGACAAGAGTAGAATCATGGATCTAAAGCCAAAAAGTGGAGGAGTGGTGACATTTGGTGACAACTCCAAAGGCCACATTAAATGTATTGGCTCCATAGGTAATCACTCTACTATTCTCATTGAAAATGTCTTGTATGTCGATGGTCTTAAAAATAACTTATTGAGCATAAGTCAATTGTGTGATAAAGGATTTAATGTTTTATTTGATAAAAATGGGTGCAAAATTGTTGACATTAAATCTAATAATATTATGCTCATAGGTCATCGCATAGGGAACATATACATGGTGCATCTAGATGACATACATACATCTCATGCATGCTTAGTAGCACAAAATGAAAATGATGCATGGTTGTGGCATAGGAAACTAGGACATGCTAGCATTAGTGTTTTAGAAAAAAAAAACTAGTTTCCCTTGATCTAGTTAGAGGTTTACCCAAGATTAAATTCTCAAACGATAAAATTTGTGATGCATGCTCTAAGGGTAAACAACATAAGTCTTCCTTTAAATCCATTAATGATGTTTCTACAAGTAGATGTTTACAACTTATCCATATGGATTTATTTGGGCCAATTAGGACTATGAGCTTGGGTGGTAAATCTTATGCATTTGTACTTGTTGATGATTTTTCTAGATTTACTTGGGCTCTATTTTTAAGTACTAAAGATGAGGCTTTAGAAAAATTCATCACATTTTCAAAACTAACCCAAAATGATCTTGAACTTAGAATTTCACATATTAGAAGTGATCAGGGAACCGAGTTTCAAAATTTAGGGTTTGAAGATTTTTTGAATGAAAATGGTATTAGCCACAATTTTTTGGCTCCTCGAACTCCTCATCAAAATGGGGTAGTTGAGAGGAAAAATAGAACTTTGCAAGAAATGGCTAGAACCATGCTTTGTGAAAATAATTTACCTAAATATTTTTGGGCGGAAGCCACAAACATCGCTTGCTATATTGTTAACCGAGTAATGATTAGGCCAATTTTAAAGAAAACACCTTATGAGATTTTAAAATCTAAAAAGCCTAACATTGGTTATTTTCACCCTTTTGGTTGCAAGTGTTTTGTTTTAAATAATGGAAAAGACAACTTAGGTAAATTTGATGCAAAAAGTGATGAAGCTATTTTCATAGGATACTCTTTAACCTCTAAAGCCTATCGAGTATTTAACAAGAGAACTTTAGTAGTAGAAGAATCTATACATGTTGTATTCGATGATAACCTCCTTCCAAGGAAGGATTCTTGTGATGATGATGATGTAGGAATCATAAAAGCCTTTGATGGAGGAAAAACTTCAAAGGAGGATGAGATTCCAACAAAAGAAGAGGACACACAAGATCCACCTCTTGAAGCCTTGAAGGACTTGGCTCTTGAGGAAAAGGAAGTGAGCTACCCAAGGGAGTTCAACTATGTCAAAGATGGTGAAATCTTGGGTGATCCATCCAAGGGGGTAACCACTCGATCTTCTCTTAGATTAATGAATCATGTTGCATTTATCTCATGCATAGAGCCTAAGAATATAAAAGAAGCATTGAAAGATGATTTTTGGATTATGGCTATGAAAGAATAATTAAATCAATTTGAGAGAAGTAACGTTTGGACATTAGTTGATAAGCCTAGTAATCAATCTACCATAGGAACTAAATGGGTCTTTAGGAACAAGCTAGATGAGAGTGGTAACATTGTGAGAAATAAAGCTAGACTAGTAGCACAAGGTTACACTCAAGAAGAGGGAATATATTTTGATGAAACCTATACACCCGTAGCTAGAATGGAAGCCATTAGGATGTTGCTTGCATATGCATGTTATCATGATTTCAAGCTTTTTCAAATGGATGTTAAAAGCGCGTTTTTAAATGGTTTTATAAATGAAGAAGTGTATGTGGAACAACCACCGGGTTTTGAAGACTCAAAATTTCCAAATAATGTTTTCAAACTCACTAAAGCTATTTATGGTTTAAAACAAGCTCCTAGAGCTTGGTATGAAAGGCTTTCAAACTTTTTAATTGAAAAGGGTTTTGAAAAAGGCAAGGTGGACACTACACTTTTTATAAAAAGGTATAAAAATGACATTTTAGTAGTACAAATTTATGTTGATGATATTATTTTTGGTTCTACTAACGAATGTCATTGCAAAGAGTTTGCTAAGCTAATGCAAGGTGAATTTGAGATGAGCATGATGGGGGAGCTCTCATTCTTTTTGAGACTCCAAATCAAGCAAAAGAAGGATGGCACCTTCATCAATCAAGCAAAGTACATAAAGGATATGCTCAAGAAGTTTGGCTTGGAGAATGCAAAGCCTCAAGCCACACCTATGAGCTCATCTACAAAGCTTGACAAAGATGAAGGAGGTAAGTGTGTCGACTCTAAGCTTTACCGTTCTATGATTGGATCATTGCTTTACCTTACCGCAAGTAGATCGGATATCTTGTTTAGTGTTTGCTTGTGTGCTAGGTTTCAAGCTAGTCCTAGAGAGTCTCACCTTATAGTCATTAAAAGAATCTTTAGGTACCTTAGAGATACTCCTTGTTTAGGTCTTTGGTACCCTAGAGACTCCACCTTCAACCTTCATGCTTATTCGGATGCGGATTATAGGGGATGCAAAATCGATAGGAAGAGTACTTCGGGAACTTGTCAATTCCTAGGTAGTATGCTCATATCTTGGTTCTCTAAGAAACAAAATAGTGTAGCCTTATCTACCACCGAAGCCGAGTATATATCCTTAGGGAGTTTTTGTGCTCAAGTCCTTTGGATGAAGCAACAACTCTTAGATTATGGCATTAAGGTTGAAACCATACCCCTTAAATGTGATAACACTAGTGCTATATGTTTGACAAAAAATCCCATCCAACACTCTAGAACCAAACACATAGAAATAAGGCATCATTTCATTAGAGATCATGTCCTTAAAGAAGATGTGGTTATAGAGTATGTTGACACCTTAAATCAATTAGCGGACATTTTTACAAAACCTTTAGACAAAGAGCGTTTTTGATCCCTTAGGAGAGAGTTAGGTCTAGCTAGCCTATCTTGACCTTTTAAGACCTCTTTTTTGCTTAAAATTGCTTGATCTTGTGAAATGCCATGTTTATGTGTTTTTACTCCTAATTTCATCCATGCCTATAGCTAGGGGGAGTATGTTTATGTTTGCATATGTTTTTCCTGCTCATTCATGTCATTCATGCAAGATAGGCCTTAGAAAATTTCATTTTTCTGCACTTTTAGAGCCTCATCTGCACTTCCAGGCCCAGGTGTATCGAAACGGGTCAACCTGTTTCGATACGGATGCTTTAAATTTTTATCTGAGAGAAGGGCGTTTCGAAACACCTTCTGAGGGTTTCGAAATATTTTGGCTACTGCCAAGGGGTGTATCGAAACACGTTTTGATACGAGCCAACGAGGATTCGATACGGTCAAACACGTATCGAAACGGTCAATTGGAGTTGAAAAATCGGTCAAACTTTCGTTCCCGCGTTTCGAAACGGTCGACAACGTTCCGAAACGGGTTCGCGGACTGCTTTAAAAAGGGCTTTTAATGATAAAATTATGCTTTTATTAAAACTCTCCCAAACCCTAAAAACCCTAGAATCGATTTTCCCTATAAAAACCCTCTAAACCTCTTTGTTTTTCACCAAATCTTGAGGCGTTTTTCTCTTAAACACAAGTCTAAGCAAGCTTCAACAATCTTGTGCAAAGATTTTCCTCTATTCATCCAAAATCCCAATTTAAGTTATATTTTCATCTTTTTCTTTTTCCTTCAATTTCTATTCGAATCTTAGGTTAGAAAATTTTAATTTTGTATAGTTTATATGTTTTGTTACTTGGGCTTTTCAAATCTTGTAAAAAAATTTCAAAATCTTCAATTTTTGATTCGAATATATAAATTTTCACTCGTATTTTCTTTACTTTTTTTCTCTTAATTTTTTTTGTTTTGTTTTGTTTTGTATATTTGTTCTTAAAACTTGTTTTTATATCATTGGATTGAATTACGAAATCTCATGCATACACTTAAACTTGTTTTAAATCGCTTGCTTACTGTTTTTTAGGATGGCTACGGAGAATGATAACAAAAAGCGTAAGACCGGTCAAGCAAGTGAATCGAGCATTCGTCCTAATCTCACTCTACTTTTTCAAAAAAGTCTTCGAACTCAAGAGATGAGGGATCGGTTCACTTATGTCAAGGAGTACGAAGTTCGTCGTGAGCGTGTTATTGATCTCAAGTTTCTTGACTCCGAGCTCTTTCTTTTTCGTTACCTCGACCGTTTGAGAGAATGGAGTTTCCTTGGTCTTTTGAGCATCCCGGACATTTGCTACAAGCACATGGTACTTCTCTTTTACTCCAATGCTCAATTTATCAATGATGAAGACAACTCCGAAGTTGTTGGCCTTGAGTCTTTTATCTTGGGGAAGAGGATTGTCATTAACATCCCTCTCTTGGAGTCTACGTTTTCTCTTAAGGACGACGGAATTGAGAATGAGAGTCACTTTGGTTCTCACACCGGTTCGGTTCTTAGCTTTTGATGCGCATGATAGATTCCTCCATTTGATGGTCTCATGGTTCCTTCGCCCCTCCGGAGGTAAATATTCTCACATTTGTCAAGTAGACTATTTTTGGCTTGAGTGTTTACGTCGTGGTGAGCGCCCAAATCATGTTAAGATCATATTTGCCGAGATAGTTAACAATGTTAAGCTTCGTGACACCGATGCACTAAAATCCTTCACTTATGGAACGGTTTTAAGTCACATCTTTAGCAAGCTTAATCTCGATTGCACCTACGACTCTCCGGAACCCTGCAAGTCAAAAATTGGTGAGTCCTCTCTTCGTAAGTCCGATTTTCGCTATGTAAACAATGGACATTGGGAACGTGTTGATAGGGAAGCACCTCCTCCTCCTCCCGTTGAACCTCAACCACAAGCTCAAGTTTCGAACAATGAAGCTCTCACGGCTTTTCTTACCGAGAGGTTCAACACTTTGGACACTAACATGTCTAGAGGTTTTGGTGATCTCAATACCCGTTTGCAATCCGTAGAGGATCGCCTCCTTGCTAATGAGAATCGACTCCAATCCCTTGAAAATCAACAATCGGCCATGGACATGTCCTTCTCCACCTTTTATGGCCAATGGATGAAATTTTGTCGTTCTCAAGTCAAGAGCGATGATGAGTCCACGGATGGTGATGGTGATGACGAGGCCTAGGTTTCTCATGACATATCATATTAGCTATGCATTTTAGGTTTAAGTTTGCATCTTTATTTCCATTATGTTTTATGAACCTATGCTTTTGATTTTATTTGGGATTATGTTTTGAACTTATTGTTTAAGATTTATGTTTTGGATATTTTAATTTTATGAATTAATATTATTGTTGCTTATTGCTTATTGATTATTGCATTTAACCCTATCTCTTCTCTTTGAGCCTTGTTTATTATTTTTGATCTAACAAAAAGGGGGAGAAGTAATCTAAGAGCCAAAATTCATTTTAAATGTTTAAAGTGTTTTTAAGTTTTAAATTTTAAATTGTTTTTAAGTTTTAAACTTTGAATTTAAAATTTAAATCCTTTTAAAACTTTAAAAACCTATCTTAAATTGAGGGGGAGTTAGAATGTATTCGAAACTTTCAAAACTCTTAAAAATTCTAACTTTGGTTTTGTTATATCAAAATGGGGGAGATTGTGAAACCGGTATTTTAATTTTGATATAACTAAAGAACCTAAGGACTAAATTGAAAATGTGAAAACGAATTTTTAAGTCCTCAAACATCCCTATATTTTTTGAAGAATATGCCTAAGTTAAAAACTAAGTTTATCAAATATTTTCTAAGTGTTCTTAAAGCCAAAACAGTGATTTTCGAGTCACCGTTTCGAAACGGCCTAAGGTGTTTCGAAACAATTTTGAAACTGTCAGTCCATGTTTTAAAACGGGTATCGAAACGATTTCAACACTGCCAACCCGTGTTTCGAAACAAGTTTCGAAACGTCTTTAGAAAAAAGAGACATCATATCGAAACGACATCCAGTGTTTCGAAACGGTTCTTAAATTGATTTGAAAAATATGACCGTAGAATGTTTTTAACTGATTTTTAACAAACCGTTAAGGCGTATCGAAACGATCTCAAGCCGTTTCGATACGATCCTTGACAGTGGCAAAATGTTTCGAAACGGCTCTTAGCGTATCGAAACAGGTCTGACCGTTTCGATACGAGCTCTTTAATGCACCCCAACGACTCTTTCTATTTTGGTCTGTTTCGAAACAGGGTCGGGCGTTTCGAAACGGTTGGTTGCAGACTGCATTTATGGAGGGGAATAACACCCCCAATGGCTCTATTGATGAATGCAACAACCACAGCGGCTAGAATTCAATGAGAATGTATAAAAGGGACCTCTAAAAGCTTCAGCAACAACTATTGATCCTAAAGCAAACATCCAAACATCAAATCCAAGCATTTGTGCCTAAATCCCATTATTGTCTTGTAACCCCAATTGTATTTTTCATTCTTATCATTTCAATTGGGTTGAGTGCTTGTAATTTGGCTAGTTTATGTATTGAGAGATACTTGTTTAGCCAACAAATTCTTTGTTTCAATTGTGTGAGGATTGGGTCAAAATTTGGGTAGAAAATTGTAAGGGTTACCTCCTTATCCTAGAAAAGGGGAAGAGCAATTAGTGAAATTGTTGCAAATCCTTAGTGGAGCTAAGGTAGTGGATGTAGAGTTCATTTGGAACTTGAACCACTCTAAAATTCCTTGTCAATCTTTTTATTTGCAATTTCCACCACCAAGAACATTAAAAATCCAATTCACCCCCCTCTTGGTTTAGTTTGATCATTCGATCCACTCAACACATTTCAAAACGAGCCATTTTTACACACAACGACTCTTTCTTTATTTGGTTTCCGTTTCGATACAGGGGTCTCGTGTTCTGATACGGGTAGTTGCAGAACAACATTTATGGAGGGAAGAGAGAGCCCCAACGGCTCTATGGATGATCTCAACCACTCAAACGGCTAGAAATCAATGAGAAGGTATAAAAACAAGTCTCAAAAGCTACAACAACTATTGAACCTTCAAGCAACATCAAAGCATTCGATTGTAAGGTTTCCTCCTAAGTCGATAAAAGGGGACTAATTCAAGTTAGTGAATTGTTGAAATCCTCAGTAGGGTGTTGAGGTAGTGGATGTAAAGTTTGTTCGAAGCTTGAACCACTCTAAAATTGCCTTTTCTTTATTTTTAAATTATCCATTTGCACCCTTCAATTTTTATTCCACCAATTCACCCCCTCTTGGTGATTAGCCATCATTTGATCAACTCAACACTTTCCCATTGGAGTTCTTAGGTTCAAATCCCACCAAGATCACAGTTTTTCTCTTTAATTTTCCTTTCAACCAGGTCATGAGATTGGAGAAAAATAAATATTAGATAAAATATATTAAAAATTAGAGTAAACTAATCTAATCGGGTGATGGTTATCATATTGGTTGATTAATAGGTAACTATCAGCGATCAAATGTGTAATTATACAAATTTCCGTTAACTGCCACATCACCTCTTTTGTTAGATTTTAACGGCTAGTGGTCAAAATATAAGTATTTTAAAAGTTTGATGGGCTGATTGACGAGTTGCTTAGTTGGATGGTAAAAATAGGACCGCTCCCAAAGTTTGGTGGCCACCTGAGTATTTTACCCTTATTTTTATGCATATTCTTAATCATGTGTATAGATGTTTATCCGAATCAAATCTGATCCAATCTCACCTAAAAATAAGTCTAACTTAAAACCATGAACATTAACCATTTGTATCATTTGTACAAATTGAAGCACAAAAAGTTGAAATAGAAGTAAGTCTATTACTGTAGATAGAGGGGGATACTCCGAAAGAACCCACAGGAACAAAGACCAAAACATAATTTTTTTATTAAAAAAATCAAACAAACAAAAAAGAAATGCCTATCATCCCACAAATATAGCTGCAATATACGATAGTCGTAGAAATTGGGTAATGTAGGCGATTGCTACACTATTTTTTTTAATAATAAAAATATTTTTTTAAAAAATTATATATCTTTGATATTATAAATTAAAGGGTTTCGTTTTAATAAACTGCACAGGGCCTCGTAAACCTTTGAACTGCCCTGCTAAAGATTGGTAGTAAGTATGAAATTGTCCCATTGTTTCCAGCCCTATATTATTGCTTTATTCCTTTATTGACTTTTGCTTTCGCTGCATCATTCTTCTTTGCATGGCATGGATGCTTTTATCTAAAAGTAAATATACCAATGCAATAAAGAGAAAATAGATTTTTTTTTCATTTTAAATAGACGGATTCAAGGGTATCCACCGGAGCCCGAAGACGCACCCAAAATTTGGGAAGTTATTAAGGCATGGGTTGGTATAACGTATGTAACAAAGGTGTGTTGTATTAAATAACACTTGTGTATTAGAAAGATGGATGAAAGATGGTTATTACTACATCAAGGTGTTTGGTTGATGAAATTTAGAATAAAGTTCAAAGATATGTGTTATGTATGAATGTACTATTTCCCCTTAAAATTCTAGCTTCATATTTTCCTTTGTTTTGATATTGATTATTATATTGTTTTTGAGTTTATGGATTACAATTTAATATTTAGGCTTTATGGTTTAGGTTTAGGGTTTAAGGTTTAAGGTTCACAACATATGGTTTAAAGTTTAGGGTTTAGGTTTAGTATATTTACATTGATGTAAATACGTGAAAAGTAGTATGAAGATTTGGAGTTTAGGGGTTTGGGTTTATAGTTTATGATTTAGGGTTAGCATATTTACATTGTTATAAATACGTGAAAAATAGTATAAGGGTATAACTGACAAGATTTGCGTTAAATCGACATGACCCAATGATGAAACTATTAAACTTCCATCTTTGGGTGAAGAAGATAAAATTAAAGAAAAGAAAAAGAAAAAGAAAAAGAAAAAGAGAGAAATGACGTGGATGATATGCGGTTGCCATGTCAACTCACGTGAATGCCATGTCACCCTTCCATTTATGATTTAATACATGAGTGACCAAAATAAGAGCAAATAAAAAGTTTAGTGGTTAAATTATTTTTTTAATTTTAGTGACAAAAAAATATATGAGCTTTTTACCCTGACCAGCTGTTAAAATCTAAAGGATGAGGTGGCGTGGCAGTTAACGAAAATTTGTGAAAAGAATGTGGCCTTAGTGGGATTTGAACCTAAGACCTCCAATGGAAAAGTACAAGCTTTTACCACTACACCAACTACCCCTCCATGATATAAATTGCACCATTATGTATATGATATAATGAAGTAAATGATAGGGCAACAAGAAGTAAAAATATTTGAGAGGGAACTTAAACATGGGTCACATAAGATATGTAAAAACACACAAACCAGTGAATCAATTAAAATATTTAAATTAAAAATAAAACATTTTAATTATATTTAAAGTATAGTTAAAGAAAGATTTAAAATGAAAATAGATTTATAATTTTTTTATTTTTAAATTAAATTGAATATTTTTTCACATTTATTTTAATAACTTCATATATATATATATAATATTGAATCGAGTTCTTTAATTTAATTAATAATTTTAATTTTTTATTAAATATCTTAATTCAATGATTATACATATAATATTAAAACATATAATTTTGATAAGTAATACATTCAATTCATTTGTTTGATCCGATATGTGTTGATAATTTTCTTAAAAAAACATTTTATAAACTATATGTTTCTTTAAAGAAATAGATCATTGTGGACAAAGTTGTCCGAATAATATATATGTATTCATTTTAAATCTTTATTTTTTATACTTTAAATGTAATTAAAGTGATTTCATTTTTAATTTAATTATTTGAATTTATTTAGTGGTATGTGTGTTTTTACACATCTCAAGTGACCCATGCTCGAGTCCCCTTTGAAACGTTTTTACTTTTTTCCCTAGCATTACTTCATTATATGATATATATAGAATGGTGCAATTCATATTGTTCAGGAGTAGTTGTTGTAGTTGTAAAGGGTTGCCTTTCCCCTTGAAGTTCTTAGGTTCAAATCTCACCAAGATCATATTTTTTTCTCTTTAATTTTCCTTTAATCCAGGTCATGAGATTGGAGAAAAATAAATAATATATAAAATAAATTAAAAATTAGAGTAAACTCATCCAATTGGGTGATGACTACCAGATTGGTTGATTAATTTTATTTAATTAAATAAAAAATAGGACCAAATTGATATAACAGGTAACTAACAACGATCAAATGTGTGATTGTACAAATTTCCGTTAACTGCCACATCACCTCTTTCGTTAGACTTTAACGGCTGGTGGTCAAAATATAAGCATTTTAAAAGTTTGTTGGTCTGATTGACGAGTTGCTTAGTTGGATGGTAAAAATAGGACTGCTCTCAAAGTTTGGTGGTCACTTGAGTAGTTTACCCTTATTTTTATGCATATTCTTAATCATGTGTATAGATATTTATATGAATCAAATCTGATCCAATCCCACATACAAATAAGTCTAAGTTAAAACCATGAACATTAACCATTTGTATCATTTAGCATTGAACCGCCTTATTTTGTAATCTCGTTTTGAGATTGCAATTTTAATAATAAAATTTTGGAAAAGGACATAATGGCGGTCACTTTGTTCATCGAAAACTTACCGAGACAATGCATTTTAAAGGGCTATGGTTTGCCTTTGGAAGACATCGAGACGTGGTGAATGCCTACATAGCAAGAAAACTCAGTAGAGGGGGGAAGACAATTTGGATTCGTTAGATACAAGACGATGGAAGATGCAAAAATGTCGATAGAGAGGCTAAATGGATTCATATTATATGGGAAGAAGATATATGTAGCACTGGCAAGATTCAACGAAAGATCAACTACAAGGAAGAACATGAGGGAAGATAATGGCAGGCCAGACAAAACGAACACTAATACGAAAGCAAAACTGGATAAAGAAGAACGAAGACCATAAAACATTACAACAAGGTTCAATCAAAGGAAAATAGAGAGTGGAGAAGGAAGCAAAAGCAAGCTCAGAAAGTGCACGGGCCATGTTGAAAAGGAGACACTATGGAAGTTCAAGAAATGCCTGGTCAGAAGGATGGCTTCAACCTGTAGTGTGAGGAGCATCATGCTGCACTTAGACAAATGGGGTTTCAGCGAGATTTGTGTGAAAAGGATGGGCGGGAATTTGTTTCTCCTTTCGATTGATGATGAGGACCTTTACATCATGATAGAGGACGTGAATTGGTCTTATCTGAGGGAAATTTTCGAAGAAATTATACCTTGGTCAAAATCCATTAAACAAAATGAAAGATTAACTTTTCTTGAAGTGTCTGGTCTTCCTCCTCACTGCTAGAACCATGAAACTCTAGAAAGGTTAGCATCTCTTTGGGGTAAATTTGAAGTTGTTGGTGAGAATTTCAACCAGGTCTATGACTGCGAGAAAGTAACCATTCATATTGGGGTAAATTTAGCATTATCCGGCCTCCAGAGAAAGAAGAAAGAACGAGAAAGCGAAAGAGGAAAAAAGAGATCAAAGGGGATTGCGTCTTTGGAGCTATCAGGACGATTGCTCTCTGACTCTGATCTTGTGACTAGGTGGGATTATCTAACTAGGGAGGCATTAAAAATGAGCAAAAAATTGGGGATTCAAATTGAAGTAGAATATACTATAAGAATACTGATAATGACCTTTGTGAAAAAATTAAGAATTATATGACACGTATAATTTTTTTGAGATCTATAATTTAAATGATAAGTCGTTTATCTCTAAATATTTGTTAAACCTCAGTTAATGAAATTATATATATGATATTCAATTTCAAAGTGAATTTGATGGCTGACAAATTGTATGGTGTTATTGAGGATGTGGTAAAGAATTAAAGCATGATGAACTACCTCTATTCGATTGGTGCTTACCTTCATGGTTATGGACATGACTCAAATGGGATGAGTAGAAAATATGTACATAAGTTGATTCCTACTTTATAGATTTAAAACTGAATTACATCCTGGACATTATTAAAGGTCTCTTCAAGTTCAGTCTAGTCAGGTTTGTAATTCCGCCCGTATTCGGTTCCTCTACTTCAGTGAGGGTAATTCCGCCAGTATTTGGTTCCTCTACATCGGTGAGGGTAATCCTTTCCGTATTCGGTTCCTCTACTCCGGTGAAAAAATATCACATTACACTGAAAAAATATCACGTTACACTGAAAAAATAAATTGTAAATAAAGTTCGTTGTTGCCTGAAATGTCATGTAAATGTAATGCATGCCATGTACATGCATGTGCTTACCGTATCATTTGGTAGTCCTCTACTACTGAGCTTTCCGAAGCTCATGTTGTTTTTACCATCGTAGGTTAGATGAAATCCGTCATAGTAAAGTTACTAACATCATTTTTTGGGATTCTCTCGATGTTGCTTTTGGAGTACAGTATCGACACAGTTAGTGGGCAATGCATGTATGACATGAATTGTTTTATGTTAGAGTATGTATAATGTTTATGAGTTCCCGTAATGCGTTTACGTGACTTTCATAAAAGATAGTTTAAACTGAAATTTGTTTTACAGCTTTAAAGTATTTAAAGATATGGATTTTATATGAGTTATTGTGGGTCACCATTGTGACCCTAATGTGGCCTCCTAGGATCCTTGGGAACGCATAGGCGGGTCTAGGGGGTTACAGATTACTTAAGGTGAATATGCAAGTGCATTCATTTCTTGAAAATCAACTTCACGAATGCATTTTTTATATAAAAAAGTAGGCATAGGCCGATGGGTCGGATACATGATGATTATATTAAAAAGAGAAAATTTTGGATATACAAATCGTGTAAACTTTAACAAGTTTGTTAAATTTAGGGTTTGAAGTTAGTTTAGGGTTTAATGTTGAAGGGTTTAAGTGGTAGGGTTTAGAATTTAGGATTTAATGATAGAGTTTAAGATTTAGAGTTTAGGGATTAATTAGGGTTAGAGATTTAGTTTTTAAAGTAGAATCGGTAATTTTTACACATATTGTGTATCAAAATATATAATTAATAATGAAAAATACTTTGATACACAAACTTGTTAGTTTTAGTTTAGTAAAAAAGAACTTGTTAGTTTTAGGGTTCAAGAATCTAGTTTAGGTTTTAAAGTTTAGGGGGTTAGATTGTAGCATTTAGGATATAGGTTTTAGATGTTAGGTTTTAAGGATTTTAGGTTATAAATTTATGTTTTAGATTTTATAGTTTAAATAAGAAGTGATGTGTATTTTTTATACAGTTTGTATATCAAAATATAATTCATTAATAAATATTAATTCAAATTTTTCGATTTAGGTTTAAAACTAACCATTTAAATTGTTTTTTAATCACCGATATCTAAATCATTGACCGACTAATTCCGATCGGTACTATAGAGACCCGTTATGCGGGCGATCATCCCAACCTAATTTATTCTATTCACAACACCAAGATTCAAACTTCTGACCTTAATTAAGAGATCTAGTGACCCCTATTGCTTATTATTACGGACAGTGTGCGAAACATGACATCGAGAAGGAGGCTGAGAAGTTGGAACCATGTGCATACACAGCACAGCATCGGAGTGTCCCGGTCTCCTAACGTTGCTGCACCCTGATGGAGAAAAAGGTGAAGAATCCAGCCTGCCTTTGCGCAGTTCTGTTATCTCAAACAGCATAAAACGCCGGAGTGAGGCCAGAAATCGCAGTGACCATTCCAAAACGCTGCAACATTGCCGATATTCGCTGTAACGTCCAGTAGTTTAAGTTAAATAAAATCTGCTGATGTATCTTTCAATAAGAAGTAAAATGTGAAGTTGTATGTTTGAACAATAAGTAAAATGTGTAGCTGTTTCTTTGAGTAATAATATATCAAAGGTTACTTTTCTTTGCAAATCATCTTCTCCTTTTTGTTCAAATAGTAAGTCCCTAGTAGTTTCAAGACTACATAAATTAAGTATTCACCCCATTTTTTCCTTTAAATATGTCCTAGTGCAATAGAAGCTGAATAATATGAAACTAATTAATGCAAGATGATGTGGAGGAATAGTCCATGGATCAGAAAACGCAAAACTTGGGATCATATTTGAAATTATGAACTTTGTTTTCTATTTGGAGACTCAAGTTTGTAGCTGAATGCCCACATAATTTCTATTTGAAATTCTTTTCAATTCAAAAAGAGGGGGTGTGAGCTACAATAGACTCAAGTTAGTCGTCTCTTTTTTATTTCAAATATATAAACACAATTTTGTCCAATCGATGCTATCCATAGGCTCGATAATGCAGAATATCACTTGAAGTTCATGTTTGTCCCCCTCTAATGCTTCATCACGATTCCGTCTTGGATCATTCACACATTCAATTTCCCCCATATTTTCTTTTAGATTTTCTGGAGTTATATCCGATACTCATGTCTTTGTATGCATCTATCATGAGTGTTGGCAAAATTCCCACAGAGCATAATTAAGTACACTTGTACTAGCTATCTACAAGCTTATTTTTCAATAGTAATAAGGTTGATCAGGCTGTAAGGTTCATAAACATGACTGATAAGAGCCAGATTACATGAAAATTCGAGCATAAAAGACAATTCTTAGAACTCGGATATCTGTACCTTACAGCATTGGGAAGACAATTTTGCGTTGTTCCGGACTGAGATGTTAGTAGTACAGCGAGCCTGCTCAAGCAAAGAGAATACTCGTGTTGGAAAAAATGGACTGCAAAACAGCACGTTAGTACTGACTGGAAAATAAAATAAAAACAGAAGTGATCAACGAAACCGTGTCGTTCTCATTTGGATCATCATCTTCCCCCCTCCTTTTTCAACTGTCAAATAAAATGTCCAAGAACATCAAAACCATTTCGAATAGATGCGTGTTTAAACCACACCTGACCCAACAACATTCGAAATCAAGAATCGAAACCATCAAAATCAACAATGTTGTTATCATTCAAAAGACTTGAATAAAATCTTGAAAGAAAATAAAATCTTTCAAAAGAATCCCACCTGACCGCTGCAAGGCAATTAGATTAAAATCTTGAAAGAAAATAAAATCTTTCAAAAGACTTTTGAATAAAATAATTTGTAAGAAGAGTTAAATTGTTGAATAAAGACGTAATAAGTGATTAGTTTAATTGCGTTGCAACGAATTGAGATGTTTTTTTTGCTAGCAACGCTACCGGCTGCTCTTATCGATTCAACTAAAGTGAAGCTGAAGAGTAGTTATCGATGGCAACCTTTTCAAACATACGTTACCATTTCGAAACAATTCGTGGTCCGAGCTATCAGAATAAGATTTCGAGCATCACTCAACGATTGCAATACAATCATGCAACACTTGTCCTACCGTGTAAATCTCAAATTCCAGTACTTGATCATATTCTGCAGCTATATGTATTGGATTAATCATCTGATCTTTCTTTCAGGGAGAATACGGTGCAACTATATGTATATATACATGTAAATCTTAAATTTTTGTTCTGTTTTTTTTTTTAAAAAAAGTAAAGGGTTAACTTGATTAAATTTCCCATGTTTAAGGGCCAATTTTATGGAGAATTCAATGGATGACATGACCAAAGTTAACAAGTATTTCATCCTTTTTTCTTTATAATACTCCATATAATAGAAAGGATGAAATATGGTGGCGGAGTGCGTGTTTGGTTGCAGAGAAAATGAAAAGAATGATAAGATTTTCGGAAACAATCAATAAATAGAGAAATGGTCCAAAACAAGCAGCAAGGTTTCGTGGTGTAGTTGGTTATCACGTCAGTCTAACACACTGAAGGTCTTCGGTTCGAGTCCGGGCGAAGCCATTGATAATTTTTATGGCCTTTTTCTTTCCTTCTCCCTTAGGAGGAAAAAGTAAAAACAACGCCGTTGCCGGGGATCAAACCTGGGTCACCCGGGTGACAGGCGGGAATACTCACCACTATACTACGACTTAATTAAATCATATTACTTGTTTTGTATATAAACATAACTCTTAGTTCTTGGCAGGGCCGGTCCTGAGATTTTGGAGGCCCAGGGCGAACTGGAAAATTAGGCCCCTAACAATAAGTCTTGAAAAAAAATTAAATTTCAAGAGTAGGCTCTTAATAACAATATTTAAAAAATGAATTTTAAGAGTAGGCCCTAAACAAATATTGAAAATTTTTAATTTTAAGAGTATGCCTCTAATAACAAATGTTGAGAAAATATGAGTATCTAATAACAAGTATAGAAAAAATTAGATCCTAAATAACAAGTATTGAAATTTTTTGAATTTTAAGAGTAGGTCCCTAAGAACAAATATTAAGAAAAATTGGGCATCAAATAACATGTATTGAAAAAAGAAATTGACTCTTAATAACAAATATTGAAAAAAAATGAATTTTAAGAGTAGCCCATAATGATAAAAATATTGGAAAATTGAGCATCTAATAATAAGTATTGAAAAAATTGGACCCCAAATAACAAGCATTGAAAAAAAATTTAAAGAGTATGTCCCTAATAACAAATATCAAGAAAAATTGGGTCTCAAATAAAAAATGTTGAAAAAAAATCGGGCCCCTAATAACCAACATTGAAAAAAAATAAGAGTAAGCCCATAATAACAAATATTGGAAAAAAGTTTGAGCCTCTAATAACAAGTTTTGAAAAATTTTGGGCCGCAAATAACAAGCATTGAAAAAATTGGACCCCTAATAATAACTATTAGAGAAAATTAAACTATAATTATTTAAGTAGCAGAAACTGAAAAAAAAAGATGGGCCTCTATCTAATTTTATAACTAAATTATTATTTCGTTTACTTGTTATTTATGGCCCAAAGTGGAGGCCTCTATCTAATATTATAACTAAATTTTGGGCCTTTTTCTATTATAATTATTTAAGTAATAAAAACTAGGAAAAATGGGACCTTAGGCGGTCAACCGATTCGACTTATCTCAAGGCCGACCTTGGTTATTGGGTGTCATGTGACACCCCTTAATTAAAGATGGCTTTGCCCATCAGGCCATCACCTAAACAGTTGAATAATCATCTCAATTGTAATGCCCTGGTTTAGGGACCGGGAGTTTATCTGTTTTGATCTAGGATTAGTCTGAGTTAAATTTTAGATTTAAAATAATGATTTTATAAAAGTTTCCATTAATTACAAAAATGTCATTAATGAATTTTGGAGTTGGGAATTTGAGTAAAAAGAAAAGTTTGAAAAGAAAGAGAAAAAATGTCATCTTCTCCAAAAGAATATCCCCTTTTTCCACAAAACCTCTCCTAAACCCTAAACCACTATTCAATTGCCTCAAATCCCTCATCCAAGCAAGATTTTTGAAGGTAATCTCTTCCTTGTTTCAGTTTTTACGTATCTAGCTTGTTTTCTTTGAAAACCTACTTTTAAAAGCCATTAAAATGCATTTTAATTTGGTGTTGGGTTTGAGAAAAAGGGTATTTCTATGGGTTTTTTCGTGTGGGTATTTTAACGTAATATTTAAGGGTGTTTTTACTCATGCTTGGGTGTCTTAAAAATGTAAAAATGATGGCTAATAGGGTTCTTTTCCTGAGGACAAATACTATTGAGTTCCCTCCATCAAAAGAGAAACTATTGAGTTCTCCGTCTCCCCGGCAGCATGATTTCGTCTCCCCGGCTGACCAAAGACCTCTTCACCTCCTCCTAGAAGAAGCAGAGAATCAAGGTATGTTTAGAGGAATTGGGGGAATTATCCCTGAGAAAGCAATATCGCATTTACAATTTGCGGACAACACAATGTTGTTCCTTGAACCAGTACAGGAGTTTCTTTTGAATCTGAGAAGAATCTTGAGAAGCTTCGAAGCTTGTTCAAGGCTGAGCATTAACTTCGGAAAGTCTTGCATATTTGGTATAGGCGTTGAGTCGAATCTAGTTTCCTCTCTAGCAAACGTTTTTTATTGTCAAATTGGAAGTCTGCCTTTATCATATCTGGGTATTCCACTGGGTGCTGACCCGAGAAAAATTGGGACTTGGGAACCGGTTATAGAGAAATTTCAATCAAAGTTGACAGGTTGGAGTAGCAATTCCTTGTCTTTTGCAGGAAGAATAGTCTTAATCAATTCAATTTTATCAGCATTACCGATCTATTACATGTCCTTGTTTGAAGCCCCCAAGATGGTTATCCAGAAGATAGAAAAAATTAGAAGAAGCTTCCTATGGGGTTCTAAAAATGGGAAGAATAAGATGGCAAGAATTAGCTGGGGAAGAGTGTGTTCACCTAAGAAAATGGGCGGAGCGGGAGTTGTGAATCTCTTAGCAAAAAATAAGGCTCTATTGGCGAAATGGGGGTGGCGCTTCTCTACTGAAAAACAAGCACTTTGGAGAAGGGTTATTAGTTCGAAATACGGCACGTAAGATCGTAGTTGGGCAATGAAACTTGAATGTCCACGAAGAGCGTCAATTGTCTAGAGAGCTATAGTTAACAACCTGAATTCTAAGGATATTTCTAGATGGACGGGAATTGAAGAATTTAGATGGTTAGTAGGAAATGGAAACACAATTTTGTTTTGGGAGGATATATGGTGTGCCGAGAAAGCGTTGAGGGAATTATTCCCCATATTATATAGGGTGTTATCTAGTAAAGGTGAAGTGGATACAAAGTGGGCTGTGAATGGATCGTTGAAAGAGATCCGTTGGGCAGATTGGTTCTCTCGACCCTTACGTGACCTAGAAGTTACGCAGCTAAAGGAAATTGGGGACATGATTAAAACAGTGAAGCTTTGCCTAGAGCTGGAAGATAGAATTCTTTGGGCTCACGATAGGTCAGGGGTATTTTCAGTGAAGAAACTGTCTGAATTGCTGATCGGTGCAGATACGGTTTGTCCTTCTTTTAACTTTGATAAGCTGTGGAAGTTAAAAGTCCCCCCCCCAAGGTGAGAAGCTTGTTGTGGATGGTAAAAATTGACAGAGTCCCTACAAAATCGTTCCTACAAAAGAGAGGAGTTAAATTATCAAACAATAACTATGCGTGTGTGCTGTGTGATATTAAAATTGAAGATACAAATCATCTATTCGTGGCTTGTACTTTCACTGTCAAATTTTGGAAAGAAATCTGCAGGTGGTGGCATATTACTTGGCAAGAACATAAGTCTGTAGATGAATTCTTTGATTGCTATTTATCGACCGGTTTGCAGGGTAGACAAAAATCAGTTTGGATGGTTGTCTGCGCGGCGGGATTTTGGAGCCTTTGGATAGCTCGAAATGAATCGATTTTTAACAACAAACAACCAGTCCTCAGAGACATCTTATTTCATGCTAATCTTAGAGCATTGATGTGGCTCAAGTCATCGAAAGAAGGCTCCGAGTTTGATCTGAATTGGTGGTGGGACGATCCCTTGAAGTGTTTCTCCCTGTCGACTGTGACGCAAACAAGACAAAATTCCATCGCCTCAGGTAATCTTTTTACCTTTCACGTGTCTGGAATCTGCCGTGATAGAAAATCAGGTTGTGGAGGCATTTTGTGCACGAATTCTGGTATCTTTCGAGCCCTATTCTACGGACCTGTTAAAGGGACGAGTGAGGGCACGACAACAATTGTCGCAGTTAAAACTGCCTTGGAAATGTTCATCGCTGCAGGCTGGAGCAAAAGCGCAACTCTCTTGATCCCTTTACAATCCAAGCTGGTATTAGCCTATATCAACAACCCTTTGCTACAGCCTTGGCATTAGTGGAACGATTTACCACTGATTGACCTACTCGCTAAGAGGATCGAACATGTAATTTTCTCCCAAGATATCCTTACTCAAGACACACTGGTGAATGGTATAGCAACTGAAGGCGCACAAAAGGAAAGTTGGTTTAAAGCATGGTGGTAGTAAAGGTGGATGTTGGTCTGGAAGGTTTTTGCTGGATCTCACAATGCTTCCCAAATTGGCAGAAACATCATTGCTTTAGTTTGTTCCTGTTATGGTGTCTCTGTAAATTTTAACGTAATCGAAAATGTTCTTTTTGTATTACTCGGATGTTGGGTACTCTTTTCCTCCACTTAGGTTTAGGGAGGTTTTTAACGAGGCCCTCATCCGGGTTAGGACCTTAATTTGAATAAAAATAACTTTGCCGAGCAAAAATAAAAAGTTTAAATAAGAAGTGGTGTGTATTTTTTTATACAATTTGTATATCAAAATATAATTTATTAATAAATATTGCAAATGTAAAATGATTCCCTAAATTACTTTTGCTGAATCACTTTCAATTTTCAAAAGCATATTTTTGTTCCCTAAAAATGTTTAAAAATTAGCTTATGATCATATATATTCTCTACTAGTGTTTCATGTTTTCCTGTAATTTCTATTTTTTATGTTAGTTTAGTTAAATCAATCTTTTTAATTCAAATCTGTCGATTTAGGTTTGAAACCAACCATTTAAATTATTTTTTAATCACCGATATGTAAATCATTGACCGACTAATTCGGATCGATACTATAGAGACCCATTATGCGGACGATCATCCCAACCTAATTTATTCTATTCACAACACCAAGATTCAAACTTCTGACCTTACTTAAGAGATCTAGTAACCCCTATTGCTTATTATTACGGCCCGCGTGGGAAACATGACATCGAGAAGGAGGCTGAGAAGTTGGAACCATGTGCATTCGCAGAACAGCAGTAGAGAGTCCCGGTTCCTGAGAGCTGCTGCACGATAATTGAGAAGAAGGTGAAGAATCCAGCCTGCCTTTGCGCTGTTCTGTTTTCTCGAACAACATACAACGCCAGAGTGAGGCCAGAAATTGCAATGACCATTCCAAAATGCTGCAACATTGCTGATGTAACCCCCTCGTCCCGGTCTGGTCGGATGACCGGTCCGAGTGGGCCACACGGGGAAAACTGAGTGAAAACCCCTAAGGATTCCCCCTCGGTTAACAACCCTATATTTTTTTTCATTTTATAATCTTGTCTAATTAGATATTAGACCCTAAGTGATCATACAGCGGAACAACATATACAAATCGATCGAACGAAGTCAAACAATCATATTACAGCCCAATTTTAAGCTTATACTGCAGGTGGTATCGATACACCTAAGGGGTGTATCGATACCCCTTGACTAGGTCAACTGGTCAGAGTCAACCAGTAGAGACCGTATCGATACGCCCAAGGAGTGTATCGATACCCTCCCCAACGGTGGACTTTCCACGGTCAACGCTAAGATGACGGTATCGATACCCCAGAGGCCCGTATCGATATCGAAATGGACAGTAGCTTCAGTGACCAAAAAGGTATCGATACGCCTCCCTCGCGTATCGATACACGAGGCCTGAAACAAGAAGGCGGTATCGATACTGGACTAACCGTATCGATACCCCTACACAGCCAGAACTCCCAAACTCAGCCAAAACATGCAAGAATCGAACCTAGATGCAATTTAAGACTTCCCTAACCCCAACCAATCATTCATACAACATTTACAGATCACTATTTAGCCATACAAGCACCCAGCATGTACATTCATCAAGGGAACATGCAATTGAATCAAAGATGACATTCAAGCATCCAAAGACTCATACATCAACATTCAAACATGAAGGCAACCTCTTAGGCATAAGGCTAACATTCAACAAGAGTAAGCAATTAGGCATGAGTTGACATACAACAAGGCAACACAACCATGAAAAGCAAGATATTAAGGAGTCTAAACATGCTCCTAGCAACCAACAACAACCAACAAAACATTACACATCCCATTGCTTAAACTATTACATGTCTTAGCATTAAAATCCATACTTGGTGAACTCAAGTCCAAAAACCACACTTGGAGCCTTCCACTTGCGCAAGCAACCCACGAACTAAGGATCTGCAATGTTGAACAAAGAGAGCGTAATCAATGATGCTTAGTGAGGTTAAGCTCTAAAAACAAACCTCAACATTGCAGGGTCCGAGCACGATCTAGCCAAGGCATTACACAAACATACCAAGGATCCACAAGAGCCACAATATAAGATGCATGAACAATATATACAAGTAAATGTCATGATCATCAAGCTCTAACTTCCTCAACATAAATAGCCACATCAAACATCCACATAAGGATCATTAATCTCAATACATTGATACACATATCAATCAACATTGGCACCTAGATATGACTCAAATACGCGGATAACCGTTGGAACTCACATCCAACAACACAACCTTTACCTGACGGTGGGATTACACTCATCACCGGTCTCGCGGAGGGGATTCCACTCATCCTCACGCCCCGTCGATGGGATTCCACTCATCACCGACTATATTTAAATACCATTTCCGGGCGTACCCGTACTCCTCCTTGGTGACTCAACGCCACCAAGGCCACGCGCGACTTTGACTCATGTGTACACACTAACATCCTAATGATCGATCATTTGTATTTAAGTTTACTAGTGCCAATATTTACTCTTTTCAATCAATTCCGTGCTTAGCACGTACTCACCAACAACCATCATCATGCATGTCTCAAGCATCACAATTCATGTCTCAACTCACATGTATAACACAATATACATAGCAATCATATTACATTTCATACGAGACATGCACCAACACACAAATGAGTTCATCCAAGGGCTCTAGATCAAGTTTAGGATTAGGCTACAACCCTAATCCTAAATCTAGGTGGGTCTACCAAGCCCAACCTAGTCCGTATACTCGAACCAACCATTTTAAATCTATTTAAAACATTTAACCACTCACCTAAACTCCCGAGCTCAAGACCAAGCAAGCAATTGTCTTCAATTCCCCGGATTCACTTCCGATGCTTCACCGATGCCCAAACTTGATTCTAATCAATCCCAAACACAAACAAAACATCCACAATCAATATCTTGTCATCGAAACTAACCCGGATTACATTACCAAGCAACCAACACTCAAAACAAGACCAAAAACAGGATTTTCGAGCAGCCCACTTGACCCACTGAAAACTCTCATTTCAAGAATCCAAACAAGCATTAATTGCACCCAAAATGACCCTCATATATCATACTACTTACAGCCCCCAAAATCCAACCTTAAACAGCCCCAAAACCCACTTTAAAACCCTCCAAAAACCCTCTCAAAACCCAAATCCGAAAATTGATTAAAATCATTTGAAATTCATATATGTAGTATCATTTGGCCTCTATACATCATTACTAAACATATTAAATCAAAACGTTTAACTTTGCAACATAAAGACACCATTTTTAATCCAAATATTCAAAAATGACATTTTCTAAAACTTCCATGGAAATCAAAATGAAAGGTACTTTTATGAAGGGGGAGATGAGGGGAAGTCAAAAACGTCCTTACCTTTCGATTTGGAGTTGAAATGGAGAAGCTTTGGGATGGAATAGTGATTTGGGTAGTGAGCCTTGGTTTCCCGTTGGTGAGTTTTGAAGGGGAAGATGAATAGTAGAAAGATGGGTGTTTTATTTGACATGTGGTATATTTTGAGGCTTAAAAGTCTAGTTTACCCCTAATGAAATGGAATATCTACAAGGGAGGTAAATCCATGGTTAAAAGTGGTTTAATCTTAAAACGTGATTAATCCCAAATTGATTAATTTTGAAAACAACTCGACATATTATTTAGAATATAAAACCGAGCCCAAAATAATATTAAAATATTATTTTCACCTAACCCCTAAACCCGGGTGTTACAACTCTCCCCCACTTAAGGAAATTTCGTCCCCGAAATTACCTGGTGGAAACAAATACGGAAACTGCTCAACCATATTAGCTTTTCTCTCCCACATAGCCTCTTCCACACCTCTATGTCTCCACAACACCTTGACCAACTCTATGGTCTTGCCACACAACACCTTGCTATCAGAAGCAAGTATCTCAACGGGCTCTTCATTATAAGACAAATCCGGATTTAACTCTATCTCTTCAACGGGCATCACATGCGAAGGATCAGATCTATATCTCCTAATCATAGACACATGAAAGACATCATGGATCTTTTCTAACTCCGAAGGTAACCTCAAGCGATAAGCTACAGGTCCAATCCGCTCAACTATCTCATACGGACCAATGAACCTCGGACTCAACTTGCCCTTCCGGCCAAACCTCATTACCTTCTTCCACAGAGATACCTTCAGAAATACTTTCTCACCCACTGAGTACTCAACCTCTTTCCTCTTCAAGTCTGCATAAGACTTCTGACGATCGGAAGCTGCTTTCAAGCGGTCACATATCAACTTCACCTTTTCTGTGGTTCCCTTAAGCAAGTCTGGCATAGGTAACAATCTCTGACCTGTCTCAGCCCAACAAATCGGAGTCCTACACCGTCTACCATACAAAGCCTCATAAGGTGCCATCTGAATACTAGACTGATAACTGTTGTTGTAGGCAAACTCAACCAACGGTAAGTGCTTCTCCCAAGAACCCTGGAAGTCAATCACACAACAACGAAGCATATCTTCTAGAATCTGTATCACTCGCTCGGACTGCCCATCGGACTGAGGATGATACGATATGTTGAAATGCAAACGGCTACCCAAAGCACTATGCAAGCAACCCCAGAACCTCGAAGTAAATCTAGGATCCCTATCTGAAACAATAGAATTCGGAACTCCATGAAGTCTCACGATCTCACGGATGTACAAGTTTGCCAACTTGTCTAAGGAATCCGTAGTGTTCACTGCTAAGAAGTGAGCACACTTAGTGAACCTATCAACAATCACCCAAACTGAATTCTTCTTCGAAGGAGACAAAGGCAACCCTGATACAAAATCCATGGTGATCCTCTCCCATTGCCATTCCGGGATCTTCAAAGGCTGTAGCAAACCTGAAGGAACCTGATGTTCCGCCTTCACTCTCTGACAGACCATGCAACGGCTCACATACTCGGCTACATCTCTCTTCAACCCAACCCAGAAGTAATCACTCTTCAAATCTCGATACATTTTGGTACTACCCGGATGCATAGAAAAGGGACTCGAATGTGCTTCACTCAGAATCTGACGTCTCAACTCAACATCTTCTGGTACAACAATTCTATCTCTAAAGCACAACAAACTCTCACCACTGAAACTATACTCAGTCGGTCTTCCTTCGGCTATGTCTTGAACATGAGGAACTAGGCTCGCATCTTGCAACTGTTTCTCTCTAATCAACTGAATCAAAGAGGGCTTCACTTGTAACTCGGTGATCAGACCACCATCATCGGACACACTCAACCTAGCAAACATAGCTCTCAACTCAACGGCCACTTTTCTACTCAAAGCATCGGCTACTACATTCGCTTTACCCGGATGGTACTCAATGGTCAAATCGTAATCTTTTAGCAACTCTAACCACCTTCTCTGTCTCAAGTTCAACTCTTTCTGTGTCATCAGGTACTTCAAGCTCTTGTGATCAGTGTAAACAATACACTTCTCACCATACAAATAGTGACGCCAAATTTTCAATGCAAACACAACTGCGGCTAGTTCTATATCATGAGTAGGATAGTTCTTCTCATGAATCTTCAACTTTCTAGAAGCATAAGCAACAACTCTCCTATCTTGCATCAGAACACATCCTAAGCCTACGTAGGAAGCATCACTGTAGATCACAAACTCCTTACCTGAAACAGGTTGCACTAACACTGGAGCATTCGTCAAAGCTTCTTTCAATTTCTCAAAAGCCTTCTGTCTTGCATCTGACCATTCAAATTTGACTCCCTTTTGCAACAACTTAGTCAAGGGAGCAGCTACCCTAGAGAAGCCATCAACAAACCTCCTATAGTAACCAGCTAATCCTAGGAAACTCCTAATCTCGGTCACGGACTTAGGTTGTTTCCACTCAACAATAGCCTCAATCTTCGATGGATCAACACGGATACCTTCGGCCGAAACAACATGGCCAAGAAACACAACCTCTCGAATCCAGAACTCACACTTACTAAGCTTCGCATACAACTGATTGCTCAACAATCTCTGTAAAACAAATCTCAAGTGCTCATCATGCTCTTCTTCTGTCTTCGAGTACACAAGTATATCATCAATGAAGACAACTACAAAGCGATCTACATAGTCTCTAAAAATTCTGTTCATCATGTCCATGAATGCTGCTGGTGCATTCGTGAGCCCAAATGACATCACAAGAAACTCATAGTGACCATATCTAGTCCTAAAAGCTGTCTTCGGAACATCACACTCTTTCACCTTCAACTGATAGTACCCGGATCTCAAATCTATCTTCGAGAATACTGAAGCACCTCTCAACTGATCAAACAAATCATCTATACGAGGCAACGGATACTTGTTCTTCACAGTCATCTGATTCAACTGTCTATAGTCAATGCACATGCGCATACTACCATCTTTCTTTTTCACAAACAACACGGGAGCACCCCACGGAGAACTACTAGGCCTAATGAAACTACGGTCTAATAACTCTTGCAACTGACTCTTCAATTCTTTCAACTCTTTCGGAGCCATACAGTACGGAGCTATCGAAACTGGGTTAGACCCTGAAACTGTCTCAATCACAAACTCAACATCTCTGTCAGGAGGCAAACCCGGCAACTCTTCAGGAAACACATCTGGAAAGTCACACACTGTCCTGATATCTTTCGGTCTAGCTTCACTCATATCCGGATTCATAACATAAGCTAAATAAGCCCCACATCCCGAGTCCATCAACCTATGAGCCTCTAAAGCTGACACTACATTGGACAAGAACTTAATGTTCTCGCCCACTACCACTACCTCGTAGTCATCAGAGAGCTTCAAGGAAATTCTCTTTGTTTCAAAGTCCACACTAGCCTGATGCTCAACCAACCAATCCATACCCAATATAATATCAAAACCGTAGAAAGGAAGTTCCATCATATCAACTGAAAACACATGACCCTGAATCTTCAGTGGACACCTCCTATACATACGTCTAACCACAACTGTCTCACCAAAACAGCTAGTAACATGCATACCTACATCTAAGATCTCAACCGGAATATCTAACTTCTGTGCATGCTCACTCAAAATGTAGGAATGTGTAGAACCCGAATCAACCAAAGAAAGCAAAGACATAGACTGTAACTCGAAATTACCTGCTATCACATCGGTGTCGTTCCCGGCCTCTCTCTGAGCGTAGACCCTCGCTGGTCCTCCCGCCTCTGGCTGCACAGCCACAACATGTGCAAGGTTCCTCTGAGCATCTACCCTAGGTGCATCAGCCCTCGGCTGGAAGTAGCCACGGCCGCGCCCACGACCTCTCTGAAAATCATTACCTCTCGCAGGAGCCTGAGCAATGTTCGGTGCCTGAGCTGCCTGACGCGGACAGTCCCTCCTAAAGTGGTCCCTCGAACCACAGTTCCAACAAGCATGGAAGTTACCCCAACACTCACCAGTGTGCTGCCTCCCACACTGTGCACACTCGGGCAACCGCCCTTCTCCTCTATGGCCCTGATGGCCCCTACTATGGTGGCCACCGCCACGTCTCTGGTCAAACTGATGTCCGCCACCTCTGTGCCTCTTAGCATCTCTACCATCAAAGTTGTTGTGCCTCTTACCAGAACTAGATCCCCCAGAACGCTTGGCCAGCCCCAAGCTATGCTCAATGTCCTTGGCTCTAGCAACCAAGACATCAAAGTCAGAATAATCTGAAGCTAAGGTATACCTCTTAACTTCCTCATGAAGCCCGTATCTGAAACGATCACATCGAGCCCTCTCAGTAGGCACTAACTCCGGAGCATACTGACTCAAACGAACAAAGCGAATCTCATAACCAGTCACAGAAACATCTCCCTGAGTAAGAGCCATGAACTCTCGCTTCTTCTCATCCAAGTACCTCGGTCCCAAGTACCTCTTTTGGAAAGCAAACTCAAAGAATTCCCAATCTATCTCGGCCTCTAGAACTCCGGTAGTAATGGTGACCCACCAGGTGTAGGCATCACCCTGAAGCAATGAGATCACACAACCCAATCTACGTGCGCCCGCACAACCCATCTGAGCTGAGATACAAACCGTCTTCTCCAACCATAACTCCGACCTCTCCGGAGTAGATCCTCTAAACTCCTCGGCTCCCAAGCTACGGAGCCTCTCCAAAGGGAGACTAGCATCATCACACCTAGGCTGAGCTGCAGCCTGAGCTCCCGCAACTGCGGCCTGGAAAGCTCCCGCTATCGCTTGCACTAGCGGAGTCATATCAATTCCAGCTGGACCTTGGCCACCTTGGCCACCTTGAGGTCCATCTCCTCCGGCTCCATCCTCACCTCCAGCTCCAGGTGGAGGAGGTGGTGGTGGTGGAGCGCCAACTCCCGCGGCCACCGGCCCTTCTAGATGAGCCTCCACTCCAACAGCCGGCTCAACAGGAGCCGCAACCCGTGGTTCCTAACGAACCACTCTCGGTCTAGACATTGCTCTCACAAATATTAACTACAACCACAACAACAAAACATACAAGTTGGGTTAGCAAGGCAAGGCTTCCAAGTGTTCAAGTACGTTCCCTCACTAAAACAAAACCATTTTCCAATGTAATAGTAGCAATGGGACTCACACACACATGCTTTGAATAAAACAAGCAACATACTCGTCAAACAAGCAACCATTCTTGCAAGCAAGCAAACACCGTGCATATCAAGCAAAAACTTGAACTTTCCTCACTTACCTGCCCAAGGTCTCGATAACCTTAGGCTCTGATACCAACAAGTGTAACCCCCTCGTCCCGTTCTGGTCGGATGACCGGTCCGAGTGGGCCACACGGGGAAAACCGAGTGAAAACCCCTAAGGATTCCCCCTCGGTTAACAACCCTATATTTTTTTTCATTTTATAATCTTGTCTAAATAGATATTAGACCCTAAGTGATCATACAGCGGAACAACATATACAAATCGATCGAACGAACTCAAACAATCATATTACAGCCCAATTTTAAGCTTATACTGCAGGTGGTATCGATACACCTAAGGGGTGTATCGATACCCCTTGACTAGGTCAACTGGTCAGAGTCAACCAGTAGAGACCGTATCGATACGCCCAAGGAGTGTATCGATACCCTCCCCAACGGTTGACTTTCCACGGTCAACGCTAAGATGACGGTATCGATACCCCAGAGGCCCGTATCGATACCGAAATGGACAGTAGCTTCAGTGACCAAAAAGGTATCGATACACCTCCCTCGCGTATCGATACACGAGGCCTGAAACAAGAAGGCGGTATCGATACTGGACTAACCGTATCGATACCCCTACACAGCCAAAACTCCCAAACTCAGCCAAAACATGCAAGACTCGAACCTAGATGCAATTTAAGACTTCCCTAACCCCAACCAATCATTCATACAACATTTACAGATCACTATTTAGCCATACAAGCACCCAGCATGTACATTCATCAAGGGAACATGCAATTGAATCAAAGATGACATTCAAGCATCCAAAGACTCATACATCAACATTCAAACATGAAGGCAACCTCTTAGGCATAAGGCTAACATTCAACAAGAGTAAGCAATTAGGCATGAGTTGACATACAACAAGGCAACACAACCATGAAAAGCAAGATATTAAGGAGTCTAAACATGCTCCTAGCAACCAACAACAACCAACAAAACATTACACATCCCATTGCTTAAACTATTACATGTCTTAGCATTAAAATCCATACTTGGTGAACTCAAGTCCAAAAACCACACTTGGAGCCTTCCACTTGCGCAAGCAACCCACGAACTAAGGATCTGCAATGTTGAACAAAGAGAGCGTAAGCAATGATGCTTAGTGAGGGTAAGCTCTAAAAACAAACCTCAACATTGCAGGGTCCGAGCACGATCTAGCCAAGGCATTACACAAACATACCAAGGATCCACAAGAGCCACAATATAAGATGCATGAACAATATATACAAGTAAATGTCATGATCATCAAGCTCTAACTTCCTCAACATAAATAGCCACATCAAACATCCACATAAGGATCATTAATCTCAATACATTGATACACATATCAATCAACATTGGCACCTAGATATGACTCAAATACGCGGATAACTGTTGGAACTCACATCCAACAACACAACCTTTACCTGACGGTGGGATTACACTCATCACCGGTCTCGCGGAGGGGATTCCACTCATCCTCACGCCCCGTCGATGGGATTCCACTCATCACCGACTATATTTAAATACCATTTCCGGGCGTACCCGTACTCCTCCTTGGTGACTCAACGCCATCAAGGCCACGCGCGACTTTGACTCATGTGTACACACTAACATCCTAATGATCGATCATTTGTATTTAAGTTTACTAGTGCCAATATTTACTCTTTTCAATCAATTCCGTGCTTAGCACGTACTCACCAACAACCATCATCATGCATGTCTCAAGCATCACAATTCATGTCTCAACTCACATGTATAACACAATATACATAGCAATCATATTACATTTCATACGAGACATGCACCAACACACAAATGAGTTCATCCAAGGGCTCTAGATCAAGTTTAGGATTAGGCTACCACCCTAATCCTAACTCTAGGTGGGTCTACCAAGCCCAACCTAGTCCGTATACTCGAACCAACCATTTTAAATCTATTTAAAACATTTAACCACTCACCTAAACTCCCGAGCTCAAGACCAAGCAAGCAATTGTCTTCAATTCCCTGGATTCACTTCCGATGCTTCACCGATGCCCAAACTTGATTCTAATCAATCCCAAACACAAACAAAACATCCACAATCAATATCTTGTCATCGAAACTAACCCGGATTACATTACCAAGCAACCAACACTCAAAACAAGACCAAAAACAGGATTTTCGAGCAGCCCACTTGACCCACTGAAAACTCTCATTTCAAGCATCCAAACAAGCATTAATTGCACCCAAAATGACCCTCATATATCATACTACTTACAGCCCCCAAAATCCAACCTTAAACAGCCCCAAAACCCACTTTAAAACCCTCCAAAAACCCTCTCAAAACCCAAATCCGAAAATTGATTAAAATCATTTGAAATTCATATATGTAGTATCATTTGGCCTCTATACATCATTACTAAACATATTAAATCAAAACGTTTAACTTTGCAACATAAAGACACCATTTTTAATCCAAATATTCAAAAATGACATTTTCTAAAACTTCCATGGAAATCAAAATGAAAGGTACTTTTATGAAGGGGGGGATGAGGGGAAGTCAAAAACGTCCTTACCTTTCGATTTGGAGTTGAAATGGAGAAGCTTTTGGATGGAATAGTGATTTGGGTAGTGAGCCTTGGTTTCCCGTTGGTGAGTTTTGAAGGGGAAGATGAATAGTAGAAAGATGGGTGTTTTATTTGACATGTGGTATATTTTGAGGCTTAAAAGTCTAGTTTACCCCTAATGAAATGGAATATCTACAAGGGAGGTAAATCCATGGTTAAAAGTGGTTTAATCTTAAAACGTGATTAATCCCAAATTGATTAATTTTGAAAACAACTCGACATATTATTTAGAGTATAAAACCGAGCCCAAAATAATATTAAAATATTATTTTCACCTAACCCCTAAACCCGGGTGTTACAGCTGATTGCCCCGTCGGTTACAAGTTTTGAGGTACAATTTGGACATTCAGTACTAGGTTTTCTCAATTAAAAAAAACTAGTTTTTGCTTTTAACTTAATAAATCAAAGGCTACTTTTCTTTGAAATTTGTCGTCTCTTTTTTATTTCAAATATATAAACACAATTTTGTCCAATCGATGCTATCCATAGGCTCGATAATGCAGAAGATCACTTGAAGTTCATGTTTGTCCCCCTCTAATGCTTCATCACGATTCCGTCTTGGATCATTCACACATTCAATTTCCCCCATATTTTTTTAGATTTTCTGGAGTTATATCCGATATTCATGTCTTTGTATGCATCTATCACGAGTGTTGGCAAAATTCCCACAGAGCATAATTAAGTACTAGCTATCTACAAGCTTATTTTTCAATAGTAATAAGGTTGATCAAGCTGTAAGGTTCATAAACATGACTGATAAGAGCCAGATTACATGAAAATTCGATCATAAAAGACAATTCTTAGAACTCTGATATCTGTACCTTACAACATTGGGATGACAATTTTGCATTGTTTCGGACTGAGATGTTAGTAGTATAGCGAGCCTGCTCAAGCAAAGAGAATACTCGTGTTGGAAAAAATGGACTGCAAAACGGCACGTTAGTACTGACTGGAAAA
Source organism: Hibiscus trionum (assembly GCA_030270665.1). Classification (NCBI taxonomy): domain Eukaryota; kingdom Viridiplantae; phylum Streptophyta; class Magnoliopsida; order Malvales; family Malvaceae; genus Hibiscus; species Hibiscus trionum. Next base: position 70,938,943 of record BSYR01000026.1, on the reverse strand, counting down.
TAAAATAAAAACAGAACTGATCAACGAAACTGTGTCGTTCTCATTTGGATCTTCATCTTCCCCCTCCTTTTTCAACTGTCAAATAAAATGTCCAAGAACATCAAAACCATTTCGATCCGATTACTTATATAGTCTTTTTAAAGACTGTTTTCTATAATGGGTAAATTTCTTTTTTAAGTGAAAATACACAGTTATTTACAATTTTAAATTAATAAAATTACGTGTTAAACCGAATCGATCCGATTGCCGCCTCTAGTTGAAAAAAATTGACGGAGAGGGATGGACGGAGCGAAGGAGTCTGGCCGCCGGCAGTCTTGGACAGTGTATGTGGGAAGGATTTATGAATCGCTGCATTGGAAGGGACTGTGGCAGGTGTTCGATAGGCATGGTGTGGTGCTCGACGCTTTCATCCCTCGGAAAAGGGCTAAGGATGGAGGGAGGTTTGGTTTCGTCATGATGGCTAGTCGAGCTGACGCCGATCGGGCAATCGAACGACTACACAATAAATATTTATGGGTCTCGCTTGATGGTGACTATGGCAAGGTTTGTAGATCGTGGATTGTCCTGGAATCAAAGAAGTAGGGGGATCGGCGACCCTAAGCGAAAGATTGACGGTAGTGAAAAGGGGAAATCAGAAATTCATAGTGTGAATTCTAAGAGGAAGCATGTAACGACAAAGGTGATTCAGGGGCATGTCGATGAGGAGAAATTGGCAGTATTACAACATTGTATGGTAGGATGGTGCAATCGACATTGGAGCCTCAAGGAACTAGCAACACGGATGAATCTCCCTAACTATCAAGGTTTGTCTATTTTGCGGATTGCTGGACCGGCAATTTTGTTGATGTTTAAAGATGCGAAAATCCGGGAGGAGGTTATGGGAAAGACGACGTTCAGTGATTGTTTTTCAAAAATAGAGTGTTGGGATCCGGTGATGACATTACCTACACGACGGGCATGGATCTCTGTCCGAGGAATCCCAATCCATGCTTGGTCACATGAGTCTTTCGATAATATTGCGAAGAATTGGGGATCACTTGTTCGGGTGGCGGAGAACACGGCATCGCCGACGTCATTTGAGTGTGGATGGTTATTGATTGAAACGGAGATACTAGATTTTATTGATACAAGAGTGGTGCTGGAGGTCGAGGGAAAGTTACACCATGTGTATGTAAAAGAGGTGACCATTTTCGGGCCACTTATTGATTGTGAATGCACAACGGCTAATGATGCTGGCAATGGTGAGTCACTAGAGTGTAGTTCGTCTGAGTGTGTGCCAGAATCGAGTATGGGCAATGAGCGACAATGTGAGGATTTTGTGGAAATGGGAACAGTGGTGAAGGATTGGCACTGTAACCATCTTTGGAATGATGCATACCGAGAGGACCCTGACACGGTAAGTGGCACGCATGTTGTCGCGCCTAAGTGCATAAAGTCGACACCGACTCACTTTGGGGAGACGATGGGCGACGGAGTAGTGGTGCCGGCTGGAGTTTCACTGCCACAAGGAGCTGCTGCCGGGGTGAAGAGTCCTAGTGAGATGGGGTTCCAAAGATTTGAAAGTTTAGATAATAATTTGTTACAACAACTTCCAGTGGATGAAAACAATATCCACGATCAAATCCATGAGGATTGTGAGGGTGATTTGATCGGGTCTCAAAGTCAGCAGGGTGTGGTGGAGACCGGAAAAACCGATTCGGAAGGGTTGGTAAATGTTCCTGTTGCGACGAACGTAGAAGTGCAGACATGCTTGATTCACGTCCCCGTTGAGGAGCTTGACGGTGACCAAGTTGTACGAAATAACTCTGAGGGTGATTCTGTAATCCCGGTTTGGATAAACGGGGTTCTTAAAAAGACGAAGTCGGTGAATGCGCTATCGGGGGTTGCAAATTATCCGAAGAAGGGGAGAGGAAGACCGAAAAAGAGTGTGGGACGTGAAACTCATACTATAGTAGCCGATGCTTCGTTAACAGACTCGTGGTGATTTCGCGCTTCCGGAGGAAAATTCTCCCACATTAGGCAAGTGGACGATTTTTGGATTTGATGCTTTCGTGAGGGACATCGACCAAATCTTTGTCAAATCATGTTTGCCGAGATGATGTACCTTGTCCAAAATCGCAACTCGGATCTTGTCATTTCATTCACGTATGGCACCGCCTTGAGCTACTTATTCTCAAAGTTGGGGATCGATTTCTCTCTTGACTATCCAGAACCTCTCAAAGATCGCATCGATGACCGCACACTTCTCCAGAGCAAATTTCATTTCATTAATGGAGAGTGGACTCATGTCGAGAATCCTCCTCAAGTTGCAGCCCCCGAAACTCAACCTCAAGTTGCTGCACCAAACAACGAAGCCCTCGTGGCTTTTCTTACCGAGCAATTTAATGGCCTGCACACCCACATGGACTCCAGTTTCACCACTCTTGACACTCGTCTCACTTCCGTGAAGGGATGTATCCAAAGTGTTGAGAATCGCCTCACCTCGGTTGAAACTCAACAAACCTCTATGGACATGTTCTTTACCAGTTTCTATGGCGAATGGAGACAATTCCGAAGGAGCAACGTCAATGATGAAGATGAAGATGATGACGAGCCTTAGATCCTTGCGTTCCATTGCATATCATCTAGTTTAAGATTTCCTTATTTTTATGCACCTATTTATGATTTTGCTTTAAGACCTATGCTTTGATTTATGTTTGGATATTATGTTTTAAGTATTAAGATCTGGATATTATGTTTGGAGTTTATGTACTTATTTTGTTTTGGTTTCTAATGCTTAATGAAATTATGTTGCTTTAATTTTGCTTTTCCTTGTGCTATATCGTTTTATCTTTGCCTTCATTGATATTGATCTAACAAAAAGGGGAGAAGAGTTAAGCTAAATTTTTCAAAATCTTTTTCAAAACCTAGCTTAAATTTAGGGGGAGTTTACTTAAAAATTTACTTTGGTTTTGTTATATCAAAAAGGGGAGATTGTAAAACCAATATTTGATTTTGATATAACAAATAATCTAAGGACTAAATTGAAAAGTAAATAAATTTTTACGTAATTAAAATACTTGATTTTGACTAGTAAAATTTATACTTAAAATGTTTTGAAGTCAAAACTTAAACCCATAAATTTTTCTAAGTGTTTGAATGCCAAAATATACAAAATTGCACAGGCGTTTCAAAACACCCTCAAAGTGTTTCGATACGTGTTGCCACTGGAAACGTTTGTTTCAAAACGGCTCATACCAGTTTCGATACAACCTTCATCTGGGCTTCTGATTTTTAAGTGTTGTTTCGAAACGACTTATACATGTTTCGATACAAGGGTTAAGTAATTTTAAAATTGGGCATTAAATGAACTACCTGTTATTTGTCAGAAACTTTTTTGAAGATTTGGTCAAGTGTTTCGATACACCCCTAGGTTGTTTCAAAACACCCATTTACAGTTTCAAAACGTTTCGATACAACCCTTTTCTGTTTCGATACGACCCTCGTTTTACATTTTTACAGTTTCAAACTGTTTCGATACGACCTATAGTCGTTTCGAAACGAGCCATTTTTACACACAACGACTCTTTCTTTTTTTGGTGTTCGTTTCGATACAGGGGTCTCATGTTCTGATACGGGTAGTTGCAGAACAACATTTATGGAGGGAAGAGAGAGCCCCAACGGCTCAATGGATGATCTCAACCACCCAAACGGCTAGAAATCAATGAGAAGATATAAAAACAAGTCTCAAAAGCTATAACAACAACTATTGAACCTTCAAGCAACATCAAAGCATTCAATCCAAACCCTCGAGCCTTTAGTGTCAAATTCTTGTACCCAACTCATTTGAATTTTTTCATTGTAAATCTTTTTAAAGTTTAGGGAGTGTTTATGTGTAATTGGGTAAACAATTAGCCTTTGAGAGGTACAATCAAAGTTTGCCTATCTTCCTTTGTAAAACAGTGATATTGGGTCAATCTTTGGGTAGAGAGATTGATCGATTGTACGATTTCCTCCAAAGTCGAGAAAAGGGGACGAATTCAAGTTAGTAAATTGTTGAAATTCTCAGTAGGGTGCTGAGGTAGTGGATGTAGAGCTTGTTCGAAGCTTGACCCAACATATTGTTAAAATTATAGCTTCATATTTTCCTTTGTTTTGACATTGATTATTATATTGTTTTTGAGTTTATGGTTTACAATTTAATATTTAGGTTTTAGGGTTTGGGGTTTATGTTTTAGGTTTAGGGCCTAGGGTTTAAGGTTCACAACATATGGTTTAAAGTTTAGGGTTTATGTTTAGTATATTTACATTGATGTAAATACGTGAAAAGTAGTATGAAGGTTTAGAGTTTAGGGGTTTGGGTTTATAGTTTATGATTTAGGGTTAGTATATTTACATTGTTATAAATACGTGAAAATAGTATAAGGGTATAACTGACTAGATTTGCGTTAAATCAACGTGACCCAAGGATGAAACTATTAAACTTCCATCTTTGGGGGAAGAAGATAAAATTAAAGAAAAGAAAAAGAAAAAAAAAGAGAGAAATGACGTGGATGATATGCGGATGCCATGTCAACTCATGTGAATGCCATGTCACCCTTCTATTTATGATTTAATACCCGAGTGACCAAAATAAGAGCAAATAAAAAGTTTAGTGGTTAAATTATTTTTTTTAATTTTAGTGACAAAAAAAATATGAGCTTTTTACCCTAACCAACCGTTAAAATCTAAAGAATGAGGTGACAGTTAACGAAAATTTGTGAAAGGAATGTGGCCTTGGTGGGATTTGAACCTAAGACCTTAAAGGGAAAAACAAAAGTTTTTACCACCACACCAACTACCCATCAATTATATGAATTGCACCATTATGTATATGATATAATGAAGTAAATGATAGGGCAACAAGAAGTAAAAATATTTGAGAGGGGACTTAAACATGGGTCACATAAGATATGTAAAAACACACAAACCAGTGAATCAATTAAAATAATTAAATTAAAAATAAAATCATTTTAATTATATTTAAAGTATAGTTAAAGAAAGATTTAAAATGAAAATAGATTTATAATATTTTTAAATTAAATTGAATATTTTTTTCACATTTATTTTAATAACTTCATATATATATAATATTGAATCGAGTTCTTTAATTTAATTAATAATTTTTATTTTTTTATTAAATATCTTAATTCAATGATTATATATGTTATATTAAAACATATAATTTTGTTAATTAATACATTCAATTCATTTGTTTGATCTGATATGTGTTGATAATTTTCTTAAAAAAACATTTTATAAACTATATGTTTCTTTAAAGAAATAGATCATTGTGGACAAAGTTGTCCGAATAATATATATATATATATATATATATATATATATATTCATTTTAAATCTTTCTTTAATTATACTTTAAATGTAATTAAAGTGTTTTCATTTTTAATTTAATTATTTGAATTTATTTAGTGGTATGTGTGTTTTTACACATCTCATGTGACCCATGCTCGAGTCCCCTTTCAAACATTTTTACTTTTTTCCCCTAGCATTACTTCATTAACTGATATATATATAATGGTGCAATTCATATTGTTCAGGAGTAGTTGTTGTAGTTGTAAAGGATTGCCTTTCCCCTTGGAGTTCTTAGGTTCAAATCCCACCAAGATCATATTTTTTTCTCTTTAATTTTCCTTTAAACCAGGTCATGAGATTGGAGAAAAATAAATATTATATAAAAAAATTGAAAATTACAGTAAACTCATCTAATCGGGTGATGACTACCAGATTGGCTGATTAATTTTATTTAATTAAATAAAAAATAGGACCAAATTGATATAATAGGTAACTAACAACGATCAAATGTGTAATTGTACAAATTTTCGTTAACTTTCACGTCACCTATTTCGTTAGATTTTAACGGCCGGTGGTCAAAATATAAGCATTTTAAAAGTTTGTTGGTCTGATTGACGAGTTGCTTAGTTGGATGGTAAAAATAGGACCGCTCTCAAAGTTTGGTGGTCACCTTAGTAGTTTACCCTTATTTTTATGCATATTCTTAATCATGTGTATAGATATTTATCTGAATCAAATCTGATCCAATCCCACCTAAAAATAAGTCTAACTTAAAACCATGAACATTAACCATTTGTATCATTTAGCATTGGGTCGCCTTATTTTGTAATCTCGTTTTGAGATTGGAATTTTAATAATAAAATTTTAGAAAAGGACATAATGGCGGTCACTTTGTTCATCGAAAACTTACTGAGACAATGCACTTGAAAGGGCTATGGTTTGCCTTTGGAAGACATGGAGACGTGGTGGATGCCTACATAGATGGGGAAAACTCAGTAGAGAGGGAAGACAATTTGGATTGGTTAGATACAAGATGATGGAAGATGCAAAAATGTCGATAGAGAGGCTAAATGGATTCATATTATATGGGAAGAAGATATATGTAGAACTGGCAAGATTCAACGAAAGATCAAGTACAAGGAAGAACATGAGGGAAGAGAATGGCAGGCCAGTCAAAACGAACACTAATACGAAAGCAAAACTGGATAAAGAAGAACAAAGACCAGAAAACATTACAAAAAAGTTCAATCAAAGGAAAATAGAGAGTGAAGAAGGAAGGAAAAGCAAGCTCAGAAAGTGCACGGGCCATGTTGAAAAGGAGACACTATGCAAGTTCAAGAAATGTCTGGTAAGAAGGATGGCTTCAGCCTGTAGTGTGAGGAGCATCATACTGCGCTTAGACAGTTGGGGTTTCGGCGAGATTAGTGTGAAAAGGATGGGCATGAATTTTTTTTCTCCTCTCGATTGATGATGAAGAACTTTTCATCATGCTGGAGGACGTGAATTGGTCTTATCTGAGGGAAATTTTTGAAGAAATTATGCCTTGGTCAAAATCCATTAAACAAAATGAAAGATTAACTTGGCTTGAAGTGTCTGGTCTTCCTCCGCACCGCTGGAACCATGAAACTCTAGAAAGGATAGCATCTCTTTGGGTAAATTTGAAGTTGTTGGTGAGAATTTCAACCAGGTCTATGACTGCGAGAAAGTAGCCAATCATATTGGGGTAAATTTAGCATTATCCGACCTCTAGAGAAAGAAGAAAGAACGAGCAAGCGGAAGAGGAAAAAAGAGATCGAAGGGGATTGCGTCTTTGGAGCTATCAGGACAATCGCTCTCTGAATCTAATCTTGTGACTAGGTGGGATTATCTAACTAGGGTGGCTAGGAAGGCGTTAAAAATGGGTAAGAAATTGGGGATTCAAATTGAAGGTAATGAAGACCACGCTATGAGAGACATTGCCCTGCTGATGCAAAAAGAGAAAAGAACGATAGAAGAATGGGGAGGCAAATATGTGAACTCTCACTAGGATTGAAAGAGGTTAGGGACTGAGGAAAAATCTAGGTGGCTAGATTGATAGTTGTACCTAGAAAGCCGAAATGAGTCTGCTACAAGAACACAAATACAACAGTTGGTGAAGTTTGAGGTTAGTTAGATGTTGTCTGTTGCTAATATTGACTTTGTTAGGTGTGCAATCATTTATTGTTGTTTGTCATAATGTTTTAAGTACGATAGAAAAATTAAATAGTTAGTTGTGGTATGTCGTATTGTCATATGTATGAAATATTATTGGTTGTCAATTTCATGCACGAGGGTAATCGAATGAAGCTTCGAGGGTCGACAGGTTTAACTCAGAGTCGAGGTAATACCCACCACTTCTTGTGTACTATAATGAACATGTTAATTGATAGTTAATGCATGAGAGATCAAATGAAGTAGAATATACTATAAGAATACATATAAGGACCTTTGTGACAAAATTAAGAACTATATGACAAGTATAAATTTTATGAGATCTGTAAATTAAATGATAAGTCGTTTATCTCTAAATATCTGTAAAAACTCAGTTAATGAAATTATATATATGAGATTCAATTTCAAAGTGAATTTGATGGCTAACAAATTGTATGGTGTTATTGAGGATGTGGTAAAGAATTAAAGCATGATGAACTACCTCTATTCGATTGGTGCTTACATTCATGGTTATGGACATGACTCAAATGGGATGAGTAGAAAATATGTACATAAGCTGATTCCTACTTTATAGATTTAAAACTGAATTACATCTTGAACATTATTAAAGGTCTCTTCAAGTTTAGTCTAGTCAGGTTGGTAATTCCGCTCGTATTCGGTTCCTCTACTTCGGTGAGGGTAATTCCGCCCGTATTCGATTCCTCTACTTCGGTGAGGGTAATCTCACCCGTATTCGGTTCCTCTACTTCGGTTAGGGTAATTCTGCCCGTATTCGGTTCCTCTACTTCGGTGAGGGTAATTCCACCCGTATTCGGTTCCTCTACTTCGGAGAGGGTAATCTCGCCCGCACACAGGTTCCTATGCTTCGGCTAGGGTAATTCCTTACCGTTACAGTTACAGGTTCCTATGATTCGGCTAGGGTAATTCCTTACCGTTACAGTTATAGGTTCCTATGCTTCGGCTAGGGCAATTCCTTATCATTACAGTTATAGGTTCCTATGCTTCGGCTAGGGCAATTCCTTATCATTACAGTTATAGGTTCCTATGCTTCGGCTAGGTTAATTCCTTACCGTTACAGTTACAGAATCCTATGCTTCGGCTAGGGTAATTCCTTATCATTACAATTACATGTTCGTATGCTTCGGCTAGGGTAATTCCTTACCGTTACAGTTACAGGTTCCTATGCTGCAGCTAAGGTAATTTCGCCGGATTTAAGGTATTCCCTTGGGATGATACCCATGCCCTTTTAATGCTCTTATAGACGCATCTTAGAATTGTATATTGAGTATATTTGGAGGATAGATAAGAATAAAAAATGGCCATTATTGCTGCTTGAATTATGTGCGCGTGAAATAAAATGTTTACCACATTGATATAGTTTAGCACTGTTGGGACACACTAAACTCCCTAGTTTAATTTAATTATCCACTATTCTAATTTTACGGACTATAGGCATTACGCCGGATACACAACGATTGAATAAAGAACAATTTTTTTATCTTCAAATTTAACGTTACACTGAAATAATAAATAGTAAATAAAGTTCGTTGTTGCCAGAAATGTCATGTTATTGTAATGTCTGCCATGTACTTGCATGTGCTTACCGTATCATTTGGTAGTCATGTACCATTGAGCTTTCCCAAGCTCATGTTGTTTTTACCATCGCAGGTTAGATGAAATCCGTCATTGTAAAGTTACTAACATCAATTTTTTTGGGATTCTCTCGATGTTGCTTTTGGAGTACAATATCGGCATAGTTAGTGGGCAATGCATGTATGACGTGAATTGTTTTATGTCAGAGTATGTATAATGTTTATGAGTTCCCGTTATGCATTTACGTGACTTCCATAAGTGATAGTTTAAACTAAAATTTGTTTTACAACTTTAAAGTATTTAAAGAAAAGGATTTTATATGAGTTATTGTGTGTCACCCTTGTGACCCTAATGTGGCCTCCTAGGATCCGTGAGAACGCGTAGGCGGGTCTAGGGGGTTACAGATTACTTAAGGTGAATATGCAAGTGCATTCATTTCTTGAAAATCAACTTCACGAATGCATTTTTTATATAAAAAAGTAGGCATAAACCGATGGGTTGGATACAAGATGATTATATTAAAAAGAGAAAATTTTGGATATACAAATCGTGTCAACTTTAACAATTTTGTTAAATTCAGGGTTTAAAGTTAGTTTAGGGTTTAATGTTGAAGGGTTTAAGTGGTAGGGTTTATAATTAAGTATTTAATGATAAAGATTAAGATTTGGAGTTTAGGGATTAATTAGGGTTAGAGATTTAGTTTTTATAGTAGAACCGTGTATTTTTTACACATATTGTGTATCAAAATATATAATTAATAATGAAAAATACTTTGATACACAAATTTGTTATTTTTAGTTTAGTAAAAAAGAACTTGTTAGTTTTAGGGTTCATGAGTCTAGTTTAGGTTTTAAAGTTTAGGGGGTTAGTTGTAGCATTTAGGATATAGGTTTTAGGGTTATAATTTAGGGTTTAGATGTTAGGTTTTAAGGATTTTAGGTTACAAATTTAAGTTTTAGATTTTATAGTTTAAATAAGAAGTGTTGTGTATTTTTTAATACAATTTGTATATCAAAATATAATTCATTAATAAATATTGCAAATGTAAAATGATTCCCTAAATTACTTTTGCTAAATCACTTTCAATTTTCAAAAGCATATTTTTGTTCCCTAAAAATGTTTGAAAATTAGCTTATGATCATATATATTCTCTACTAGTGTTTCATGTTTTCCTGTAATTTCTATTTTTATGTTAGTTTAGTTAAATCAATCTTTTTAATTCAAATATTTCGATTTAGGTTTAAAACTGACCATTCAAATTGGTTTTTAATCACCGATATCTAAACCATTGACCGACTAATTCAGATCGGTACTATAGAGACCCGTTATGCGGGTGATCATCCCAACCTAATTTATTCTATTCACAACACCAAGATTCAAACTTCTAACCTTAAGTGATCTAGTGACCCCTATTGCTTATTATTACGGCCCGTGTGAGAAACATAACATGGAGAATGAGGCTGAGAAGTTGGAACCATGTGCATACACAGCACAGCTTCGGAGAGTTCCGGTCTCCTAATGTTGCTGCACTGTGATGGAGAAAAAGGTGAAGAATCCAGCCTGCTTTTGCGCAGTTCTATTATCTCAAACAACATACAACGCCGGAGTGAGGCCAGAAATCGCAGTGACCATTCCAAAACACTGCAACATTGCTGATCGCCCTGTTGATTACCAGTGTGGAGGTACAACCATTCATTTAAGTAGATAATTAATGCTTTAACGGTGTTTGTTTCGATATTCTGATGATGCAATTATTTGTTTCTTGAAGCTTTCACTCTAGTTTAAATGACCACCATACTATTGGAAAAGTCGCGATTTGATCACCTTACTTTTTTTCTAAGCAATAAAATCACCATACTATTAAATTGGATGCAATATGACCACCAGCCGTTAGAGGTTAACGACAGGGTGACGTGACAGTTAAAAAATAGGGATATAATTACACATTTGGTCCTCATTACATATACACTCTATCAATTTGGTCCTAATTTTAATTAAATTAAATAAATTAATTATTTAATTAAGTGGTGACACAACCTTATTGGAGGAATTTAATTATTTATATTTGATTTAATAATTTAATTTTTCTCCTACAATCATCTGGTGACACATGTCACTAGATTGGAGGAAGAAAATAAAAGAAAGGAGCATCCTGCTCCTAGTGGGATTTAAACTAGGATTGCCTTGGATGGAGACATACGCGCTTACCACTAGGCCAAGTGGATCTTTATGATGTATGGTATAAAACCTAATATATATATATATCTTCGTTTGTCGCTCATGCCAGAAAAAAAGAAATAAATATGAATTAAGGAGACTCGAACATGACACTTTTGAGATGCATAAAAACATCTGAACCGCTGAAATAAATCTAATAATTAAATTATTAATAATTTTAACTTTAATTAAATAATTATATTAAAAATTAAAAATTTTACATTAACCATTTGTATCATTTAGCATTGAGCTGCCTTATTTTGTAATCTCGTTTTGAGATTGCAATTTTAATAATAAAATTTTGGAAAAGGACATAATGACGGTCACTTTGTTCATTGAAAACTTACCGGGACAATGCACTTGAAAGGGCTATGGTTTGCCTTTGGAAGACATGGAGACGTGGTGGATGCCTACATGGCAAGAAAACTCAGTAGTGAGGGAAGACGATTTGGATTCGTTAGATACAAGACGATGGAAGACGCAGAAATGTCGATAGAGAGGCTAAATGGATTCATATTACATGGGAAGTAGATATATGTAGCATTGGCAAGATTCAACGAAAGATCAACTACAAGGAAGAATATGAGAGAAGAGAATAGTAGGCCAGTCAAAACGAACACTAATACGAAAGCAAAACTAGATAAAGAAGAACGAAGACCAGAAAACATTACAACAAGGTTCAATCAAAGGAAAATGGAGAGTAGAGAAGGAAGCAAAAGCAAGCTCAGAAAGTGCACGAGCCATGTTGAAAAGAAGACATTATGCAAGTTCAAGAAATGTCTGGTCAGAAGGATGGATTCTTCCTGTAGTGTGAGGAGCATGATGCTGCCCTTAGGCAGATGGGGTTTCAGCGATATTAGTGTGAAAAGGATGGGCGGAAATTTGTTTCTCCTCTCGATTAATGATGAAGACCTTTTTATCATGGTGGATGACGTGAATTGGTCTTATCTGATGGAAATTTTCGAAGAAATTATGCCTTTGTCATAATCCATTAAACAAAATTAAAAATTAACTTGGCTTGAAGTGTTTGGTCTTCCTCCGCACTTCTGGAACCATGAAACTCTAGAAAGGTTAGCATCTCTTTGGGTAAATTTGAAGTTGTTGGTGAGAATTTCAACCAGGTCTATGACTGCGAGAAAGTAACCATTCATATTGGGGTAAATTTAGCATTATTCGACCTCCAGAGAAAGAAGAAAGAACGAGCAAGCGGAAGAGGAAAAAAGAGATCGAAGGGGATTGCATCTTTGGAGCTATCAGGACGATCGCTCTCTGACTCTGATCTTGTGACTAGGTGGGATTATCTAACTAGGGAGGCTAGGAAGGCGTTAAAAATGGGCAAGAAATTGGGTATTCATATTGAACGTAATGAAGACCACACTATAAGAGACATTGCGAAAGAAGAAGGGGAGGCAATAAAGTGAACTCTCACTAGAATTGAAAGAGGTTAGGGTCTGAGGAAAAATCTAGGTGGCTAGATTGATATTTGTACCCAGAAAGCCGAAATGAGTCTGCTACAAGAACAGAAATACAACGGCTGGTGGAGTTTGAGGTTAGTTAGATGTGGTATGTCGCTAATATTGACTTTGTTAGGTGTGCAATCCTTTATTGTTGGTTGTCAAAGTGTTTTAAGTACGATAGAAAAATTAAATAGTTAGATGTGGTATGTCGTATTGCCATATGTATGAAATATTATTGGTGGTCAATTTCATGCACGAGGGTAATCGAATGGAGCTTCGAGGATCGACCGGTTTAACTCGGAGTCGAGGTAATACCCACCACTTCTTGTGTACTATAATGAACATGTTAATTGATAGTTAATGCATGAGAGATCAAATGAAGTAGAATATACTATAAGAATATTGATAAGGACCTTTGTGAAAAAATTAAGAATTATATGACATATAAATTTTATGAGATCTGTAAATTAAATGATAAGTCGTTTATCTCTAAATATCTGTTAAACCTCAGTTAATGAAATTATATATATGAGATTCAATTTCAAAGTGAATTTGATGGCAGACAAATTGTATGGTGTTAGTGAGGATGTGGTAAAGAATTAAAGAATGATGAACCTCTATTTGATTGGTGCTTACATTCATGGTTATGGACATGATTCAAATGGGATGAGTAGAAAATATGTACATAAGCTGATTCCTACTTTATAGATTTAAAACTGAATTACATCCTGGACATTATTAAAGGTCTCTTCAAGTTCAGTCAGTCAAGTTGGTAATTCCGCCCGTATTCGGTTCCTTTACTTCGGCTTGGGTAATTCCGCCCGTATTCGGTTCCTCTACTTCGGTGAGGGTAATCCTGCCCGTATTCGGTTCCTCTACTCCGGTGAGGGTAATTCCACCCGTATTCGGTCCGTCTACTTTGGTGAGTGTAATCTCGCCCGCACACAGGTTCCTATGCTTCGGCTTGGGTAATTCCTTACCGTTACAGTTACAGGTTCCTATGCTTCGGCTAGGGTAATTCCTTATCATTACAATTACAGGTTCCTATGCTTCGGCTATGGTAATTCCTTACCGTTACAGTTACAGGTTCCTATGCTTCGGCTAGGGTAATTCCTTATCATTACAGTTACAGATTCCTATACTTCGGCTAGGGTAATTCCTTACCGTTACAATTACAGGTTCCTATGCTGCAGCTAAGGTAATTTCGCCATATTTAAGGTATTCCGTTGGGATTAAACCCATGCCCCTTTAATGCCCTTATAGACGCATCTTAGAATTGTATATTGGAGTAGATTTCGAGGATAGATAAGAATTAAAAATGAACATTATTGCTGCTTGAATTATGTGCGCGTGAAATAAAATGTTTACCGCATTGATACAGTTTAGCACTGTTGGGACACACTAAACTCCCTAGTTTAATTTGATTATCCACTATTCTAATTTTATGGACTATAGGCTTTACGTCGGATACACAACGATTGAATAAAGAACATTTTTTTTATCTTCAAATATCACGTTACACTGAAAAAATAAATTGTAAATAAAGTTCGTTGTTGCCTGAAATGTCATGTAATTGTAATGGATGCCATGTACATGCATGTGCTTACCGTATCATTTGGTAATCCTCTACTACTGAGCTTTCCGAAGCTCATGTTGTTTTTACCATCGTAGGTTAGATGAAATCCGTCGTAGTAAAGTTACTAACATCATTTTTTGGGATTCTCTCGATGTTGCTTTTGGAGTACAGTATCGACATAGTTAGTGGGCAATGCATGTATGACATGAATTGTTTTATGTAAGAGTATGTATAATGTTTATGAGTTCCCGTTATGCGTTTACGTGACTTTCATAAAAGATAGTTTAAACTGAAATTTGTTTTACAGCTTTAAAGTATTTAAAGAAATGGATTTTATATGAGTTATTGTGGGTCCCATTGTGACCCTAATGTGGCCTCCTAGGATCCGTGGGAACGCATAGGCGGGTCTAGGGGGTTACAGATTACTTAAGGTGAATATGCAAGTGCATTCATTTCTTGAAAATCAACTTCACGAATGCATTTTTTATATAAAAAAGTAGGCATAGGCCGATGGGTCGGATACATGATGATTATATTAAAAAGAGAAAATTTTGGATATACAAATCGTGTAAACTTTAACAAGTTTGTTAAATTTAGGGTTTAAAGTTAGTTTAGGGTTTAATGTTGAAGGGTTTAAGTGGTAGGGTTTAGAGTTTAGGATTTAATGATAGAGTTTAAGATTTAGAGTTTAGGGATTAATTAGGGTTAGAGATTTAGTTTTTAAAGTAGAATTGTGTAATTTTTACACATATTGTGTATCAAAATATATAATTAATAATGAAAAATACTTTGATACACAAACTTGTTAGTTTTAGTTTAGTAAAAAAGAACTTGTTAGTTTTAGGGTTCACGAATCTAGTTTAGGTTTTAAAGTTTAGGGGGTTAGATTGTAGCATTTAGGATATAGGTTTTAAGGTTATGATTTAGGATTTAGATGTTAGGTTTTACGGATTTTAGGTTATAAATTTATGTTTTAGATTTTATAGTTTAAATAAGAAGTGCTGTGTATTTTTTATACAGTTTGTATATCAAAATATAATTCATTAATAAATATTACAAATGTAAAATGATTCCCTAAATTACTTTTCCTAAATCACTTTCAATTTTCAAAAGCATATTTTTGTTCCCTAAAAATGTTTGAAAATTAGCTTATGATCATATATATTCTCTACTAGTGTTTCATGTTTTCCTGTAATTTCTATTTTTATGTTAGTTTAGTTAAATCAATCTTTTTAATTCAAATTTTTCGATTTAGGTTTAAAACTGACCATTTAAATTGTTTTTTAATCACCGATATCTAAATCATTGACCGACTAATTCCGATCGGTACTATAGAGACCCGTTATGCGGGCGATCATCCCAACCTAATTTATTCTATTCACAACACCAAGATTCAAACTTCTGACCTTAATTAAGAGATCTAGTGACCCCTATTGCTTATTATTACGGACAATGTGTGAAACATGACATCGAGAAGGAGGCTGAGAAGTTGGAACCATGTGCATACACAGCACAGCATCGGAGTGTCCCGGTCTCCTAACGTTGCTGCACCCTGATGGAGAAAAAGGTGAAGAATCCAGCCTGCCTTTACGCAGTTCTGTTATCTCAAACAGCATACAACGCCGGAGTGAGGCCAGAAATCGCAGTGACCATTCCAAAACGCTGCAACATTGCCGATATTCGCTGTAACGTCCAGTAGTTTAAGTTAAATAAAATCTGCTGATGTATCTTTCAATAAGAAGTAAAATGTGAAGTTGTATGTTTGAACAATAAGTAAAATGTGTAGCTGTTTCTTTGAGTAATAATATATCAAAGGTTACTTTTCTTTGCAAATCATCTTCTCCTTTTTGTTCAAATAGTAAGTCCCTAGTAGTTTCAAGACTACATAAATTAAGTATTCACCCCATTTTTTCCTTTAAATATGTCCTAGTGCAATAGAAGCTGAATAATATGAAACTAATTAATGCAAGATGACGTGGAGGAATAGTCCGTGGATCAGAAAACGCAAAACTTGGGATCATATTTGAAATTATGAACTTTGTTTTCTATTTGGAGACTCAAGTTTGTAGCTGAATGCCCACAGAATTTCTATTTGAAATTCTTTTCAATTCAAAAAGAGGGGGTGTGAGCTACAATAGACTCAAGTTAGTCGTCTCTTTTTTATTTCAAATATATAAACACAAATTTGTCCAATCGATGCTATCCATAGGCTCGATAATGCAGAATATCACTTGAAGTTCATGTTTGTCCCCCTCTAATGCTTCATCACGATTCCGTCTTGGATCATTCACACATTGAATAAAATCTTGAAAGAAAATCTTGAAAGAAAATAAAATCTTTCAAAAGAATCCCACCTGACCGCTGCAAGGCAATTAGATTAAAATCTTGAAAGAAAATAAAATCTTTCAAAAGACTTTTGAATAAAATAATTTGTAAGAAGAGTTAAATTGTTGAATAAAGACGTAATAAGTGATTAGTTTAATTGCGTTGCAACGAATTGAGATGTTTTTTTGCTAGCAACGCTACCGGCTGCTCTTATCGATTCAACTAAAGTGAAGCTGAAGAGTAGTTATCGATGGCAACCTTTTCAAACATACGTTACCATTTCGAAACAATTCGTGGTCCGAGCTATCGGAATAAGATTTCGAGCATCACTCAACGATTGCAATACAATCATGCAACACTTGTCCTACCGTGTAAATCTCAAATTCCAGTACTTGATCATATTCTGCAGCTATATGTATTGGATTAATCATCTGATCTTTCTTTCAGGGAGAACACGGTGCAACTATATGTATATATACATGTAAATCTTAAATTTTTGTTCTGTTTTTTTTTTTAAAAAAAGTAAAGGGTTAACTTGATTAAATTTCCCATGTTTAAGGGCCAATTTTATGGAGAATTCAATGGATGACATGACCAAAGTTAACAAGTATTTCATCCTTTTTTCTTTATAATACTCCATATAATAGAAAGGATGAAATATGGTGGCGGAGTGCGTGTTTGGTTGCAGAGAAAATGAAAAGAATGATAAGATTTTTAGAAACAATCAATAAATAGAGAAATGGTCCAAAACAAGCAGCAAGGTTTCGTGGTGTAGTTGGTTATCACGTCAGTCTAACACACTGAAGGTCTCCGCTTCGTGTCCGGCGAAGCCATTGAAAATTTTTATGGCCTTTTTCTTTCCTTCTCCCTTAGGAGGAAAAAGTAAAAAAAAAACGCCGTTGCCGGGGATCGAACCCGGGTCACCCGCGTGACAGGCGGGAATACTCACCACTATACTACAACAACTTAATTGGTGATCATATTACTTGTTTTCTATATAAACATAACTATTAGTAGGGTACTATAGACATGTTCAGTTATTGGATTTTAAGATGCGATTGAGTGCTGTAATTCAAATCTTTGTGATGTAAAAATTGGTTTTAATTATTCGTTTATTCATGTAATGCTTGTATTTTCTATTTTACAATATTATTATATTTATGATAGATACCATGGTTTCAGTAGGCAAAATATAAAGGTAATGGTATCATTTAATAAACAACCCTGTTTCATAAAACATCATCCACTTACATTCCTCAGGAAAAGAACCAATGACAATGGTAAACTAAGAATCCTTTGAATCTCATCAATCATGGCAGCCAAATTTCACTTCATTTTAATTTCAACCCTCCCAGCTTCTTTTTTAGGTATTCATTCACACTGTTTTCTTCTAAAAACAATGTTTAAGGTTACTATACATAATAACTACACAAATTATTGCATTTAATACGATGTTATTACATGTTTTAGATGAAGCCATAGTGCCAGAGTTTGCATTCAGTTGGTTGGATGACAAGGATACATTCAAAGCTGGGGAAACTGCAACAATCAAAATCAAAGTTCTGGGGAATTTTGATAGTAAAGGAAATGCCTCACTTGATAGAACAACTTTTAGTCCTTCAATCACAGTAAATGGGATGACAGGGAATAGTACTTCTTACATATCTGGTCTTTTTCTAGACATCAATGCCGATCTTAGTTCTTGGCAGGGCCGGTCCTGAGATTTTGGAGGCCCAGGGCGAACTGGAAAATTAGGCCCCTAACAATAAGTCTTGAAAAAAAAATTAAATTTCAAGAGTAGGCTCTTAATAACAATATTTAAAAAATGAATTTTAAGAGTAGGCCCTAAACAAATATTGAAAATTTTTAATTTTAAGAGTATGCCTCTAATAACAAGTATAGAAAAAATTAGATCCTAAATAACAAGTATTGAAATTTTTTGAATTTTAAGAGTAGGTCCCTAAGAACAAATATTAAGAAAAATTGGGCATCAAATAACATGTATTGAAAAAAGAAATTGACTCTTAATAACAAATATTGAAAAAAATGAATTTTAAGAGTAGCCCATAATGATAAAAATATTGGAAAATTGAGCATCTAATAATAAGTATTGAAAAAATTGGACCCCAAATAACAAGCATTGAAAAAAAATTTAAAGAGTATGTCCCTAATAACAAATATCAAGAAAAATTGGGTCTCAAATAAAAAATGTTGAAAAAAAATCGGGCCCCTAATAATAACTATTAGAGAAAATTAAACTATAATTATTTAAGTAGCAGAAACTGAAAAAAAAAGATGGGCCTCTATCTAATTTTATAACTAAATTATTATTTCGTTTACTTGTTATTTATGGCCCAAAGTGGAGGCCTCTATCTAATATTATAACTAAATTTTGGGCCTTTTTCTATTATAATTATGTAAGTAATAAAAACTAGGAAAAATGGGACCTTAGGCGGTCAACCGATTCGACTTATCTCAAGGCCGACCTTGGTTATTGGGTGTCATGTGACACCCCTTTATTAAAGATGGCTTTGCCCATCAGGCCATCACCTAAACAGTTGAATAATCATCTCAATTGTAATGCCCTGGTTTAGGGACCGGGAGTTTATCTGTTTTGATCTAGGATTAGTCTGAGTTAAATTTTAGATTTAAAATAATGATTTTATAAAAGTTTCCATTAATTACAAAAATGTCATTAATGAATTTTGGAGTTGGGAATTTGAGTAAAAAGAAAAGTTTGAAAAGAAAGAGAAAAAAAATGTCATCTTCTCCAAAAGAAAATCCCCTTTTCCCACAAAACCTCTCCTAAACCCTAAACCACTATTCAATTGCCTCAAATCCCTCATCCAAGCAAGATTTTTGAAGGTAATCTCTTCCTTGTTTCAGTTTTTACGTATCTAGCTTGTTTTCTTTGAAAACCTACTTTTAAAAGCCATTAAAATGCATTTTAATTTGGTATTGGGTTTGAGAAAAAGGGTATTTCTATGGGTTTTTCGTGTGGGTATTTTAACATAATGTTTAAGGGTGTTTTTACTCATGCTTGGGTGTCTTAAAAATGTAAAAATGATGGCTAATAGGGTTCTTTTCCTGAGGACAAATACTATTGAGTTCCCTCCATCAAAAGAGAAACTATTGAGTTCTCCGTCTCCCCGGCAGCATGATTCCGTCTCCCCGGCTGACCAAAGACCTCTTCACCTTCTCCTAGAAGAAGCATAGAATCAAGGTATGTTTAGAGGAATTGGGGGAATTATCCCTGAGAAAACAATATCGCATTTACAATTTACGGACGACACAATGTTGTTCCTTGAACCAGTACAGGAGTATCTTTTGAATCTGAGAAGAATCTTGAGAAGCTTCGAAGCTTGTTCAGGGCTGAGCATTAACTTCGGAAAGTCTTGCATAGTTGGTATAGGCGTTGAGTCAAATCTAGTTTCCTCTCTAGCAAACGTTGTTGATTGTCAAATTGGAAGTCTGCCTTTATCATATCTGGGTATTCCACTGGGTGCTGACCCGAGAAAAATTGGGACTTGGGAAGCGGTTATAGAGAAATTTCAATCAAAGTTGACAGGTTGGAGAAGCAATTCCTTGTCTTTTGCAGGAAGAATAGTCTTAATCAATTCAATTTTATCAGCATTACCGATCTATTACATGTCCTTGTTTGAAGCCCCCAAGATGGTTATCCAGAAGATAGAAAAAATTAGAAGAAGCTTCCTATGGGGTTCTAAAAATGGGAAGAATAAGATGGCAAGAATTAGCTGGGGAAGAGTGTGTTCACCTAAGAAAATGGGCGGAGCGGGAGTTGTGAATCTCTTAGCAAAAAATAAGGCTCTATTGGCGAAATGGGGGTGGCGCTTCGCTACTGAAAAACAAGCACTTTGGAGAAGGGTTATTAGTTCGAAATACGGCACGCAAGATCGTAGTTGGGCAATGAAACTTGAATGTCCACGAAGAGCGTCAATTGTCTAGAGAGCTATAGTTAACAACCTGAATTCTAAGGATATTTCTAGATGGACGGGAATTGAAGAATTTAGATGGTTAGTAGGAAATGGAAACACAATTTTGTTTTAGGAGGATATATGGTGTGCCGAGAAAGCGTTGAGGGAATTATTCCCCATATTATATAGGGTGTTATCTAGTAAAGGTGAAGTGGATGCAAAGTGGGCTGTGAATGGATCGTTGAAAGAGATCCGTTGGGCAGATTGGTTCTCTCGACCCTTACGTGACTGAGAAGTTACGCAGCTAAAGGAAATTGGGGACATGATTAAAACAGTGAAGCTTTGCCCAGAGCTGGAAGATAGAATTCTTTGGGCTCACGATAGGTCAGGGTTATTTTCAGTGAAGAAACTGTCCGAATTGCTGATCAGTGCAGATACGGTTTGTCCTTCTTTTAACTTTGATAAGCTGTGGAAGTTAAAAGTCCCCCCCCCCCAAGGTGAGAAGCTTGTTGTGGATGGTAAAAATTGACAGAGTCCCTACAAAATCGTTCCTACAAAAGAGAGGAGTTAAATTATCAAACAATAACTATGCGTGTGTGCTGTGTGATATTAAAATTGAAGATACAAATCATCTATTCGTGGCTTGTACTTTCACTGTCAAATTTTGGAAAGAAATCTGCAGGTGGTGGCATATTACTTGGCAAGAACATAAGTCTGTAGATGAATTCTTTGATTGCTGTTTATCGACCGGTTTGCAGGGTAGACAAAAATCAGTTTGAATGGTTGTCTGCGCGGCGGGATTTTGGAGCCTTTGGATAGCTCGAAATGATTCGATTTTTAACAACAAACAACCAGTCCTCCGAGACATCTTATTTCATGCTAATCTTAGAGCATTGATGTGGCTCAAGTCATCGAAAGAAGGCTCCGAGTTTGATCTGAATTGGTGGTGGGACGATCCCTTGAAGTGTTTCTCCCTGTCGACTGTGACGCAAACAAGACAAAATTCCATCGCCTCAGGTAATCTTTTTACCTTTCACGTGTCTGGAATCTGCCGTGATAGAAAATCAGGTTTGGGAGGCATTTTGTGCACGAATTCTGGTATCTTTCGAGCCCTATTCTACGGACCTGTTAAAGGGACGAGTGAGGGCACGACAACAATTGTCGCAGTTAAAACTGCCTTGGAAATGTTCATCGCTGCAGGCTGGAGCAAAAGCGCAACTCTCTTGATCCCTTTACAATCCAAGCTGGTATTAGCCTATATCAACAACCCTTTGCTACAGCCTTGGCATTAGTGGAACGATTTACCACTGGTTGACCTACTCGCTAAGAGGATCGAACATGTAATTTTCTCCCAAGATATCCTTACTCAAGACACACTGGTGAATGGTATAGCAACTGAAGGCGCACAAAAGGAAAGTTGGTTTAAAGCATGGTGGTAGTAAAGGTGGATGTTGGTCTGGAAGGTTTTTGCTGGATCTCACAATGCTTCCCAAATTGGCAGAAACATCATTGCTTTAGTTTGTTCCTGTTATGGTGTCTCTGTAAATTTTAACGTAATCGAAAATGTTCTTTTTGTATTACTCGAATGTTGGGTACTCTTTTCCTCCACTTAGGTTTAGGGAGGTTTTTAACGAGGCCCCCATCCGGGTTAGGACCTTAATTTTAATAAAAATAGCTTTGCCAAGCAAAAAAAAAAGTTTAAATAAGAAGTGGTGTGTATTTTTTTATACAATTTATATATCAAAATATAATTTATTAATAAATATTGCAAATGTAAAATGATTCCCTAAATTACTTTTGCTGAATCACTTTCAATTTTCAAAAGCATATTTTTGTTCCCTAAAAATGTTTGAAAATTAGCTTATGATCATATATATTCTCTACTAGTGTTTCATGTTTTCCTGTAATTTCTATTTTTTATGTTAGTTTAGTTAAATCAATCTTTTTAATTCAAATCTGTCGATTTAGGTTTAAAACCAACCATTTAAATTATTTTTTAATCACCGATATGTAAATCATTGACCGACTAATTCGGATCGGTACTATAGAGACCCATTATGCGGGCGATCATCCCAACCTAATTTATTCTATTCACAACACCAAGATTCAAACTTCTGACCATACTTAAGAGATCTAGTAACCCCTATTGCTTATTATTACGGTCCGTGTGGGAAACATGACATCGAGAAGGAGGCTGAGAAGTTGGAATCATGTGCATTCGCAGAACAGCAGTAGAGGGTCCCGGTTCCCGAGAGCTGCTGCACGATAATGGAGAAGAAGGTGAAGAATCCAGCCTGCCTTTGCGCTGTTCTGTTTTCTCAAACAACATACATTGCCGGAGTGAGGCCAGAAATTGCAGTGACCATTCCAAAATGCTGCAACATTGATGATCGCCCCGTCGGTTACAAGTTTGGAGGTACAATTTGGACATTCAGTACTAGGTTTTCTCAATTAAAAAAAAAAACTAGTTTTTGCTTTTAACTTAATAAATCAAAGGCTACTTTTCTTTGAAATTTGTCGTCTCTTTTTTATTTCAAATATATAAACACAATTTTGTCCAATCGATGCTATCCATAGGCTCGATAATGCAGAATATCACTTGAAGTTCATGTTTGTCCCCCTCTAATGCTTCATCACGATTCCGTCTTGGATCATTCACACATTCAATTTCCCCCATATTTTTTTTAGATTTTCTGGAGTTATATCCGATATTCATGTCTTTGTATGCATCTATCATGAGTGTTGGCAAAATTCCCACAGAGCATAATTAAGTACACTTGTACTAGCTATCTACAAGCTTATTTTTCAATAGTAATAAGGTTGATCAGGCTGTAAGGTTCATAAACATGACTGATAAGAGCCATATTACATGAAAATTCGAGCATAAAAGACAATTCTTAGAACTCGGATATCTGTACCTTACAACATTGGGATGACAATTTTGCATTGTTCCGGACTGAGATGTTAGTAGTACAGCGAGCCTGCTCAAGCAAAGAGAATACTCGTGTTGGAAAAAATGGACTGCAAAACGGCACGTTAGTACTGACTGGAAAATAAAATAAAAACAGAAGTGATCAACGAAACCGTGTCGTTCTCATTTGGATCATCATCTTCCCCCTCCTTTTTCAACTGTCAAATAAAATGTCCAAGAACATCAAAACCATTTCGAATAGATGCGTGTTTAAACCCGACCTGACCCAACAACATTCGAAATCAAGAATCGAAACCATCAAAACAACAATGTTGTTATCATTCATACGAATTCAAGGTCAAAAAGTTCAAAATAAAATAAAATAAACATAACATTTTTTATTAAAAAAATAAAAACAAACAAAATGAAAAGGTTATCAGCCCACAAAGATGGCTGCTAGACTAATTTTTTATAAGCTAAAGTTTGATGGTCAGTATGAAATTCTCCCATTGTTTCCAGCCCTATTCAGTTTCATGAAGTTTTAGAGCAATTGATGACCAATGACTCTTTCTCTAGTTACACGTCCATTGTAATTGCCGGAATACATATTTTATCTATTTGTTTCGGTATAAATAGCTTGAAGCGTCTTCGTTTGAGTTCAAGTTGTTCAGAAGTGTTTTCGTTTGAGTTCAAGCTGTTGATCAACGTATCCCTGCTGAATTGCATTATAGGAATGGAAACCCCTTTGAAGTACATGTTTGTTCTCGCATTTAGCGTGAGCAGAAGCCATTGTTGTGTTTTGATAGTTGCTTTGGAAGGGGAGTTTAAATAATTCTTTTGAGTATTGGAATAAGCTCCAATATCGCCTCCCTCTTGTGTTGTATCTAAACCGAACCAATCGTTACTGTAGCGGCTGACTTTGATCGACACCCGTAGGCTGATATAGCTGCAGCTGCAGACTTTGACCGACACCCGAAAACTGTTGTTGCTGCAACTGCGGCACTTGCTGCTGCTGTGGCATGGGCATATTCAAGGAACCAGCTTCGAACTCTTGATATTGAACAATAGGTGCAATCCCGTTTCCAAGCATTTGGACTTCACCTTGACATACAACTTCACCAATATCACCTCCCTCTTGTGTTGTATCTAAACCGAACCAATCGTTACTAGTATTGACACCGGAAAACTGCTGCGGCGGAGGCATTGATGCCAATGGAGTAGGCATTTGTATAAAATTTCCATTATTAGAAACAGCTTCTTGGGGATCAAAACTTGCAGGGTTTTGTCCCACCATGGAACCAAAAGCTTCTTGCGGCATGAGTGTATTCAATCCATCAGGTGAAATCCCATGTCCCAGCACTTGGGCTTCAGACTCAGTATGAACTACAAATTTATCAGCTGTGGTTTCTTCAATTGGGGTTCCAGGTTTTGTCCTTTGTTTCTTCCTCTTGTACACTCTACACAACACCCAGTCGTCAAGCTGAAAAAACAAAAGTCGGAAATGAGTATCAGATACGAATGGTCTGTTGTAAATCTTCCTTTTTCAAGTAGTAATCAACGAGCTCTTCATCTTTTGGTTTGAACCGATAGCCAGCAGGCAGAGAAGTAAAGAAACCCCCTTCCATGTCGATAGTAGCACTGAGAGAAAACAGAAGTGAGAAAAATAAGAAACTTTTTTGTTGCTCGGCGGAAATAGGAAACTTTTGTTGTTATAATATTCCTAATTTATATATATCTTATTTAGGGTTTAAATGATTTTTTAAAAATAAAATAAAATGAATTAAATAAAAGAGTTATCTGCAGTGGGAATCGGTTTTAAGAATTCTTGTTGAATTCAGCTTGTTAGAAAAATATTATTTTTTCATATTTTATTTGAAATATATATTATTTTAATTTATTTAATTTTTAATATAATATTTACAACGGAACCCAACAAATGTCCTGTAGAAAAGTGGATGATGTTCGATCCTAGGATATATGGGTTCAAATCGCTTTTATCTTTGCATATATTTCATGTATTAAATTTATGCAAATATTCGGGATCATATTTAGGGGTTGCAAGTCATTCTTAAGGCTATCGAGTAAGTTTTTATTGTTCAACTCCTACATGATGGCGTATGAACTAAGCACGATAGTTGCATTTTTGTTAGATGCCATTATATTGATGGCATGACCTGCTATATTTGGTTAGGGCTTGCTATAAATGTGTATGCATTTACATTTGATGATTTAGATCCTTAATGGCAAGCTTGGGATTAAAATCATGAAATAGATTGTAATAATAAAAAAGAACATATGAGACAAGTGTTAATCTTGGTTTATGATTAAGGTATATGGTAAGTATGAATATTTAGAATGATAATACGAGCCTTAATTATAGTTAAAATGAAGGAAGTTGCTTAATTAGTCTTTGGTTGGTAAATCCTTATGACATAATTGAAAAGCTAAAATTTGAGCAATGTTCATGTGGTTGCCTTTTTTTTATCGGCAAAATATGATTTTATTGCATACTAGCCTTATTTGGTTGAGAGTCTCGTTGAAAACCTCTCTAAGCCTATTTAGAGGAAAAAAACATTCAACAACGAGAGAATACAAAGTCGAATTCACCTTCCACAAAAACCAAAAAACACCTACTGCAACCTTACAAACATGAAATGAGTCGCAACAACTATATTGTATTTGCCCAACACACCACAGTAAAAAAAGGTAAACTATATAAATGACCATACTATTGGAAAAGTCGTGATTTGATCACCTTACTTTTTTTCTAAGCAATAAAATCACCATACTATTAAATTGGATGCAATTTGACAACCAGTCGTTAGAGGTTAACGGCAGGGTGACATGGCAGTTAAAAAAATAGGGATATAATTACACATTTGGTCCTCATTACATATACACTCTATCAATTTGGTCCTGATTTTAATTTAATAAAATAAATTAATTATTTAATTAAGTGGTGACACAACCATATTGGAGGAATTTAATTATTTATATTTGATTTAATAATTTAATTTTTCTCCTACAATCATCTGGTGACACATGTCACTAGATTGGAGGAAGAAAATAAAAGGAAGGAGCATCTTGCTCCGAGTGGGATTTAAACTAGGATTGCCTTGGATGGAAACATACGCGCTTACCACTAGGCCAAGTGGATCTTTATGATGTATGGTACAAAACCTAATATATATTTCTTAGTTTGTTGCTCATGTCAGAAAAAAGAAATAAATATGAATTAAGGAGACTCTAACATGAAACTTTTGAGATGCATAAAAACATCTGAACCGATGAAATAAATCTAATAATTAAATTATTAATAATTTTAACTTTAATTAAATAATTATATTAAAAATTAAAAATTTTAAAATTTTATTAAAATTTTATTTCACGAATCTAAACTCACGAACATAATTTAAATGAATCGATATAACTTTATGATTATATTAAAATTTTAAAATTTATTTAACGAATCTAAACTCATGAACATAATTTAAATGAATTGATATTAAAAATTTATTTGAAAATAATATTCAAATTTTATTTAACGAATCTAAACTCACGGATATAATTTAAATTAGATTTATTTCAGTGGTTCAGATGTTTTTATGCATCTCAAAAGTGTCGTGTTCGAATCCTATTAATCCACATTTATTCCAGTAGTGGATCGTATCGAAACGGGCTCTTCGCGTTTCGATACAGGTTCAAGTGTTGTTCCGAAACAGGGTCTCTCTTTAATTAAAACCCTTGTATAAACTCATCAGATCCCTTGATTTTTTCACATCAAAACCTAAATTTTTTTTAGGGCTTTCAATCTTCACATCAATGCTAGAGCTTTGCAAGCAATTTGGTGCATTAATCATCCCTCATTCATCCATTATCCTACATCAAGGTAAAAACCCTATTTTCTTTTTTTTTTAATTTTCGTTTAATTTTATTGGTTGTTTTTAATTACTTTTTGTATAAAACATATACATATAGTATGTGTTTTCAAGTTTTTGCAAAAAAATCTTCAAAATCTAATTTTTTTATTCGAATATAAAATTATACCGTATATTCTTAATCTGTTTTTTCGAATTTTTCCCCCAATTTTTTTTATACTTAAATATGTTTTAAAACTATATTGTATAGTTTTTATCAACACCTTGGTTATCGGATTGTATATTGGATTGAATTTGGTTGATTTACTCATACATATGTTTTTGTGTCTTGATTTTCTTCTAGATTTCGAATATGGGCTCTAGGAAGAGAGTACGAACAAATGAGGCTGGTGGAAGCTCCAACATCGATGACGATTCGACTCGTCCCAACCTCACTTTACTCTACCAAAAGTATCTTCGAAACAAAGATGCCTATACCAATTTCAAGCAATTTCAAGATCATGCTATTCGTCGTGAGCGTATCGTTTCTATACCCTTTTTCGATTTAGAACGATTTCAATTCCACTATCTTTATTTATTGAGGCATTGTAATTTCATGTCTCTTTTGGGCTTACCCGGTACTTTGTACCGTAACATGGTTCTTCTCTTCTACGCCAATGCTCGTTGCATCTCCATTGTCGTTCAAGGGGTTGCCATTGAGTCCTATCTAATGGGGAAGAAGTTTAAGGTTGATCTAGAAACTTTGGTCAATGTTTTCGGGTTTGAAGATGAGGGAATTTCATATGAGAACTCATTGGGACATACCCTTGGTGGCTCCGTCACGGTCCTTAATGCTCATGATTGCATCCTTCATCTCATGGTCTCGTGGTGATTTCGCCCTTCCGGAGGAAAATTCTCCCACATTAGGCAAGTGGACGATTTTTGGATTTGATGCTTTCGTGAGGGACATCGACCAAATTTTTGTCAAATCATGTTTGCCGAGATGATGTACCTTGTCCAAAATCGCAACTCGGATCTTGTCATTTCATTCACGTATGGCACCGCCTTGAGCTACTTATTCTCAAAGTTGGGGATCGATTGCTCTCTTGACTATCTAGAACCTCTCAAAGATCGCATCGATGACCGCACACTTCTATAGAGCAAATTTCATTTCATTAATGGAGAGTGGACTCATGTCGAGAATCCTCCTCAAGTTGCAGCCCCCGAAACTCAACCTCAAGTTGCTGCACCAAACAACGAAGCCCTCGTGGCTTTTCTTACCGAGCAATTTAATGGCTTCCACACCCACATGGACTCCAGTTTCACCACTCTTGACACTCGTCTCACTTCCGTGGAGGGATGTATCCAAAGTGTTGAGAATCGCCTCACCTCGGTTGAAACTCAACAAACCTCTATGGACATGTCCTTTACCAGTTTCTATGGCGAATGGAGACAATTCCGAAGGAGCAACTTCAATGATGAAGATGAAGATGATGACGAGCCTTAGATCCTTGCGTTCCATTGCATATCATCTAGTTTAAGATTTCCCTATTTTTATGCACCTATTTATGATTTTGCTTTAAGACCTATGCTTTGATTTATGTTTGGATATTATGTTTTAATTATTAAGGTCTGGATATTATGTTTGGAGTTTATGTACTTATTTTGTTTTGGTTTCTAATGCTTAATGAAATTATGTTGCTTTAATTTTGCTTTGCCTTGTGCTATATCGTTTTATCTTTGCCTTCATTGATATTGATCTAACAAAAAGGGGAGAAGAGTTAAGCTAAATTTTTCAAAATCTTTTTCAAAACCTAGCTTAAATTTAGGGGGAGTTTACTTAAAAATTTACTTTGGTTTTGTTATATCAAAAAGGGGAGATTGTAAAACCAATATTTGATTTTGATATAACAAATAATCTAAGGACTAAATTGAAAAGTAAATAAATTTTTACGTAATTAAAATACTTGATTTTGACAAGTAAAATTTATACTTAAAATGTTTTGAAGTCAAAACTTAAACCCATAAATTTTTCTAAGTGTTTGAATGCCAAAATATACAAAATTGCACAGGCGTTTCAAAACACCCTCAAAGTGTTTCGATACGTGTTGCCACTGGAAACGTTTGTTTCAAAACGGCTCATACCAGTTTCGATACAACCTTCATCTGGGCTTCTGATTTTTAAGTGTTGTTTCGAAACGACTTATACATGTTTCGATACAAGGGTTAAGTAATTTTAAAATTGGGTATTAAATGAACTACCTGTTATTTGTCAGAAACTTTTTTGAAGATTTGGTCAAGTGTTTCGATACACCCCTAGGTTGTTTCAAAACACCCATTTACAGTTTCAAAACGTTTCGATACAACCCTTTTCTGTTTCGATACGACCCTCGTTTTACATTTTTACAGTTTCAAACTGTTTCGATACGACCTATAGTCGTTTCGAAATGAGCCCTTTTTACACACAACGACTCTTTCTTTTTTTGGTGTTCGTTTCGATACAGGGGTCTCATGTTCTGATACGGGTAGTTGCAGAACAACATTTATGGAGGGAAGAGAGAGCCCCAACGGATCAATGGATGATCTCAACCACCCAAACGGCTAGAAATCAATGAGAATATATAAAAACAAGTCTCAAAAGCTATAACAACAACTATTGAACCTTCAAGCAACATCAAAGCATTTAATCCAAACCCCCGTGCCTTTAGTGACAAATTCTTGTACCCAACTCATTTGAACTTTTTCATTGTAAATCTTTTTAAAGTTTAGGGAGTGTTTATGTGTAATTGGGTAAACAATTAGCCTTTGAGAGGTACAATCAAAGTTTGCCTATCTTCCTTTGTAAAACAGTGATATTGGGCCAATCTTTGGATAGAGAGATTGATCGATTGTTCGATTTCCTCCTAAGTCGAGAAAAGGGGACGAATTCAAGTTAGTGAATTGTTGAAATTCTCAGTAGGGTGCTGAGGTAGTGGATGTAGAGCTTGTTCGAAGCTTGACCCAACATATTGTTAAAATTATAGCTTCATATTTTCCTTTGTTTTGACATTGATTATTATATTGTTTTTGAGTTTATGGTTTACAATTTAATATTTAGGTTTTAGGGTTTGGGGTTTATGTTTTAGGTTTAGGGCCTAGGGTTTAAGGTTTAAGGTTCACAACATATGGTTTAAAGTTTAGGGTTTATGTTTAGTATATTTACATTGATGTAAATACGTGAAAAGTAGTATGAAGGTTTAAAGTTTAGCGGTTTGGGTTTATAGTTTATGATTTAGGGTTAGCATATTTACATTGTTATAAATACGTGAAAAATAGTATAAGGGTATAACTGACTAGATTTGCGTTAAATCAACGTGACCCAAGGATGAAACTATTAAACTTCCATCTTTGGGGGAAGAAGATAAAATTAAAGAAAAGAAAAAGAAAAAAAGAGAGAAATGACGTGGATGATATGCGGATGCCATGTCAACTCATGTGAATGCCATGTCACCCTTCCATTTATGATTTAATACCCGAGTGACCAAAATAAGAGCAAATAAAAAGTTTAGTGGTTAAATTATTTTTTTTAATTTTAGTGACAAAAAAATATGAGCTTTTTACCCTAACCAACCGTTAAAATCTAAAGGATGAGGTGACATTTAACGAAAATTTGTGAAAGGAATGTGGCCTTGGTGGGATTTAAACCTAAGACCTCAAAGGGAAAAACAAAAGTTTTTACCACCACACCAACTACCCATCAATTATATGAATTGCACCATTATGTATATGATATAATGAAGTAAATGATAGGGCAACAAGAAGTAAAAATATTTGAGAGGGGACTTAAACATGGGTCACATAAGATATGTAAAAACACACAAACTAGTGAATCAATTAAAATAATTAAATTAAAAATAAAATCATTTTAATTATATTTAAAGTATAGTTAAAGAAAGATTTAAAATGAAAATAGATTTATAATTATTTAAATTAAATTGAATATTTTTTCACATTTATTTTAATAACTTCATATATATATATATAATATTGAATCGAGTTCTTTAATTTAATTAATAATTTTTATTTTTTATTAAATATCTTAATTCAATGATTATATATGTTATATTAAAACATATAATTTTGATAATTAATACATTCAATTCATTTGTTTGATCTAATATGTGTTGATAATTTTCTTAAAAACATTTTATAAACTATATGTTTCTTTAAAGAAATAGATCATTGTGGACAAAGTTGTCCGAATAATATGTATATATATATATTCATTTTAAATCTTTCTTTAATTATACTTTAAATGTAATTAAAGTGTTTTCATTTTTAATTTAATTATTTGAATTTATTTAGTGGTATGTGTGTTTTTACACATCTCATGTGACCCATGCTCGAGTCCCCTTTCAAACATTTTTTACTTTTTTCCCCTAGCATTAGTTCATTAACTGATATATATATAGAATGGTGCAATTCATATTGTTCAGGAGTAGTTGTTGTAGTTGTAAAGGATTGCCTTTCCCCTTGGAGTTCTTAGGTTCAAATCCCACCAAGATCATATTTTTTCTCTTTAATTTTCCTTTAAACCAGGTCATGAGATTGGAGAAAAATAAATATTATATAAAATAAATTGAAAATTACAGTAAACTCATCTAATCGGGTGATGACTACCAGATTGGCTGATTAATTTTATTTAATTAAATAAAAAATAGGACCAAATTGATATAATAGGTAACTAACAACGATCAAATGTGTAATTGTACAAATTTCCGTTAACTTTCACGTCACCTATTTCGTTAGATTTTAACGGCCGGTGGTCAAAATATAAGCATTTTAAAAGTTTGTTGGTCTGATTGACGAGTTGCTTAGTTGGATAGTAAAAATAGGACCGCTCTCAAAGTTTGGTGGTCACCTTAGTAGTTTACCCTTATTTTTATGCATATTCTTAATCATGTGTATAGATATTTATCTGAATCAAATCTGATCCAATCCCACCTAAAAATAAGTCTAACTTAAAACCATGAACATTAACCATTTGTATCATTTAGCATTGAGCCGCCTTATTTTGTAATCTCGTTTTGAGATTGGAATTTTAATAATAAAATTTTAGAAAAGGACATAATGGCGGTCACTTTGTTCATCGAAAACTTACCGAGACAATGCACTTGAAAGGGCTATGGTTTGCCTTTGGAAGACATGGAGACGTGGTGGATGCCTACATAGCAAGAAAACTCAGTAGAGAGGGAAGACAATTTGGATTGGTTAGATACAAGATGATGGAAGATGCAAAAATGTCGATGGAGAGGCTAAATGGATTCATATTATATGGGAAGAAGATATATGTAGAACTGGCAAGATTCAACGAAAGATCAAGTACAGGGAAGAACAGGAGGGAAGAGAATGGCAGGCCAGTCAAAACGAACACTAATACGAAAGCAAAATTGGATAAAGAAGAACGAAGACCAGAAAACATTACAACAAAGTTCAATCAAAGGAAAATAGAGAGTGAAGAAGGAAGGAAAAGCAAGCTCAGAAAGTGCATGGGCCATGTTGAAAAGGAGACATTATGCAAGTTCAAGAAATGTCTGGTAAGAAGGATGGCTTCAGCCTGTAGTGTGAGGAGCATCATACTGCGCTTAGACAGTTGGGGTTTCGGCGAGATTAGTGTGAAAAAGATGGGCAGGAATTTTTTTCTCCTCTCGATTGATGATGAAGAACTTTTCATCATGCTGGAGGACGTGAATTGGTCTTATCTGAGGGAAATTTTTGAAGAAATTATGCCTTGGTCAAAATCCATTAAACAAAATGAAAGATTAACTTGGCTTGAAGTGTTTGGTCTTCCTCCGCACTTCTGGAACCATGAAACTCTAGAAAGGTTAGCATCTCTTTGGGGTAAATTTGAAGTTGTTGGTGAGAATTTCAACCAGGTCTATGGCTGCGAGAAAGTAACCATTCATATGGGATTCAAATTGAAGGTAATGAAGACCACGCTATAAGAGACATTGCCCTGCTGATACAAAAAGAGAAAAGAACGATAGAAGAATGGGGAGGCAAAAATGTGAACTCTCACTAGGATTGAAAGAGGTTAGGGTCTGAGGAAAAATCTAGGTGGCTAGATTGATAGTTGTACCCAGAAAGTCGAAATGAGTCTGCTACAAGAACACAAATACAACAGTTGGTGAAGTTTGAGGTTAGTTAGATGTTGTCTGTTGCTAGTATTGACTTTGTTAGGTGTGCAATCATTTATTGTTTGTTGTCAAAGTGTTTTAAGTACGATAGAAAAATTAAATATTTAGTTGTGGTATGTCGTATTGTCATATGTATGAAATATTATTGGTTGTCAATTTCATGCACGAGGGTAACCGAATGGAGCTTCGAGGGTCGGCCGGTTTAACTCGGAGTCGAGGTAATACCCACCACTTCTTTTGTACTATAATGAACATGTTAATTGATAGTTAATGCATAAGAGATCAAATGAAGTAGAATATACTATAAGAATACAGATAAGGACCTTTGTGACAAAATTAAGAATTATATGACAAGTATAAATTTTATGAGATCTGTAAATTAAATGATAAGTCGTTTATCTCTAAATATCTGTAAAAACTCAGTTAATGAAATTATATATATGAGATTCAATTTTAAAGTGAATTTGATGGCTGACAAAATTAAGAATTATATGACAAGTATAAATTTTATGAGATCTGTAAATTAAATGATAAGTCGTTTATCTCTAAATATCTGTAAAAACTCAGTTAATGAAATTATATATATGAGATTCAATTTTAAAGTGAATTTGATGGCTGACAAATTGTATGGTGTTATTGAGGATGTGGTAAAGAATTAAAGCATGATGAACTACCTCTATTCGATTGGTGCTTACATTCATGGTTATGGACATGACTCAAATGGGATGAGTAGAAAATATGTACATAAGCTGATTCCTACTTTATAGATTTAAAACTGAATTACATCCTAAACATTATTAAAGGTCTCTTCAAGTTTAGTCTAGTCAGGTTGGTAATTCCGCTCGTATTCGGTTCCTCTACTTCGGTGAGGGTAATTCCGCCCGTATTCAGTTCCTCTACTTCGGTGAGGGTAATCTCGCCCGTATTCAGTTCCTCTACTTCGGTTAGGGTAATTCTGCCCGTATTCGGTTCCTCTACTTCGGTGAGGGTAATTCCACCCGTATTCGGTTCCTCTACTTCGGAGAGGGTAATCTCGCCCGCACACAGGTTCCTATGCTTCGGCTAGGGTAATTCCTTACCGTTACAGTTACAGGTTCCTATGCTTCAGCTAGGGTAATTCCTTACCGTTACAGTTATAGGTTCCTATGCTTCGGCTTGGGCAATTCCTTAGCATTACAGTTATAGGTTCCTATGCTTCGGCTAGGTTAATTCCTTACCGTTACAGTTACAGAATCCTATGTTTCGGCTAGGGTAATTCCTTATCATTACAATTACAAGTTCGTATGCTTCGGCTAGGGTAATTCCTTATCGTTACAGTTATAGGTTCCTATGCTGCAGCTAAGGTAATTTCGCCGGATTTAAGGTATTCCCTTGGAATGATACCCATGCCCCTTTAATGCCCTTATAGATGCATCTTAGAATTGTATATTGAGTATATTTGGAGGATAGATAAGAATAAAAAATGACCATTATTGTTGCTTGAATTATGTGCGCGTGAAATAAAATGTTTACCACATTGATACAGTTTAGCACTATTGGGACACACTAAACTCCCTAGTTTAATTTAATTATCCATTATTCTAATTCTATGGACTATAAGCTTTACACCGGATACACAACGATTGAATAAAGAACAATTTTTTTATCTTCAAATATAACGTTACACTGAAATAATAAATCGTAAATAAAGTTCGTTGTTGCTAGAAATGTCATGTTAATGTAATGTCTGCCATGTACTTACATGTGCTTACCGTATCATTTGGTAGTCATGTACTATTGAGCTTTCCCAAGCTCATGTTGTTTTTACCATCGTAGGTTAGATGATATCCGTCATTGTAAAGTTACTAACATCATTTTTTTTTTGGATTCTCTCGATGTTGCTTTTGGAGTACAATATCGACATAGTTAGTGGGCAATGCATGTATGACGTGATTGTTTTATGTCAGAGTATGTATAATGTTTATGAGTTCCCGCTATGCGTTTACGTGACTTTCATAGGTGATAGTTTAAACTAAAATTTGTTTTACAGCTTTAAAGTATTTAAAGAAAAGGATTTTATATGAGTTATTGTGTGTCACCCTTGTGACCCTAATGTGGCCTCCTTGGATCCGTGGGAACGCGTAGGCGGGTCTAGGGGGTTACAGATTACTTAAGGTGAATATGCAAGTGCATTCATTTCTTGAAAATCAACTTCACGAATGCATTTTTTTATAAAAAAGTAGGCATAAGCTGATGGGTCGGATACAAGATGATTATATTAAAAAGAGAAAATTTTGGATATACAAATCGTGTCAACTTTAACAATTTTGTTAAATTCAGGGTTTAAAGTTAGTTTAGGGTTTAATGTTGAAGGGTTTAAGTGGTAGGGTTTATAATTTAGGATTTAATGATAGAGATTAAGATTTAGAGTTTAGGGATTAATTAGGGTTAGAGATTTAGTTTTTAAAGTAGAACCGTGTATTTTTTACACATATTGTGTATCAAAATATATAATTAATAATGAAAAATACTTTGATACACAAACTTGTTATTTTTAGTTTAGTAAAAAAGAACTTGTTAGTTTTAGGGTTCATGAGTCTAGTTTAGGTTTTAAAGTTTAGGGGGTTAGATTGTAGCATTTAGGATATAGGTTTTAGGGTTATGATTTAGGGTTTAGATGTTAGGTTTTAAGGATTTTAGGTTATAAATTTATGTTTTAGATTTTATAGTTTAAATAAGAAGTGTTGTGTATTTTTTAATACAATTTGTATATCAAAATATAATTCATTAATAAATATTGCAAATGTAAAACGATTCCCTAAATTACTTTTGCTAAATCACTTTCAATTTTCAAAAGCATATTTTTGTTCCCTAAAAATGTTTGAAAATTAGCTTATGATCATATATATTCTCTACTAGTGTTTCATGTTTTCCTGTAATTTCTATTTTTATGTTAGTTTAGTTAAATCAATCTTTTTAATTCAAATCTGTCGATTTAGGTTTAAAACTGACCATTCAAATTGGTTTTTAATCACTGATATCTAAACCATTGACCGACTAATTCAGATCGGTACTATAGAGACCCGTTATGCGGGTGATCATCCCAACCTAATTTATTCTATTCACAACACCAAGATTCAAACTTCTAACCTTAAGTGATCTAGTGACCCCTATTGCTTATTATTACGGCCCGTGTGAGAAACATAACATGGAGAAGAAGGCTGAGAAGTTGGAACCATGTGCATAAACAGCACAGCTTCGGAGAGTTCCGGTCTCCTAATGTTGCTGCACCGTGATGGAGAAAAAGGTGAAGAATCCAACCTGCTTTTGTGCAGTTCTATTATCTCAAACAACATACAACGCCGGAGTGAGGCCAGAAATCGCAGTGACCATTCCAAAACACTGCAACATTGCTGATCGCCTTGTTGATTACCAGTGTGGAGGTACAACCATTCATTTAAGTAGATAATTAATGCTTTAATGGTGTCTGTTTCGATATTCTGATGAAGCAATTGTTTGTTTCTTGC
Organism: Hibiscus trionum; assembly: GCA_030270665.1. NCBI lineage: Eukaryota > Viridiplantae > Streptophyta > Magnoliopsida > Malvales > Malvaceae > Hibiscus > Hibiscus trionum. The sequence continues at coordinate 70,901,869 of BSYR01000026.1, read as the reverse complement.
AGCTTTCACTCTAGTTTAAATGACCACCATACTATTGGAAAAGTCGCGATTTGATCACCTTACTTTTTTTCTAAGCAATAAAATCACCATACTATTAAATTGGATGCAATTTGACCACCAGCCGTTAGAGGTTAACGGCATGGTGACATGACAGTTAAAAAATAGGGATATAATTACACATTTGGTCCTCATTACATATACACTCTATCAATTTGGTCCTAATTTTAATTAAATTAAATAAATTAATTATTTAATTAAGTGGTGACACAACCTTATTGGAGGAATTTAATTATTTATATTTGATTTAATAATTTAATTTTTCTCCTACAATCTTCTGGTGACACATGTCACTAGATTGGAGGAAGAAAATAAAAGAAAGGAGCATCCTGCTCCTAGTGGGATTTAAACTAGGATTGCCTTGGATGGAGACATACACGCTTACCACTAGGCCAAGTGGATCTTTATGATGTATGGTACAAAACCTAATATATATATATATCTTCGTTTGTCGCTCATGCCAGAAAAAAGAAATAAATATGAATTAAGGAGACTCAAACATGACACTTTTGAGATGCATAAAAACATCTGAACCGCTGAAATAAATCTAATAATTAAATTATTAAAAATTTTAACTTTAATTAAATAGTTGTATTAAAAATTAAAAATTTTACATTAACCATTTGTATTATATAGCATTGAGCCGCCTTATTTTGTAATCTCGTTTTGAGATTGCAATTTTAATAATAAAATTTTGGAAAAGGACATAATGGTGGTCACTTTGTTCATTGAAAACTTACCGGGACAATGCACTTGAAAGGGCTATGGTTTGCCTTTGGAAGACATGGAGACGTGGTGGATGCCTACATGGCAAGAAAACTCAGTAGTGGGGGAAGACGATTTGGATTCGTTAGATACAAGACGATGGAAGACGCAGAAATGTCGATAGAGAGGCTAAATGGATTCTTATTACATGGGAAGAAGATATATGTAGCACTGGCAAGATTCAACGAAAGATCAACTACAAGGAAGAATATGAGGGAAGAGAATAGTAGGCCAGTCAAAACGAACACTAATACGAAAGCAAAACTAGATAAAGAAGAACGAAGACCAGAAAACATTACAACAAGGTTCAATCAAAGGAAAATGGAGAGTGGAGAAGGAAGCAAAAGCAAGCTCAGAAAGTGCACGAGCCATGTTGAAAAGAAGACACTATGCAAGTTCAAGAAATGTCTGGTCTGAAGGATGGATTCTTCCTGTAGTGTGAGGAGCATCATGCCGCCCTTAAGCAGATGGGGTTTCAGCGAGATTAGTGTGAAAAGGATGGGCGGAAATTTGTTTCTCCTCTCGATTAATGATGAAGACCTTTTTATCATGTAGTGTGAGGAGCATCATGCCGCCCTTAAGCAGATGGCTTGAAGTGTTTGGTCTTCCTCCGCACTTCTGGAACCATAAAACTCTAGAAAGGTTAGCATCTCTTTGGGGTAAATTTGAAGTTGTTGGTGAGAATTTCAATCGGGTCTATGACTGCGAGAAAGTAACCATTCATATTGGGGTAAATTTAGCATTATTCGACATCCAGAGAAAGAATAAAGAACGAGCAAGCGGAAGAGGAAAAAAGAGATCGAAGGGGATTGCGTCTTTGGAGCTATCAGGACGATCGCTCTCTGACTCTGATCTTGTGACTAGGTGGGATTATCTAACTAGGGAGGCTAGGAAGGCGTTAAAAATGGGCATGAAATTGGGGATTCATATTGAACGTAATGAAGACCACACTATAAGAGACATTGCGAAAGAAGAAGGGGAGGCAATATTGTGAACTCTCACTAGAATTGAAAGAGGTTAGGGTCTGAGGAAAAATCTAGGTGGCTAGATTGATATTTGTACCCAGAAAGCCGAAATGAGTCTGCTACAAGAATAGAAATACAACGGCTGGTGGAGTTTGAGGTTAGTTAGATGTGGTATGTCGCTAATATTGACTTTGTTAGTAAAGAAGCAAAGGGTGGATATGGCATTCTTTCAAGAGTCGAAATTAGAGGAGGTTTCAGCACGGATGCTCACGTGTATGTGGTTGTCGGATAGTTTTGACTTCGTTTTTTCGCCGTCGATAGGTGCATCAGGGGGCTTGATAACGGTTTGGGAAACATCACGTTTCAGTCTATCTTCTGTAGAGGCGGATAGGAATTTTATTTTTGTTAAAGGTAAATGGCTTGCGGATGATTTAAGTTGTTGCATGCTGAATGTATATGCACCTTGTGACGCAGATGCACGAAATCAGTTGTGGCAAAGACTAGGGGAGATTATTCTGGGCGTTGATGAACCTTGGTGTATCGCGGGGGATTTCAACGCCATACATTGGCAATCGGAACGTGCAGGATGTAACACAATGTCGACAGGTATGCAAGATTTTTCGGATTTTATCGAACACATGGGGCTTGTTGATCTGCCGCTGATAGGAAAACAGTTTACTTGGTTTGGGAGGGGCTTTAGGCGAAGTCGACTGGATAGGTTTCTGCTTTCTTCTAGTTGGGTTGATGCTTTTAACAATATTGGTCAACATGGTTTGCCAAGGGGGATTTCGGACCATACACCCCTCTTGTTGCTGTGCGATGAACAGGATTGGGGACCTCGCCCTTTCCGTTTTATAAATTGTTGGTTGGAAAATAATAAGAATGTGCTTGAACTCTCTAATGAATGGAGCCGGCTGTCGGAACAGGGGGTTGGTAGTGATAACATTATGGTTAAACTCCGAAGCATGAAAAATTTCCTGCGCGTTTGGAACCGGACGGTTTTTGGTGACGTGGAAAAGGATATACAGTTGATGCAAGGGAATTTGGACGCTGCTGATGCAGCAGCTTCGAATGAAGAACTGAACGATTCGGAAGCTGCGTTGATTGAGAAGAAAAGAGAGTGGCTGCATTGTTTATGGCAGGCTATAAGGCGCAAAGAATCGCTTTGGCGACAGAAATCAAGGGCAAGCTGGTTGCGGTTAGGGGATCATAACACTGCATTTTTTCACCGCACGGCAAAGCTTAGAGCTGTGCGTAATTTGATTGCTGGTCTGATGATACACGGACGATGGGAAACGAATGTTAAGCGCCTTCGGAAGTATATAGTGGCAGAATTTGATGTGCATTTTAAGGCCACACAACGTCGATGCTCTTGGACCATTGTGGGCGATTTTGGACGGGTGGATAGGCACGATAATGAGATGTTAGTGGCGCCGTTTTGTCGTGAGGAAGTGTGGGAGATTATACGGGATTGCGATGGTTCGAAAGCGCCAGGACCGGATGGGTTTAGCATGGCTTTCTTCAAGGTATGTTGGAACACAGTGAGTGAGGATGTGCTAAGATTTCTTGGCGAGTTTCACGCAACAGGCAGATTACCATCGGGTGTAAATTGCACTTTTCTTGTGTTGATTCCTAAGATTGACTCGCCAAAAGCACTCAGCGATTACCGTCCGATAAGTCTTGTTAACTCAGTGGACAAAATTCTTGCGAAGGTGTTAGCTGCGAGGTTGCAAAGGGTGTTAGGATCGTTGATTAGTGAGCATCAGTCGGCTTTCATTCGTGGTCGACAGATAATAGACGGTATCCTTTTGGCAAATGAGATAATTCATTCCTTACGGTAGAGTTCGAGTGGTGGCTTAGTGCTTAAGCTAGACTTTGCTAAAGCCTATGATTGCGTGCGATGGGATTTCCTCGATCATATGCTGGTTTGTATGGGTTTTTGTGAGACTTGGCGCCATTGGATATTAGAATGTGTTTCAACGGTTCGTATGTCTGTTTTGCTAAATGGGTGCGCTACGACCGAATTTAATTTGGGGCGTGGATTGAGACAGGGTTGTCCACTGTCGCCACTGTTATTTGTTATTGTAGTGGAGGCTCTTCATAGTTTATTGGCTCAAGCTGAATCGGCGGGATTGATAAAGGGAGTTTGTGTTGCACCGGGGGTATTTATATCGCACTTACAATTTGCAGATGACACCGTCTTGTTTTTTGAGGCTTCCCCTGGTTGTGCCGACTCTATCCGACGGTTACTCAATTGCTTCCAAGTCTGCTCAGGTTTACAAATAAATTTCAGCAAGTCATCTTTATTTGCGGTCGGGGTTGATGAGGATTTTACTGATTTGTGTGCTAAGGCATTGGGGTGTCGACGCGGGTCTTTCCCTTTCACATACTTGGGGATGCCGCTAGGCTCTAATCCGCGAAATTTGGCAGTTTGGGAACCGGTCATTGCAAATGTGAGGCGAAAATTAGCAGGTTGGAAACGCAACTCGCTGTCCTTTGCGGCTCGAGTTACTCTGGTTAATGCTGTCCTATCTTCACTACCGATTTTTTATATGGGTGTATTTCGCATTCCTAAAGGAGTTATCGCAGCACTTGACAAGATCCGCCGTGCTTTCCTTTGGGGGGGGGTGTAAATCTACATAGGAAAATGAGCAGAGTTAGCTGGAAGTTGGTGTGTAAACCGAGACACTTGGGTGGTTTGGGAATATCGGATTTACAAGTTCGCAACACGGCTTTATTATGTAAATGGTCGTGGCGATACGCCACGGAAGCATCGTCGCTATGGAGGGCTATTATTGTGGCTAAATACGGGGAGAATGTTCAATGGTGGAGATTTAATTCATCCCGTCAGCATGTCATGTCGGTGGTATGGAAGCAAATAGTGCAAACTGCCTGCTCGGATGAAGTGCAGCGAACTTTACACGAGAAGTTGGTATGGCAAGTGGGGGAGGGTAATCGGGTCCTCTTTTGGTTTGACTCATGGTGCGCGAGCAGGCCATTGAAGGATATTTTCCCAAGGTTATTCTCTTGCGCTATCGATAAATTGGCGTTGGTTGCGGATTATTCTATTCAGAGGGGGGTTCCATCATTCACGTTGGGCTGATTTTTTCCGTCGTCCGCTTCGTGTTTTCGAGGCGGGGCTGTTGCGAGACATGCGGGCAGTGGTAGGCAACACGCATTTATATACAGGAATTTGTGATAAGCTGATTTGGACTCCGGATGGGAAAGGTATGTTCACAATTAAAGCTGTTTCTCAGATTTTGATGTTAGATGAAGCTGAGGAGAGTGAGTTTGGGGCTTGTTTCACGTGGAAAATCTTAGTCCCTCCGAAAGTACAGGCTTTCTTGTGATTTGTGTGGTTACGTCGCCTGCCGACTTTTGCTTTTTTGAGCCGAAGGGGTGTTGTTTTTGAGGGGCAATGCACGATGTGCTTTTGGTGTCGGGAAGTAGAGGAAGACGTTGATCATCTGTTGTTCTTGTGCCCGGTTGTTCAGCGCTTATGGGACTGGTTTCGTAGTTGGTGGGGAGTGAGTTTGCCGTTACCACGAACATTGTCTGAGTTCTTTGTACCTGACTTTCATTGCTCGTTTTCGGGTACGCGTCGTAGTATGTGGGTATCGTGCGTGGCAGCGATGCTATGGTCGATTTGGTTAGCACGAAACGAGATGGTCTTCAACAAGAAGCTTTTACCGGTTGAGGAGGTGTGCTTTTTGATTAAATTGCGCTCGTTCTATTGGATGCGGACTTTACGGACTGACTTGTGCATTGGCGAGGCGTTGTGGTGGGATTGTCCGAGCCTTTTTTCCGAGACGTCTCTTTCGCGATCAGCGCGGGTTGGTGTAGTTTGGGAACCGCCTTCGCGGGGGACGTTGAAGTTTTCGGTGGATGGTTCAGCACGTGGGAAGCCGGGCCCGGCTGGCTATGGGGGTGTGCTACGTGATGAGTTTGGGAGCATATTGGCGTTATTTTCTGGCCCCCTTGGGTGTATCGAATCAAACGAGGCTGAATTGCGAGCGATTGCTTTCGCTTTGTCATACTTCCGGAAGTCAACATGGGCAATGATTCCTTTGATTGTGGAATCGGATTCTATGGTTGCAGTTAGCTGCGTGTTACACATGGACAAACGACCATGGCGTTTTTGGGAGGTTTTTCGCGATATCGACAATTGTTGTTCATCTTTGGTTTCGGTTTGCTTCTCTCATATTTTCCGTGAGGCGAATGGTCTAGCGGATGCTTTGGCAAAGGAAGGGGTAACACGTATTTCGCTGTTTTGTGCATGTTAGTGATCGGTTTCTTTGGTGTTATTCCCATTTGTATTTTCTTTGGACTCTGGTATCACCACATACGGTTCGTACTCTTTTCCTCCGTTAGGATTTAGGGAGGTTTTTAACGAGGCGACCGTTGTGGCTTATTGGTTGTATATTGCTTCTTAATATACGACATTATTGAGCAAAAAAAATATTGACTTTGTTAGGTGTGCAATCCTTTATTGTTGGTTGTCAAAGTGTTTTAAGTACGATAGAAAAATTAAATAATTAGATGTGGTATGTCGTATTGCCATATGTATGAAATATTATTGGTGGTCAATTTCATGCACGAGGGTAATCGAATGGAGCTTCGAGGGTCGACCAGTTTAACTCGGAGTCGAGGTAATACCCACCACTTCTTGTGTACTATAATGAACATGGTAATTGATAGTTAATGCATGAGAGATCAAATGAAGTAGAATATACTATAAGAATATTGATAAGGACCTTTGTGAAAAAAATAAGAATTATATGACACGTATAAATTTTTTGAGATCTGTAAATTAAATGATAAGTCGTTTATCTCTAAATATCTGTTAAACCTCAATTAATGAAATTATATATATGAGATTCAATTTCAAAGTGAATTTGATGGCAGACAAATTGTTTGGTGTTAGTGAGGATGTGGTAAAGAATTAAAGAATGATGAACTACCTCTATTTGATTGGTGCTTACATTCATGGTTATGAACATGATTCAAATGGGATGAGTAGAAAATATGTACATAAGTTGATTCCTACTTTATAGATTTAAAACTGAATTACATCCTGGACATTATTAAAGGTCTCTTCAAGTCCAGTCTAGTCAAGTTGGTAATTCCGCCCGTATTCGGTTCCTCTACTTTGGTGAGGGTAATTCCGCCCGTATTCGGTTCCTCTACTTCGGTGAGGGTAATCCTGCCCGTATTCGGTTCCTCTACTCCGGTGAGGGTAATTCCACCCGTATTCGGTTCGTCTACTTTGGTGAGTGTAATCTCGCCCGCACACAGGTTCCTATGCTTCGGCTTGGGTAATTCCTTACCGTTACAGTTACAGGTTCCTATGCTTCGGCTAGGGTAATTCCTTATCATTACAATTAAAGGTTCCTATGCTTCGGCTAGGGTAATTCCTTACCGTTACAGTTACAGGTTCCTATGCTTCGGCTAGGGTAATTCCTTATCATTACAGTTACAGATTCCTATGCTTCGGCTAGGGTAATTCCTTACCGTTACAGTTACAGGTTCCTATGCTGCAGCTAAGGTAATTTTGCCAGATTTAAGGTATTCCGTTGGGATTAAACCCATGCCCCTTTAATGCCCTTATAGACGCATCTCAGAATTGTATATTGGAGTAGATTTCGAGGATAGATAAGAATTAAAAATGAACATTATTGCTGCTTGAATTATGTGCGCGTGAAATAAAATGTTTACCGTATTGATACATTTTAGCACTGTTGGGGCACACTAAACTCCCTAGTTTAATTTGATTATCCACTATTCTAATTTCATGGACTATAGGCTTTACGTCGGATACACAACGATTGAATAAAGAACATTTTTTATCTTCAAATATCACGTTACACTTAAAAAATAAATTGTAAATAAAGTTCGTTGTTGCCTGAAATGTCATGTAATTGTAATGCATGCCATGTACATGCATGTGCTTGCCGTATCATTTGGTAATCCTCTACTATTGAGCTTTCCAAAGCTCATGTTGTTTTTACCATCGTAGGTTAGATGAAATCCGTCATAGTAAAGTTACTAACATCATTTTTTGGGATTCTCTCGATGTTGCTTTTGGAGTACAGTATCGACATAGCTAGTGGGCAATGCATGTATGACATGAATTGTTTTATGTCAGAGTATGTATAATGTTTATGAGTTCCCGTTATGCGTTTACGTGACTTTCATAAAAGATAGTTTAAACTGAAATTTGTTTTACAGCTTTAAAGTATTTAAAGAAATGGATTTTATATGAGTTATTGTGGGTCACCATTGTGACCCTAATGTGGCCTCCTAGGATCCGTGGGAATGCATAGGCGGGTCTAGGGGGTTACAGATTACTTAAGGTGAATATGCAAGTGCATTCATTTCTTGAAAATCAACTTCACGAATGCATTTTTTATATAAAAAAGTAGGCATAGGCCGATGGGTCGGATACATGATGATTATATTAAAAAGAGAAAATTTTGGATATACAAATCGTGTAAACTTTAACAAGTTTGTTAAATTTAGGGTTTAAAGTTAGTTTAGGGTTTAATGTTGAAGGGTTTAAGTGGTAGGGTTTAGAATTTAGGATTTAATGATAGAGTTTAAGATTTAGAGTTTAGAGATTAATTAGGGTTAGAGATTTAGTTTTTAAAGTAGAATCGTGTAATTTTTACACATATTGTGTATCAAAATATATAATTAATAATGAAAAATACTTTGATACACAAACTTGTTAGTTTTAGTTTAGTAAAAAAAGAACTTGTTAGTTTTAGGGTTCACGAATCTAGTTTAGGTTTTAAAGTTTAGGGTTAGATTGTAGCATTTAGGATATAAGTTTTAGGGTTATGATTTAGGGTTTAGATGTTAGGTTTTAAGGATTTTAGGTTATAAATTTATGTTTTAGATTTTATAGTTTAAATAAGAAGTGCTGTGTATTTTTTATACAGTTTGTATATCAAAATATAATTCATTAATAAATATTACAAATGTAAAATGATTCCCTAAATTACTTTTCCTAAATCACTTTCAATTTTCAAAAGCATATTTTTGTTCCCTAAAAATGTTTGAAAATTAGCTTATGATCATATATATTCTCTACTAGTGTTTCATGTTTTCCTGTAATTTCTATTTTTATGTTAGTTTAGTTAAATCAATCTTTTTAATTCAAATTTTTCAATTTAGGTTTAAAACTGACCATTTAAATTGTTTTTTAATCACCGATATCTAAATCATTGACCGACTAATTCCGATCGGTACTATAGAGACCCGTTATGCGGGCGATCATCCCAACCTAATTTATTCTATTCACAACACCAAGATTCAAACTTCTGACCTTAATTAAGAGATCTAGTGACCCCTATTGCTTATTATTACGGACAGTGTGCGAAACATGACATCGAGAAGGAGGCTGAGAAGTTGGAACCATGTGCATACACAGCACAGCATCGGAGTGTCCCGATCTCCTAACGTTGCTGCACCCTGATGGAGAAAAAGGTGAAGAATCCAGCCTGCCTTTGCGCGGTTCTGTTATCTCAAACAGCATACAACGCCGGAGTGAGGCCAGAAATCGCAGTGACCATTCCAAAACGCTGCAACATTGCCGACATTCGCTGTAACGTCCAGCAGTTTAAGTTAAATAAAATCTGCTATGTATCTTTCAATAAGAAGTAAAATGTGAAGTTGTATGTTTGAACAATAAGTAAAATGTGTAGCTGTTTCTTTGAGTAATAATATATCAAAGGTTACTTTTCTTTGCAAATCATCTTCTCCTTTTTGTTCAAATAGTAAGTCCCTAGTAGTTTCAAGACTACATAAATTAAGTATTCACCCCATTTTTTCCTTTAAATATGTCCTAGTGCAATAGAAGCTGAATAATATGAAACTAATTAATGCAAGATGATGTGGAGGAATAGTCCATGGATCAGAAAACGCAAAACTTGGGATCATATTTGAAATTATGAACTTTGTTTTCTATTTGGAGACTCAAGTTTGTAGCTGAATGCCCATAGAATTTCTATTTGATTTTTTTTAATTCAAAAAGAGGGGGTGTGAGCTACAATATATAAACACAATTTTGTCCAATCGATGCTATCCATAGGCTCGATAATGCAGAATATCACTTGAAGTTCTTGTTTGTCCCCCTCTAATGCAGAATATCACTCGATAGTACAGCGAGCCTGCTCAAGCAAAGAGAATACTCGTGTTGGAAAAAATGGACTACAAAACAGCACGTTAGTACTGACTGGAAAATAAAATAAAAACAGAAGTGATCAACGAAACCGTGTCGTTCTCATTTGGATCATCATCTTCCCCCCTCCTTTTTCAACTGTCAAATAATATGTCCAAGAACATCAAAACCATTTCGAATAGATGCGTGTTTAAACCACACCTGACCCAACAACATTTGAAATCAAGAATCGAAACCATCAAAATCAACAATGTTGTTATCATTCAAAAGACTTGAATAAAATCTTGAAAGAAAATCTTGAAAGAAAATAAAATCTTTCAAAAGAATCCCACCTGACCGCTGCAAGGCAATTAGATTAAAATCTTGAAAGAAAATAAAATCTTTCAAAAGACTTTTGAATAAAATAATTTGTAAGAAGAGTTAAATTGTTGAATAAAGACGTAATAAGTGATTAGTTTAATTGCGTTGCAACGAATTGAGATGTTTTTTTTGCTAGCAACGCTACCGGCTGCTCTTATCGATTCAACTAAAGTGAAGCTGAAGAGTAGTTATCGATGGCAACCTTTTCAAACATACGTTACCATTTCGAAACAATTCGTGGTCCGAGCTATCGGAATAAGATTTCGAGCATCACTCAACGATTGCAATACAATCATGCAACACTTGTCCTACCGTGTAAATCTCAAATTCCAGTACTTGATCATATTCTGCAGCTATATGTATTGGATTAATCATCTGATCTTTCTTTCAGGGAGAACACGGTGCAACTATATGTATATATACATGTAAATCTTAAATTTTTGTTCTGTTTTTTTTTTTAAAAAAAAGTAAAGGGTTAACTTGATTAAATTTCCCATGTTTAAGGGCCAATTTTATGGAGAATTCAATGGATGACATGACCAAAGTTAACAAGTATTTCATCCTTTTTTCTTTATAATACTCCATATAATAGAAAGGATGAAATATGGTGGCGGAGTGCGTGTTTGGTTGCAGAGAAAATGAAAAGAATGATAAGATTTTTAGAAACAATCAATAAATAGAGAAATGGTCCAAAATAGGCAGCAAGGTTTCGTGGTGTAGTTGGTTATCACGTCAGTCTAACACACTGAAGGTCACCACTATACTACAACGACTTAATTGGTGGTCATATTACTTGTTTTGTATATAAACATAACTCTTAGTAGGGTACTATAGACATGTTCAGTTATTGGATTTTAAGATGCGATTGAGTGCTGTAATTCAAATCTTTGTGATGTAAAAATTGGTTTTAATTATTCGTTTATTCATGTAATGCTTGTATTTTCTATTTTACAATATTATTATATTTATGATAGATACCATGATTTCAGTAGGCAAAATATAAAGGTAATGGTATCATTTAATAAACAACCCTTTTTCATAAAACGTCATCCACTTACAGTCCTCAGGAAAAGAACCAATGGCAATGGTAAACTAAGAATCCTTTGAATCTCATCAATCATGGCAGCCAAATTTCACTTCATTTTAATTTCAACCCTCTCAGCTTCTTTTTTAGGTATTCATTCACATTGTTTTCTTCTAAAAACAATGTTTAAGGTTACTATACATAATAACTACACAAATTATTGCATTTAATACGATGTTATTACATGTTTTAGATGAAGCCATAGTGCCAGAGTTTGCATTCAGTTGGTTGGATGACAAGGATACATTCAAAGCTGGGGAAACTGCAACAATCAAAATCAAAGTTCTGGGGAATTTTGATAGTAAAGGAAATGCCTCACTTGATAGAACAACTTTTAGTCCTTCAATCACAGTAAATGGGATGACAGGGAATAGTACTTCTTACATATCTGGTCTTTTTCTAGACATCAATGCCGATCTTAGTTCTTGGCAGGGCCGGTCCTGAGATTTTGGAGGCCCAGGGCGAACTGGAAAATTAGGCCCCTAACAATAAGTCTTGAAAAAAAAATTAAATTTCAAGAGTAGGCTCTTAATAAAAATATTTAAAAAATGAATTTTAAGAGTAGGCCCTAAACAAATATTGAAATTTTTAATTTTAAGAGTATGCCTCTAATAACAAATGTTGAGAAAATATGAGTATCTAATAAAAAGTATAGAAAAAATTAGATCCTAAATAACAAGTATTGAAAAATTTTGAATTTTAAGAGTAGGTCCCTAAGAACAAATATTAAGAAAAATTGGGCATCAAATAACATGTATTGAAAAAAAATTGACTCTTAATAACAAATATTGAATGAGGCCGGTGCAATGGTTTTTGCATGATTTATCAATAAAATAAAATCATGTTGCTGATAAAAAAAATATAAATAACAAATATTGAAAAAAAATGAATTTTAAGAGTAGCCCATAATGATAAAAATATTGGAAAATTGAGCCTCTAATAATAAGTATTGAAAAAATTGGACCCCAAATAACAAGCATTGAAAAAAAATTTAAAGAGTATGTCCCTAATAACAAATATCAAGAAAAATTGGGTCTCAAATAAAAAATGTTGAAAAAAAATCGGGCCCCTAATAACCAATATTGAAAAAAAAATAAGAGTAAGCCCATAATAACAAATATTGGAAAAAAGTTTGAGCCTCTAATAACAAGTTTTGAAAAATTTTGGGCCGCAAATAACAAGTATTGAAAAAATTGGACCCCTAATAATAACTATTAGAGAAAATTAAACTATAATTATTTAAGTAGCAGAAACTGAAAAAAAAAGATGGGCCTCTATCTAATTTTATAACTAAATTATTATTTCGTTTACTTGTTATTTATGGCCCAAAGTGGAGGCCTCTATCTAATATTATAACTAAATTTTGGGCCTTTTTCTATTATAATTATTTAAGTAATAAAAACTAGGAAAAATGGGACCTTAGGCGGTCAACCGATTCGACTTATCTCAAGGCCGACCTTGGTTATTGGGTGTCATGTGACACCCCTTAATTAAAGATGGCTTTGCCCATCAGGCCATCACCTGAACAGTTGAATAATCATCTCAATTGTAATGCCCTGGTTTAGGGACCGAGAGTTTATCTGTTTTGATCTAGGATTAGTCTGAGTTAAATTTTAGATTTAAAATAATGATTTTATAAAAGTTTCCATTAATTACAAAAATGTCATTAATGAATTTTGGAGTTGGGAATTTGAGTAAAAAGAAAAGTTTGAAAAGAAAGAGAAAAAAAATGTCATCTTCTCCAAAAGAAAATCCCCTTTTTCCACAAAACCTCTCCTAAACCCTAAACCACTATTCAATTGCCTCAAATCCCTCATCTAAGCAAGATTTTTGAAGGTAATCTCTTCCTTGTTTCAGTTTTTACGTATCTAGCTTGTTTTCTTTGAAAACCTACTTTTAAAAGCCATTAAAATGCATTTTAATTTGGTATTGGGTTTGAGAAAAAGGGTATTTCTATGGGTTTTTTCGTGTGGGTATTTTAACGTAATGTTTAAGGGTGTTTTTACTCATGCTTGGGTGTCTTTAAAATGTAAAAATGATGGCTAATAGGGTTCTTTTCCTGAGGACAAATACTATTGAGTTCCCTCCATCAAAAGAGAAACTATTGAGTTCTCCGTCTCCCCGGCAGCATGATTCTGTCTCCCCGGCTGACCAAAGACCTCTTCACCTTCTCCTAGAAGAAGCAGAGAATCAAGGTATGTTTAGAGGAATTGGGGGAATTATCCCTGAGAAAACAATATCGCATTTACAATTTGCAGACGACACAATGTTGTTCCTTGAACCAGTACAGGAGTATCTTTTGAATCTGAGAAGAATCTTGAGAAGCTTCGAAGCTTGTTCAGGGCTGAGCATTAACTTCGGAAAGTCTTGCATAGTTGGTATAGGCGTTGAGTCGAATCTAGTTTCCTCTCTAGCAAACGTTGTTGATTGTCAAATTGGAAGTCTGCCTTTATCATATCTGGGTATTCCACTGGGTGCTGACCCGAGAAAAATTGGGACTTGGGAACCGGTTATAGAGAAATTTCAATCAAAGTTGACAGGTTGGAGAAGCAATTCCTTGTCTTTTGCAGGAAGAATAGTCTTAATCAATTCAATTTTATCAGCATTACCGATCTATTACATGTCCTTGTTTGAAGCCCCCAAGATGGTTATCCAGAAGATAGAAAAAATTAGAAGAAGCTTCCTATGGGGTTCTAAAAATGGGAAGAATAAGATGGCAAGAATTAGCTGGGGAATAGTGTGTTCACCTAAGAAAATGGGCGGAGCGGGAGTTGTGAATCTCTTAGCAAAAAATAAGGCTCTATTGGCGAAATGGGGGTGGCGCTTTGCTACTGAAAAACAAGCTCTTTGGAAAAGGGTTATTAGTTCGAAATACGGCATGCAAGATCGTAGTTGGGCAATGAAACTTGAATGTCCACGAAGAGCGTCAATTGTCTGGAGAGCTATAGTTAACAACCTGAATTCTAAGGATATTTCTAGATGGACGGGAATTGAAGAATTTAGATGGTTAGTAGGAAATGGAAACACAATTTTGTTTTGGGAGGATATATGGTGTGCCGAGAAAGCGTTGATGGAATTATTCCCCATATTATATAGGGTGTTACCTAGTAAAGGTGAAGTGGATGCAAAGTGGGCTGTGAATGGATCGTTGAAAGAGATCCGTTGGGCAGATTGGTTCTCTCGACCCTTACGTGACCGAGAAGTTACGCAGCTAAAGGAAATTGGGGACATGATTAAACAGTGAAGCTTTGCCCAGAGCTGGAAGATAGAATTCTTTGGGCTCACGATAGGTCAGGGGTATTTTCAGTGAAGAAACTGTCCGAATTGCTGATCAGTGCAGATACGGTTTGTCCTTCTTTTAACTTTGATAAACTGTGGAAGTTAAAAGTTCCCCCCCCAAGGTGAGAAGCTTGTCGTGGATGGTAAAAATTGACAGAGTCCCTACAAAATCGTTCCTACAAAAGAGAGGAGTTAAATTATCAAACAATAACTCTGCGTGTGTGCTGTGTGATATTGAAATTGAAGATACAAATCATCTATTCATGGCTTGTACTTTCACTGTCAAATTTTGGAAAGAAATCTGCAGGTGGTGGCATATTACTTGGCAAGAACATAAGTCTGTAGATGAATTCTTTGATTGCTGTTTATCGTCCGGTTTGCAGGGTAGAAAAAAAATCAGTTTGGATGGTTGTCTGCGCGGCGGGATTTTGGAGCCTTTGGATAGCTCGAAATGATTCGATTTTTAACAACAAACAACCAGTCCTCCGAGACATCGTATTTCATGCTAAACTTAGAGCATTGATGTGGCTCAAGTCATCGAAAGAAGGCTCCGAGTTTGATCTGAATTGGTGGTGGGAAGATCCCTTGAAGTGTTTCTCCCTGTCGACTGTGACACAAACAAGACAAAATTCCATCGCCTCAGGTAATCTTTTTACCTTTCACGTGTCTGGAATCTGCCGTGATAGAAAATCAGGTTGTGGAGGCATTTTGTGCACGAATTCTGGTATCTTTCGAGCCCTATTCTACGGAACTGTTAAAGGGACGAGTGAGGACACGACAACAATTGTCGAAGTTAAAACTGCCTTGGAAATGTTCATCGCTGCAGGCTGGAGCAAAAGCGCAACTCTCTTGATCCCTTTACAATCCAAGCTGGTATTAGCCTATATCAACAACCCTTTGCTACAGCCTTGGCATTGGTGGAACGATTTACCACTGATTGACCTACTCGCTAAGAGGATCGAACATGTAATTTTCTCCCAAGATATCCTTAGTCAAGACACACTGGTGAATGGTATAGCAGCTGAAGGCGCACAAAAGGAAAGTTGGTTTAAAGCATGGTGGTAGTAAAGGTGGATGTTGGTCTGGAAGGTTTTTGCTGGATCTCACAATGCTTCCCAAATTGGCAGAAACATCATTGCTTTAGTTTGTTCCTGTTATTGTGTCTCTGTAAATTTTAACGTAATCGAAAATGTTCTTTTTGTATTACTCGGATGTTGGGTACTCTTTTCCTCCAGTTAGGTTTAGGGAGGTTTTTAACGAGGCCCCCATCCGGGTTAGGACCTTAATTTGAATAAAAATAGCTTTGCCGAGCAAAAAAAAGTTTAAATAAGAAGTGGTGTGTATTTTTTATACAATTTGTATATCAAAAATATAATTTATTAATAAATATTGCAAATGTAAAATGATTCCCTAAATTACTTTTGCTGAATCACTTTCAATTTTCAAAAGCATATTTTTGTTCCCTAAAAATGTTTGAAAATTAGCTTATGATCATATATATTCTCTACTAGTGTTTCATGTTTTCCTGTAATTTCTATTTTTTATGTTAGTTTAGTTAAATCAATCTTTTTAATTCAAATCTGTCGATTTAGGTTTAAAACCAACCATTTAAATTATTTTTTAATCACCGATATGTAAATCATTGACCGACTAATTCGGATCGGTACTATAGAGACCCATTATGCGGGCGATCATCCCAACCTAATTTATTCGATTCACAACACCAAGATTCAAACTTCTGACCATACTTAAGAGATCTAGTAACCCCTATTGCTTATTATTACGGTCCGTGTGGGATACATGACATCGAGAAAGAGGCTGAGAAGTTGGAACCATGTGCATTCGCAGAACAGCAGTAGAGAGTCCCGGTTCCCGAGAGCTGCTGCACGATAATGGAGAAGAAGGTGAAGAATCCAGCCTGCCTTTGCGCTGTTCTGTTTTCTCAAACAACATACATTGCCGGAGTGAGGCTATAAATTGCAGTGACCATTCCAAAATAAATCAAAGGCTACTTTTCTTTGAAAATTGTCGTCTCTTTTTTATTTCAAATATATAGACACAATTTTGTCCAATCGATGCTATCCATAGGCTCAATAATGCAGAAGATCACTTGAAGTTCATGTTTGTCCCCCTCTAATGCTTCATCACGATTCCGTCTTGGATCATTCACACATTCAATTTCCCCCATATTTTTTTTTTAGATTTTCTGGAGTTATATCCGATATTCATGTCTTTGTATGCATCTATCATGAGTGTTGGCAAAATTCCCACAGAGCATAATTAAGTACACTTGTACTAGCTATCTACAAGCTTATTTTTCAATAGTAATAAGGTTGATCAGGCTGTAAGGTTCATAAACATGACTGATAAGAGCCAGATTACATGAAAATTCGAGCATAAAAGACAATTCTTAGAACTCGGATATCTGTACCTTACAGCATTGGGATGACAATTTTGCATTGTTCCGGACTGAGATGTTAGTAGTACAGCGAGCCTGCTCAAGCAAAGAGAATACTCGTGTTGGAAAAAATGGACTGCAAAACGGCACGTTAGTACTGACTGGAAAATAAAATAAAAACAGAAGTGATCAACGAAACCGTGTCGTTCTCATTTGGATCATCATCTTCCCCCTCCTTTTTCAACTGTCAAATAAAATGTCCAAGAACATCAAAACCGTTTCGAATAGATGCGTGTTTAAACCCGACCTGACCCAACAACATTCGAAATCAAGAATCGAAACCATCAAAACAACAATGTTGTTATCATTCATACGAATTCAAGGTCAAAAAGTTCAAAAATAAAATAAAATAAATATAACATTTTTTATTTAAAAAATAAAAACAAACAAAATGAAAAGGTTATCAGCCCACAAAGATGGCTGCTAGACTAATTTTTTATAAGCTAAAGTTTGATGGTCAGTATGAAATTCTCCCATTGTTTCCAGCCCTATTCAGTTTCATGAAGTTTTAGAGCAATTGATGACCAATGACTCGTTCTCTAGTTACACGTCCATTGTAATTGCCGGAATACATATTTTATCTATTTGTTTCGGTATAAATAGCTTGAAGCGTCTTCGTTTGAGTTCAAGTTGTTCAGAAGTGTTTTCGTTTGAGTTCAAGCTGTTGATCAACGTATCCCTGCTGAATTGCATTATAGGAATGGAAACCCCTTTGAAGTACATGTTTGTTCTCGCATTTAGCGTGAGCAGAAGCCATTGTTGTGTTTTGATAGTTGCTTTGGAAGGGGAGTTTAAATAATTCTTTTGAGTATTGGAATAAGCTCCATAGGAGTTGTTAATATAACACCCTACACCTGATCCGGGAATTATGACCAAATTTAGAGTGTTGGTCGTTGAGTTCATGACACAACCAGCAGCAAATCAAGGGCCTAGTGAGAGGGCAAAGCGCGTAGCTCATGGTGGTGGGCAAAGGTACGAGATGAGCAAACCACGACAAAATGGTTTACCGAAACGGTTAACAACGTCGGTGGTTCTCACAACAGAACATATGTAGTAAACATTCTCAAGTCTACATTTGCTTTGATTCTAATTCGAACTATATCCTTAATTAATGCATTCCAACAATACCTCATGACTCCTAGAGACATCTCTAGACTGCCTATGATTCCTCTCCTCCCATATGTACTAAACATATGCACTACAAGCAACTTTTAAAATAAAAACAAGAAGTAACTTCCCTCTTAGTAAAGCAACAGCTAGCCAAAGCTAATTCTTCATCCCAGCACATCACAGCTCTATTCGAGCAGAGCACATTCAGAAAATAGCTTTCGAAATGCCCCGAGAATAAGAGCATTAGAAAATTGTGGTTCCGAGATTCCTACACCTCCCCACAATTCAAGCATAATTCATCCACTACAATCCCCATCCCCATCCTAATTATTCTCACCTTAGTGAGAAGTCTGTTTAAAATTTTCATCCATAAAAATAAGTCATTTTTTCTTCAAATTAAAAGTAAATATATATTCAAACAATTTACAAGTGTTTAAAAACAAATTAAAGTGTTTCACATAACACAAGCACAAACATTAACGGATCGTAAGTGTTGTTACAAAGGAGAGGTTTAACTCTATAACCCTCAAAAATCCAAAAGTAGACCTAACTCGTCATGAGCTGTAAAATCTAGGAGAGACTCTTCATCAACTGTAAAATCTAGGTTACTATCATGGACACCCGTAGGCTGCTGTTGCTGCAGCGGCTGACTTTGATCGACACCCGTAGGCTGCTGTTGCTGCAATAACGGCACTTGTTGCTGCTGTGGCATCGGCATATTCGAGGAACCAGCATCGAACCCTTGATATTGAGCAATAGGTGCAATCCCGTTTCCAAGCATTTGGACTACACTTTGACCCACAACTGGACCGATATCATCTTCATCTTGTGTTGTATCTAAGTAGAACCAATCATTACTAGGATTGACACCCGAAAATTGTTGTTCCGGCAGCTGTAGACTTTGATTGAAAACGGAAAGCTGCTGTTGCTGCAGTGGCTGGTTCTGATTGACTTC
The DNA here is from genome assembly GCA_030270665.1 of Hibiscus trionum. Taxonomy (NCBI): domain Eukaryota; kingdom Viridiplantae; phylum Streptophyta; class Magnoliopsida; order Malvales; family Malvaceae; genus Hibiscus; species Hibiscus trionum. Next base: position 70,882,654 of record BSYR01000026.1, on the reverse strand, counting down.
CAAAAGCTGTTGTTGCTGCTGTGGCATTGGCATGTTCAAGGAGCCAGCAGCATCAAACTCTTGATATTGAACAATAGGTGCAATCCCATTTCCAAGCATTTGGACTTCACTTTGACCTGCAACTGCACTCATATCACCTCCCTCTTGTGTTGTATCTAAACCCAAAAGCTGTTGTTGCGGCGGTGGCTGACTTTGATCGAAACCCGAAAACTGATATTGCTGCAGCTGCAGACTTTGATCGACACCTGAAAGCTGATATTGCGGCAGCGGCTGACATTGATCAACACTCAGAAACTGATATTGCTGCAGCTGCAGACTTTGACCGACACCCGAAAACTGTTGTTGCTGCAACTGCGGCACTTGCTGCTGCTGTGGCATGGGCATATTCAAGGAACCAGCTTCGAACTCTTGATATTGAACAATAGGTGCAATCCCGTTTCCAAGCATTTGGACTTCACCTTGACATACAACTTCACCAATATCACCTCCCTCTTGTGTTGTATCTAAACCGAACCAATCGTTACTAGTATTGACACCGGAAAACTGCTGCGGCGGAGGCATTGATGCCAATGGAGTAGGCATTTGTATAAAATTTCCAATATTAGAAACAGCTTCTTGGGGATCAAAACTTGCAGGGTTTTGTCCCACCATGGAACCAAAAGCTTCTTGCGGCATGAGTGTATTCAATCCATCAGGTGAAATCCCATGTCCCAGCACTTGGGCTTCAGACTCAGTATGAACTACAAATTTATCAGCTGTGGTTTCTTCAATTGGGGTTCCAGGTTTTGTCCTTTGTTTCTTCCTCTTGTACACTCTACACAACACCCAGTCGTCAAGCTGAAAAAACAAAAGTCGGAAATGAGTATCAGATACGAATACATGATTATTCTTCGAATTTTTTCATATATTTAAAAGATTGTAAACGAAGGGTTACCAGCATGTCTTGGCTGCTAAGTCTCTGTCTTTGTGGAGCTTTGGTTAACACGTACTCGTGCATGAGCCAGTCGGTTTTCTTTTCACCTTCAGATGATTTACCTCTAAAAAAGGCCAAACTCCTCTTGGTTCCGATTTCCTCTCCTCAAGAGTGGACCGGTGTAGGCATTCCGGTTGCCTTCCAGTGCCCATCGCCGGCAGTTCGAATAGGCCGTTTGCCATTTTTGTGTCTGCGATCTCTTGGCGTGAAAAAGTACCACTCACCATTTGACAATGCATTATCATTCATGGCTGTCGACATGAAAATAACACAATCAGTATCGTTTATCGAGCAAAAAAACACCAGAATCGGAAAGAAAGAAGAAAAACACTAGGGTTTTAGAAGAACCTGTGAGAGTATAAGGATCATAGTTATAGAGATCAACGTCCCTAAATATATTTGGTGGCAATGGTCTGTTGTAAATCTTCCTTTTCAAGTAGTAATCAACGAGCTCTTCATCTTTTGGCTTGAACCGATAGCCAGCAGGCAGAGAAGTAAAGAAACCCCCTTCCATGTCGATAGTAGCACCGAGAGAAAACAGAAGTGAGAAAAATAAGAAACTTTTTTGTTGCTCGGCGGAAATAGGAAACTTTTGTTGTTATAATATTCCTAATTTATATATATCTTATTTAGGGTTTAAATGATTTTTTAAAAATAAAATAAAATGAATTAAATAAAAGAGTTATCTGTAGTGGGAATCGGTTTTAAGAATTCTTGTTGAATTCAGCTTGTTAGAAAAATATTATTTTTTCATATTTTATTTGAAATATATATTATTTTAATTTATTTAATTTTTAATGGCCATGTTTGGTAAATAGCGGTTTGGGCAAAAATTAGAGGTTTGAGGTATAATTAGAGGTTTGACTAGTCAAATCCGCTAATATTAATGTTTGGTAAATAGAGTATTGAAAGAGCGGATTGGGGTGAAAAAGCTAATTTTGAAAAAGCTCCTAATATGAGCTTTTTGAGATTAGAAGTTTGATATTAGAGTTGTAATGACTCTTTTACCCTTAACAATTACCAAAAATTTCCAAATAACCTAAATTAAATAATAATATTTTTAATATAAATAATATTATATTAAATATTGGATTTATTTGTTGTTACTATTAATTTATATGGTGACATTTGTAAGTTAATTCTATTTTTTATTATCACATATTTATATGTGCATATAAAAAATTTAATAATTATATAAATAATAAATTAATATATAAATCTTTCAAATTTGTTTAGGAAATTTATATTAAAAAATAAGTTTTACAAATCTAATTAATATTTATTAGATACAAAATATTAATAACTGATAAATTATTCAAACAAGTATTAAATATAACCATGTCTTTATATGTCATTTTGCTTGTTTAAATAATCAAACAGCTATCAGCTATCAGTTAATTTTACCAAACACTTTTATACAATCAGCTAATACAATCCGCTAGTCAAATCAGCTAATGCAATCAGCTATCAGCTATCAGCTAATGTAATCCGCTATCAGCTATCCGCTAATTGCCAAACAGGGCCATAATATTTACAACGGAACCCAACAAATGTCCTGTAGAAAAGTGGATGATGTTCGATCCTAGGATATATGGGTTCAAATCGCTTCTATCTTTACATATATTTCATGTATTAAATTTATGCAAATATTTGGGATCATATTTAGGGGTTGCAAGTCATTCTTAAGGCTATCGAGTAAGTTTTTATTGTTCAACTCCTACATGGTGGCGTATGAACTAAGCACGATAGTTGCATTTTTGTTAGATGCCATTATATTGATGGCATGACCTGCTATATTTGGTTACGGCTTGCTATAAATGTGTATGCATTTACATTTGATGATTTAGATCCTTAATGGCAAGCTTGGGATTAAAATCATGAAATAGATTGTAATAATAAAAAAGAACATATGAGACAAGTGTTAATCTTGGTTTATGATTAAGGTATATGGTAAGTATGAATATTTAGAGTGATAGTACGAGCCTTAATTATAGTTAAAATGAAGGAAGTTGCTTAATTAGTCTTTGGTTGGTAAATCCTTATGACATAATTGAAAAGCTAAAATTTGAGCAATGTTCATGTGGTTGCCTTTTTTTTATCGGCAAAATATGATTTTATTGCATACTAGCCTTATTTGGTTGAGAGTCTCGTTGAAAACATCCCTAAGCCTATTTAGAGGAAAAAAACATTCAACAACGAGAGAATACAGAGTCGAATTCACCTTCCACAAAAACCAAAAACACCTACTGCAACCTTACAAACATGAAATGAGTCGCAACAACTATATTGTATTTGCCCAATACACCACAGTAAAAAAAGGTAAACTATATAAATGACCATACTATTGGAAAAGTCGCGATTTGATCACCTTACTTTTTTTTCTAAGCAATAAAATCACCATACTATTAAATTGGATGCAATTTGACAACCAGTCGTTAGAGGTTAACGGCAGGGTGACATGGCAGTTAAAAAAATAGGGATATAATTACACATTTGGTCCTCATTACATATACACTCTATCAATTTGGTCCTGATTTTAATTTAATAAAATAAATTAATTATTTAATTAAGTGGTGACACAACCGTATTGGAGGAATTTAATTATTTATATTTGATTTAATAATTTAATTTTTCTCCTACAATCATCTGGTGACACATGTCACTAGATTGGAGGAAGAAAATAAAAGAAAGGAGCATCTTGCTCCGAGTGGGATTTAAACTAGGATTGCCTTGGATGGAGACATACGCGCTTACCACTAGGCCAAGTGGATCTTTATGATGTATGGTACAAAACCTAATATATATTTCTTAGTTTGTTGCTCATGTCAGAAAAAAGAAATAAATATGAATTAAGGAGACTCTAACATGAAACTTTTGAGATGCATAAAAACATCTAAACCGGTGAAATAAATCTAATAATTAAATTATTAATAATTTTAACTTTAATTAAATAATTATATTAAAAATTAAAAATTTTAAAATTTTATTAAAATTTTATTTCACGAATCTAAACTCACGAACATAATTTAAATGAATTGATATAACTTTGTGATTATATTAAAATTTTAAAATTTATTTAACGAATCTAAACTCACGAACATAATTTAAATGAATTGATATTAAAAATTTATTTGAAAATAATATTCAAATTTTATTTAACGAATCTAAACTCACGGACATAATTTAAATTAGATTTATTTCAGTGGTTCAGATGTTTTTATGCATCTCAAAAGTGTCATGTTCGAACCCCATTAATCCACATTTCTTCCAATAGTGAATCGTATCGAAACAGTCTCTTCGCGTTTCGATACGGGTTCGAGTGTTGTTCCGAAACTGGTTCACCCTGTATCGAAACAAGTCTGGTACCGAAACAACTCGATATCGTTTCGAAACGGTCGTTTCGGTACAACAAGTGGCGTATCGAAACACGATCACGCAGATTGCTTTAAATGGCATTAAAAGGTATCAAACTTTAATTAAAACATGAACTCTCTTTTTCTCTAAAACCTTAACCAAAAACCCTTGTATAAACTTGTCAAATCCTTTGATTTTTTCACATCAAAGCCTAATTTTTTTTGAGGGTTTTCAATCTTCACTTCAAGGCTAGAGCTTTGCAAGCAATTTGGTGCATTAATCATCCCTCATTCATCCATTATCCTACATCAAGGTAAAAACCCTATTTTCTTTTCTTTTTAATTTTTGTTTAATTTTATTGGTTGTTTTAAATTACTTTTTGTATAAAATATATACATATAGTACGCGTTTTCAAGTTTTTGCAAAAAAATCTTCAAAATCTGAAATTTTTTATTCGAATATAAAATTATATCGTATATTTTTTCATGTTTTTTCGATTTTTTTTTTCTCCAAAATTTTGTTTTATAATTATATATGTTTTAAAACTATATTGTATAGTTTTTATCAACACCTTGATTATCGGATTGTATATTGGATTGAATTTGGTTGATTTACGCATATATATGTTTTTGTGACTTGATTTTCTTCTAGATTTCGAATATGGGCTCTAGGAAGAGAGTACGAACCAATGAGGTTGGTGGAAGCTCCAAAAATGATGACGATTCAACTCGTCCCAACCTCGCTTTACTCTACCAAAAGTCTCTTCGAAACAAAGATGCATATACCAATTTCAAGCTATTTCAAGATCATCCTATCTAATCGGGAAGAAGTTTAGGGTTGATCCAGAAACTTTGGTCAATGTTTTCGAGTTTGAAGATAAGGGAATTTCGGATGAGAACTCATTGGGACATACCCTTGGTGGCTCCGTCACGGTCGTTAATGCTCATGATTGCATTCTTCATCTCATGGTCTCGTGGTGATTTCGCCCTTCCGACGGAAAAATCTCCCACATTAGGCAAGTGGACGGTTTTTGGATTCGATGCTTTTATGAGGGACATCGACCAAATCTTTGTCAAATCATGTTTGCCTAGATGGTGTACCTTGTCCAAAATCGCAACTCGGATCTTGTCACCTCATTCACGTATGGCACCACCTTGAGCTACTTATTCTCAAAGTTGGGGATTGACTGCTCTCTTGACTATCCAGAACCTCTCAAAGATCGCATCGATGACTGCACACTTCTCCGGAGCAAATTTCATTTCATTAATGGAGAGTGGACTCATGTCGAGAATCCTCCTCAAGTTGCGGGCCCCGAACCTCAACCTCAAGTTGCTGCACCAAACAACGAAACCCTCATGGCTTTCCTTACCGAGCAATTTAATGGCTTGCGCACCCATATGGACTCCAGTTTCACCACTCTTGTCACTCGTCTCACTTCCGTAGATGGATGTATCCAAAGTGTTGAGAATCGCCTCACCTCGGTTGAAACTAAACAAATCTCTATGGGCATGTCTTTTACCAGTTTCTATGGCGAATAAAGACAATTCCGAAGGAGCTACGCCAATGGTGAAGATGAAGATGATGACGAGCCTTAGATCCATGCGTTCCATTTCATATCATCTAGTTTAAGATTCCCCTATTTTTATGCACCTATTTATGTTTTTTCTTTAAGACCTATGCTTTGATTTATGTTTTTATATTATGTTTTATGTATTAAGGTCTGGATATTATGTTTGAAGTTTATGTACTTATTTTGCTTTGGTTTCTAATGCTTAACGAAATTATGTTGCTTTAATTTTGTTTTGCCTTGTGCTATATCATTTTATCTTTGCCTTCATTGATATTGATCTAACAAAAAGGGGAGAAGGGTTAAGCTAAAATTCTCAAAATCTTTTTCAAAACCTAGCTTAAATTTAGGGGGAGTTTACTTAAAAATTTACTTTGGTTTTGTTATATCAAAAAGGGGAGATTGTAAAACCAATATTTGATTTTGATATAACAAATAATCTAAGGACTAAATTGAAAAGTAAATAATTTTTTACGTAATTAAAATACTTGATTTTGACAAGTAAAATCTATACTTAAAATATTTTGAAGTCAAAACTTAAACCCCATAAATTTTTCTAAGTGTTTCAAAGCCAAAATATACAAAATTGCACAGGCATTTCGAAACACCCTCAATACATGTTTCAATACAACCTTCATCTGAGCTTTTGATTTTTAAGTGTTGTTTTGAAACGACTTATACCCGTTTTGATATAGGGGTTAAGTAATTTTAAAATTGGGCATTAAATGAACTAGTTGTTGCTTGTTAGAAACTTTTTGAAGATTTGGTCAAGTGTTTGGATACATCCCTAGGCTGTTTCAAAACACTCATTTACAGTTTCAAAACTTTCGATACTTCCCTTTTGCGTTTCGATACGACCCTCGTTTTACATTTTACAGTTTCAAACTATTTCGATACGACTTATAGTCGTTTTGTGAAACCGATATTTTAATTTTGATATAACTAAAGAACCTAAGGACTAAATTGAAAATGTGAAAACGAATTTTTAAGTCCTCAAACATCCCTATATGTTTTGAAGAATATGCCTAAGTTAAAAACTAAGTTTATCAAATATTTTCTAAGTGTTCTTAAAGCCAAAACAGTGATTTTCGAGTCACCGTTTCGAAACAGTTTTGAAACTGTAAGTCCATGTTTCGAAACGAGTATCGAAACGATTTCAACACTTCCAACCCGTGTTTCGAAACAAGTTTCGAAACGACTTTAGAATAAAGAGACACCGTATCGAAACGACATCCAGTGTTTCGAAACGGTTCTTAAATTGATTTGAAAAATATGACCATTGAATGTTTTAACTGATTTTTAACAAACCGTTAAGGCGTATCGAAATGATCTCAAGCCGTTTTGATACAATCCTTGACAGTGGCAAAATGTTTCGAAACAAGTTTCGAAACGGCTCTTAGCTATCGAAACAGGTCTGACCGTTTCGGGCTCTTTAATGCACCCCAACGGCTCTTTATATTTTGGTATGTTTCAAAACATGGTCGGGCATTTCGAAATGGTTGGTTGTAGACTGCATTTATGGAGGGGAGATAACACCCCCAACAGCTCTATTGATGAATGCAACAACCACAACGGCTAGAATTCAATGAGTATGTATAAAATAGACCTCTAAAAGCTTCAGCAACAACTATTGATCCTAAAGCAAACATCCAAACATCAAATCCAAGCATTTGTGCCTAAATCCCATTATTGTCTTGTAACCCCAATTGTATTTTTCATTCTTATCATTTCAATTGGGTTGAGTGCTTGTAATTGGGCTAGTTTATGTATTGAGAGATACTTGTTTAGCCAACAAATTCTTTGTTTCAATTGTGTGAGGATTGGGTCAAATTTTGGGTAGAAAATTTGACCGAAAATTGTAAGGGTTACCTCCTTAGCCTAGAAAAGGGGAAGAGCAATTAGTGAAATTGTTGCAAATCCTTAGTGGAGCTAAGGTAGTGGATGTAGAGTTCATTTGGAACTTGAACCACTCTAAAATTCCTTGTCAATCTTTTTATTTGCAATTTCCACCACCAAGAACATTAAAAATCCAATTCACCCCCTCTTGGTTTAGTTCGATCATTCGATCCACTCAACAATTGGTATCAGAGCCTACCTCTTTGAGGATTAACAACCACAAGAGGAGTTTCTAGGAAGAGTGTGATCATCCAAAAATCAAGAGATGGCTTCTACCTCCGGTTTGGGCATGTATGAGTCTCAATCCACTACAAAACCACCATTCTTCAATGGTGACAACTATCCGTTTTGGAAGAATAGAATGCGTCTCTTCATCAAGTCTAATGACTACTTGGTTTGGGATGTCATTGAAGATGGCCCTTACATTCCATTGAAGCAAGATAGTGAATGGAAAATGGTTTTGAAGAAAAAGGTGGAGATGAGTGAATAAGAAAGAAAGAAGATCCAAATAAATGACAAAGCTCTCCACATGCTTTTTTGTTCTTTCGGTCCGGACATCTACTCCAAAGTATCATCCATTGAGAGTGCCAAAGAAGTGTGGGACACTCTTGAGACTACCTATGAGGGAACCAATGATGTCAAGGAAACTAAGATTGGAATTCTCAATCTTAGTTATGAAAATTTCAAGATGGAGCCCGATGAGACGGTGTCCAAGATGTTTGATCGTTTCTCCATCATAGTCAATGGGCTCAAAGGATTTGGAGAGACAATACCGGAAGACAAGCTTGTCCGGAAGCTACTCTACCCACTTCCCGAATCTTGGGATGGGAAGAGAACCACCATCATAGAAGCTAAAAATTTGAAGACTTTAAAGCTTGATGAGCTAGTGGGTTCTCTCCTTACTCATGAGATTATGAAGCAAGGAAGGGAAGAAGAGAAGAAGAAGGAAGAGAAGAGAGTAGAAAAGCTAGAGGCGAAAAAGAAGAAGAAGATAGGAATAGCTCTCAAAGCTTCATTACTTGAGGAGAGCTCTTCTAGTGAGGAGGATGAGCTAGAAGAATTGGCTATGATAGCCAAATGATTCTCACGCTTTATGAGGTCCAACCGCGGAAGAAAAATTCAAAGGAAGATGGACTTCAAAGGTAAAAACAAAGAAGAAGCAAGGGATCAAATCATTTTTCTGCACTTTTAGAGCCTCATCTGCACTTCCAGGCCCAGGTGTATCGAAATGGGTCAACCTGTTTCGATACGGATGCTTTAAATTTCTATCTGAGAGAAGGGTGTTTCGAAACACCTTCCGAGGATTTCGAAATGTTTTGGCTACTGCCAAGGGGTGTATCGAAACACGTTTCGATACGAGTCAACGGGGATTCGATACGGTCAAACACGTATCGAAACGGTCAGCTGGAGTTGAAAAATTGGTCAAACTTTCGTGCCCGCGTTTCGAAACGGTCGACAACGTTCCGAAACGGGTTCACGGACTGCTTTAAAAAGGGCTTTTAATGATAAAATTATGCTTTTATTAAAACTCTCTCAAACCCTAAAAACCCTAGAATCAATTTTTCCCTATAAAAACCCTCTAAACCTCTTTGTTTTTCACAAAATCTTGAGGGGTTTTTCTCTTAAACACAAGTCTAAGCAAGCTTCAACAATCTTGTGCAAAGATTTTCCTCTATTCATCCAAAATCTCAATTTAAGGTATATTTTCATCTTTTTCTTTTTCCTTCAATTTCTATTCGAATCTTAGGTTAGAAAATTTTAATTTTGTATAGTTTATATGTTTTGTTACTTGGGCTTTTCAAATCTTGTAAAAAAATTCAAAATCTTCAATTTTTGATTCGAATATATAAATTTTCACTCGTATTTTCTTTATTGTTTTTCTCTTAAATTTTGTTTTGTTTTGTTTTGTTTTGTTTTGTATATTTGTTCTTAAAACTTGTTTTTATATCATTGGATTGAATTACGAAATCTCATGCATAAACTTAGACTTGTTTTAAATCGCTTGCTTAATGTTTTTTAGGATGGCTACGGAGAATGTTAACAAAAAGCGTAAGACCGGTCAAGCAAGTGAATCGAGCATTCGTCCTAATCTCACTCTGCTTTTTCAAAAAAGTCTTCGAACTCAAGAGATGAGGGATCAGTTCACTTATGTCAAGGAGTACGAAGTTTGTCGTGAGCGTGTTATTGATCTCAATTTTCTTGACTCCGAGCTCTTTCTTTTTCGTTACCTCGATCGTTTGAGAGAATGGAGTTTCCTTGGTCTTTTGAGCATCCCAGACATTTTCTACAAGCACATGGTACTTCTCTTTTACTCCAATGCTCAATTTATCAATGATGAAGACAACTCCGAAGTTGTTGGCCTTGAGTCTTTTATCTTGGGGAAGAGGATTGTCATTAACATCCCTCTCTTGGAGTCTACGTTTTCTCTTAAGGACGAAGGAATTGAGAATGAGAGTCACTTTGGTTCTCACACCGGTTCGGTTCTTACCTTGGATGCGCATGATAGATTCCTCCATTTGATGGTCTCATGGTTCCTTCGCCCCTCCGGAGGTAAATATTCTCACATTCGTCAAGTAGACTATTTTTGGCTTGAGTGTTTCCGTCGTGGTGAGCGCCCAAATCATGTTAAGATCATATTTGCCGAGATAGTTAACAATGTTAAGCTTCGTGACACCGATGCACTGAAATCCTTCACTTATGGAACGGTTTTAAGTCAGATCTTTAGCAAGCTTAATCTCGATTGCACCTACGACTCTCCGGAACCCCGCAAGTCAAAAATTGGTGAGTCATCTCTTCGTAAGTCTGATTTTCGCTATGTAAACAATGGACATTGGGAACGTGTTGATAGGGAAGCACCTCCTCCTCCTCCCGTTGAACCTCAACCACAAGCTCAAGTTGCGAACAATGAAGCTCTCACGGCTTTTCTTACCGAGCGGTTCAACACTTTGGACACTAACGTGTCTAGAGGTTTTGGTGATCTCAATACCCGTTTGCAATCCGTAGAGGATTGCCTCCTTGCTAATGAGAATCGACTCCAATCCCTTGAAAATCAACAATCGACCATGGACATGTCCTTCTCCACCTTTTATGGCCAATGGATGAAATTTTGTCGTTCTCAAGTCAAGAGCGATGATGTGTCCACGGATGGTGATGGTGATGACGAGGCCTAGGTTTCTCATGACATATCATATTAGCTATGCATTTTAGGTTTAAGTTTGCATCTTTATTTCCATTATGTTTTATGAACCTATGCTTTTGATTTTATTTGGGATTATGTTTTGAACTTATTGTTTAAGATTTATGTTTTGGATATTTTAATTTTATGAATTAATATTATTGTTGCTTATTGCTTATTGCTTATTGCTTTTAACTCTATCTCTTCTCTTTGAGCTTTGTTTATTATTTTTGATCTAACAAAAAGGGGGAGAAGTAATCTAAGAGCCAAAATTCGTTTTAAATGTTTAAAGTGTTTTTAAGTTTTAAAGTTTAAAATGTTTTTAAGTTTTAAAGTTTAAAGTGTTTTTAAGTTTTAAACTTTGAATTTAAAATTTAAATCCTTTTAAAACTTTAAAAACCTATCTTAAATTGAGGGGGAGTTAGAATGTATTCGAAACTTTCAAAACTCTTAAAAATTCTAACTTTGGTTTTGTTATATCAAAAGGGGGGAGATTGTGAAACCGATATTTTAATTTTGATATAACTAAAGAACCTAAGGACTAAATTGAAAATGTGAAAACGAATTTTTAAGTCCTCAAACATCCCTATATTTTTTGAAGAATATGCCTAAGTTAAAAACTAAGTTTATCAAATATTTTCTAAGTGTTCTTAAAGCCAAAACAATGATTTTCGAGTCACCGTTTCGAAACGGCCTAAGGCGTTTCGAAACAATTTTGAAACTGTGAGTCCATGTTTTGAAACGGGTATCGAAACGATTTCAACACTGCCAACCCGTGTTTCGAAACAAGTTTCGAAACGGCTTTAGAACAAAGAGACATCATATCGAAACGACATCCAGTGTTTCAAAACGGTTCTTAAATTGATTTGAAAAATATGACCGTAGAATGTTTTTAACTGATTTTTAACAAACCGTTAAGGTGTATCGAAACGATCTCAAGCCGTTTCGATACGATCCTTGACAGTTGCAAAATTTTTCGAAACAAGTTTCGAAACGGCTCTTAGCGTATCGAAACAAGTCTGACCGTTTCGATACGGGCTCTTTAATGCACCCCAACGGCTCTTTCTATTTTGGTCTGTTTCGAAACAGGGTCGGGCGTTTCGAAACGGTTGGTTGCAGACCGCATTTATGGAGGGGAATAACACCCCCAACGGCTCTATTGATGAATGCAACAACCACAATGGCTGGAATTCAATGAGAAGGTATAAAAGGGACCTCTAAAAGCTTCAACAACAACTATTGATCCTAAAGCAAACATCCAAACATCAAATCCAAGCATTTGTGCCTAAATCCCATTATTGTCTTGTAACCCCAATTGTATTTTTCATTCTTATCATTTCAATTGGGTTGAGTGCTTGTAATTGGGCTAGTTTATGTATTGGGAGATACTTGTTTAGCCAACAAATTCTTTGTTTCAATTGTGTGAGGATTGGGTCAAATTTTGGGTAGAAAATTTGAACGAAAATTGTAAGGGTTACCTCCTTAGCCTAGAAAAGGGGAAGAGCAATTAGTGAAATTGTTGCAAATCCTTAGTGGAGCTAAGGTAGTGGATGTAGAGTTCATTTGGAACTTGAACCACTCTAAAATTCCTTGTCAATCTTTTTATTTGCAATTTCCACCACCAAGAACATTAAAAATCCAATTCACCCCCCTCTTGGTTTACTTTGATCATTCGATCCACTCAACACATTTCGAAACGAGCCATTTTTACACACAACGACTCTTTCTTTTTTTGGTGTCCTTTTCGATACAGGGGTCTCGTGTTCTGATACGGGTAGTTGCAGAACAACATTTATGGAGGGAAGAGAGAGCCCCAACGGCTCTATGGATGATCTCAACCACTCAAACGGCTAGAAATCAATGAGAAGGTATAAAAACAAGTCTCAAAAGCTACAACAACAACAACTATTGAACCTTCAAGCAACATCAAAGCATTCGATTGTAAGGTTTCCTCCTAAGTCGAGAAAAGGGGACGAATTCAAGTTAGTGAATTGTTGAAATCCTCAGTAGGGTGTTGAGGTAGTGGATGTAAAGTTTGTTCGAAGCTTGAACCACTCTAAAATTGCCTTGTCTTTATTTTTAAATTATCCATTTGCACCCTTCAATTTTTATTCCACCAATTCACCCCCTCTTGGTGATTAGCCATCATTTGATCAACTCAACACTTTCCCATTGGAGTTCTTAGGTTCAAATCCCACCAAGATCACATTTTTTCTCTTTAATTTTCCTTTCAACCAGGTCATGAGATTGGAGAAAAATTAATATTAGATAAAATATATTAAAAATTAGAGTAAACTAATCCAATCGGGTGATGGTTATCATATTGGTTGATTAATAGGTAACTATCAGCGATCAAATGTGTAATTATACAAATTTCCGTTAACTGCCACATCACCTCTTTTGTTAGATTTTAATGGCTAGTGGTCAAAATATAAGTATTTTAAAAGTTTGATGGGCTGATTGACGAGTTGCTTAGTTGGATGGTAAAAATAGGACCGCTCCCAAAGTTTGGTGGCCACCTGAGTATTTTACCCTTATTTTTATGCATATTCTTAATCATGTGTATAGATGTTTATCCGAATCAAATCTGATCCAATCCCACCTAAAAATAAGTCTAACTTAAAACCATGAACATTAACCATTTGTATCATTTATACAAATTGAAGCACAAAAAGTTGAAATAGAAGTAAGTCTATTACTGCAGATAGAGGGGGATACTCCGAAAGAACCCACAGGAACAAAGACCAAAACATAATTTTTTTATTAAAAAAATCAAACAAACAAAAAAGAAATGCCTATCATCCCACAAATATGGCTGCAATATACGATAGTCGTAGAAATTGGTAATGTAGGCGTTTGCTACACTATTTTTTTTAATAATAAAAATATTTTTTAAAAAAATTATATATCTTTGATATTATAAATTAAACGGTTTCGTTTTAATAAACTGCACAGGGCCTCGTAAACCTTTGAACTGCCCCGCTAAAGATTGGTAGTAAGTATGAAATTGTCCCATTGTTTCCAGCCCTATATTATTGCTTTATTCCTTTATTGACTTTTGCTTTCGCTGCATCATTCTTCTTTGCATGGCATGGATGCTTTTATCTAAAAGTAAATATACCAATGCAATAAAGAGAAAATAGAATTTTTTTGTTCATTTTAAATAGACGGATTCAAGGGTATCCACCGGAGCCCGAAGACGCACCCAAAATTTGGGAAGTTATTAAGGCATGGGTTGGTATAACGTATGTAAAAAAGGTGTGTTGTATTAAATAACACTTGTGTATTAGAAAGATGGATGAAAGATGGTTATTACTACATCAAGGTGTTTGGTTGATGAAATTTAGAATAAAGTTCAAAGATAAGTGTTATGTATGAATGTACTATTTCCCCTTAAAATTCTAGCTTCATATTTTCCTTTGTTTTGATATTGATTATTATATTGTTTTTAAGTTTATGGTTTTTTTTATCAGCAACTGTATGATTTTTATTGAAGAAAAAAGCATACAGCTCGACAAGCCATACGCCTCGTTAAAAACCTCCCTAGTGGAGGAAAAGAGTACGATATGACTTGTCTAAACAAAGTACAATAACACCCGACCCTTATTACAAGCATGCCACGAATAGTGACAGACGGTCGACGCCCTCCTTGGCCAAAATATCAGCGAATCCATTCGCCTCCCTAGGCACATAACAAAATTGCAACTCATATGCAACCTACCGCGCTTGATCAATCGCCATGAACACATCCCACAAACGCCATGGCCTCTTTGCCGATCGTGTAACCCAACTCAAAGCCACCTGTGAATCGGACTCAATTATCACACACTGATGTCGCCAGCTTCCCTCCACCACCAAGCTTAATGCGAATGCTATAGCCCGAATTTCGGCTTCGTTTGAGTCCATCACCCCCAAAAGCCCCGAAAACAGCCCCAATATACGACTCTCCCCGTCCCTCATCACTCCCCCAAATCCCGCTGGCCCCAGCTTACCCCTCACCGCACCGTCAACGTTAAATTTCAAAACTCCCCTAACCGGTGGCTGCCAAAACACTCCACGCCTCACCTTCTTACCCGCCACGCTAAACACATGAGTAGACGGGCATGTCCACCAAACTGCCTCGGACAGTAACTCCCCTTCTACGCCCACTTTAATCCAGTAAAATGATCTCAATTTCACAAAAAAACATATTTCTTCCATCGTCAAGCATTTGCCACGAAATATCCGCTCATTTCTAGCCAACCATAGTGACCACAACAAAGCACTAACACATGCTACCCACAAACGTTTCATGCTACCCATGAACAGACAATGTAAAATTTCGACAAAAAAATCAGTGAAACTAACCGGGAAAGGCGTCGATATATTCCACCAATTGCGCAGCCACACCCAATATTGCAGCACTTTCGGACATTCATAGAATAGATGCGCAATCGATTCTTCCGATGATTCGCACCACGAGCATCTACTTTGTTCCGCACTCAATACCAACCCACGATGTCTCAGAAAATCCGCCGTAGGTAACCTCGTTAACCATACGAACCAAAGGAACCCCTGCACCTTTGGTGGTACCAATACATTCCAAGAGAAACAGTCTCCCAAATCATCATCACCAAATTTATCTATCAACAATAATTTGGATAATGCCTGCACCGAGAAAATGCCATGTGCATCCGCTTGCCAAATTAACATATCTTGTCGAGCCTCCCATAATGGTACCCCCCGCACCAACTCTTGTAAACCATACAGCCGATCCAGCTCAAAGCCACGTAACTGGCGTCTAAAAAACGATGTCCACTGCCCATGTTCCAACGTCCCCCCCACGGCATAATCATGAATCCAGGCCAGCTTGTTAATAGACAACATAAATAGTCGCGGATAAATGTCTTTAAGTGGTTGCTGCGTAATCCAAGGATCGAACCAAAATAGGACCATCTTCCCATTCCCAATTTTCCACTGAAAACCTTCCATTCCCATATGATGCTCAATGCTAATATCACAAGAGTTTAACACAATCTGTTTCCACACCCCCGACATTGCTGACAAATTTTCCGTATTGAAACGCCACCATTAAATGTTTACCCCATACTTGGCTGTGATCAATCTTCGCCACAACGAGTCACAATCCTGTGCGTAACGCCACATCCACTTGGACAGCAAAGCCTTGTTTTTTATCCGCAAATCCGCCACCCCCAAACCTCTCAAATGTCTAGGCCGACACACAACATCCCAGCCCACCCTACTCATCTTCCGTTCGAGACCAACACCCCCCACAAAAATGCACGCCTAATTTTATCCAATTGTGCAATAATCCCTTTAGGGACCGTGAATAACCCCATATAAAAAATAGGAAGTGCTGAAAGAACGGAATTTACCAAAGTGACGCGTGCAGCGAATGAGAGTGATGTTCGTTTCCATCCAGCTAACTTGCGCCGAAAGTTAGCAATAATAGGCTCCCACACCGACAAATTTCTCGGATTGGCACCTAACGGAAATCCTAGATAAGTAAAAGGCAGCCCCTTGCTTGCATCCCAACATCTCGGCCACCAAAGTACCCAATCCATCCTCCACATCAATTGCATACAACGAGCTTTTTGCGAAATTAATTCGCAAGCCCGAACACACCTGAAAACAATGGAAAATTCTCTTTATGTTCCGTGCCACCTCAACCGATGCCTCAAAAAATAAAATGGTGTCGTCGGCGAACTGTAGATGAGTTAAGGATATCCCCGGCACTACCTCCACCCCGCGCACCAAACCAGCCGACTCGACATTACCCAACATCAAGTGCAATGCTTCAGCAACTATGACAAATAATAGAGGCGAGAGTGGGCAGCCTTGGCGTAATCCACGCCCCATCCGAAACTCTTTAGTTGCGCTACCATTCACCAAGACTGATAGGCGAGATGAGCTGATGCACTCCTTAACCCATTCCCTCCACCTACTACAAAATCCCATGCGATCCAATACAGAATCAAGAAAAATCCAGCTTACACAATCGTAAGCTTTGGCAAAATCAAGATTCAGAATAAACCCCCCACCACCACTCTTCCGCAACGAATGAATTACTTCTGTAGCCAAAAGAACCCCATCTACCAATTGACGGCCTTTTACAAACGCGGATTGCGAGTCACTAATTAAACCTCACAGTACACGTTGTAGCCTATTTGCTAAGCATTTAGCCAATATTTTATACATTGAATTCACTAGGCATATTGGACGATACTCACCTAAACATTGAGGCGATTCCACTTTCGGCAACAACACAATGAAAGCACAATTGGCACCCTTCGGTAATGTCCCTGTTGCGTGAAACTGCCCAAAAAAATTCAGCACATCAAATTGCACCACCTCCCATCCTTTTTTATAAAATTCAAGCGTGAAACCATCCGGACCCGGCGCCTTTGAACCATCACATTCCCATACTATATTTTTAAGCTCCTCCAACGTGAAAGGCTGGACCAAAATCTCTTTATCCATGTCATTTATTCTGCGAAAAACACCCTCAAAATGCCACTCGCCCGCCCACTTATCACTAGCAAAATGTTTGGTAAATGTCTTCACCACAAAGTTCCGGATCACCGTAGGCTCAGTAGTCCACACACCCTCAATCACCAGCCCCGGTATGTAATTTCGAGCTGTTCTTAACTTTGTCGTCCTATGGAAATACGAAGTATTACAATCGCCCAAACGTAACCATGTTGCTCTTGATTTTTGCCGCCATATTGATTCTTTATTTCTCATTGCACGACACAATGCGCACATCCACCTACGCCTTGCAACCTCTATTTCTTCACTCGCACCCCCCTCAACCATGGCCTCATCCTCATTATCCAATTGTTGTTGCACATCCGTAATCAATTTATTCACATCACCGAAATTGTCCTTATTCCAGCCTTTCAAAAACTGCTTCAAATGTCTCAATTTGACAACAATATTTTCATTTCCCACGCCCACCTTGGTTAAACGACACCATTCATCCAAAATTTGTCTAATGTTCGATCGCCCATCCATCCAACAATTGAAAAATCGGAAAGGACGTGGTCCCCAATCATTGTCATCGCACTTCAACAACAATGGAGTGTGGTCCGAAACCCCCCTTTTCAACGCTACTTGTTGTATGGATTTAAACGCATCAAGCCAACTAGAAGAGATTAAATAACGATCAATTCTGCTGCACCGGTTACCATAACCAAACCAAGTAAATCGTTTACCTACTAACGGTAAATCTATCAATCCCGCGGCATGTACAAACTCCCCAAAAGCTTCTATCTCCGCATACCTATCCGAAACCCCTATACGATCAGTCTCATATAATATAGCATTGAAATTGCCCATTACGCAACATGGCCCCTCAAACTCATTTAATCGGGTTAATACAGAATCCTAAACTAATTTTTACCCCGCTACGTCCGTAGGAGCATATATCCCTACAATGCAGCACTCCATATCTTCTTGCTGCCAACTGCCTTGAAGCATAATACAATTCGGATATACAGCAACATTAATCAAATTAAATTTGTTACCTTTCCAAATAAACAAAATGCCCCCGGATGCTCCCATCGAAGGTGATATTGCCATCTCAAAACTGTCTGAGTACCACATAGAAGACACCCACATCGACGGCACATCCTCTAATTTTGTCTCTTGCAAAACCACCATGTCAACCTGATTTTTCCGTATGACTTCACCAACACTTCGACGTTTCACGCCACCGCCCAAACCCCGTACATTCCACGATAATATACGCATTAGTCACAAACCTCGATTTCCCCCGGCTATTACCCGAGAAATATCCTTGATAATATCGGCTTCTCTCCCACTCGATTTCACCCCAATTTCACCGTTGCCGCTGCCTCGCTTGCGATATCCTGAGCTCGCTGTGAACCACCCTCTTGCCCGTCAATCCCCACTGATTTGGAAATACAACGTGACCGCCTTTCACCCAAACTTTGCCGTTTCTTCGCTTTTATTTCACGGCCAGCCTCTTGGTGATTCTCAATGGCATTTATTCTTCTAATTTTGCAAAAAGCCTGACCAATCTTGATTATCTCCGTCGCACCTAGCCCAGCCTTGGAGTTGCACGAGTGAACAATCGGAGGGGAAAGCACCTCCTGTGAATTAGAATTTCCCCAATTACCCGACCCCACGTCCTCCTCTTTTTTCGAATTTGCTATCCCAGCTATGGATAGACTTTCATATTGTTGAAATTTCTCAACCACTGCTAGAGTCCTACCACTACACTCTTTCTCTATTGTGGGATTATCCACATTCAACGAATCTGCCACTCTTCTATCCGATGAACTTGTCTCCTCCGGATAAGCATTTTGCAACGGTGACCGGGCATCAGCTTGCAAACCTCCATTCACATCTTCAGATTGTACCCTCATCGTACTCTGAATTTTCGGCCCTTGCGGTTCCAGCCAAGCCTCATTCATTACCCAAACTACGCGATCATGCCCTTGTGAATTTTTTGTCATTTGTTGCAAATCATCCAGACCATTGGTGGCTACATTCTCATTCACCATTTGCTCTTCGCCGCCCATGTCCGAGCCTTGTTCCGAATTTTCCTCCGTTGATCTCCATTCACAACAATCACACTCCACCTCCGGACCCTTGTCGTCCATCTCCAACACACGTACCCAATATTCAACCTTGTCTACCGTTACACGAATTCTTTCCTCAATCCGGTTAAAAGTTGTAGTCTCTACCATAATTCTGCCGCTATCGAACGATATAGGCGTTTCCGTATCATCATCTAAACAAATCAATGAGCCCCATAAATTGGCGATGTTTGTAAACGTTTGTTTATGCCAAAGGTGTATCGGCAACCCTACAATCGACAACAATACTCTCCTTGAATCGACCTCAATTGACGGCGACCAAACCTCTATCCGATCAAAGCATTCCTTAACCCGATCCATCTGCAAAATTCTATCGCGAACAATTGTCGACATGCACATCAACAACACCATTTGGCCGGATAAACGCATGATGGAAAACCCTTCCTGTTTTGCTATCTCCAGCCGCTCGGCAAGGGTTTTTATACTACATGGCGTCAAGCACCATCCCACCGCACACCACTGGAGCACAGCCCATTTGTCATCATCAACGATGCCCTTTACTTCTCTGTATTTGGTTTTTCCCTCTTCCCCGCTTGTCGCCGTCGATAGGCGCTCATTATTCCTACTCGTCATCGGTTCTGCCCTTGATCCTCCACTCGCCCCGCCCTCTCCTTTTCCTTGAGGCATTGTTGTTCTACCCTTCCACGCCAACGAGACTCTCATTCGAGCACCGTAGATCCATTTCCCATCCAATCTCTCTATCACCCGATCAACATCTTCTTTCGATGCCATACGTACAAAACCAAATCTGTTTCCATCTCGTGCCAACCGATTAGGGATGAACGCATCTATGACGACTCTGTGTCTATCGAACACTTGCCACAAGCCCTTCCAGTGAATTGTCTTCGACAAACCCCCTACATACAGCGTCCACTCCCGCTGCACAGTCGGAACGATCTTGCCTTGATTGCCTTTGGATTTGGCGGATTGTTCCCTAGCGAGTCGCTCCCACAGATTTGTCTTTCCCATTAACAATTCACTCGCCCAATTTTTTTTGAGTTTATGGTTTACAATTTAATATTTAGGCTTTAGGGTTTAGGTTTAGGGTTTAAGGTTTAAGGTTCACAACATATGGTTTAAAGTTTAGGGTTTAGGTTTAGTATATTTACATTGATGTAAATACGTGAAAAGTAGTATGAAGATTTGGAGTTTAGGGGTTTGGGTTTATAGTTTATGATTTAGGGTTAGCATATTTACATTGTTATAAATACGTGAAAAATAGTATAAGGGTATAATTGACAAGATTTGCGTTAAATCGACATGACCCAATGATGAAACTATTAAACTTCCATCTTTGGGTGAAGAAGATAAAATTAAAGAAAAGAAAAAGAAAAGGAGAGAAATGACGTGGATGATATGTGGTTGCCATGTCAACTCACGTGAATGCCATGTCACCCTTCCATTTATGATTTAATA
The DNA here is from genome assembly GCA_030270665.1 of Hibiscus trionum. Taxonomy (NCBI): domain Eukaryota; kingdom Viridiplantae; phylum Streptophyta; class Magnoliopsida; order Malvales; family Malvaceae; genus Hibiscus; species Hibiscus trionum. The sequence continues at coordinate 70,861,649 of BSYR01000026.1, read as the reverse complement.
CATGAGTGACCAAAATAAGAGCAAATAAAAAGTTTAGTGGTTAAATTATTTTTTTAATTTTAGTGACAAAAAAATATATGAGCTTTTTACCCTGACCAGTTGTTAAAATCTAAAGGATGAGGTGACGTGGCAGTTAACGAAAATTTGTGAAAAGAATGTGGCCTTAGTGGGATTTGAACCTAAGACCTACAATGGAAAAGTACAAGCTTTTACCACTACACCAACTACCCATCAATGATATGAATTGCACCATTATGTATATGATATAATGAAGTAAATGATAGGGCAACAAGAAGTAAAAATATTTGAGAGGGAACTTAAACATGGGTCACATAAGATATGTAAAAACACACAAACCAGTGAATCAATTAAAATAATTAAATTAAAAATAAAACATTTTAATTATATTTAAAGTATAGTTAAAGAAAGATTTAAAATGAAAATAGATTTATAATTTTTTTATTTTTAAATTAAATTGAATATTTTTTCACATTTATTTTAATAACTTCATATATATATATATATATATATATATATATATTAATAATTTTAATTTTTTTATTAAATATCTTAATTCAATGATTATACATATAATATTAAAACATATAATTTTGATAAGTAATACGTTGAATTCATTTGTTTGATCCGATATGTGTTGATAATTTTCTTAAAAAAACATTTTATAAACTATATGTTTCTTTAAAGAAATAGATCATTGTGGACAAAGTTGTCCGAATAATATATATGTATTCATTTTAAATCTTTATTTTTTATACTTTAAATGTAATTAAATTGATTTCATTTTTAATTTAATTATTTGAATTTATTTAGTGGTATGTGTGTTTTTACACATCTCAAGTGACCCATGCTCGAGTCCCCTTTGAAACGTTTTTACTTTTTTCCCTAGCATTACTTCATTATATGATATATATAGAATGGTGCAATTCATATTGTTCATGAGTAGTTGTTGTAGTTGTAAAGTGTAACCCCCTCATCCCGGTCTAGCCGGATGACCGGTCCGAGTGAGTCACACGGGGAAAACCGAAGCGAAACCCGTTAAAGTTCCCCCTCGGTTAGCAACCCTATTTTTTTTCATTTTAACTCTTGTCTAGATGAGTATTTAATTCTAAGTGATCAAACAGCGGAACGTAACACACGAGACAAACAGCCAAACCCCTAAACATTTCATATTTCACAATTTAGTCCAGCAGATTCCAAATACATTCAGTTTCAGTCCCGTCAACTTCTAACAACAATTCAGAGACCTATACTTAACATTTTTGAGTAAATAATACCTCTATTTCATGTAAAATTTTGTCCTCTAAAACTTTGTAGAAGAACACTTTTTCCAGAAATGACTCTAACATGCTCAAAAATGCAGTTTTCACCAAAAGTTTCGAAACCTTGGGAAGGTTTCGAAACCTTTGACCATAGTTTCGAAACCTTGCCCAAAGGTTTCGAAACTTTGGCTGGCAGTAGCCTCTGGAATACAAAAATTTGCAAAGGTTTCGAAACTTTATCCCTAGTTTCGAAACCTAGGTGCAGGGGAGCATATTTTGCTTCATTCTAATGTCTTTCAATGATAAAAACACCTCATGTTCATATACAACCATACATAAGAGCTTAAATGAGGCAAAGGCACTCAACACCAACCATCCAAATCTAGAAGCATACGTCCTAGATTAAAAGTACTCCAACATATTCAAACATACTCAAGGCATGAAGGCAACTCCTAAGGCATAAGGCCAACATTCAACATGAACAATTTAGGCATGAGTTAACATTCATCAAGGCAACACAAGTCACACACAAACAAGGCATCAAGGAGTCTAAACATGCTCCTAACAACCAACAACTATCCAACAAAACCATACATGTCCCATTGCTCAAACCATTACATGTCTAACATTAAAAAATCCATACTTGATGAACTCAAGCCAAAAACCACACTTGGAGCCTTCCACTTGCACAAGCAACCCACGAACTAAGGATCTGCAATGTTGAACAAAGAGAGCGTAAGCAATGATGCTTAGTGAGGGTAAGCTCTAAAAACAAACCTCAACACTGCAGGGTCCGAGCACAATCAAGCCAAGGCATTACACAAACATGCCAAGGATCCACAAGAGCCACAATATAAGATGCATGAACAATATATACAAGTAAATGTCATGATCTTCAAGCTCTAACTTCCTCAACATAAATAGCCACATCAAACATCCACATAAGGATCATTAATCTCAATTCATAACACTTCCGTGCTTAGCACGTACTCACCATGACTCACCGTCATGCACAAACCACATTTCCATGCCTAGCATGTACTCACCATGACTCACCGTCATGCACAAACCACATTTCCATGCCTAGCATGTACTCACCATGACTCACCGTCATGCACAAACCACATTTCCATGCCTAGCATGTACTCACCATGACTCACCGTCATGCACAAACCATATTTCCATGCCTAGCATGTACTCACCATGACTCACCGTCATGCACAAACCATATTTCCATGCCTAGCATGTACTCACCATGACTCACCGTCATGCACAAACCACATTTCCATGCCTAGCATGTACTCACCATGACTCACCGTCATGCACAAACCATATTTCCATGCCTAGCATGTACTCACCATGACTCACCGTCATGCACAAACCACATTTCCATGCCTAGCATGTACTCACCATGACTCACCGTCATGCACAAACCATATTTCCATGCCTAGCATGTACTCACCATGACTCACCGTCATGCACAAACCATATTTCCATGCCTAGCATGTACTCACCATGACTCACCGTCATGCACAAACCATATTTCCATGCCTAGCATGTACTCACCATGATCCTCGGATCATGAAACCATCTCATAATATCATTTCACACGTCAACACCACATGCACATTATTAGCAACCATAACATATCTATCATCAACATGCATATAACAATGCATCAAACATGCCTCATCATACATGTATACAACATATACATAATCATCATCATCACAATTTAATACGAGGCATATACAACCATTAAAAAGTGCAACCCAAGTCTTTAATCAAAGCTTGGGATTAGGCTACCACTCTAATCCCAACTCTAAGTGGGTTTACCAAGCCCATCCTGGGTTCACATGCTTGAACCAAATACTCAAACCATTTTAAAAATATTTAACCACTCACCTCCACATCCAAGCTTAAACACCAAGCACCATGGCCTTCAATTTTCAGATTTGTTCCCAAGGCTTCACCATCTCAAAACCTCGCTTCTAAACATCTCAACACAAGTAAAACAACCTCGAATCAACTCAACATCAAAGTAGCTAACCCGGAATACCAATTCAAATATCAAACTCAACATATTAAGTCATGACCAAACCCCAACTTTATCTAATTCAAGCAGCCCATAACCTTGATGAAAACTCAAGTTTCCAACACATCTCATACTCACAAATAATTGCTAAATTCAGCCACAACATCAACCCATAGGTGCAAGCCAAGCTCCAACAATTTTCAACCCATACAATTCACCAAAATTTCCATTTTCGTACTCCTATTTTACCCAGCAGAAAATACCATTTTCAAACATCCAAATGACACCTAAATGGTCCCAAAACACTTTCCTAACATACATATACCATCAGCCCATCAACCTAACTCTAAAACTCACCAAATTTCAAGTTTTAGACTATTCAAAAATGGCCATAAATACCCATTTCGGATTTTTACCCAAAATTACTCATTTTAACATATTATGTGTATTTTAACATGATTAAACAAAGCCCCAACTCAATTTATCAAAACAAGATGAAAAACCCCTTAAAAACCCAAACTTTGATATGAACCCTAATTTTCAAAACTCCATAACTTTGAAATCTAAGACTATAGATAGATAGAGGATGAAGAGGAGATTAAGAAAACATAATTACCTTTCAAAAACCCCTTGAATTGATGAAGAAATCAAAGGGAATAGTAAAGAGAGTTTGAGAGAATTTGGGATGGTTATACGGTGAAGAAGAAGAAGAAATGAGAAAAGATGATAGATAAGGTGGTGTTTATTTTTATTTTTGTTTAATTACCAAAATGATCCCTCCCTTTCTTTCTAAATTCAATTTGCTCACACTAAGGTCAATTTGATTAAAATTAATTTTACCGAATCAGACCAACTAACCCGACTAACTCCTAACCCCAAAACACGGGTGTTACAACTCTCCCCCACTTAAGAAATTTCGTCCCCGAAATTCATCGAACATGAAGAGTCACGGAAGCATGCTACTCCACACTTTCCTTTTTACCACAACATACTCACCAACTTGGTATACTTACCACAGGTCTATAGATATCTGATGCTAAGATCTCAACTGATTTTTTTTTCGTTGCACGCAATTTCAACTCATCTCAATCTCTTCAATAAACATAGCACGGAATAGATCTGACTCACATTCCCGAATCATAGATACCCAAGTCACATCACCAACCCCTTTCTAACTCTAGTGGTAACCGCAACAAATAAACATCTAAACTAACCCGATTCACAATCTCATACAACACTGTTTGAACACTCGACTCATAACTTTCTCTATCTGACCATCAGATTTCAACAGATAACCCACCACTATACAAACGTCTTCAAAAATAATCTAGTTGAAACCTCGAATCTCTATTACCCATCTTCATTAAGAATCTTCCACGGATATAACACACTAGAAGAAGAATGACGTCCGGTCTTGACATGCTGACAACTTTTCACACTTACTCTCATACTGAACAATATTACGCATCATCTCAATCCGGAGGTACTCATCTTCAACCCACAATACGCCTTCATAATACTCTGATGCAACACAAATGAACTGCCGTTTGCTTCGGCCAACACAATACGTCTCAAAACACTATGTCAATCGGTACAACTATCCTGTCTCTAACAATGCAAACTCTATCCTTTCTGAACTGTATTATGAAATCTTCTTTTCACAATGTCTTGCACGTGAGGTGCCAAGAATTTGTCTTGCAACTGTTTCTCCTCAAACACTCTGACTCAATGTAGGTTTAACATGAAACTCGGCCACAAAACTGTTATCCTTCGGTAAATTGAATTTCGGCAATTACAACTCGTAACTCAACTACTAATCTAACAACAAATACAACTCGGAGCATCGTTTACTGCGTTAACTCTCTCTTCAGATGGTACTCAATCTTCTATCTTGCATAAGCCTACAACCTACCACTACATGCAACGCATCACTATGGTTCATTTTTTTTTGAATCAAGGTCGAAGCTTCCATTAAAGTTTCTTTCAACTCACATCTTCTTCTGCATAGTTAGGATTTACTCTAATGCACTCGGCTGATCTGCATGTCCTAGGAGAACATCTTCATTAACTCGAAGTTCACGTTGCGTAACTTGACATACAGCTAATTTTCTAAAAGGTGCTACCCCACTAACTTCAAAGCTCGTCATGGCCTTCTTCGATACTTCAACTTTTCTCACTTTCAACTGGTAGTAAACGAATCCCGAATTAATCTTCGGGAAGACTGAAGCACCCCCTAACTGATCAACAAATCGCTGACACTCGGAAGCGGATACTAATCATTCACTGCCACTGGTTTCAACTGTCTGAAATCTCAACACATTCTCGTACTGCCGCTCTTTCTTCTTCACAAACTGTACTATCATACTCTAAGATGATGCACTAAGCCTAATGAATCTAAGGCCTAACAGTTATCGTAGTTGATTCTTCAACATTCTCAATTCTTCCGGGATTCATAAGTTATAGAGCTAACAAAACAGAAGCAACCTCGGAAACGGTCTCAATGACGAACTCTTCTTCTTTATCAAGAGACAAACCAGGCAATTCTTCCAAGTACTTTTAGGAAAACACAAACTATACTAACATTCCGCGGTCTAATCTTTGTTCAAAAATCAAATCCATCACAATTGCCAAACAAGTCTGCCAACTAAACTCAATCAATCTTCGACCTCCACAGCTGGATCAACCATTCAATAAGAAGTTCACACCCTCGCCTACTACTACAGTCCCACTGAGACCTGCAACTTCAAGGCAACTCCCTATCTTTATCTCAACGTATACACTAACTTTGTGCTCTTCAAGCCAAACCTTGTCAAAACGTACCTCAAAACTGTAGGAAGACGATCACTTCACATCTACTGCATACACATAACCCTGAACCATCAACAAACATCTTCTGCACATTTTTTTTGACCACCACTATCTCACCACAAGGTCTAGTCACATGTGTCCCTACTTCCAAGGTCTCAACACGTACATCAAATTTTCTTACATGCTCACACAAAAGGAAGTATCCGTGGAAATTGCAACTACACATGTGCATAGCTGATAGTCTTCGACCCTCTTGTTTTCAGACTGGTTCTTCAACAAAATCCGATTCTTCTAGAATATTCTTAGAGCATCTCGAAACTTCAAAATGCAGTTCTAATCGCACACAAACAATCATGCTTGAACTTGTTCTGTAACATCGGTCCTGACGACTCAAAACATCCCACTACCAAACAATCCGAATTTAAAGCTCAAGACTTCCTTCTCGGCTCAACTATATCGGAAGTAACTTCATCTCTCATTCTCGCTGGAAGACAACTCAGACGCACACTGGCCCAATCACACATATTGATTTCCACTCACGGACACTGAACGACTGTCTTGTATGAAAACCATAGGCTGAATCCCAACGATCACCAACTAGCATTTCTGAATTTCAGATTACACAAACGAGACCCTTACCCTGATCTCGCCCCAAAGAACTAAGGTACTCATACCTACCTCTGACACCTCATCGGCATATTCAAACTTGCATGCTTGCTAACAATATACAGAAGTGCAGACTCAGAATCAATCAGAAGGGAACAAGCTCAAAACTGTACCAAGGGCTTACCTACTATATCATCGATAACACTCTGACTCTCACTCATAAGTCGTCACCTCTTTCACTACTAACACCAGAACCGATCACATCGTTCCTCATCAACAGGAACCAACCCACATACACACTAACTCAGTCAAACAAATTGTACCTCAAGTCCGGTACAACCACACCTCCCTAACCAAGATGATGGACTCCTTCAACATCATTCACATTTTCAGAACCCATATTTTCCACTTACCGATTCACAGTCCACGCCTTGGCCTCAAACTTACCAAAAAGTAATAAACTAACAACAACAACAACAACACATTAACATACAAACTGGGTTAGCAAAGGAAAAGGTCCAAGTGGCTCAAGTATGATTTCCTCACTTAAAATCTCTTTTTCCGATGTAATAGAAGCAATGGGACTCTACTCAACATGCTTCAAGCAACTCAACACACATACATGCTCAATCATGCATATTACAAGGCATACTTGCTAAACAAGCAAACATATGCGTACGATCAAACAACATACCTTCTCCATTAAACAATCACACATCACCTCATACACGGGTAACGAGCAACATGCTTTTAAACAAACAATCAACATACTTGTCACACAAGCAATCATACTTACAAAGCAAGCAATCATTCATTACAGCATACTCGAATGACAAGCAACATGCTTACATGACAAGCAAACACCGTGCATCTCCATCATAAAACACAACTTACCTCACTTACCTGCCCAAGGTTTCGGAAACCTTAAGCTCTGATGCCAACAAATGTAACCCCCTCATCCCGGTCTAGCCGGATGACCGGTCCGAGTGAGTCACACGGGGAAAACCGAAGCGAAACCCGTTAAAGTTCCCCCTCGGTTAGCAACCCTATTTTTTTCATTTTAACTCTTGTCTAGATGAGTATTTAATTCTAAGTGATCAAACAGCGGAACGTAACACACGAGACAAACAACCAAACCCCTAAACATTTCATATTTCACAATTTAGTCCAGCAGATTCCAAATACATTCAGTTTCAGTCCCGTCAACTTCTAACAACAATTCAGAGACCTATACTTAACATTTTTGAGTAAATAATACCTCTATTTCATGTAAAATTTTGTCCTCTAAAACTTTGTAGAAGAACACTTTTTCCAGAAATTACTCTAACATGCTCAAAAATGTAGTTTTCACCAAAAGTTTCGAAACCTTGGGAAGGTTTCGAAACCTTTGACCATAGTTTCGAAACCTTGCCCAAAGGTTTCGAAACTTTGGCTGGCAGTAGCCTCTGGAATCCAAAAATTTGCAAAGGTTTCGAAACTTTACCCCTAGTTTCGAAACCTAGGTGCAGGGGAGCATATTTTGCTTCATTCTAATGTCTTTCAATGATAAAAACACCTCATGTTCATATACAACCATACATAAGAGCTTAAATGAGGCAAAGGCACTCAACACCAACCATCCAAATCTAGAAGCATACGTCCTAGATTAAAAGTACTCCAACATATTCAAACATACTCAAGGCATGAAGGCAACTCCTAAGGCATAAGGCCAACATTCAACATGAACAATTTAGGCATGAGTTAACATTCATCAAGGCAACACAAGTCACACACAAACAAGGCATCAAGGAGTCTAAACATGCTCCTAACAACCAACAACTATCCAACAAAACCATACATGTCCCATTGCTCAAACCATTACATGTCTAACATTAAAAAATCCATACTTGATGAACTCAAGCCAAAAACCACACTTGGAGCCTTCCACTTGCACAAGCAACCCACGAACTAAGGATCTGCAATGTTGAACAAAGAGAGCGTAAGCAATGATGCTTAGTGAGGGTAAGCTCTAAAAACAAACCTCAACACTGCAGGGTCCGAGCACAATCAAGCCAAGGCATTACACAAACATGCCAAGGATCCACAAGAGCCACAATATAAGATGTATGAACAATATATACAAGTAAATGTCATGATCTTCAAGCTCTAACTTCCTCAACATAAATAGCCACATCAAACATCCACATAAGGATCATTAATCTCAATTCATAACACTTCCGTGCTTAGCACGTACTCACCATGACTCACCGTCATGCACAAACCACATTTCCATGCCTAGCATGTACTCACCATGACTCACCGTCATGCACAAACCACATTTCCATGCCTAGCATGTACTCACCATGACTCACCGTCATGCACAAACCACATTTCCATGCCTAGCATGTACTCACCATGACTCACCGTCATGCACAAACCATATTTCCATGCCTAGCATGTACTCACCATGACTCACCGTCATGCACAAACCATATTTCCATGCCTAGCATGTACTCACCATGACTCACCGTCATGCACAAACCACATTTCCATGCCTAGCATGTACTCACCATGACTCACCGTCATGCACAAACCATATTTCCATGCCTAGCATGTACTCACCATGACTCACCGTCATGCACAAACCACATTTCCATGCCTAGCATGTACTCACCATGACTCACCGTCATGCACAAACCATATTTCCATGCCTAGCATGTACTCACCATGACTCACCGTCATGCACAAACCATATTTCCATGCCTAGCATGTACTCACCATGACTCACCGTCATGCACAAACCATATTTCCATGCCTAGCATGTACTCACCATGATCCTCGGATCATGAAACCATCTCATAATATCATTTCACACGTCAACACCACATGCACATTATTAGCAACCATAACATATCTATCATCAACATGCATATAACAATGCATCAAACATGCCTCATCATACATGTATACAACATATACATAATCAACACCATCACAATTTAATACGAGGCATATACAACCATTAAAAAGTGCAACCCAAGTCTTTAATCAAAGCTTGGGATTAGGCCACCACTCTAATCCCAACTCTAAGTGGGTTTACCAAGCCCATCCTGGGTTCACATGCTTGAACCAAATACTCAAACCATTTTAAAAATATTTAACCACTCACCTCCACATCCAAGCTTAAACACCAAGCAACCATGGCCTTCAATTTCCAGATTTGTTCCCAAGGCTTCACCATCTCAAAACCTCGCTTCTAAACATCTCAACACAAGTAAAACAACCTCGAATCAACTCAACATCAAAGTAGCTAACCCGGAATACCAATTCAAATATCAAACTCAACATATTAAGTCATGACCAAACCCCAACTTTATCTAATTCAAGCAGCCCATAACCTTGATGAAAACTCAAGTTTCCAACACATCTCATACTCACAAATAATTGCTAAATTCAGCCACAACATCAACCCATAGGTGCAAGCCAAGCTCCAACAATTTTCAACCCATACAATTCACCAAAATTTCCATTTTCGTACTCCTATTTTACCCAGCAGAAAATACCATTTTCAAACATCCAAATGACACCTAAATGGTCCCAAAACACTTTCCTAACATACATATACCATCAGCCCTTCAACCTAACTCTAAAACTCACCAAATATCAAGTTTTAGACTATTCAAAAATGGCCATAAATACCCATTTCGGATTTTTACCCAAAATTACTCATTTTAACATATTATGTGTATTTTAACATGATTAAACAAAGCCCCAACTCAATTTATCAAAACAAGATGAAAAACCCCTTAAAAACCCAAACTTTGATATGAACCCTAATTTTCAAAACTCCATAACTTTGAAATCTAAGACTATAGATAGATAGAGGATGAAGAGGAGATTAAGAAAACATAATTACCTTTCAAAAACCCCTTGAATTGATGAAGAAATCAAAGGGAATAGTAAAGAGAGTTTGAGAGAATTTGGGATGGTTATACGGTGAAGAAGAAGAAGAAATGAGAAAAGATGATAGATAAGGTGGTGTTTATTTTTATTTTGGTTTAATTACCAAAATGATCCCTCCCTTTCTTTCTAAATTCAATTTGCTCACACTAAGGTCAATTTGATTAAAATTAATTTTACCGACTCAGACCAACTAACCCGACTAACTCCTAACCCCAAAACACGGGTGTTACATAAAGGGTTGCCTTTCCCCTTGAAGTTCTTAGGTTCAAATCTCACCAAGATCATATTTTTTCTCTTTAATTTTCCTTTAATCCAGGTCATGAGATTGGAGAAAAATAAATATTATATAAAATAAATTAAAAATTAGAATAAACTCATCCAATTGGGTGATGACTACCAGATTGGTTGATTAATTTTATTTAATTAAATAAAAAATAGGACCAAATTGATATAACAGGTAACTAACAACGATCAAATGTGTGATTGTACAAATTTCCGTTAACTGCCACATCACTTCTTTCGTTAGACTTTAACGGCTGGTGGTCAAAATATAAGCATTTTAAAAGTTAGTTGGTCTGATTAACGAGTTGCTTAGTTGGATGGTAAAAATAGGACCGCTCTCAAAGTTTGGTGGTCACTTTAGTAGTTTACCCTTATTTTTATGCATATTCTTAATCATGTGTATAGATATTTATCTGAATCAAATCTGATCCAATCCCACCTACAAATAAGTCTAAGTTAAAACCATGAACATTAACCATTTGTATCATTTAGCATTGAGCCGCCTTATTTTGTAATCTCGTTTTGAGATTGCAATTTTAATAATTAAATTTTGGAAAAGGACATAATGGCGGTCACTTTGTTCATCGAAAACTTACCGGGACAATGCATTTTAAAGGGCTATGGTTTGCCTTTGGAAGACATCGAGACGTGGTGAATGCCTACATAGCAAGAAAACTCAGTAGAGGGGGGAAGACGATTTGGATTCGTTAGATACAAGACAATGGAAGATGCAAAAATGTCGATAGAGAGGCTAAATGGATTCATATTATATGGGAAGAAGATATATGTAGCACTGGCAAGATTCAACGAAAGATCAAATACAAGGAAGAACAGGAGGGAAGATAATGGCATGCCAGTCAAAACGAACACTAATACGAAAGCAAAACTGGATAAAGAAGAACGAAGACCAGAAAACATTACAACAAGGTTCAATCAAAGGAAAATAGAGAGTGGAGAAGGAAGAAAAAGCAAGATCAGAAAGTGCATGGGCCATGTTGAAAAGGAGACACTATGGAAGTTCAAGAAATGTCTGGTCAGAAGGATGGCTTCAACCTGTAGTGTGAGGAGCATCATGCTGCGCTTAGACAAATGGGGTTTCGACGAGATTTGTGTGAAAAGGATGGGCGGGAATTTGTTTCTCCTTTCGATTGATGATGAAGACCTTTTCATCATGATAGAGGATGTGAATTGGTCTTATCTGAGGGAAATTTTTGAAGAAATTATACCTTGGTCAAAATCCATTAAACAAAATGAAAGATTAACTTTGCTTGAAGTGTCTGGTCTTCCTCCTCACTGCTAGAACCATGAAACTCTAGAAAGGTTAGCATATCTTTGGGGGTAAATTTGAAGTTGTTGGTGAGAATTTCAACCAGGTCTATGACTGCGAGAAAGTAACCATTCATATTGGGGTCAATTTAGCATTATCCGGCCTCCAGAGAAAGAAGAAAGAACGAGAAAGAGAAAGAGGAAAAAAGAGATCAAAGGGGATTGCGTCTTTGGAGCTATCATGACGACCGCTCTCTGACTCTGATCTTGTGACTAGGTGGGATTATCTAACTAGGGAGGCGTTAAAAATGGGCAAAAAATTGGGGATTCAAATTGAAGTAGAATATACTATAAGAATACTGATAATGACCTTTGTGAAAAAATTAAGAATTATATGACACGTATAAATTTTTTGAGATATGTAATTTAAATGATAAGTCATTTATCTCTAAATATTTGTTAAACCTCAGTTAATGAAATTATATATATGATATTCAATTTCAAAGTGAATTTGATGGCTGACAAATTGTATGGTGTTATTGAGGATGTGGTAAAGAATTAAAGCATGATGAACTACCTCTATTCGATTGGTGCTTACCTTCATGGTTATGGACATGACTCAAATGGGATGAGTAGAAAATATGTACATAAGTTGATTTCTACTTTATAGATTTAAAACTGAATTACATCCTGGACATTATTAAAGGTCTCTTCAAGTTCAGTCTAGTCAGGTTGGTAATTCCGCCCGTATTCGGTTCCTTTACTTCGGTGAGGGTAATTCCGCCAGTATTTGGTTCCTCTACTTCGGTGAGGGTAATCCTGCCCGTATTCGGTTCTCTACTCCGGTGAAAAAATATCACATTACACTGAAAAAATATCACGTTACACTGAAAAAATAAATTGTAAATAAAGTTCGTTGTTGCCTGAAATGTCATGTAAATGTAATGCATGCCATGTACATGCATGTGCTTACAGTATCATTTGGTAGTCCTCTACTACTGAGCTTTCCGAAGCTCATGTTGTTTTTACCATCGTAGGTTAGATGAAATCCGTCATAGTAAAGTTACTAACATCATTTTTTGGGATTCTCTCGATGTTGCTTTTGGAGTACAGTATCGACACAGTTAGTGGGCAATGCATGTATGACATAAATTGTTTTATGTCAGAGTATGTATAATGTTTATGAGTTCCCGTTATGCGTTTACGTGACTTTCATAAAAGATAGTTTAAACTGAAATTTGTTTTACAGTTTTAAAGTATTTAAAGAAATGGATTTTATATGAGTTATTGTGGGTCACCATTGTGACCCTAATGTGGCCTCCTAGGATCCGTGGGAACGCATAGGCGGGTCTAGGGGGTTACAGATTACTTAAGGTGAATATGCAAGTGCATTCATTTCTTGAAAATCAACTTCACGAATGCATTTTTTTATATAAAAAAAGTAGGCATAGGCCGATGGGTCGGATACATGATGATTATATTAAAAAGAGAAAATTTTGGATATACAAATCGTGTAAACTTTAACAAGTTTGTTAAATTTAGGGTTTAAAGTTAGTTTAGGGTTTAATGTTGAAGGGTTTAAGTGGTAGGGTTTAGAATTTAGGATTTAATGATAGAGTTTAAGATTTAGAGTTTAGGGATTAATCAGGGTTAGAGATTTAGTTTTTAAAGAAGAATCGTGTAATTTTTACACATATTGTGTATCAAAATATATAATTAATAATGAAAAATACTTTGATACACAAACTTGTTAGTTTTAGTTTAGTAAAAAAGAACTTGTTAGTTTTAGGGTTCAAGAATCTAGTTTAGGTTTTAAAGTTTAGGGGGTTAGATTGTAGCATTTAGGATATAGGTTTTAGGGTTTAGATGTTAGGTTTTAAGGATTTTAGGTTATAAATTTATGTTTTAGATTTTATAGTTTAAATAAGAAGTGCTGTGTATTTTTTATTCAATTTGTATATCAAAATATAATTCATTAATAAATATTGCAAATGTAAAATGATTCCCTAAATTACTTTTGCTAAATCACTTTCAATTTTCAAAAGCATATTTTTGTTCCCTAAAAATGTTTGAAAATTAGCTTATGATCATATATATTCTCTACTAGTGTTTCATGTTTTCCTGTAATTTCTATTTTTATGTTAGTTTAGTTAAATCAATCTTTTTAATTCAAATTTTTCGATTTAGGTTTAAAACTGACCATTTAAATTGTTTTTTAATCACCGATATCTAAATCATTGACCGACTAATTCCGATCGGTACTATAGAGACCCGTTATGCGGGCGATCATCCCAACCTAATTTATTCTATTCACAACACCAAGATTCAAATTTCTGACCTTACTTAAGAGATCTAGTGACCCCTATTGCTTATTATTACGGACCGTGTGTGAAACATGACATCGAGAAGGAGGCTGAGAAGTTGGAACCATGTGCATACACAGCACAGCATCGGAGTGTCCCGGTCTCCTAAGGTTGCTGCACCCTGATGGAGAAAAAGGTGAAGAATCCAGCCTGCCTTTGCGCAGTTCTGTTATCTCAAACAGCATACAACGCCGGAGTGAGGCCAGAAATCGCAGTGACCATTCCAAAACGCTGCAACAATGCCGATATTCTCTGTAACGTCCAGCAGTTTAAGTTAAATAAAATCTGCTGATGTATCTTTCAATAAGAAGTAAAATGTGAAGTTGTATGTTTGAACAATAAGTAAAATGTGTAGCTGTTTCTTTGAGTAATAATATATCAAAGGTTACTTTTCTTTGCAAATCATCTTCTCCTTTTTGTTCAAATAGTAAGTCCCTAGTAGTTTCAAGACTACATAAATTAAGTATTCACCCCATTTTTTCCTTTAAATATGTCCTAGTGCAATAGAAGCTGAATAATTTGAAACTAATTAATGCAAGATGATGTGGAGGAATAGTCCATGGATCAGAAAACGCAAAACTTGGGATCATATTTGAAATTATGAACTTTGTTTTCTATTTGGAGACTCAAGTTTGTAGCTGAATGCCCACAGAATTTCTATTTGAAATTCTTTTCAATTCAAAAATTGGGGGTGTGAGCTACAATAGACTCAAGTTTTTCGTCTCTTTTTTATTTCAAATATATAAACACAATTTTGTCCAATCGATGCTTTCCATAGGCTCGATAATGCAGAATATCACTTGAAGTTCATGTTTGCCCCCCTCTAATGCTTCATCACGATTCCGTCTTGGATCATTCACACATTCAATTTCCCCCATATTTTTTTTAGATTTTCTGGAGTTATATCCGATATTCTTGTCTTTGTATGCATCTATCATGAGTGTTGGCAAAATTCCCACAGAGCATAATTAAGTACACTTGTACTAGCTATCTACAAGCTTATTTTTCAATAGTAATAAGGTTGATCAGGCTGTAAGGTTCATAAACATGACTGATAAGAGCCAGATTACATGAAAATTCGAGCATAAAAGACAATTCTTAGAACTCGGATATCTGTACCTTACAGCATTGGGATGACAATTTTGCATTGTTCCAGACTGAGATGTTAGTAGTACAGCGAGCCTGCTCAAGCAAAGAGAATACTCGTGTTGGAAAAAATGGACTGCAAAACGGCACGTTAGTACTAACTGGAAAATAAAATAAAAACAGAAGTGATCAACGAAACCGTGTCGTTCTCATTTGGATCATCATCTTCCCCCTTCTTTTTCAACTGTCAAATAAAATGTCCAAGAACATCAAAACCATTTCGAATAGATGCGTGTTTAAACCCGACCTGACCCAACAACATTCGAAATCAAGAATCGAAACCATCAAAACAACAATGTTGTTATCATTCATACGAATTCAAGGTCAAAAAGTTCAAAATAAAATAAAATAAACATAACATTTTTTATTAAAAAAATAAAAACAAACAAAATGAAAAGGTTATCAGCCCACAAAGATGGCTGCTAGACTAATTTTTTATAAGCTAAAGTTTGATGGTCAGTATGAAATTCTCCAATTGTTTCCAGTCCTATTCAGTTTCATGAAGCTTTAGAGCAATTGATGACCAATGACTCTTTCTCTAGTTACACGTCCATTGTAATTGCCGGAATACATATTTTATCTATTTGTTTCGGTATAAATATCTTGAAGCTTCTTCGTTTGAGTTCAAGTTGTTCATAAGTGTTTTCGTTTGAGTTCAAGCTGTTGATCAACGTATCCCTGCTGAATTGCATTATAGGCATGGAAACCCCTTTGAAGTACATGTTTGTTCTCGCATTTAGCGTGAGCAGAAGCCATTGTTGTGTTTTGATAGTTGCTTTGGAAGGGGAGTTTAAATAATTCTTTTGAGTATTGGAATAAGCTCCATAGGAGTTGTTAATATAACACCCTACACCTGATCCGGGAATTATGACCAAATTTAGAGTGTTGGTCGTTGAGTTCATGACACAACCAGCAGCAAATCAAGGGCCTAGTGAGAGGGCAAAGCGCGTAGCTCATGGTGGTGGGCAAAGGTACGAGATGAGCAAACCACGACAAAATGGTTTACCGAAACGGTTAACAACGTCGGTGGTTCTCACAACAGAACATATGTAGTAAACATTCTCAAGTCTAAATTTGCTTTGATTCTAATTCGAACTATATCCTTAATTAATGCATTCCAACAATACCTCCTCACTCCTAGAGACATCTCTAGACTGCCTATGATTCCTCTCCTCCCATATGTACTAAACATATGCACTACAAGCAACTTTTAAAATAAAAACAAGAAGTAACTTCCCTCTTAGTAAAGCAACAGCTAGCCAAAGCTAATTCTTCATCCCAGCACATCACAGCTCTATTCGAGCAGAGCACATTCAGAAAATAGCTTTCGAAATGCCCCGAGAATAAGAGCATTAGAAAAATGTGGTTCCGAGATTCCTACACCTCCCCACAATTCAAGCATAATTCATCCACTACAATCCCCATCCCCATCCTAATTATTCTCACCTTAGTGAGAAGTCTGTTTAAAATTTTCATCCATAAAAATAAGTCATTTTTTTTCTTCAAATTAAAAGTAAATATATATATTCAAACAATTTACAAGTGTTTAAAAACAAATTAAAGTGTTTCACATAACACAAGCACAAACATTAACGGATCGTAAGTGTTGTTACAAAGGAGAGGTTTAACTCTATAACCCTCAAAAATCCAAAAGTAGACCTAACTCTTCATGAGCTGTAAAATCTAGGAGAGACTCTTCATCAACTGTAAAATCTAGGTTACTATCATGGACACCCGTAGGCTGTTGTTGCTGCAGCGGCTGACTTTGATCGACACCCGTAGGCTGCTGTTGCTGCAACAACGGCACTTGTTGCTGCTGTGGCATCGGCATATTCGAGGAACCAACATCGAACCCTTGATATTGAGCAATAGGTGCAATCCTGTTTCCAAGCATTTGGACTACACTTTGACCCACAACTGGACCGATATCATCTTCATCTTGTGTTGTATCTAAGTAGAACCAATCATTACTAGGATTGACACCCGAAAATTGTTTTTTTTATCGGCAACTGTATGATTTTATTATTAAATCAAAAACATACAGCTTGACGGATCACACGCCTCGTTAAAAAACTCCCTAAACCTAATGGAGGAAAAAAGTACGATGCGATCCGTCGAATAAAAAAATAACAAAAAGAACAAAACACCAACTCAAATACATGCCACAAAAGTCGAAATTATGTCCACACCCTCTTTCGCTAAGGCATCCGCGAAGCCATTCGCCTCCCTCGGCACATAACAGAATTGAATGTCATACGCGACTTGACAAGCCTGATCAATCGCCAAGAAAACCTCCCACAACCGCCAAGGACGTTTTGCGGATTGAGTAACCCAACTCAACGCCACTTGAGAGTCCGACTCTATGATAACACATCCCTTCCGCCATTCCCTCTCCTGTATCATACCCAAGGCAAAAGCTATCGCTCGCACTTCCGCTTCGTTCGATTCCATCACACCTAAAGGTCCTGAGAACAAACCCAATATACGGCTATCTTCATCTCTCATTACGCCACCAAACCCCGCCGGACCCGGCTTACCGCGCGCTGATCCATCAGTGTTGAATTTTAACACGCCCCTTAAAGGAGGCTGCCAACACCGTCCCACCCTCACTCGTTTTGGTTGCTCACTGACCTCAAACTGAGTAGGACATGTCCACCATATGGATTCCGGGAACATCTCACCTCGCCTATCAGCTTTTATCCAGTAGTATGATCTCAATTTTACCAAGAAACATAATTCAGCTAAATTCCAACGTTTCCCACGGAAGATATATTCATTTCTCGCTAACCATAACGACCACAATAATGCAGCAACACTCGCTATCCACCACATTTTCATGCAACCCGTAAAAACACTATGGAAATCAATCACAAAAAAATGCATCAAAACTAACCGGGAGAGTTGTGTCGATTCCCCACCATTGTCGCATCCATACCCAAGCTGATCACGCAAAAGAACATTCACACAAAAGGTGAGCGATGCTCTCCTCTTCCGTCATACACCAAGGGCAACGTCCTTGATCATCAGGTAATGGAATCCCACGAGCACGCAAGAAATCAGCCGTGGGTAATCGTCGTATCCATGTGAACCACAAGAAGGCCTGAACCTTAGGCGGTACCAGCACTTTCCAAGCAAAGCATTCGCCTAAATCCATATCCCCAACCTTATCGAACATAAGCAGCTTCGACAAGGTCTGAACCGAGAAATTTCCATGATCATCCGGCCTCCAAATCAACGTGTCCATCTTGCCTTCCCATACACGAAAATTAGACACCAACTTATGCAATTCCCGCAACTGCCCAAGCTCGAAATCCCTCAATTGCCTCCTAAAGAAGCCAACCCACTGCTGGTGCGATAAAATGCCGCCCATCATGTAGTCACATACCTCGCTAATTTGTTCATCGCTAACAAGAAAAGACGCGGGAACACATCCTTTAAGGCCAACTATTCAACCTACGGATCGAACCAAAAAAGTATTGATCTCCCATTACCAAGTTTCCACAGAAAACCGGTCATGCCCATGTGTTTTTCTACCTGTGTTGCGCATGAATTTGCAACAATTTGTCTCCATACAATCGACATCGACGACATCTTCTCTGTGTTAAATCGCCACCACTGCGTATGTTCACCATACTTCGCTACTATCAAACTACGCCAAAGAGAGTCTTTATCGCGCGCATATCTCCAAACCCATTTAGATAGCAAAGCCATGTTCTTTACCCGTAAATCCGCAACTCCCAAACCCCCAAACTGTTTTGGCCGACATACCACCTCCCACCCTACTCTCTACTCATACGACGTTCCAAACCAACACCTCCCCATAGGAAAGCCCTCCATATCCTATCTATCCTGTCAATCACCACTTTGGAGCAACAAATAACCCCATATAAAATATAGGTAGAGAGGAAAGTACCGAGTTCACCAAAACCACGCGAGCCACAAAGGACAAAGGTGATCTTTTCCATCCTGCTAGCTTGCGCCTAAAATTCGCAATTATTGGCTCCCAAGTAGCTATCAATCACGGATTTGCTCCTATCGGAAAACCCAAATATACGAACGGGAAATCAGCTCTTCTACACCCCATCACCTCGGCCACACTAGCACTCAAGTCATCTCCTATGCCAATCGAATATAATGAGCTTTTACCGAAATTTATCGACAAACCTGAACAGACTTGAAAACAATGCAGAATCTGTTTCAAGCTTTGTGCGATTGCTAAAGATCCCTAAAAAAATAACAATGTGTCATCAGCGAACTGCAGATGTGTCAAAAATATTCCTGACGCCACTTCCACCCCACGGATCAATCCTCCCAATTCAGCCCTTCGTAACATCAAGTGCATCGCTTCCGCGACAACCACAAAAAGTAATGGCGATAGCGGACAGCCTTGTCGCAAACCTCTACCCATTCGGAATTCTTTTGTAGCATTACCGTTGAGTAGCACCGATAACCTGGCAGAGCTGATACATTCACTAATCCACTTTCGCCATAAGTCGCAGAAACCCATTTTACCTAGTACCTCATCCAAAAAACGCCAACTAACACAGTCGTATGCCTTTGCGAAATCGAGTTTCAATAAAAAACCACTAGCTCCCCTCTGACGCAGGGAATGCACAACCTCAATAGCCAGAAGTACCCCACCCACTAATTGACGACCCTTTATAAAAGCTGACTGCGTGTCACTTATCAAATCACCCAAAACCAACTGCAATCGATTCGCTAGACATTTTGCTAATATTTTATACACCGAGTTCACCAAACATATAGGCCAATGAACGTGCAATTTGCATCTTTTGGTAACCGACCACTAGCATGGAAGCTTTCGAAAAATCGTAGAACATCGCCGATGACCACCTCCCACCCTTTCTTATAGAAATCCAAAGTAAAACCGTCTGGACCCGGCACTTTCGAACCATCACACTCCCTCACTACGCTATGAATTTCCTCCAAGGAGAATACCTCGACCAACTTCTCCCTAGCAATCAAGGATAACTTTCGGAACTCCCCCTCGAAATGCCATACACACTCCCGCGTATCACTAGAAAAATGTTTCGTGAAGGATTGCACCACATGTCGGCGCATCTGAAATGGTGTAGTGATCCACTTGTCATTAATCAAAAACCCGGAATAAAATTCCTTGCTGCTCGCAGTTTAGCGGATCGGTGAAAAAATGCCGTATTTCGATCACCCAATCGAAGCCATGTCGCTCGCGATTTTTGTCTCCACATCACCTCCTTATGTCGCATAGCTCTCCACAATGCATGTAGCCATTGACGTCTCTCTACCTCAACTCCCTCATCAACACTAATTGTATTTGCCGCTACGTCCGCCTGATCGATCTTGCCTTGCATCTCAGAAATAATCGCGTTCACATCCCCAAACCTGTCACGGTTCCACTGTTTCAAGAATAATTTCAGATGTCGCAGTTTCACCATAATGTTCACATTGCCAATGCCCAAAACTGTCAATTGGACCCATTCCTCTACAATTTGGCGAACATGATATCTACCCTCCATCCAGCAATTGAAGAACTTGAAAGGCCGAGGTCCCCAATCGTTCTCAGCACAACTCAACAACAAATGTGTGTGATCCGATACGCCCCGCGCTAGAGCCTCTTGTTTGATTGAGCTAAAAGCATCCATCTAACATGTCGATATCAAAAAGTGATCAATTCGGCTGCATCTATTTTTTGGACCAAACCACGTGTATCGTTTTCCTAAAAGCGGCAAATCCATTAATCCTGCATGTAGTACAAAATCACCGAAGCTTTCCATTTCCATATCCCTGTCCGACACCCCAATTCTATCCGATTCATGTAAAATTGCGTTGAAATCCCCCGCAATACACCACGGCCCCTCTTGATCTCTAATTTTATCCAATATCGTTGCCCAAACTACTTGTTGTCCATCCAACTCTGATGGGGCGTATACGACAACAATCCCACAAGCCATGTCATCCTGTAACCATCGGCCTCGCATCATGATAAAATTTCGTTCCACCTCGACTTGTTCTATATTGAATTTGCTTACCTTTCAAACCACTAAAATACCACCAGCAGCACCAATTGATGGCGCGAACACGGATTCAAAATTATCCGTTCCCCATAGGTTTGCAATCCATGACTTCGGCCACTCCTCCATCTTCGTTTCTTGCATCATCGCCATATCCACATCGTTTTTCCGTAATACCTCACGTACATACCGACGTTTAGCACTCCCTCCCAAGCCCCGAACATTCCAAGATATCAATTTCATAAGTCACAAACCCCGACAATCCCAGCTAATTACTCTTGATATGTCTCGGATTATCTCCTCTTCGCGGCCGTTAGAATTTACCCCAATCAATGAACCCAATTTCACTGTTTCGTTTGCTTCAGTTTCTATAGTTTTGTTTGTAGTCACGTCGATTGTACCCTCCCTTTCACCATTCAAATTTACTTGTCGAAACCCACTCAAACGATTGCTCCTCTTTTTTCGATATACCCGACAGCCTTCTAAATTTCCACCTAGAACCCGTCTGATTTTGCAATAAGCCCGACCCACTTGGAAAATTTCGGTAGTACCCAAACCCGGTTGTGCAGCTATCAAAAATAGAGGGGGATAAGAATTTAATTCTAATTTATCCTCAGATTGTAATTGAGACTCATGTCCCACGGAAACACTTGATTTGGAGTTTGCAATCCCCGCAATATCCAAACTCTCACATTTTTGAATGTTCCCTATCACCCCAAGACTTCTATCACTACTGTCTTTCTCACCACTCAGCCCTCCTCCCATCGACACCTCTGTCCGTTCCGGCAGCCCCACCGTTTGCCTGTCCGGCGATCGGTCTAAATGTTGTGATGACTCCTGTTCCTCATTGGCAATTAAGACAGTATTCTGTGCTACATTTGTCGCTCCGATCGAGTCTCCTTGTTGTCCTTCCCAAACCTCATTCGCTAACCACAACACCAGTGCAATTATCTCCTTTTTTTTCCTGTATCCTCAACGTTTTCTACCATATTTGTGATGTTATTTGATGTATTGTGATCGCAACTCTCCTCATCGTCGGTCGACTCTAGTTCACCGCAATCGCATTCGACCGCCGGAGTTACGCCATCCATCTCCAGCACACGAATCGGATATGATTCCCCCTCAAATTACACGTCAATGTGATCCTCAATTCGATTAAAATTGGCTGTCTCCACCATAATTCTTCCGCTATCGAAAGAAGACGGCGTTTCCGTTGCGTCATCCATACAAATAAAAGCACCCCATATGTTTGCAATATTCATAAATGTCTTTTTATGCCATAAATGAATTGGAAGACCAATAATTGACAACCATACCCGGCGTGATTCCACCTTGATCGTTGGTGACCACTTCTCCACCTTCGCAAAGCATTCTTTCACTCGGTCAAGCTGTAGTATTTTATCACGAACGTTCGCCGAAGTGCACATTAACAATACCATGGATCCGGACAATTGCATGATGGAGAAACCGTCATGTTTTTCCACATCCAAGCGTTCCGCCAATGTTTTTATGCTGCACGGATTCAAACACCAACCCACAGCGCACCATTGTAAAATCGCCCATTTGTCTACATCCACTATTCCTGGTATTTTTTTCGATTTTCGTTCGCCTCTTCTCTCCCTATCGAATTCGAAGTATATGATGTCTTTGAGTCTCCATTCTCCATCTTCCCACGTTGTTCCCCGCTTCTGTTTTCTCCCCCTTTTTTTCGATACCATACCGATTTGCCCTTCCACGCCATGGTAACACTCATCCGGCCACCGTATATCCATTTTCCATGTAGTCTCTCTATAACCCTATTTGCGTCTTCTTCTGATGCCATTCGCACAAAACCAAATCGCTGCCCATCTCTAGCCACTTTGTTCGGAATAAACGCGTCTTTGACAACCTCATGTTTATCACATACCTGCCATAATCCTTTCCAGTGTATTGTGCGAGAGAGACCTCCGATGTATAAAGTCCATACTTGCTGATTGGCCTGATTTTGCTTCACCGATTGGCCTCCTTTGCGTGTTTCACGGTTCTCGACGGTGGTATTTTCCTGCTCCGTGACAAGGCGTTTCCACAGTCCCGTGGAGGACATTATTTGTTCCGGCAGCTGTAGACTTTGATTGAAAACGGAAAGCTGTTGTTGCTGAAGTGGCTGGTTCTGATTGACTTCCAAAAGTTGTTGTTGTTGTTGTGGCATTGGCATGTTCAAGGAGCCAGCAACATCAAACTCTTGATATTGAACAATAGGTGCAATCCCATTTCCAAGCATTTGGACTTCACTTTGACCTGCAACTGTACTCATATCACCTCCCTCTTGTGTTGTATCTAAACCCAAAAGCCGTTGTTGCGGCAGTGGCTGACTTTGATCGAAACCCGAAAACTGATATTGATGCAGTTGCAGACTTTGATCGAAACCTGAAAGCTGATATTGCGGCAGCGGCTGGCATTGATCAACACTCAGAAACTGATATTGCTGCAGCTGCAGACTTTGATCGACACGCAAAAACTGTTGTTGCTGTAGCGGCTGACTTTGATCGACACCCGTAGGCTGATATAGCTGCAGCTGCAGACTTTGACCGACACCCGAAAACTGTTGTTGCTGCAACTGTGGCACTTGCTGCTGCTGTGGCATGGGCATATTCAAGGAACCAGCTTCGAACTCTTGATATTGAACAATAGGTGCAATCTCGTTTCCAAGCATTTGGACTTCACCTTGACATACAACTTCACCAATATCACCTCCCTCTTGTGTTGTATCTAAACCGAACCAATCGTTACTAGTATTGACACCGGAAAACTGCTGCGGCGGAGGCATTTATGCCAATGGAGTAGGCATTTGTATAAAATTTCCATTATTAGAAACAGCTTCTTGGGGATCAAAACTTGCAGGGTTTTTTCCCACCATGGAACCAAAAGCTTCTTGCGGCATGAGTGTATTCAATCCATCAGCTGAAATCCCATCTCCCAGCACTTGGGCTTCAGACTCAGTATGAGCTACAAATTTATCAGCTGTGGTTTCTTCAGTTGGGGTTCCAGGTTTTGTCCTTTGTTTCTTCCTCTTGTACACTCTACACAACACCCAATCGTCAAGCTGAAAAAACAAAAGTCGGAAATGAGTATCAGATACGAATACATGATTATTCTTCGAATTTTTTCATATATTTAAAAGATTGTAAACAAAGGGTTACCAGCATGTCTTGGCTGCTAAGTCTCTGTCTTTGTGGAGCTTTGGTTAACACGTACTCGTGCATGAGCCACTCGGTTTTCTTTTCACCTTCAGATGATTTACCTCTGAAAAAGGCCAAACTCCTATTGTTTCCGATTTCCTCTCCTCTGGAGTGGACCGGTGTAGGCATTCCGGTTGCCTTCCAGTGCCCATCGCCGGCAGTTCGAATAGGCCGTTTGCCATTTTTGTGTCTGCGATCTCTTGGCGTGAAAAAGTACCACTCACCATTTGACAATGCATTATCATTCATGGCTGTCGACATGAAAATAACACAATCAGTATCGTTTATCGAGCAAAAAAACACCAGAATCAGAAAGAAAGAAGAAAAACACTAGGGTTTTAGAAGAACCTGTGAGAGTATAAGGATCATAGTTATAGAGATCACCGTCCCTAAATATATTTGGTGGCAATGGTCTGTTGTAAATCTTCCTTTTCAAGTAGTAATCAACGAGCTCTTCATCTTTTGGCTTGAACCGATAGCCAGCAGGCAGAGAAGTAAAGAAACCCCCTTCCATGTCTTTAGTAGCACCGAGAGAAAACAGAAGTGAGAAAAATAAGAAACTTTTTTGTTGCTCGGCGGAAATAGGAAACTTTTGTTGTTATAATATTCGTAATTTATATATATATTATTTAGGGTTTAAATGATTTTTTTAAAAATAAAATAAAATGAATTAAATAAAAGAGTTATCTGTAGTGGGAATCTGTTTTAAGAATTCTTGTTGAATTCAGCTTGTTAGAAAAATATTATTTTTTCATATTTTATTTGAAATATATATTATTTTAATTTATTCAATTATTAATATAATATTTACAACGGAACCCAACAAATGTCCTGTAGAAAAGTGGATGATGTTCGATCCTAGGATATATGGGTTCAAATCGCTTCTATCTTTGCATATATTTCATGTATTAAATTTATGCAAATGTTCGGGATCGTATTTAGGGGTTGCAAGTCATTCTTAAGGCTATCGAGTAAGTTTTTATTGTTCAACTCCTACATGGTGGCGTATGAACTAAGCACGATAGTTGCATTTTTGTTAGATGCCATTATATTGATGGCATGACCTGCTATATTTGGTTACGGCTTGCTATAAATGTGTATGCATTTACATTTGATGATTTAGATCCTTAATGGCAAGCTTGTGATTAAAATCATGAAATAGATTGTAATAATAAAAAAGAACATATGAGACAAGTGTTAATCTTGGTTTATGATTAAGGTATATGGTAAGTATGAATATTTAGAATGATAGTACGAGCCTTAATTATAGTTAAAATGAAGGAAGTTGCTTAATTAGTCTTTGGTTGGTAAATCCTTATGACATAATTGAAAAGCTAAAATTTGAGCAATGTTCATGTGGTTGCCTTTTTTTATCGGCAAAATATGATTTTATTGCATACTAGCCTTATTTGGTTGAGAGTCTCGTTGAAAACCTCCCTAAGCCTATTTAGAGGAAAAAAACATTCAACAACGAGAGAATACAAAGTCGAATTGGCCTACCACAAAAACAAAAAACACCTACTGCAACCTTACAAACATGAAATGAGTCGCAACAACTATATTGTATTTGCCCAATACACCACAGTAAAAAAAGGTAAACTATATAAATGACCATACTATTGGAAAAGTCGCGATTTGATCACCTTACTTTTTTCTAAGCAATAAAATCACCATACTATTAAATTGGATGCAATTTGACAACCAGCCGTTAGAGGTTAACGGCAGGGTGACATGGTAGTTAAAAAAATAGGGATATAATTACACATTTGGTCCTCATTACATATACACTCTATCAATTTGGTCCTGGTTTTAATTTAATAAAATAAATTAATTATTTAATTAAGTGGTGACACAACCGTATTGGAGGAATTTAATTATTTATATTTGATTTAATAATTTAATTTTTCTCCTACAATCATCTGGTGACACATGTCACTAGATTGGAGGAAGAAAATAAAAGGAAGGAGCATCTTGCTCCGAGTGGGATTTAAACTAGGATTGCCTTGGATGGAGACATACGCGCTTACCACTAGGCCAAGTGGATCTTTATGATGTATGGTACAAAACCTAATATATATTTCTTAGTTTGTTGCTCATGTCAGAAAAAAGAAATAAATATGAATTAAGGAGACTCTAACATGAAACTTTTGAGATGCATAAAAACATCTGAACCGATGAAATAAATCTAATAATTAAATTATTAATAATTTTAACTTTAATTAAATAATTATATGAAAAATTAAAAATTTTAAAATTAAAAATTTTATTTCACGAATCTAAACTCACGAACATAATTTAAATGAATTGATATAACTTTATGATTATATTAAAATTTTAAAATTTATTTAACGAATCTAAACTCACGAGCATAGTTTAAATGAATTGATATTAAAAATTTATTTGAAAATAATATTCAAATTTTATTTAACGAATCTAAACTCACGGACATAATTTAAATTAGATTTATTTCAGTGGTTCAAATGTTTGTATGCATCTCAAAAGTGTCGTGTTCGAATCCCATTAATCCACATTTATTCCAGTAGTGGATCGTATCGAAACGGGCTCTTTGTATAAAACATATACATATAGTATGTGTTTTCAAGTTTTTGCAAAAAATCTTCAAAATCTAATTTTTTTTATTCGAATATAAAATTATACCGTATATTCTTAATCTGTTTTTTCGAATTTTTCCCCAATTTTTTTATACTTAAATATGTTTTAAAACTATATTGTATAGTTTTTATCAACATCTTGGTTATCGGATTGTATATTGGATTGAATTTGGTTGATTTACTCATACATATGTTTTTGTGTCTTGATTTTCTTCTAGATTTCGAATATGGGCTCTAGGAAGAGAGTACGAACAAATGAGGCTGGTGGAAGCTCCAACATCGATGACGATTCGACTCTTCCCAACCTCACTTTACTCTACCAAAAGTATCTTCGAAAAAAAGATGCCTATACCAATTTCAAGCAATTTCAAGATCATGCTATCCGTCGTGAGCGTATCGTTTCTATACCCTTTTTCAATTTAGAACGATTTCAATTCCACTATCTTGATTTATTGAGGCATTGGAATTTCATGTCTCTTTTGGGCTTACCCGATACTTTGTACCGTAACATGGTTCTTCTCTTCTACGCCAATGCTCGTTGCATCTCCAATGTCGGTCAAGGGGTTGCCATTGAGTCCTATCTAATGGGGAAGAAGTTTAGGGTTGATCTAGAAACTTTGGTCAATGTTTTCGGGTTTGAAGATGAGGGAATTTCAGATGAGAACTCATTGGGACATACCCTTGGTGGCTCCGTCACGGTCCTTAATGCTCATGATTGCATCCTTCATCTCATGGTCTCGTGGTGATTTCGCCCTTCCGGAGGAAAATTCTCCCACATTAGGCAAGTGGACGATTTTTGGATTTGATGCTTTCGTGAGGGACATCGACCAAATCTTTGTCAAATCATGTTTGCCGAGATGATGTACCTTGTCCAAAATCGCAACTCGGATCTTGTCATTTCATTCACGTATGGCACCGCCTTGAGCTACTTATTCTCAAAGTTGGGGATCGATTGCTCTCTTGACTATCCAGAACCTCTCAAAGATCGCATCGATGACCGCACACTTCTCCAGAGCAAATTTCATTTCATTAATGGAGAGTGGACTCATGTCGAGAATCCTCCTCAAGTTGCAGCCCCCGAAACTCAACCCTAAGTTGCTGCACCAAACAACGAAGCCCTCGTGGCTTTTCTTACCGAGCAATTTAATGGCTTGCACACCCACATGGACTCCAGTTTCACCACTCTCGACACTCGTCTCACTTCCGTGGAGGGATGTATCCAAAGTGTTGAGAATCGCCTCACCTCGGTTGAAACTCAACAAACCTCTATGGACATGTCCTTTACCGGTTTCTATGGCGAATGGAGACAATTCCGAAGGAGCAACGTCAATGATGAAGATGAAGATGATGACGAGCCTTAGATCCTTGCGTTCCATTGCATATCATCTAGTTTAAGATTTCCCTATTTTTATGCACCTATTTATGATTTTGCTTTAAGACCTATGCTTTGATTTATGTTTGGATATTATGTTTTAATTATTAAGGTCTGGATATTCTGTTTGGAGTTTATGTACTTATTTTGTTTTGGTTTCTAATGCTTAATGAAATTATGTTGCTTTAATTTTGCTTTGCCTTGTGTTATATCGTTTTATCTTTGCCTTCATTGATATTGATCTAACAAAAAAGGGGAGAAGAGTTAAGCTAAATTTTTCAAAATCTTTTTCAAAACCTAGCTTAAATTTAGGGGGAGTTTGGTTTTGTTATATCAAAAAGGGGAGATTGTAAAACCAATATTTGATTTTGATATAACAAATAATCTAAGGACTAAATTGAAAAGTAAATAAATTTTTACGTAATTAAAATACTTGATTTTGACAAGTAAAATTTATACTTAAAATGTTTTGAAGTCAAAACTTAAACCCATAAATTTTTCTAAGTGTTTGAATGCCAAAATATACAAAATTGCACAGGCGTTTCGAAACACCCTCAAAGTGTTTCGATACGTGTTGCCACTGGAAACGTTTGTTTCAAAACGGCTCATACCAATTTCGATACAACCTTCATCTGGGCTTCTGATTTTTAAGTGTTGTTTCGAAACGACTTATACATGTTTCGATACAAGGGTTAAGTAATTTTAAAATTGGGCATTAAATGAACTACCTGTTATTTGTCAGAAACTTTTTTGAAGATTTGGTCAAGTGTTTCGATACACCCCTAGGTTGTTTCAAAACACCCATTTACAGTTTCAAAACGTTTCGATACAACCCTTTTCTGTTTCGATACGACCCTCGTTTTACATTTTTACAGTTTCAAACTGTTTCGATACGACCTATAGTCGTTTCGAAACGAGCCCTTTTTACACACAATGACTCTTTCTTTTTTTGGTGTTCGTTTCGATACAGGGGTCTCATGTTCTGATATGGGTAGTTGCAGAACAACATTTATTAAGGGAAGAGAGAGCCCCAACGGCTCAATGGATGATCTCAACCACCCAAACGGCTAGAAATCAATGAGAAGATATAAAAACAAGTCTCAAAAGCTATAACAACAACTATTGAACCTTCAAGCAACATCAAAGCATTCAATCCAAATCCTCGTGCCTTTAGTGTCAAATTCTTGTACCCAACTCATTTGAATTTTTTCATTGTAAATCTTTTTAAAGTTTAGGGAGTGTTTATGTGTAATTGGGTAAACAATTAGCCTTTGAGAGGTACAATCAAAGTTTGCCTATCTTCCTTTGTAAAACAGTGATATTGGGTCAATCTTTGGGTAGAGAGATTGATCGATTGTACGATTTCCTCCTAAGTCGAGAAAAGGGGATGAATTCAAGTTAGTGAATTGTTGAAATTCTCAGTAGGGTGCTGAGGTAGTGGATGTAGAGCTTGTTCGAAGCTTGACCCAACATATTGTTAAAATTATAGCTTCATATTTTCCTTTGTTTTGACATTGATTATTATATTGTTTTTGAGTTTATGGTTTACAATTTAATATTTAGGTTTTAGGGTTTGGGTTTTATGTTTTAGGTTTAGGGCCTATGGTTTAAGCTTTAAGGTTTACAACATATGGTTTAAAGTTTAGGGTTTATGTTTAGTATATTTACATTGATGTAAATATGTGAAAAGTAGTATGAAGGTTTAGAGTTTAGGGGTTTGGGTTTATAGTTTATGATTTAGGGTTAGCATATTTACATTGTTATAAATACGTGAAAAATAGTATAAGGGTATAACTGACTAGATTTGCGTTAAATCAACGTGACCCAAGGATGAAACTATTAAACTTCCATCTTTGGGGGAAGAAGATAAAATTAAAGAAAAGAAAAAGAAAAAAAAGAGAGAAATGACGTGGATGATATGCGGATGCCATGTCAACTCACGTGAATGCCATGTCACCCTTCCATTTATGATTTAATACCCGAGTGACCAAAATAAGAGCAAATAAAAAGTTTAGTGGTTAAATTATTTTTTTAATTTTAGTGACAAAAAATATGAGCTTTTTACCCTAACCAACCGTTAAAATCTAATTGATGAGGTGACAGTTAACGAAAATTTGTTAAAGGAATGTGGCCTTGGTGGGATTTGAACCTAAGACCTCAAAGGGAAAAACAAAAGTTTTTACCACCACACCAACTACCCATCAATTATATGAATTGCACCATTATGTATATGATATAATGAAGTAAATGATATGGCAACAAGAAGTAAAAATATTTGAGAGGGGACTTAAACATGGGTCACATAAGATATGTAAAAACACACAAACCAGTGAATCAATTAAAATAATTAAATTAAAAATAAAATCATTTTAATTATATTTAAAGTATAGTTAAAGAAAGATTTAAAATGAAAATAGATTTATAATTTTTTTAAATTAAATTGAATATTTTTTCACATTTATTTTAATAACTTCATATATATAATATTGAATCGAGTTCTTTAATTTAATTAATAATTTTTATTTTTTTATTAAATATCTTAATTCAATGATTATATATGTTATATTAAAACATATAATTTTGATAATTAATACATTCAGTTCATTTGTTTGATCTGATATGTGTTGATAATTTTCTTAAAAAACATTTTATAAACTATATGTTTCTTTAAAGAAATAGATCTGTAACACCTTATACCTGCC
The DNA here is from genome assembly GCA_030270665.1 of Hibiscus trionum. NCBI lineage: Eukaryota > Viridiplantae > Streptophyta > Magnoliopsida > Malvales > Malvaceae > Hibiscus > Hibiscus trionum. The sequence continues at coordinate 70,830,006 of BSYR01000026.1, read as the reverse complement.
TATGCGTTATACCTAAGTTACCAAAGATTATCATAACATATATATGTGACATGTATTCAGTTTTCATAAAAATCAGACATCACTATAGAGCAATCACGATAATGATAGATAAAAACATATCCATTCTAAAGTCCCGTAACGATGATACTCACATACCATCGAATCATCTGTCAAGTACATAATCTAAAACCATTTCAAAGTTTAAGTTACAAAATAACGCCATCATGGCTAACTAGTAAAGTATATCATAACAAAATATAGGCTCATGTCACCCAAAATAGACAGTATGGCGGATAAGAACATTACAATAAAAGTATAGTAAGAATGTGCCGATCCTCCAAGTGCCAAGTCCACGGGTAGCCTATCCAAAAGTATCTGAAAGGGGAAAGTTTGGGGGTGTGAGCTAAGGAGCTGCATACCGAAGGAACTGCATACCGAAGGACTTATCCTAGGCACGAAGGCGTAGGAGCCTACCCAGAAAGTCTTACCCTAGGCCCATTGGGCGTAGGAGCTTAACCGAAGGTTTTACCAGCTGGATCAGGGCTGTACCTGCAGACACTTCAATCATATCCCAAAAGTATACCCCAAGCAGAGCAATTCAGTTCAATATACCATCAACAGAGCTCAGACAACAGACATATAACATTTCTATCATTTAGAGATCAGATATTTCTATTTCAGATCAGACATGAGGCATACCTTCTAACATATCACAATGAACAGACTTTCATCACATTATAATCATACTTTTCAAACAGAAGGTAATCATGCTTTTCAAACGGAAATCATGCTTTTCAAACGGAAATCATGCATTTCAAGTACAAGTACAATTTATAACATTCAATGAATCATAACAGGACCCATGTATACATATATGTATATACATAACAGAAATGTAGCACACATGGAACACACCTCAAAAACTGGTCAGCAAATCTATCGGGCTCCTGTCTCGCTACGGTCTGCCGCTGAGCTAGATCCTAAATCAATAAAGGACCATGGTTACTACAAGGAATAAGTGTTAACTCTAATAGCTTACAAGGTTCACAGATTCATACTAGTAACTATCGGAACGCGCGGAGGAGCAGATCGGGAGGAACTAGGCTGAGCAGACGAACGGTCAGGGGAGTCTTGATTACCTTCAAACAGATAAAAGCGTATATTAGACATTTATTCGATTTACTAATATCTGAATGGAATAATTAAGTACATATGCATGATTTGGGTTTAAGGTCAGATTCGGAGGTCTTAGAGTCGGAATTTCGCAAAACGGGCTTCAAAAACGGACTCAGGACGTCAAAAAACATAAAATATGGCTTTTTCGGAAATTTTGACTTTTTGGTCAAAGTCAACGCTGACGTCAGCAGTCAAAGTCAACGCTGACGTCAGCATGACGTCATCAGACAAGGTCAACTGAGTTGACTCGGCGTGTTAACTCACTGAGTCAACTCGGGCGAGTTGACTCACTGAGTTAACTCGGCAAGTTGACTCAGCCGGGTCGGTTCGAGTTATAGGCGGGTCGGGTCTGACTCGGGTTTGGGTCAACTGGTCTGGTCGGTTAAGGCTGGTTCAGGCCGGTTCACTTACCCCAAACGGAGGTGTCACCGGAAGCTACCGGAAAAGTCGCTGGTGACGCGTTTAGCTGCGATTCTGCCGAGAAAAGCTAGATCGTTAGCCCAAGGTCTTAACCCACTCAAAATTATCCGAAAATAAGTCAGAATGTCGCTGGAATTTACCTAAAAAGACCCACGACGGCCGGAATTCACGTAGCTCCGATGATGGGCTTACCGGTGTCGGACAGGCGAGAGATCGACTGGGTTTTGATCAGCTCGACGAGTGGAGCGTCGTCGTACCGACGACCAGTCAAGACGGCGGCAACACGGACGAGAAATCGAAGGCGGTCCGACTCGAACTAAAGCTCGACTCTGAAACAAACGGAGGCACGGAAGGGCGCGTCACCGACGGCAAAGGCCCAGAGCAGCAAGGTGAGTTCGCTGGCACAGGCGGTGACGCACACCGGACGGCGGTGTGGACGGCCAAAGGTTGCCGAAATCTAGGGAGAGGGATTTGTGAGGGAGATGAGGGGACGGTTCTGATTTCGAAGGTGGGTGGAAATTAATTACGGGTAGGTGAAGAGGCAGATAAAGTTTAATATGTTCGGAGTTATTTTTAACTAAGTTAAAATATAAAATTTGGTAAGCTTTGACAGAAATGAGCCCTTAGCTCAACGGTAGGAACATTGAATGGTGAGGGGTGAGGTCGCGGGTTCGAGCCTCCACACCCTCACCTAGATTTCTTTTTTTTTAGTATACAAATATATATATATCAGGGTGTTACAACTCTCCCCACCTTAAGAAAATTTCGTCCTCAAAATTTACCTGAATCAAATAGATGAGGAAACTGCTTCCTCATGGATCCTTCGATCTCCCAAGTAGCCTCTGCAGGGATACGATTGCTCCACAAGACTTTAACCATAGGGATACGTCTGTTCCTCAAAACCCTCTCGTCTGAGTCTAGAATCTGTATTGGTTCCTCCTCGTAGGACAAGTCTGGCCTCAACTCCACATCCTGGACCTGAATGACATGGCTCGGATCAGGATGGTACTGCCTCAACATGGACACATGAAAGACATCATGGATACGGTTAAGCTGGGGAGGCAACTCAAGCCGATAGGCAACTGGCCCAACTCTTTTCACAATACGGTAAGGCCCAATAAATCTCGGACTCAGCTTACCCTTTTTCCCAAACCTCGGAACTTTCTTCCATGGTGATACTTTTAGAAAAACCTGGTCACCGACCTCAAACTCGATATCCTTCCTTCTCCGATCAGCATAAGACTTCTGTCTGTCAAACGCCTCTTTCAGACGGTCACGAATCAATCTGACAGTCTCTTCGGTCTCTTGGATCAACTCCGGACCCAAAGTCTTCTTATCATGCAACTCAGTCCAACATATAGGAGTTCGGCACTTGCGACCATACAAAGCTTCGTAAGGTGCCATGAGAATACTAACCTGATAGCTGTTATTATAAGAAAACTCGGCCAAGGGCAAGAAGTCTTCCCAACTACCGCGGAAGTTTATCACGCACCCCCTCAACATATCTTCAAGAACCTGAATTACCCTTTCAGACTGACCATCGGTCTGCGGATGGAAGGATGTGCTGAAATTTAAACATGTACCCAAAGCATTATGCAAGGCCAACCAGAAAGGAGAAGTAAACCTCGGGTCTCGATCAGATATAATAGATAAGGGTACACCATGTAACCTGACAATCTCTGAGATATACAGCCTAGCCAGCTTCTCTAGAGAATAATTAACTCATACAGGAATAAAGTGAGCTGACTTGGTGAGTCGATCAACAATAACCCAGACAGAATCCTTTTTAGAAGGAGTTAGGGGCAACCCTGTAACGGAATCCATCGTTATACGCTCCCATTTCCACTCAGGAATCTTAATGGGCTGTAATAAACCAGAAGGATGCTGATGTTCTGCTTTGACTTGCTGACAAGTCATACACTTCGATACATAATCTGATATATCCTTCTTCATACCCTCCCAACGGTATCTTTTCTTCAGATTTTGGTACATCTTGTCTCCACCAGGATGCATGGCATAAGGGCTACTATGAGCCTCGCTGAGTATGGCTCGCTTCAGGTCAGCATCATCAGGAACGCAATAACGACCCTTGAAGCACAGAACGCCATCCTGATCGAAGGCATAAACGGATGTGGATCCCTGCTCAACTTGCTGTATAACTGGAAGTAGGGAACTGTCTAAGAGTTGCTTGGCCTTAATCTCATCGGCCAGAGTTGGTTTAACTTGCAATTCCGCTAACAAACTGCCATCGCTATAAAGGCTCATCCTGGAAAACAGGGATCTCAGGTCGGATATGGCCTTACGACTCAAGGCATCAGCAACGACATTGGCTTTCCCCGGATGGTACTCAAACACACAATCATAGTCCTTCAGAAGTTCTACCCAACGACGTTGCCTCATATTTAAATCCTTCTGGGTGAGGATATACTTTAAGCTTTTGTGATCAGTAAAGATATAACACTTCTCTCCGTAAAGATAGTGTCTCCAGATCTTCAGAGCAAAGATCACTGCAGCTAACTCGAGGTCATGGGTCGGATAGTTACACTCATGAGGTCGTAACTCGGATAGTTACCCTCCAACCGAACACCAAAATGCAATTCCCCGGGAACTGCATACCGAAGGACTTATCCTAGGCACGAAGGCGTAGGAGCCTACCCAGAAAGTCTTACCCTAGGCCCATTGGGCGTAGGAGCTTAACCGAAGGTTTTACCAGCTGGATCAGGGCTGTACCTGCAGACACTTCAATCATATCCCAAAAGTATACCCCAAGCAGAGCAATTCAGTTCAATATACCATCAACAGAGCTCAGGCAACAGACATATAACATTTCTATCATTTAGAGATCAGATATTTCTATTTCAGATCAGACATGAGGCATACCTTCTAACATATCACAATGAACAGACTTTCATCACATTATAATCATACTTTTCAAACAGAAGGTAATCATGCTTTTCAAACGGAAATCATGCATTTCAAGTACAAGTACAATTTATAACATTCAGTGAATCATAACAAGACCCATGTATACATATATGTATATACATAACAGAAATGTAGCACACATGGAACACACCTCAAAAACTGGTCAGCAAATCTATCGGGCTCATGTCTCGCTACGGTCTGCCGCTGAGCTAGATCCTAAATCAATAAAGGACCATGGTTACTACAAGGAATAAGTGTTAACTCTAATAGCTTACAAGGTTCACAGATTCATACTAGTAACTATCGGAACGCGCGGAGGAGCAGATCGGGAGGAACTAGGCTGAGCAGACGAACGGTCAGGGGAGTCTTGATTACCTTCAAACAGATAAAAGCGTATATTAGACATTTATTCGATTTACTGATATCTGAATGGAATAATTAAGTACATATGCATGATTTGGGTTTAAGGTCAGATTCGGAGGTCTTAGAGTCGAAATTTCGCAAAATGGGCTTCAAAAACGGACTCAGGACGTCGAAAAACATAAAATATGGCTTTTTCGGAAATTTTGACTTTTTGGTCAAAGTCAACGCTGACGTCAGCAGTCAAAGTCAACACTGACGTCAGCATGACATCATCAGACAAGGTCAACTGAGTTGACTCGGCGTGTTAACTCACTGAGTCAACTCGGGCGAGTTGACTCACTGAGTTGACTCGGCGAGTTGACTCAGCCGGGTCGGTTCGGGTTATAGGCGGGTCGGGTCTGACTCAGGTTTGGGTCAACCGGTCTGGTCGGTTAAGGCCGGTTCACTTACCCCAAACGGAGGTGTCACCGGAAGCTGCCGGAAAAGTCGCCGGTGACGCGTTTAGCTGCGATTCTGCCGAGAAAAGCTAGATCGTTAGCCCAAGGTCTTAACCCACTCAAAATTATCCGAAAATAAGTCGGAATGTCGCCGGAATTTACCTAAAAAGACCCACGACGGCCGGAATTCGCGTAACTCCGATGATGGGCTTACCGGTGTCGGACAGGCGAGAGATCGACTGGGTTTTGATCAGCTCGACGAGTGGAGCGTCGTCGTACCGACGACCAGTCAAGACGGCGGCAACACGAACGAGAAATTGGAGGCGGTCCGACTCGAACTAAAGCTCGACTTCTGAAACAAACGGAGGCACGGAAGGGCGCGTCACCGACGGCAAAGGCCCAGAACGGCAAGGTGAGTTCACCGGCACAGGCGGTGACGCACACCGGACGGCGGTGTGGACGGCCAAAGGTTGCCGAAATCTAGGGAGAGGGATTTGTGAGGGAGATGAGGGGACGGTTCTGATTTCGAAGGTGGGTGGAAATTAATTACGGGTAGGTGAAGAGGCAGATAAAGTTTAATATGTTCGGAGTTATTTTTAACTAAGTTAAAATATAAAATTTGGTAAGCTTTGATAGAAATGAGCCCTTAGCTCAACGGTAGGAACATTGAATGGTGAGGGGTGAGGTCGTGGGTTCGAGCCTCCACACCCTCACCTAGATTTCTTTTTTTTTAGCATACAAATATATATATATATATATATATATATATATATATTTATCAGGGTGTTACAAGATCATTGTGGACAAAGTTGTCCGAATAATATATATATATATATATATTCATTTTAAATCTTTCTTTAATTATACTTTAAATGTAATTAAAGTGTTTTCATTTTTAATTTAATTATTTGAATTTATTTAGTGGTATGTGTGTTTTTACACATCTCATGTGACCCATGCTCGAGTCCCCTTTCAAACATTTTTATTTTTTTCCCCTAGCATTACTTTATTAACTGATATATATAGAATGGTGCAATTCATATTGTTCAGGAGTAGTTGTTGTAGTTGTAAAGGATTGCCTTTCCCCTTGGAGTTCTTAGGTTCAAATCCCACCAAGATCATATTTTTTTCTCTTTAATTTTCCTTTAAACCAGGTCATGAGATTGGAGAAAAATAAATATTATATAAAATAAATTAAAAATTACAGTAAACTCATCTAATCGGGTGATGACTACCAGATTGGCTGATTAATTTTATTTAATTAAATAAAAAATAGGACCAAATTGATATAATAGGTAACTAACAACGATCAAATGTGTAATTGTACAAATTTTCGTTAACTTTCACGTCACCTATTTCGTTAGATTTTAACGGCCGGTGGTCAAAATATAAGCATTTTAAAAGTTTGTTGGTCTGATTGACGAGTTGCTTAGTTGGATGGTAAAAATAGGACCGCTCTCAAAGTTTGGTGGTCACCTTAGTAGTTTACCCTTATTTTTATGCATATTCTTAATCATGTGTATAGATATTTATCTGAATCAAATCTGATCCAATCCCACCTAAAAATAAGTCTAACTTAAAACCATGAACATTAACCATTTGTATCATTTAGCATTGAGCCGCCTTATTTTGTAATCTCATTTTGGGATTGGAATTTTAATAATAAAATTTTAGAAAAGGACATAATGGCGGTCACTTTGTTCATCGAAAACTTACCGAGACAATGCACTTGAAAGGGCTATGGTTTACCTTTGGAAGACATGGAGACGTGGTGGATGCCTACATAGATGGGGAAAACTCAGTAGAGAGGGAAGACAATTTGGATTGGTTAGATACAAGATGATGGAAGATGCAAAAATGTCGATAGAGAAGCTAAATGGATTCATATTATATGGGAAGAAGATATATGTAGAACTGGCAAGATTCAACGAAAGATCAAGTACAAGGAAGAACATGAGGGAAGAGAATGGCAGGCCAGTCAAAACGAACACTAATACGAAAGTAAAACTGGATAAAGAAGAACGAAGACCAGAAAACATTACAACAAAGTTCAATCAAAGGACTTGGTGAAATTGAGATCCTATTATTGGATAAAAGCTGATAGGCGGGGAGAATTGGTAGCGGAGGCAGCTTGGTGGACATGTCCTTCTAAAATTGAGGTTGCTGCCAAACCAAAGAGGACGAGGGGAGAAAGATGCTGGCAGCCCCCGTTACAAAATATTCTAAAATTTAACACGGATGGATCGGCGCGAGGAAAGCCGGGTCCGGTAGGGATTGGTGGTGTGTTACGAGATGCGGATAGTCGTATTTTGGGTCTTTTTTCAGGCCCTATAGGCGTGATGGAATCAAATGAAGCAGAGGTCCGAGCGATAGCCTTTGCGTTGGGAATGATGAAAGAGAAAGAATGGCGACAGTTTTGTGTGATTATGGAGACGGACTCTCAAGTCGCGTTGAGCTGGATCAACCAGAATGTAAAACGACCGTGGCGTCTATGGGAAGTATTTTTGGAAATTGATCAAGCTTGTCAAGTCATACATGATACTCAATTCTGCTACGTGCCGAGGGAAGCGAACGTATTTGCGGATGCACTAGCGAAAGAGGGCGTAGATAGGCTTTCAATGTTCATGGCTTGTACGTGACTTGTCCCTACGCGGCATTTTTTGCATTTTGTAATCGACGGATCGTATCGTACTCTTTTCCTCCAATAGGTTTAGGGAGGTTTTTAATGAGGCGTGCGATTTCGTCAAGCTGTATGTTTTTATTTTTAACTTATTAATAAAAACATATAGTTGCTGATCAAAAAAAAAGTTCAATCAAAGGAAAATAGAGAGTGAAGAAGGAAGGAAAAGCAAGCTCAGAAAGTGCACGGGCCATGTTGAAAAGGAGACACTATGCAAGTTCAAGAAATGTCTGGTAAGAAGAATGGCTTCAGTCTGTAGTGTGAGGAGCATCATACTGCGCTTAGACAGTTGGGGTTTCGGCAAGATTAGTGTGAAAAGGATGGGCAGGAATTTTTTTCTCCTCTCGATTGATGATGAAGAACTTTTCATCATGCTGGAGGATGTGAATTGGTCTTATCTGAGGGAAATTTTTGAAGAAATTATGCCTTGGTCAAAATCCATTAAACAAAATGAAAGATTAACTTGGCTTGAAGTGTCTGGTCTTCCTCCGCACCGCTGGAACCATGAAACTCTAGAAAGGATAGCATCTCTTTGGGTAAATTTGAAGTTGTTGGTGAGAATTTCAACCAGGACTATGACTGCGAGAAAGTAGCCAATCATATTGGGGTAAATTTAGCATTATCCGACCTCTAGAGAAAGAAGAAAGAACGAGCAAGCGGAAGAGAAAAAAAGAGATCGAAGGGGATTGCGTCTTTGAAGCTATCAGGACAATCGCTCTCTGAATCTAATCTTGTGACTAGGTGGGATTATATAACTAGGGTGGCTAGGAAGGCGTTAAAAATGGGTAAGAAATTGGGGATTCAAATTGAAGGTAATGAAGACCACGCTATAAGAGACATTGCCATGCTGATGCAAAAAGAGAAAAGAACGATAGAAGAATGGGGAGGCAAAAATGTGAACTCTCACTAGGATTGAAAGAGGTTAGAGTCTGAGAAAAAATCTAGGTGGCTAGATTGATAGTTGTACCCAGAAAGCCGAAATGAGTCTGCTACAAGAACACAAATACAATAGTTGGTGAAGTTTGAGGTTAGTTAGATGTTGTCTGTTGCTAATATTGACTCTGTTAGGTGTGCAATCATTTATTGTTGGTTGTCAAAGTGTTTTAAGTACGATAGAAAAATTAAATAGTTAGTTGTGGTATGTCGTATTGTCATATGTATGAAATATTATTGGTTGTCAATTTCATGCACGAGGGTAATCGAATGGAGCTTCGAGGGTCGACCGGTTTAACTCGGTGTCGAGGTAATACCCACCACTTCTTGTGTACTATAATGAACATGTTAATTGATAGTTAATGCATGAGAGATCAAATGAAGTAGAATATACTATAAGAATACAGATAAGGACCTTTGTGACAAAATTAAGAATTATATGACAAGTATAAATTTTATGAGATCTGTAAATTAAATGATAAGTCGTTTATCTCTAAATATCTGTAAAAACTCAGTTAATGAAATTATATATATGAGATTCAATTTCAAAGTGAATTTGATGGCTGGCAAATTTTATGGTGTTATTGAGGATGTGGTAAAGAATTAAAGCATGATGAACTACCTCTATTCGATTGGTGCTTACATTCATGGTTATGGACATGACTCAAATGGGTTGAGTAGAAAATATGTACATAATTTGATTCCTACTTTATAGATTTAAAACTGAATTACATCATGAACATTATTAAAGGTCTCTTCAAGTTTAGTCTAGTCAGGTTGGTAATTCCGCTCGTATTCGGTTCCTCTACTTCGGTGAGGGTAATTCCGCCCGTATTCGGTTCCTCTACTTCGGTGAGGGTAATCTCGCCCGTATTCTGTTCCTCTACTTCGGTTAGGGTAATTCCGCCCGTATTTGGTTCCTCTACTTCGGTGAGGGTAATTCCACCCGTATTCGGTTCCTCTACTTCGGAGAGGGTAATCTCGCCCGCACAAAGGTTCCTATGCTTCGGCTAGGGTAATTCCTTACCCTTACAGTTACAGGTTCCTATGCTTCGGCTAGGGTAATTCCTTACCGTTACAGTTATAGGTTCCTATGCTTCGGCTAGGGCAATTCCTTATCATTACAGTTATAGGTTCTTATGCTTCAGCTAGGTTAATTCCTTACCGTTATAGTTACAGAATCCTATGCTTCGGCTAGGGTAATTCCTTATCATTACAATTACAAGTTCGTATGCTTCGGCTAGGGTAATTCCTTACCGTTACAGTTACAGGTTCCTATGTTGTAGCTAAGGTAATTTCGCCGGATTTAAGGTATTCCCTTGGGATGATACCCATGCCCCTTTAATGCTCTTATAGACGCATCTTAGAATTGTATATTGAGTATATTTGGAGGATAGATAAGAATAAAAAATGACCATTATTGCTGCTTGAATTACGTGCGCGTGAAATAAAATGTTTACCACATTGATACAGTTTAGCATTGTTGGGACACACTAAACTCCCTAGTTTAATTTAATTATCCACTATTCTAATTCTATGGACTATAGGCTTTACGCCGGATACATAACGATTGAATAAAGAACAATTTTTTATCTTCAAATATAACGTTACACTGAAATAATAAATCGTAAATAAAGTTCGTTGTTGCCAGAAATGTCATGTTAATGTAATGTCTGCCATGTACTTGCATGTGCTTACTGTATCATTTGGTAGTCATGTACTATTGAGCTTTCCCAAGCTCATGTTGTTTTTACCATCGCAGGTTAGATGAAATCCGTCATTGTAAAGTTACTAACATCAATTTTTTTGGGATTCTCTCGATGTTTCTTTTGAAGTACAGTATCGGCATAGTTAGTGGGCAATGCATGTATGACGTGAATTGTTTTATGTCAGAGTATGTATAATGTTTATGAGTTCCCGTTATGCGTTTACGTGACTTTCATAAGTGATAGTTTAAACTAAAATTTGTTTTACAGCTTTAAAGTATTTAAAGAAAAGGATTTTATATGAGTTATTGTGTGTCACCCTTGTGACCCTAATGTGGCCTCCTAGGATCCGCGGGAACGCGTAGGCGGGTCTAGGGGGTTACAGATTACTTAAAGTGAATATGCAAGTGCATTCATTTCTTGAAAATCAACTTCACGAATGCATTTTTTATATAAAAAAGTAGGCATAAGTCGATGGGTCGGATACAAGATGATTATATTAAAGAGAAAATTTTGGATATACAAATCGTGTCAACTTTAACAATTGTGTTAAATTTAGGGTTTAAAGTTAGTTTAGGGTTTAATGTTGAAGGGTTTAAGTGGTAGGGTTTATAATTTAGGATTTTTGATAGAGATTAAGATTTAGAGTTTGGGGATTAATTAGGGTTAGAGATTTAGTTTTTAAAGTAGAACCGTGTATTTTTTTACACATATTGTGTATCAAAATATATAATTAATAATGAAAAATACTTTGATACACAAACTTGTTTTTTTTAGTTTAGTAAAAAAGAACTTGTTAGTTTTAGGGTTCATGAGTCTAGTTTAGGTTTTAAAGTTTAGGGGGTTAGATTGTAGCATTTAGGATATAGGTTTTAGGGTTATAATTTAGGGTTTAGATGTTAGGTTTTAAGGATTTTAGGTTATAAATTTAAGTTTTAGATTTTATAGTTTAAATAAGAAGTGTTGTGTATTTTTTAATACAATTTGTATATCAAAATATAATTCATTAATAAATATTGCAAATGTAAAATGATTCCCTAAATTACTTTTGCTAAATCACTTTCAATTTTCAAAAGCATATTTTTGTTCCCTAAAAATGTTTGAAAATTAGCTTATGATCATATATATTCTCTACTAGTGTTTCATGTTTTCCTGTAATTTCTATTTTTATGTTATTTTAGTTAAATCAATCTTTTTAATTCAATTCTATCGATTTAGGTTTAAAACTGACCATTTAAATTGTTTTTTAATCACTGATATCTAAACCATTGATCGACTAATTCAGATCGGTACTATAGAGACCCGTTATGCGGGTGATCATCCCAACCTAATTTATTCTATTCACAACACCAAGATTCAAACTTCTAACCTTAATGATCTAGTGACCCTTATTGCTTATTATTACGGCCCGTGTGAGAAACATAACATTGAGAAGGAGGCTTAGAAGTTGGAACCATGTGCATACACAGCACAGTGCACCATGATGGAGAAAAAGGTGAAGAATCCAGCCTGCTTTTGCGCAGTTCTATTATCTCAAACAACATACAACGCCGGAGTGAGGCCAGAAATCGCAGTGACCATTCCAAAACACTGCAACATTGCTGATCGCCCTGTTGATTACCAGTGTCGAGGTACAACCATTCATTTAAGTAGATAATTAATGCTTTAACGGTGTCTGTTTCGATATTCTGATGAAGCAATTGTTTGTTTCTTGCAGCTTTCACTCCGGTTTAAATGACCACCATACTATTGGAAAAGTCGCGATTTGATCACCTTACTTTTTTTCTAAGCAATAAAATCACCATACTATTAAATTGGATGCAATTTGACCACTAGCCGTTAGAGGTTAACGGCAGGGTGACATGGTAGTTAAAAAATAGGATATAATTACACATTTGGTCCTCATTACATTTACACTCTATCAATTTGGTCCTAATTTTAATTTAAGAAACTAAATTAATTATTTAATTAAGTGGTGACACAACCTTATTGGAGGAATTTAATTATTTATATTTGATTTAATAATTTAAATTTTCTCCTACAATCATCTGGTGACACATGTCACTAGATTGGAGGAAGAAAATAAAAGAAAGGAGCATCATGCTCCTAGTGGGATTTAAACTAGGATTGCCTTGGATGGAGACATACGCGCTTACCACTAGGCCAAGTGGATCTTTATGATGTATGGTACAAAACCTAATATATATATATATATCTTAGTTTCTTGCTCATGCCAAAAAAAAAGAAATAAATATAAATTAAGGAGACTCGAACATGACACTTTTGAGATGCATAAAAACATCTGAACCGCTGAAATAAATCTAATAATTAAATTATTAATAATTTTAACTTTAATTAAATAATTATATTAAAAATTAAAAATTTTACATTAACCATTTGTATCATTTAGCATTGAGCAGCCTTATTTTGTAATCTCGTTTTGAGATTGCAATTTTAATAATAAAATTTTGGAAAAGGACATAATGGCAGTCACTTTGTTCATTGAAAACTTACCGGGACAATGCACTTGAAAGGGCTATGGTTTGCCTTTAGAAGACATGGAGACGTGGTGGATGCCTACATGGCAAGAAAACTCAGTAGTGGGGGAAGACAATTTGGATTCGTTAGATACAAGACGATGTAAGACGCAGAAATGTCGATAGAGAGGCTAAATGGATTCATATTACATGGGAAGAAGATATATGTAGCACTGGCAAGATTCAACGAAAGATCAACTACAAGGAAGAATATGAGGGAAGAGAATAGTAGGCCAGTCAAAACGAACACTAATACGAAAGCAAAACTAGATAAAGAAGAACGAAGACCAGGAAACATTACAACAAGGTTCAATCAAAGGAAAATGGAGAGTGGAGAAGGAAGCAAAAGCAAGCTCAGAAAGAGCACGAGCCATGTTGAAAAGAAGACACTATGCAAGTTCAAGAAATGTCTGGTCAAGAGGATGGATTCTTCCTGTAGTGTGAGGAGCATCATGATGCCCTTAAGCAGATGGGGTTTCAGTGAGATTAGTGTGAAAAGGATGGGTGGAAATTTGTTTCTCCTCTCGATTAATGATGAAGACCTTTTTATCATGCTGGATGACGAGAATTGGTCTTATCTGATGGAAATTTTCGAAGAAATTATGCCTTGGTCATAATCCATTAAACAAAATTAAAAATTAACTTGGCTTGAAGTGTTTGGTCTTCCTCCGCACTTCTGGAACCATGAAACTCTAGAAAGGTTAGCATCTCGTTGGGGTAAATTTGAAGTTGTTGGTGAGAATTTCAACCAGGTCTATGACTGCGAGAAAGTAACCATTCATATTGGGGTAAATTTAGCATTATCCGACCTCCAGAGAAAGAAGAAAGAACGAGCAAGCGGAAGAGGAAAAAAGAGATCGAAGGGGATTGCATCTTTGGAGCTATCAGGATGATCGCTCTCTGACTCTGATCTTGTGACTAGGTGGGATTATCTAACTAGGGAGGCTAGGAAGGCGTTAAAAATGGGCAAGAAATTCGGGATTCATATTGAACGTAATGAAGACCACACTATAAGAGACATTGCGAAAGAAGAAGGGGAGGCAATAAAGTGAACTCTCACTAGAATTGAAAGAGGTTAGGGTCTGAGGAAAAATCTAGGTGGCTAGATTGATATTTGTACCCAGAAAGCCGAAATGAGTCTGCTACAAGAACAGAAATACAACGGCTGGTGGAGTTTGAGGTTAGTTAGATGTGGTATGTCGCTAATATTGACTTTGTTAGGTGTGCAATCCTTTATTGTTGGTTGTCAAAGTGTTTTAAGTACGATAGAAAAATTAAATAGTTAGATGTGGTATGTCGTATTGATATATGTATGAAATATTATTGGTGGTCAATTTCATGCACGAGGGTAATCGAATGGAGCTTCGAGGGTCGACCGGTTTAACTCAGAGTCGAGGTAATACCCACCACTTCTTGTGTACTATAATGAACATGTTAATTGATAGTTAATGCATGAGAGATCAAATGAAGTAGAATATACTATAAGAATATTGATAAGGACCTTTGTGAAAAATTTAAGAATTATATGACACGTATAAATTTTTTGAGATCTGTAAATTAAATGATAAGTCGTTTATCTCTAAATATCTGTTAAACCTCAATTAATGAAATTATATATATGAAATTCAATTTCAAAGTGAATTTGATGGCAGACAAATTGTATGGTGTTAGTGAGGATGTGGTAAAGAATTAAAGAATGATGAACTACCTCTATTTGATTGGTGCTTACATTCATGGTTATGGACATGATTCAAATGGGATGAGTAGAAAATATGTACATAAGCTGATTCCTACTTTATAGATTTAAAACTGAATTACATCCTGGACATTATTAAAGGTCTCTTCAAGTTCAGTCTAGTCAAGTTGGTAATTCCGCCCGTATTCGGTTCCTCTACTTCGGTGAGGGTAATTCCGCCCGTATTCAGTTCCTCTACTTCGGTGAGGGTAATCCTGCCCGTATTCGGTTCCTCTACTCCGGTGAGGGTAATTCCACCCGTATTCGGTTCTTCTACTTTTGTGAGTGTAATCTCGCTCGCACACAGGTTCCTATGCTTCGGCTTGGGTAATTCCTTACCGTTACAGTTACAGGTTCCTATGCTTCGGCTAGGGTAATTCCTTATCATTACAATTACAGGTTCCTATGCTTCGGCTAGGGTAATTCCTTACCGTTACAGTTACAGGTTCCTATGCTTCGGCTAGGGTAATTCCTTATCATTACAGTTACAGATTCCTATGCTTCGGCTAGGGTAATTCCTTACCGTTACAGTTACAGGTTCCTATGCTGCAGCTAACGTAATTTTGCCAGATTTAAGGTATTCCGTTGGGATTAAACCCATGCCCTTTAATGCCCTTATAGACGCATCTCAGAATTGTATATTGGAGTAGATTTCGAGGATAGATAAGAATTAAAAATGAACATTATTGCTGCTTGAATTATGTGCGCGTGAAATAAAATGTTTACCGCATTGATACAGTTTAGAACTGTTGGGACACACTAAACTCCCTAGTTTAATTTGATTATCCACTATTCTAATTTTATGGACTATAGGCTTTACGTCGGATACAAAACGATTGAATAAAGAACATTTTTTTTATCTTCAAATATCACGTTACACTGAAAAAATAAATTGTAAATAAAGATCGTTGTTGCCTGAAATGTCATGTAATTGTAATGCATGCCATGTACATGCATGTGCTTACCGTATCATTTGGTAATCCTCTACTACTGAGCTTTCCGAAGCTCATGTTGTTTTTACCATCGTAGGTTAGATGAAATCCGTCATAGTAAAGTTACTAGCATCATTTTTTGGGATTCTCTCGATGTTGCTTTTGGAGTACAGTATCGACATAGTTAGTGGGCAATGCGTGTATGACATGAATTGTTTTATTTCAGAGTATGTATAATGTTTATGAGTTCCCGTTATGCGTTTACGTGACTTTCATAAAAGATAGTTTAAACTGAAATTTGTTTTACAACTTTAAAGTATTTAAAGAAATGGATTTATATGAGTTATTGTGGGTCACCATTGTGACCCTAATGTGGCCTCCTAGGATCCGTGGGAACGCATAGGCGGGTCTAGGGGGTTACAGATTACTTAAGGTGAATATGCAAGTGCATTCATTTCTTGAAAATCAACTTCATGAATGCATTTTTTATATAAAAAAGTAGGCATAGGCCGATGGGTCGGATACATGATGATTATATTAAAAAGAGAAAATTTTGGATATACAAATCGTGTAAACTTTAACAAGTTTGTTAAATTTAGGGTTTAAAGTTAGTTTAGGGTTTAATGTTGAAGGGTTTAAGTGGTAGGGTTTAGAATTTAGGATTTAATGATAGAGTTTAAGATTTAGAGTTTAGGGATTAATTAGGGTTAGAGATTTAGTTTTTAAAGTAGAATCGTGTAATTTTTACACATATTGTGTATCAAAATATATAATTAATAATGAAAAATACTTTGATACACAAACTTGTTAGTTTTAGTTTAGTAAAAAAGAACTTGTTAGTTTTAGGGTTCACGAATCTAGTTTAGGTTTTAAAATTTAGGGGGTTAGATTGTAGCATTTAGGATATAGGTTTTAGGGTTATGATTTAGGTTTTAAGGATTTTAGGTTATAAATTTATGTTTTAGATTTTATAGTTTAAATAAGAAGTGCTGTGTATTTTTTATACAGTTTGTATATCAAAATATAATTCATTAATAAATATTACAAATGTAAAATGATTCCCTAAATTACTTTTCCTAAATCACTTTCAATTTTCAAAAGCATATTTTTGTTCCCTAAAAATGTTTGAAAATTAGCTTATGATCATATATATTCTCTACTAGTGTTTCATGTTTTCCTGTAATTTCTATTTTTATGTTAGTTTAGTTAAATCAATCTTTTTAATTCAAATTTTTCGATTTAGGTTTAAAACTGACCATTTAAATTGTTTTTTAATCACCGATATCTAAATCATTGACCGACTAATTCCGATCGGTACTATAGAGACCCGTTATGCGGGCGATCATCCCAACCTAATTTATTCTATTCACAACACCAAGATTCAAATTTCTGACCTTACTTAAGAGATCTAGTGACCCCTATTGCTTATTATTACGGACAGTGTGCGAAACATGACATCGAGAAGGAGGCTGAGAAGTTGGAACCATGTGCATACACAGCACATCATCGGAGTGTTCCGGTCTCCTAACGTTGATGCACCCTGATGGAGAAAAAGGTGAAGAATCCAGCCTGCCTTTGCGCAGTTCTGTTATCTCAAACAGCATACAATGCCGGAGTGAGGCCAGAAATTGCAGTGACCATTCCAAAACGCTGCAACATTGCCGACATTCGCTGTAACGTCCAGCAGTTTAAGTTAAATAAAATATGCTGATGTATCTTTCAATAAGAAGTAAAATGTGAAGTTGTATGTTTGAACAATAAGTAAAATGTGTAGCTGTTTCTTTGAGTAATAATATATCAAAGGTTACTTTTCTTTGCAAATCATCTTCTCCTTTTTGTTCAAATAGTAAGTCCCTAGTAGTTTCAAGACTACATAAATTAAGTATTCACCCCATTTTTTCCTTTAAATATGTCCTAGTGCAATAGAAGCTGAATAATTTGAAACAAATTAATGCAAGATGATGTGGAGGAATAGTCCATGGATAAGAAAACGCAAAACTTGGGATCATATTTGAAATTATGAACTTTGTTTTCTATTTGGAGACTCAAGTTTGTAGCTGAATGCCCACAGAATTTCTATTTGAAATTCTTTTCAATTCAAAAAGAGGGGGTGTGAGCTACAATAGACTCAAGTTTGTCGTCTCTTTTTTATTTCAAATATATAAACACAATTTTGTCCAATCGATGCTATCCATAGGCTCGATAATGCAGAATATCACTTGAAGTTCATGTTTGTCCCCCTCTAATGCTTCATCACGATTCCGTCTTGGATCATTCACACATTCAATTTCCCCCATATTTTCTTTTAGATTTTCTGGAGTTATATCCGATATTCATGTCTTTGTATGCATCTATCATGAGTGTTGGCAAAATTCCCACAGAGCATAATTAAGTACACTTGTACTAGCTATCTACAAGCTTATTTTTCAATAGTAATAAGGTTGATCAGGCTGTAAGGTTCATAAACATGACTGATAAGAGCCAGATTACATGAAAATTCGAGCATAAAAACAGATACTATACGCTTTTATAGTGCATGAAAAATGCTCTCAAAGGGAATTTGGAAACGCCTAGCCGCCGAACAGGAAAATAGCTCCGGCCGGAAAAATGAAGCACATACGAGCAGCAGGACAGTGCACCGAGATCAGCAACATCAACGAGTTTGGACCTTATTCATCAGCGGTTTATCTCGGACAATCCACTGGAAAGGATTGTGGCAAGTATGTGACAGACATGGAATTGTAAAAGATACCTTCATACCAAACAAAAGAGCCAGGAATGGACAGCGGTTTGGTTTCGTTAGAATGGCGTCGGAGGAGGATGCAAACAGGGTGATAGAGAGATTAAACGGCAAATGGATACACGGCGGCAGATTGAGAGTTGCTATGGCGTGGAGAGGCAAAACGGAATGGCACAGTAAAAACGGAAGAAACATAGAACAACACGAGAAGAAGGATAGTGCGGAATCAAGAAAATCAGAAACGGCAATAAGAAACGAAGTGAAACAAAATAAATCGCAAGTCGTAGGGATAGTGGATGAAGACAAATGGGCAATATTGCGATGGTGTGCGGTGGGATGGTGCCAAAACCCTTGTAGCATAAAGACCCTAGCGGAAAGGTTGGAGGTAGACAAACACGATGGTTTCTCGATCATGCGTTTATCCGGAGCAATGATATTGCTAATGTGTACATCGGCAGCCGTCCGTGACAAAATCATGCAACTAGACAGGGTGAAGGAATGTTTCGCCAAAGTAGTGAAATGGTCTCCAGCGATCAAAGTGGAATCGCGACGGATTTGGATGTCGATAATTGGCCTCCCGATACACCTATGGCACAAACGGACATTCATGAACATAGCAAGCCTTTGGGGTGTTTTTATTCGAATGGATGACGATACGGAAACACCATCGTCTTTTGATTGTGGTAGAATTATGGTCAAAACATCCCAATTCAACCGGATTGAAGAACACATTGAAGTTCGTTTTGAGGGGGAAACATATAACATCCGAGTGTTAGAGATGGATGGCACCTCCCCTACGGTGGAATGCGATTGCGGGGAGTTTGATTCGACGGACGAAGAAGGGAGCAGTGAAAATAATTTACTACAGCATACACAAGTGGGAAATGAAGAGGATGAAGAAATCGTAAAAGAGAATACAAATTCAGTGCTTTGGCTTGCAAACGAAGCATGGGAAGGGCCAAAAGATGATCAACACGAAAAAACAAATGTAGAAAGACAGTCCGATCAGAACAGCAACAATGAACAAAGGGTATCCAACAAATCATCCCCATTGCCGGACAGGCCTACGATGAGTTCACCGGAACGGTTAGTGGACACAGCGGAAAGAGGTGTGAGTGGGGAGAAGGACGGTGGTGATAGGAGTCCTGCAGGACTAGGAGACATTCAAATTTGCAAGAGTTTTGATATAGCGGGAATTGTTAATTCTAAAGCAAGTGATTCAAATGAGCAGGAGTCTAATTTACAAAGGGAAGATAATTCAGAATTTAATTCAAAATTAAATTCTAAATTAAACCATTATCCTACACTTTTTTCGACAGTTGAACATCCAGATTTGAGTAAAACAGAAATCGTCCAGGTGGGTCAGGCTTATTGCAAAATTCGACGGTTTGTAGGGGGAAGCTTGGAAGGGTGTCAGATTTCTAGAAAAAAGAAGACCAACCGAATTTATAAAACCAACCAAGTAGTATCAAATACGGGAGGTGGAGGGGATGACGGTCAGACAACAAACAACATTGAAAGAGAAGCGATTGCAACGGTGAAACTGGGCTCTCTGATTGGTGTACATTCCAACGGCCGGGAAGAAGAAATTATCCGCGACATATCAAAAGTAATTGGTGGCGACCTACGCGTTTTGTGACTCATGAAAATATTATCATGGAATGTGAGGGGCTTGGGAGGAAGTGCTAAACGCCGGTTTGTTCGAGATGTAATTCGGAAAAACGATGCGGATATGGCAATGCTACAAGAAACAAAGATGGAGGAGTGTCCGAAATTGTGGCTAGCCAATCTTTGGGGAAGTGATAATTACGAATCCGTGATTATGCCATCAATTGGTGCGTCGGGCGGTATTATAGTGATATGGGAGGTTAGTAAATTTCATTTAGATGTGGTAGCAATTGAACGGAATTTTATTATGCTGCGAGGTAGATGGTTACAGGATGATTTAAGCTGTGGTTTGATAGTGGTGTATGCACCGTCCGAATTGGAAGGGCAACAAGCTGTTTGGACGGCAATTTTGAGTAAAATTAGTGAACAAGAAGGCCCGTGGTGCATAGCGGGAGACTTTAATGCCATATTACAAGAGTCGGATAGAATTGGCACTTCAGACAGGACTATGGAGATGGAAGCGTTTGGGGATTTTGTTCTACAAGCAGGTCTGATGGATTTACCTCTCTTAGGCAAACGTTATACATGGTTTGGTCCAAAGAAACGATGTAGCCGAATTGACAGATTTCTGATATCGTCAAAATGGATGGATGCATTCAGCTCGATCCAGCAAGTGGCACTAGCACGGGGTGTATCAGACCACACACCCCTAGTGTTGAAATGCGATGAAAATGACTGGGGTCCTCGTCCGTTCCGTTTCTTTAATTGTTGGATGGAGGGTAAATATCACATGAGGCAGATTATTGAGGAATGGATCCGACTTACTGAATTAGACATTGGCACGATAAATATAATGGTGAAGCTGCGACATTTGAAGGCATTTTTGAAGAAATGGAATAGGGACAGCTTTGGGGATGTAAATGAGAGAATATCCGAGTTGCAAGAGAAAATTGACCGGGCGGATTCCACAATTTCTACAGCTAGTATTGATGAGGAGATAGAGGGGGAAAGGAGGCAATGACTACAGGCTTTGTGGAAAGCTATGAGACACAAGGAAGCGATGTGGAGACAAAAATCCAGAGCGACATGGCTGCGTCTGGGGGATCGAAACACAGCCTACTTTCATCGATCCGCTAAGCTGAGAGCGGCAAGAAATTATATTCCGGGATTCATGATTAATGACAATTGGATCAGCTCACCATCTCTTATGCGACGCCACATAGTTCAATTTTTCAGGAAACATTACTCTTGTGATAAGAGGGAATGCGTATGGCAATTTGAGGGGGATTTTAGGATGATATCGCAGACAGCTAGGGGAAATTTGGTGGCGACATTCACATTGACAGAAATACACGGTATAGTGAGAGGTTGTGATGGATCGAAGGCACCGGGCCCGGACGGTTTTACGCTTGATTTTTACAAGAAAGGATGGGATGTGATCAATGCTGATATTTTACGATTTTTTGAGAATTTCCATGCAAGTGGGCGGCTACCTAAGGACGTAAATTGCACTTTCATCGTGTTAATTCCTAAGGTAACATCTCCCACGACCCTTGGTGAATATAGGCCGATATGTCTAGTAAACTCAGTGTACAAAATTTTGGCAAAATGCCTTGCGACTCGTCTACAAGGGGTATTGGCAGATTTAATAAGTGATACCCAGTCGGCGTTTATTAAGGGTCGACAATTGGTGGATGGTGTACTTCTAGCACTTGAGGTGGTACATTCTTTACGACAACGGGGTGCACGTGGCTTTTTACTGAAACTTGATTTTGCCAAGGCGTATGACTGCGTGAGCTGGTGTTTTTTGGATGAGGTGTTAGGAAGAATGGGATTTTGTGACACATGGCGAAAATGGATTCAGGAATGTATCGGTTCAGTCAGGTTGTCGGTGCTTCTCAATGGCAATGCCACCAAGGAATTCAGAATGGGCAGAGGCTTGCGACAAGGCTGTCCGCTATCACCTTTGTTGTTTGTGATAGTCGCGGAAGCATTGCATTTGATGCTGCGAAGGGCGGAATTAGAGGGTCTAATTCGTGGAGTTCAGGTAGCGGCAGGGATATCCGTGACACATTTACAGTTTGCCGATGACACACTCTTGTTCTTTGAGGGATCGTTAGAAATTGCGAGAAACGTGAAGCGAATTCTGCACTGCTTTCAAGTTTGCTCGGGTTTGAAGATTAACTTCAGTAAAAGTTCCTTATACTCAATTGGTATAGAAGATGAGCTGGGCAGCAACGTAGCCGAGGTAATGGGTTTGAAGAAATGCTGAATTTCCTTTCGTATATTTGGGATTTCCAATAGGCGCAAGTCCGAGACTAATAGCTACGTGGGAACCTGTGATCGCGAATTTCCGGCGCAAATTAGCAGGTTGGAAAAGGACCTCTCTATCCTTTGCAGCTCGAGTGGTGTTAGTCAATTCAGTCCTCTCGTCGTTACCAATATTCTACATGGGATTATTTGTCGCTCCCCGAGGAGTAATTGAGAAGATCGATAAAATTAGAAGAGCTTTCTTGTGGGGGTGTGGGTTTGGAACGGCGGATGAGCAGAGTCGGATGGGAGGTAGTTTGCCGTCCGAAACAGTTAGGGGGTTTGGGAGTCGCGGATTTGCGAGTTAAGAACATGGCGATGCTATCAAAATGGATGTGGCGTTATGCACAAGATAGAGATTCATTGTGGCGTGGCTTGATAATTGCAAAATATGGCGAACATCCACAATGGTGGCGTTTCAACACGGAAAGGATGTCATCTATGTCGCTTGTATGGCGACAAATCGTAGCTCTCTCATGCGATGCACAAGTTGAAAAGCATATGGGCATGACCGGTTTTCTATGGAAGCTTGGGGATGGTAAATCGATTTTGTTTTGGTTCGATCCGTGGGTTGATCAAGTGGCATTAAAAGATTCATATCCGCGCCTATTCTCATTAGCAAGTGATAAATTAGCGAGGGTGGAGGACTATATGGTGGAGGGTAGATTATCGCACCATGGTTGGAATGATTTTTTTAGACGCCCACTTCGAGTTTTTGAATTGGGAATGTTACGTGATTTGGTTCAAACGGTATCCAATTTCCGCGCATGGGAAGGAAAGCTGGACATGTTAAGTTGGCGATCGGATGAGCGTGGAATTTTTTCAGTGGGGACTTTATCGAAACTGCTCATGCTAGATAAGGTGGGGGAAATGGACTTTGGAGAATGTTTCGCTTGGAAGGTGCTGGTGCCGCCGAAAGTTCAAGCTTTCCTATGGTTTGCATGGTTACGCCGATTACCCACTGCTGACTTCTTGCGAGCACGTGGGGTTCCACTGCCGGAAGATCAAGGCCGATGCCCTTGGTGTGCGATGGTAGAGGAGAGCATCGCCCACATCCTCTATGAATGTCCGTTTGCGCAATCGGTTTGGCTCTGGATGCGAAAATGGTGGGGAATAGACACGACTTTACCGGTTAGTTTTGATGCATTCTACGTTCTTGATTTTCATAGTATTTTCAAGGGATGTATGAATATGTGGTGGATAGCATGTGTTGCCTCTGTTTTATGGTCTTTATGGATTGCACGAAATGAATTTATTTTCCGAGGGAAGAGATGGAACTTGGCTGAATTATGTTTCTTGGTGAAATTGAGATCCTATTATTGGATAAAAGCTGATAGGCGGGGAGAATTGGTAGCGGAGGCAGCTTGGTGGACATGTCCTTCTAAAATTGAGGTTGCTGCCAAACCAAAGGGGACGAGGGGAGAAAGATGCTGGCAGCCCCCGTTACAAAATATTCTAAAATTTAACACGGATGGATCGGCGCGAGGAAAGCCGGGTCCGGCAGGGATTGGTGGTGTGTTACGAGATGCGGATAGTCGTATTTTGGGTCTCTTTTCAGGCCCTATAGGCGTGATGGAATCAAATGAAGCTGAGGTCCGAGCGATAGCCTTTGCGTTGGGAATGATCAAAGAGAAAGAATGGCGACAGTTTTGTGTGATTATGGAGACGGACTCTCAAGTCGCGTTGAGCTGGATCAACCAGAATGCAAAACGACCGTGGCGTTTATGGGAAGTATTTTTGGAAATTGATCAAGCTTGTCAAGTCATACATGATACTCAATTCTGCTACGTGCCGAGGGAAGCGAACGGATTTGCGGACGCACTGGCGAAAGAGGGCGTAGATAGGCTTTCAATGTTCATGGCTTGTACGTGACTTGTCCCTACGCGGCATTTTTTGCATTTTGTAATCGACGGATCGTATCGTACTCTTTTCCTCCAATAGGTTTAGGGAGGTTTTTAACGAGGCGTGCGATTTCGTCAAGCTGTATGTTTTTATTTTTACTTATTAATAAAAACATATAGTTGCTGATCAAAAAAAAATTCGAGCATAAAAGACAATTCTTAGAACTCGGATATCTGTACCTTACAGCATTGGGAAGACAATTTTGCATTGTTCCGGACTGAGATGTTAGTAGTACAGCGAGCCTGCTCAAGCAAAGAGAATACTCGTGTTGGAAAAAATGGACTGCAAAACAGCACGGTAGTACTGACTGGAAAATAAAATAAAAACAGAAGTGATCAACGAAACCGTGTCGTTCTCATTTGGATCATCATCTCCCCCCTCCTTTTTCAACTGTCAAATAAAATGTCCAAGAACATCAAAACCATTTTGAATAGATGCGTGTTTAAACCCCACCTGACCCAACAACATTTGAAATCAAGAATGGAAAGCATCAAAATCAACAATGTTGTTATCATTCATACGAATTCAAGGTGTCGCATGACATTCAAAAATTTTGGAGATTTTTTTTTTCTTTTAAATTTAATATAAAATAATGTTTAAAATTCGGGTCCACTCATAATCTAGACAGTTAAAAAACCTTCTCATTCCGCTGCAAGGCAATTAGATTAAAATCTTGAAAGAAAATAAAATCTTTCAAAAGACTTTTGAATAAAATAATTTGTAAGAAGAGTTAAATTGTTGAATAAAGACGTAATAAGTGATTAGTTTAATTGCGTTGCAACGAATTGAGATGCTTTTTTTGCTAGCAACGCTACCGGCTGCTCTTATCGATTCAACTAAAGTGAAGCTGAAGAGTAGTTATCGATGGCAACCTTTTCAAACATACGTTACCATTTCGAAACAATTCGTGGTCCGAGCTATCGGAATAAGATTTCGAGCATCACTCAACGATTGCAATACAATCATGCAACACTTGTCCTACCGTGTAAATCTCAAATTCCAGTACTTGATCATATTCTGCAGCTATATGTATTGGATTAATCATCTGATCTTTCAGAGAAAATGAAAAGAATGATAAGATTTTCGGAAACAATCAATAAATAGAGAAATGGTCCAAAACAAGCAGCAAGGTTTCGTGGTGTAGTTGGTTATCACGTCAGTCTAACACACTGAAGGTCTCCGGTTCGAGTCCGGGCGAAGCCATTGAAAATTTTTATGGCCTTTTTCTTTCCTTCTCCCTTAGGAGGAAAAAGTAAAAACAACGCCGTTGCCGGGGATCGAACCCGGGTCACCCGCATGACAGGCAGGAATACTCACCACTATACTACAACGACTTAATTGGTGATCATATTACTTGTTTTGTATATAAACATAACTCTTAGTAGGGTACTATAGACATGTTCAGTTATTGGATTTTAAGATGCGATTGAGTGCTGTAATTCAAATCTTTGTGATGTAAAAATTGGTTTTAATTATTCGTTTATTCATGTAATGCTTGTATTTTCTATTTTACAATATTATTATATTTATGATAGATACCATGGTTTCAGTAGGCAAAATATAAAGGTAATGGTATCATTTAATAAACAACCCTTTTTCATAAAACGTCATTCACTTACATTCCTCAGGAAAAGAAACAATGGCAATGGTAAACTAAGAATCCTTTGAATCTCATAATCATGGCAGCCAAATTTCACTTCATTTTAATTTCAACCCTCTCAGCTTCTTTTTTAGACATTGTTTTCTTCTAAAAACAATGTTTAAGGTTACTATACATAATAACTACACAAATTATTGCATTTAATACGATGTTATTACATGTTTTAGATGAAGCCATAGTGCCAGAGTTTGCATTCAGTTGGTTGGATGACAAGGATACATTCAAAGCTGGGGAAACTGCAACAATCAAAATCAAAGTTCTGGGGAATTTTGATAGTAAAGGAAATGCTTCACTTGATAGAACAGCTTCTAGTCCTTCAATCACAGTAAATGGGATGAAAGGGAATAGTACTTCTTACATATCTGGTCTTTTTCTAGACATCAATGTCGATCCTAGTTCTTGGCAGGGCCGGTCCTGAGATTTTAGAGGCCCAGGGCGAACTGGAAAATTAGGCCCCTAACAATAAGTCTCGAAAAAAATTAAATTTCAAGAGTAGGCTTTTAATAACAATATTTAAAAAATGAATTTTAAGAGTAGGCCCTAAACAAATATTGAAAATTTTTAATTTTAAGAGTATGCCTCTAATAGCAAATGTTGAGAAAATATGAGTATCTAATAATAAGTATAGAAAAAATTAGATCCTAAATAACAAGTATTGAAAAATTTTGAATTTTAAGAGTAGGTCCCTAAGAACAAATATCAAGAAAAATTGGGCATCAAATAACATGTATTGAAAAAAAATTGACTCTTAATAACAAATATTGAAAAAAAATGAATTTTAAGAGTAGCCCATAATGATAAAATATTGGAAAATTGAGCCTCTAATAATAAGTATTAAAAAAATTGGACCCCAAATAACAAGCATTGAAAAAATTAAATTTAAAGAGTATGTCCCTAATAACAAATATCAAGAAAAATTGGGTCTCAAATAAAAAATGTTGAAAAAAAATCGGACCCATAATAACAAATATTGAAAAAAATAAGAGTAAGCCCATAATAACAAATATTGGAAAAAAGTTTGAGCCTCTAATAACAAGTATTGAGAAATTTTGGGCCCCAAATAACAAGCATTGAAAAAATTGGACCCCTAATAATAACTATTAGAGAAAATTAAACTATATTTATTTAAGTAGCAGAAACTGAAAAAAGATAGGCCTCTATCTAATATTATAACTAAATTTTGGGCCTTTTTCTATTATAATTATTTAAGTAATAAAAACTAGGAAAAATGGGACCTTAGGCGGTCGACCGATTCGACTTATCTCAAGGCCGACCCTGGTTATTGGGTGTCATGTGACACCCCTTAATTAAAGATGGCTTTGCCCATCACCTAAACAGTTGAAAAATCATCTCAATTGTAATGCCCTAGTTTAGGGACCGGGAGTTTATCTGTTTTGATCTAGGATTAGTCTGAGTTAAATTTTAGATTTAAAATAATGATTTTATAAAAGTTTCCATTAATTATAAAAATGTCATTAATGAATTTTGGAGTTGGGAATTTGAGTAAAAAGAAAAGTTTGAAAAGAATGAGAAAAAAAATGTCATCTTCTCCAAAAGAAAATCCCTTTTTCCCACAAAACCTCTCCTAAACCCTAAACCACTATTCCATTGCCTCAAATCCCTCATCCAAGCAAGATTTTTGACGGTAATCTCTTCCTTGTTTCAGTTTTTACATATCTAGCTTGTTTTCTTTGAAAACCTACTTTTAAAAGCCATTAAAATGCATTTTAATTTGGTGTTGGGTTTCAGAAAAAGGGTATTTCTATGGGTTTTTCGTGTGGGTATTTTAACGTAATGTTTAAGGGTGTTTTTTACTAATGCTTGGGTGTCTTAAAAATATAAAAATGATGGCTAATAGGGTTCTTTTCCTGAGGACAAATACTAATGAGTTCCCTCCATCAAAAGAGAAACTATTGAGTTCTCTGTCTCCCCGGCAGCATGATTCCGTCTCCCCGGCAGCATGATTTCGTCTCCCCGGCTGACCAAAGACCTCTTCACCTTCTCCTAGAAGAAGCAGAGAATCAAGGTATGTTTAGAGTAATTGGGGGAATTATCCCTGAGAAAACAATATCGCATTTACAACTTGCGGACGACTCAATGTTGTTCCTTGAACCAGTACATGAGTATCTTTTGAATCTGAGAAGAATCTTGAGAAGCTTCGAAGCTTGTTCAGGGCTGAGCATTAACTTCGGAAAGTCTTGCATAGTTGGTATAGGCGTTGAGTCGAATCTAGTTTCCTCTCTAGCAAACATTGTTAATTGTCAAATTGGAAGTCTGCCTTTGTCATATCTGGGTATTCCACTGGGTGCTGACCCGAGAAATATTGGGACTTGGGAACCGGTTATAGAGAAATTTCAATCAAAGTTGACAGGTTGGAGAAGCAATTCCTTGTCTTTTGCAGAAGAATAGTCTTAATCAATTCAATTTTATCAGCATTACCGATCTATTACATGTCCTTGTTTGAAGCCCCCAAGATGGTTATCCAGAAGATAGAATAAATTAGAAGAAGCTTCCTATGGGGTTCTAAAAATGGGAAGAATAAGATGGCAAGAATTAGCTGGGGAAGAGTGTGTTCACCTAAGAAAATGGGCGGAGCGGGAGTTGTGAATCTCTTAGCAAAAAATAAGGCTCTATTGGCGAAATGGGGGTGGCGCTTCGCTACTGAAAAACAAGCTCTCTGGAGAAGGGTTATTAGTTCGAAATACGGCACGCAAGATCGTAGTTGGGCAATGAAACTTGAATGTCCACGAAGAGCGTCAATTGTCTGGAGAGGTATAGTTAACAACTTGAATTCTAAGGATATTTCCAGATGGACGGGAATTGAAGAATTTAGATGGTTAGTAGGAAATGGAAACACAATTTTGTTTTGGGAGGATATATGGTGTGCCGAGAATGTGTTGAGGGAATTATTCCCCAGATTATATAGGGTGTTATCTAGTAAAGGTGAAGTGGTTGCAAAGTGGGCTGTGAATGGATCGTTGAAAGAGATTCGTTGGGCAGATTGGTTCTCTCGACCCTTACGTGACCAGGAAGTTACGTAGCTAAACGAAATTGGGGACATGATTAAAACAGTGAAGCTTTGCCCAGAGCTGGAAGATAGAATTCTTTGGGATCACGATAGGCCATGGGTATTTTCAGTGAAGAAACTGTCTGAATTGCTGATCAGTGCAGATACGGTTTGTCCTTCTTTTAACTTTGATAAACTGTGGAAATTAAAAGTTCCCCCCAAGGTGAGAAGCTTGTTGTGGATGGTAAAAATTGACAGAGTCCCTACAAAATCGTTCCTACAAAAGAGAGGAGTTAAATTATCAAACAATAACTATGCGTGTGTGCTGTGTGATATTGAAATTGAAGATACAAATCATCTATTCGTGGCTTGTACTTTCACTGTCAAATTTTGGAAAGAAATCTGCAGGTGGTGGCATATTACTTGGCAAGAACATAAGTCTATAGATGACTTCTTTGATTGTTGTTTATCGACCGGTTTGCAGGGTAGACAAAAATCAGTTTGGATGGTTGTTTGCGCGGCAGGATTTTGGAGCCTTTGGATAGCTCGAAATGATTCGATTTTTAACAACAAACAACCAGTCCTCCGAGACATCTTATTTTATGCTAAACTTAGAGCATTGATGTGGCTCAAGTCATCGAAAGAAGGCTCCGAGTTTGATCTGAATTGGTGGCGGGACGATCCCTTGAAGTGTTTCTCCCTGTCGAATGCGACGCAAACAAGACAAAATTCCATATCCTTAGGTAATCTTTTTACCTTTCACGTGTCTGGAATCTGCCGTGATAGAAAATCAGGTTGTGGAGGCATTTTGTGCACGAATTCTGGTATCTTTCGAGCCCTATTCTACGGACCTGTTAAAGGGACGAGTGAGGACACGGCAACAATTGTCGCAGTTAAAACTGCCTTGGAAATGTTCATCGCTGCAGGCTGGAGCAAAAGCGCAACTCTCTTGATCCCTTTACAATCCAAGCTGGTATTAGCCTATATCAACAACCCTTTGCTACAGCCTTGGCATTGGTGGAACGATTTACCACTGATTGACCTACTCGCTAAGAGGATCGGGCATGTAATTTTCTCCCAAGATATCCTTACTCAAGACACACTGGTGAATGGTATAGCAGCTGAAGGCACACAGAAGGAAAGTTGGTTTAAAGCATGGTGGTAGTAAAGGTGGATGTTGGTCTGGACGGATTTTGCTGGATCTCACAATGCTTCCCAAATTGGCAGAAACATCATTGCTTTAGTTTGTTCCTGTTATGGTGTCTCTGTAAATTTTAACGTAATCGAAAATGTTCTTTTTGTATTACTCGGATGTTGGGTACTCTTTTCCTCCACTTAGGTTTAGGGAGGTTTTTAACGAGGCCCCCATCCGGGTTAGGACCTTAATTTGAATAAAAATAGCTTTGCCGAGCAAAAAAAAAGTTTAAATAAGAAGTGTTGTGTATTTTTTTATACAATTTGTATATCAAAATATAATTTATTAATAAATATTGCAAATGTAAAATGATTCCCTAAATTACTTTTGCTGAATCACTTTCAATTTTCAAAAGCATATTTTTGTTCCCTAAAAATGTTTGAAAATTAGCTTATGATCATATATATTCTCTACTAGTGTTTCATGTTTTCCTGTAATTTCTATTTTTTATGTTAGTTTAGTTAAATCAATCTTTTTAATTCAAATCTGTCGATTTAGGTTTAAAACCAACCATTTAAATTATTTTTTAATCACCGATATGTAAATCATTGACCGACTAATTCGGATCGGTACTATAGAGACCCATTATGCGGGCGATCATCCCAACCTAATTTATTCTATTCACAACACCAAGATTCAAACTTCTGACCTTACTTAAGAGATCTAGTAACCCCTATTGCTTATTATATCAGTCCGTGTAGGAAACATGACATCGAGAAGGAGGCTGAGAAATTAGAACCATGTGCATTCGCAGAACAGCAGTAGAGAGTCCCGGTTCCCGAGAGCTGCTGCACGATACTGGAGAAGAAGGTGAAGAATCCAGCATGCCTTTGCGCTGTTCTGTTTTCTCAAACAACATACACGCCGGAGTGAGGCCAGAAATCGCAGTGACCATTCCAAAATGCTGCAACATTGCTAATCGCCCCGTCGGTTACAAGTTTGGAGGTACAATTTGGACATTCAGTACTAGTTTCTCTAAATTAAAAAAAACTAGTTTTTGCTTTTAACGTAATAAATCAAAGGCTACTTTTCTTTGAAATTTGTCGTCTCTTTTTTATTTCAAATATATAAACACAATTTTGTCCAATTGATGCTATCCATAGGCTCGATAATGCAGAAGATCACTTGAAGTTCATGTTTGTCCCCCTCTAATGCTTCATCACGATTCCGTCTTGGATCATTCACACATTCAATTTCCCCCATATTTTTTTAGATTTTCTGGAGTTATAACCGATATTCATGTCTTTGTATGCATCTATCATGAGTGTTGGCAAAATTCCCACAGAGCATAATTAAGTACACTTGTACTAGCTATCTACAAGCTTATTTTTCAATAGTAATAAGGTTGATCAGGCTGTAAGGTTCATAAACATGACTGATAAGATCCAGATTACATGAAAATTCGAGCATAAAAGACAATTCTTAGAACTTTGATATCTGTACCTTACAGCATTGGGATGACAATTTTGCATTGTTCCGGACTGAGATGTTAGTAGTACAGCGAGCCTGCTCAAGCAAGGAGAATACTTGTGTTGGAAAAAATGGACTGCAAAACGGCACGTTAGTACTGACTGGAAAATAAAATAAAAACAGAAGTGATCAACGAAACCGTGTCATTCTCATTTGGATCATCATCTTCCCCCTCCTTTTTCAACTGTCAAATAAAATGTCCAAGAACATCAAAACCATTTTGAATAGATGCGTGTTTAAACCCGACCTGACCCAACAACATTCGAAATCAAGAATCGAAACCATCAAAACAACAATGTTGTTATCATTCATACGAATTCAAGGTCAAAAAGTTCAAAAATAAAATAAAATAAACATAACATTTTTTATTTAAAAAATAAAAACAAACAAAATGAAAAGGTTATCAGCCCACAAAGATGGCTGCTAGACTAATTTTTTATAAGCTAAAGTTTGATGGTCAGTATGAAATTCTCCCATTGTTTCCAGCCCTATTCAGTTTCATGAAGTTTTAGAGCAATTGATGACCAATGACTCTTTCTCTAGTTACACGTCCATTGTAATTGCCGGAATACATATTTTATCTATTTGTTTCGGTATAAATAGCTTGAAGCGTCTTCGTTTGAGTTCAAGTTGTTCAGAAGTGTTTTCGTTTGAGTTCAAGCTGTTGATCAACGTATCCCTGCTGAATTGCATTATAGGAATGGAAACCCCTTTGAAGTACATGTTTGTTCTCGCATTTAGCGTGAGCAGAAGCCATTGTTGTGTTTTGATAGTTGCTTTGGAAGGGGAGTTTAAATAATTCTTTTGAGTATTGGAATAAGCTCCATAGGAGTTGTTAATATAACACTCTACACCTGATCCGGGAATTATGACCAAATTTAGAGTGTTGGTCGTTGAGTTCATGACACAACCAGCAGCAAATCAAGGGACTAGTGAGAGGGCAAAGCGTGTAGCTCATGGTGGTGGGCAAAGGTACGAGATGAGCAAACCACGACAAAATGGTTTACCGAAACGGTTAACAACGTCGGTGGTTCTCACAACAGAACATATGTAGTAAACATTCTCAAGTCTACATTTGCTTTGATTCTAATTGGAACTATATCCTTAATTAATGCATTCCAACAATACCTCCCCATTCCTAGAGACATCTCTAGAGTGCCTATGATTCCTCTCCTCCCATATGTACTAAACATATGCACTACAAGCAACTTTTAAAATAAAAACAAGAAGTAACTTCCCTCTTAGTAAAGCAACAGCTAGCCAAAGCTAATTCTTCATCCGAGCACATCACAGCTCTATTCGAGCAGAGCACATTCAGAAACTAGCTTTTGAAATGCCCCGAGAATAAGAGCATTAGAAAAATGTGGTTCCGAGATTCCTACACCTCCCCACAATTCAAGCATAATTCATCCACTACAATCCCCATCCCCATCCTAATTATTCTCACCTTAGTGAGAAGTCTGTTCAAAATTGTCATCCATAAAAATAAGTCATTTTTTTCTTCAAATTAAAAGTAAATATATATTCAAACAATTTATAAGTGTTTAAAAACAAATTAAAGTGTTTCACATAACACAAGCACAAACATTAACGGATCGTAAGTGTTGTTACAAAGGAGAGGTTTAACTCTATAACCCTCAAAAATCCAAAAGTAGACCTAACTCGTCATGAGTTGTAAAATCTAGGAGAGACTCTTCATCAACTGTAAAATCTAGGTTACTATCATGGACACCCGTAGGCTGCTGTTGCTGCAGCGGCTGACTTTGATCGACACCCGTAGGCTGCTGTTGCTGCAACAACGGCACTTGTTGCTGCTGTGGCATCGGCATATTCGAGGAACCAGCATCGAACCCTTGATATTGAGCAATAGGTGCAATCTCGTTTCCAAGCATTTGGACTACACTTTGACCCACAACTGGACCGATATCATCTTCATCTTGTGTTGTATCTAAGTAGAACCAATCATTACTAGGATTGACACCCGAAAATTGTTGTTCCGGCAGCTGTAGACTTTGATTGAAAACGGAAAGCTGTTGTTGCTGCAGTGGCTGGTTCTGATTGACTTCCAAAAGCTGTTGTTGCTGCTGTGGCATTGGCATGTTCAAGGAGCCAGCAGCATCAAACTCTTGATATTGAACAATAGGTGCAACTGCACTCATATCACCTCCCTCTTGTGTTGTATTTAAACCCAAAAGCTGTTGTTGCGGCGGTGGCTGACTTTGATCGAAACCCGAAAACTGATATTGCTGCAGCTGCAGACTTTGATCGACACCTGAAAGCTGATATTGCGGCAGCGGCTGACATTGATCAACACCCAGAAACTGATATTGTTGCAGCTGCAGACTTTGATCGACACGCAAAAACTGTTGTTGTTGTAGCGGCTGACTTTGATCGACACCCGTAGGCCAAACTCCTCTTGGTTCCGATTTCCTCTCCTCTGGAGTGGACCGGTGTAGGCATTCCGGTTGCCTTCCAGTGCCCATCGCCGGCAGTTCGAATAGGCCGTTTGCCATTTTTGTGTCTGCGATCTCTTGGCGTGAAAAAGTACCACTCACCATTTGACAATGCATTATCATTCATGGCTGTCGACATGAAAATAACACAATCAGTATCGTTTATCGAGCAAAAAAACACCAGAATCGGAAAGAAAGAAGAAAAACACTAGGGTTTTAGAAGAACCTGTGAGAGTATAAGGATCATAGTTATAGAGATCAACGTCCCTAAATATATTTGGTGGCAATGGTCTATTGTAAATCTTCCTTTTCAAGTAGTAATCAACGAGCTCTTCATCTTTTGGCTTGAACCGATAGCCAGCAGGCAGAGAAGTAAAGAAACCCCCTTCCATGTCGATAGTAGCACCGAGAGAAAACAAAAGTGAGAAAAATAAGAAACTTTTTTGTTGCTCGGCGGAAATAGGAAACTTTTGTTGTTATAATATTCCTAATTTATCTATATCTTATTTAGGGTTTAAATGATTTTTTAAAAATAAAATAAAATGAATTAAATAAAAGAGTTATCTGTAGTGGGAATCGGTTTTATTTGAAATATTATTTATTTGAAATATATTTTATTTAGCTTCTTGAATTCATCTTGTTAGAAAAATATTATTTTTTCATATTTTATTTGAAATATTTATTATTTTAATTTATTTAATTTTTAATATAATATTTACAACGGAACCCAACAATTGTCCCTGTAGAAAAGTGGATGATGTTC
The DNA here is from genome assembly GCA_030270665.1 of Hibiscus trionum. Classification (NCBI taxonomy): domain Eukaryota; kingdom Viridiplantae; phylum Streptophyta; class Magnoliopsida; order Malvales; family Malvaceae; genus Hibiscus; species Hibiscus trionum. The sequence continues at coordinate 70,795,054 of BSYR01000026.1, read as the reverse complement.
GATCCTAGGATATATGCATGGGTTCAAATCGCTTCTATCTTTGCATATATTTCATGTATTAAATTTATGCAAATGTTCGGGATCGTATTTAGGGGTTGCAAGTCATTCTTAAGGCTATCGAGTAAGTTTTTATTGTTCAACTCCTACATGGTGGCGTATGAACTAAGCACGATAGTTGCATTTTTGTTAGATGCCATTATTTTGATGGCATGATCTGCTATATTTGGTTACGGCTTGCTATAAATGTGTATGCATTTACATTTGATGATTTAGATCCTTAATGGCAAGCTTGTGATTAAAATCATGAAATAGATTGTAATAATAAAAAAGAACATATGAGACAAGTGTTAATCTTGGTTTATGATTTAAGGTATATGGTAAATATGAATATTTAGAATGATAGTACGAGCCTTAATTATAGTTAAAATGAAGGAAGTTGCTTAATTAGTCTTTGGTTGGTAAATCCTTATGACATAATTGAAAAGCTAAAATTTGAGCAATGTTCATGTGGTTGCCTTTTTTTATCGGCAAAATATGATTTTATTGCATACTAGCCTTATTTGGTTGAGAGTCTCGTTGAAAATCTCCCTAAGCCTATTTAGAGGAAAAGAGCATTCAACAACGAGAGAATACAGAGTCAAATTCGCCTTCCACAAAAACCAAAAACACCTACTGCAACCTTACAAACATGAAATGAGTCGCAACAACTATATTGTATTTGCCCAATACACCATAGTAAAAAAAGGTAAACTATATAAATGACCACCATACTATTGGAAAAGTCGCGATTTGATCACCTTACTTTTTTTCTAAGCACTTAAATCACCATACTATTAAATTGGATGCAATTTGACCACCAGCCGTTAGAGGTTAACGGCAGGGTAACATGGCAGTTAAAAAAATAGGGATATATTTACACATTTGGTCCTCTTTACATATACACTCTATCAATTTGGTCCTATTTTTAATTTAATAAAATAAATTAATTATTTAATTAAGTGGTGACACAACCGTATTGGAGGAATTTAATTATTTATATTTGATTTAATAATTTAATTTTTCTCCTACAATCATCTGGTGACACATGTCCCTAGATTGGAGGAAGAAAATAAAAGAAAGGAGCATCCTGCTCCTAGTGGGATTTAAACTAGGATTGCCTTGGATGGAGACATACGCGCTTACCACTAGGCCAAGTGGATCTTTACGATGTATGGTACAAAACCTAATATATATATCTTAGTTTGTTGCTTATGCCAGAAAAAAAGAAATAAATATGAATTAAGGAGACTCGAACATGACACTTTTGAGATGCTTAAAAACATCTGAACCACTGAAATAAATCTAATAATTAAATTATTAATAATTTTAACTTTAATTTAATAATTATATTAAAAATGTTAAAATTATATTAAAATTTTATTTCACGAATCTAAACTCACGAACATAATTTAAATGAATTGATATTAAAAATTTATTTGAAAATAATATTCAAATTTAATTTAACGAATCTAAACTCACGAACATAATTTAAATTAGATTTATTTCAGTGGTTCAGATGTTTTTATGCATCTCAAAAGTGTCATGTTCGAACCCCATTAATCCACATTTATTCCAATAGTGAATCGTATCGAAACGGTCTCCTCGCGTTTCGATAGGGGTCCGAGTGTTGTTCCGAAACTGGTTCACCCTGTATCGAAACGAGTCTGGTACCGAAACAACTCGATAGCGTTTCGAAACGGTCGTTCCGATACAACAAGTGGCGTATCGAAACACGATCGCGCATATTGCTTTAAATGGCATTAAAAGGTATCAAAGTTTAATTAAAACATGAACTCTCTTTTTCTCTAAAACCTTAACCAAAAACCCTTGTATAAACTCGTCAAATCCCTTGATTTTTTCACATCAAAACCTAAATTTTTTTTAGGGTTTTCAATCTTCACATCAAGGCTAGAGCTTTGCAAGCAATTTGGTGCATTAATCATCCCTCATTCATCCATTATCCTACATCAAGGTAAAAACCCTATTTTCTTTTCTTTTTAATTTTTGTTTAATTTTATTGGTTGTTTTTAATTACTTTTTGTATAAAATATATACATATAGTACGTGTTTTCAAGTTTTTGCAAAAAAATCTTCAAAATCTGAAATTTTTTTATTCGAATATAAAATTATATCGTATATTTTTTCATGTTTTTTCGATTTTTTTCCCAATTTTTTTTATAATTATACATGTTTTAAAACTATATTGTATAGTTTTTATCAACACCTTGATTATCGGATTGTATATTGGATTGAATTTGGTTGATTTACGCATATATATGTTTTTGTGACTTGATTTTCTTCTAGATTTCGAATATGGGCTCTAGGAAGAGAGTATGAACCAATGAGGTTGGTGGAAGCTCCAACAATGATGACGATTCAACTCGTCCCAACCTCACTTTACTCTACCAAAAGTCTCTTCGAAACAAAGATGCATATACCAATTTCAAGCTATTTCAAGATCATCCTATCTAATCGGGAATAAGTTTAGGGTTGATCCAGAAACTTTGGTCAATGTTTTCGGGTTTGAAGATGAGGGAATTTCGGATGAGAACTCATTGGGGCATACCCTTGGTGGCTCCGTCACGGTCCTTAATGCTCATGATTGCATTCTTCATCTCATGGTCTCGTGGTGATTTCGCCTTTCCGGTAGAAAATTCTCCCACATTAGGCAAGTGGACGATTTTTGGATTCGATGCTTTTGTGAGGGACATCGACCAAATCTTTGTCAAATCATGTTTGCCGAGATGGTGTACCTTGTCCAAAATCGCAACTCGGATCTTGTCACCTCATTCACGTATGGCACCGCCTTGAGCTACTTATTCTCAAAGTTGGGGATTGACTGCTCTCTTGACTATCCATAACCTCTCAAAGATCGCATCGATGACCGCACACTTCTCCGGAGCAAATTTCATTTCATTAATGGAGAGTAGACTCGTGTCGAGAATCCTCCTCAAGTTGCGGCCCCGAACCTCAACCTCAAGTTGCTGCACCAAACAACGAAGCCCTCATGGCTTTCCTTACCGAGCAATTTAATGGCTTCCGCACCCATATGGACTCCAGTTTCACCACTCTTGACACTCGTCTCACTTCTGTAGAGGGATGTATCCAAAGTGTTGAGAATCGCCTCACCTCGGTTGAAACTAAACAAATCTCTATGGACATGTCTTTTACCAGTTTCTATGGCGAATAGAGACAATTCCGAAGGAGCTACGCCAATGATGAAGATGAAGATGAAGATGATGACGAGCTTTAGATCTTTGCATTCCATTTCATATCATCTAGTTTAAGATTCCCCTATTTTTATGCACCTATTTATGTTTTTGCTTTAAGACCTATGCTTTGATTTATGTTTGGGTATTATGTTTTATGTATTAAGGTCTGGATATTATGTTTGGAGTTTATGTACTTATTTTGCTTTGGTTTCTAATACTTAACGAAATTATGTTGCTTTAATTTTGCTTTGCCTTGTGCTATAATCGTTTTATCATTGCCTTCATTGATATTGATCTAACAAAAAGGGGAGAAGGGTTAAGCTAAAATTCTCAAAATCTTTTTCAAAACCTAGTTTAAATTTAAGGGGAGTTTACTTAAAAATTTACTTTGGTTTTGTTATATCAAAATAGGGAGATTGTAAAACCAATATTTGATTTTGATATAACAAATAATCTAAGGACTAAATTGAAAAGTAAATAATTTTTCTACGTAATTAAAATACTTGATTTTGACAAGTAAAATTTATACTTAAAATATTTTGAAGTCAAAACTTAAACCCCATAAATTTTTCTAAGTGTTTCAAATCCAAACTATACAAAATTGCACAGGCATTTCGAAACACCCTCAAAGTGTTTCGATACATTTTGCCACTAGAAACGTCTGTTTCAAAATGGCTCATACCTGTTTCAATACAACCTTCATCTGAGCTTTTGATTTTTAAGTGTTGTTTTAAAACGACTTATACCCGTTTCGATATAGGGGTTAAGTAATTTTAAAATTGGGAATTAAATGAACTAGTTGTTGCTTGTCAGAAACTTTTTGAAGATTTGGTCAAGTGTTTGGATACACCCCTAGGCTATTTCAAAACACTCATTTACGGTTTCAAAACTTTCGATACATCCCTTTTGCGTTTCGATACGACCCTCGTTTTACATTTTACAGTTTCAAACTATTTCGATACGACTTATAGTCGTTTCGAAACGAGCCATTTTTACACACAACGACTCTTTCTTTTTTGGTGTCCGTTTCGATACAGGGGTCTCGTGTTCTGCTACGGGTAGTTGCATAACAACATTTATGGAGGGAAGAGAGAGCCCCAACGACTCTATGGATGATCTCAACCACTCAAACGATTAGAAATCAATGAGAATGTATAAAAACAAGTCTCAAAAGCTACAACAACAACAACTATTGAACCTTCAAGCAACATCAAAGCATTCGATTGTAAGTGTAACCCCCTCGTCCCGGTCTGGACGCTCAACCGGTCCGAGTGGGCCACACGGGGAAAACCAAAGCAAAACCCGTTAAGGTTCCTCCTCGGTTAACGACCCAGAAAATTTCTTTTTAAAATTGATCTTTTTTAAAGGCTCTTTCGAATCCTATGTGATCATAACAGCGGAAAGACAAGGATTCATACAACAACAACTCGAACCACCTAAGCAAAATAGTCCAATTTTAAAAGATTAAGCAGGCCGTTTCGAAACACCCTCTAGGCGTATCGAAACGCCTTGACCTGGTCAACGGTTCTAAGCCTACACAGAGAGGCCGTATCGGAACGGAGGTCAACCGTTCCAAAACACCCTCAACGGTCAACTTCTCGTGGTCAACGAGATTTTGACAATTTCGAAACCCCATAGACCCGTTTCGGAACACTTTCATCTCGCCAATTTCTCAGAATTCCAGTAGCGAAAATGTACCGAAACGGCCCTCACGCGTTTCGAAACGCCCGGCCAAAAACAAAGGGACCGTATCGAAACAGGGTAGCCCGTTTCGAAACACCCCCTGTCTGCAGACTGGTTTTAGCAGGTTTATGGCACAAGGATGTCCCTAAACCCCTTCTAAAACTTCAAACATCACACTAACATCAATCCTAAGGCAAACCAACATAACTAGCATGCTTGAAACATTAATACAACAAGCTAAACACTATAGGCAACAACATCACAAAGTCATACATCCATACTTAGCATTAAAGGCATTAAGCTTCAACATGGCCAACACTTAGGCAAAAAAAAAATAAGTAAAGGCCAAAATGGTTACAAGTAACATGACATTTAAATCCCAACCAACAAAGCACATAAAAGGAGTCTAGCATGCTCCTAGCAACAACAACAACAACATAATCCAAAAGGCTCAAACAACGACACCTATCCCATTGCTTTACTATTACAATCTCTAAATTTAAATATCATACTTGAGCTAACCGTAAGCAACACTTGGAGGCCTTTCCTTGCCATTGCCACCCACAAGCTACTGATCTGCATTGTCGAACAAAAAGAAGCGTAAGCACAAAAAGCTTAGTGAGGGTAAGCTCATAAAACAAACCTCGACAATGCAGGGTTCAAACACGAGCTTACAACCAAGGTATAATGCATGATCTTACCTTTGATCCACATAAGCCATTCTATACATGGTGCATGAACATATATTTAATATCATGCCATGCCCAACATGTTTAAATGCACAACATATGTAATCACACATATTAAACCATGTTAGCAACACATCCCAAATCACATTGGTTCACAAATAATCACATATTGGCAACATAAACCACAATCCGTATTGGCACCTAGCTATGACTCGAATACGCGGATAACCGTTGGAACTCACATCCAACAACTCCACCATTACCTGACGGTGGGATTACACTCATCACCGTTCACGCGGAGGGGATTCCACTCATCCTCACGCCTCGTTTCACGCGGAGGGGATTCCACTCATCCTCACGCCCGTCGATGGGATTCCACTCATCACCGACTATTATATATAAGAATATTTCTGGGCGAACCCGTACTCCATCTTGATGACTACCATCATCAAGACTACGCGTGCATTTTGACTCACGTGTGCACACTAAACATCCTAATGATCGATCATTTGTACCCAAGCATACTAGTGCCAATACTACACATTTCATTGATCTTTCACAATATCATTTCATAACAACTTCCGTGCTTAGCACGTACTCACCATGACTCACCGTCATGCTCAAACCACATTTCCATGCCTAGCATGTACTCACCATGATCCTCGGATCATACAATCACCTCATAATATCGTTTCACATATCACACCACATGTATATCATTAACACAATATCACATCATATTTCATGCATATGTATATCTTCGTCATGTTTATCATCAACATGCATATAACAATGCATCAACCATGCCTCAATATACATGTATACAAATACATAACCAACACCATCACAATTTAACACGAGGCATAAACAACCATTAAAGAGTGCAACCAAAGTCTCAAATCAAAGCTTGGGATTAGGCTACCACTCTAATCCCAACTCCAGGTGGGTTTACCAAGCCCATCCTAGGTTCACATGCTTGAACCAAATACTCAAAACCATTTTAAAAATATTTAACCACTCACCTCTACCTCCAAGCTCAACTACCAAGCAAGCATCACCTTCAAGTTTCCGGATTTCTTCCCGACTCTTCGCCAACCCAAGTTCTTACTTCTAAACAACCCCAATACAATTCAAATAACCTCAAATCAGCCCAACATCAAAATACTAACCCGTAACACAATTCGAACACAAATTACAATGTTTCAAGCCATGAACAAACCCCACATTTAGCAAACTCGGGCAGCCCCTAAACCTCATCCAAAATCCATGTTTCCAACACCTTTTACACCCACAAATGATCCCAAATCAACCCCTAACCATAGTACCACCATTGGACTATCAATTCTCACTTAAAACAACCCCAAAACTCACCCAAAACCCTCCAAAAACCCCATTTATACCCAAATTCGGGAATTGCTCAAAATCAAGAAAAATTCATATATGTTGAACCATTTAACTCCTATGCTTCATAACTAACCATATTAAATCAAAACATTAAGCTTAACAACATAAAATTTCCATTTTTAATCAAAATCTTCAAAACTCCATTTTCCAAATCTTTAACGAAAATAGAAACTAATGGTACTTTTGAAGAGAGGGAGTTGAGGAGAAGTCAAAAACGGTGTTACCTTTCAAAAATGAGTTGAAATGGAGGAGCTTTGTGATGGAATAGTGAAAGAGGTGGGGGAGCTCTATTCCACGTGATTTTTGGTTGAAGAAGAGGATGAATAGTGAAAGGGTTGGGTAAAGGGGGATTTAAAATTAGAACTTGTATTATTTACAAGTTTGCCATTAATGAATGGCTATCCCCTTTATTCTTTAAAACTCTTCAATTTGCAATTCATTCACTTTGGTCCAATGTAAAGTATTTATTTTTGAAACCCAAAACTTAAAAGATTATTTTAATTATAAAACCGAACCCGAAATAATATTAAAATATTATTTTCACCCGACCCCTAAGCCCGGGTGTTACAGTTAGGTTTCCTCCTAAGTCGAGAAAAGGGGACGAATTCAAGTTAGTGAATTGTTGAAATCCTTAGTAGAGTGTTGTGGTAGTGGATGTAAAGCTTGTTCGAAGCTTGAACCACTCTAAAATTGCCTTGTCTTTATTTTTAAATTATCCATTTGCACCCTTCAATTTTTATTCCACCAATTCACCCCCTCTTGGTGATTAGCCATCATTTGATCAACTCAACACTTTCCCATTGGAGTTCTTAGGTTCAAATCCCACCAAGATCACATTTTTTCTCTTTAATTTTCCTTTCGACCAGGTCATGAGATTGGAGAAAAATAAATATTAGATAAAATATATTAAAAATTAGAGTAAACTAATCCAATCGGGTGATGGTTATCATATTGGTTGATTAATAGGTAACTATCAGCGATCAAATGTGTAATTATACAAATTTCCGTTAACTGCCACATCACCTCTTTTGTTAGATTTTAACGGCTAGTGGTCAAAATATAAGTATTTTAAAAGTTTGATGGGCTGATTGACGAGTTGCTTAGTTGGATGGTAAAAATAGGACCGCTCCCAAAGTTTGGTGGCCACCTGAGTATTTTACCCTTATTTTTATGCATATTCTGAATCATGTGTATAGATGTTTATCCGAATCAAATCTGATCCAATCCCACCTAAAAATAAGTCTAACTTAAAACCATGAACATTAACCATTTGTATCATTTATACAAATTGAAGCACAAAAAGTTGAAATAGAAGTAAGTTTATTACTGCAGATGGAGGGGGATACTCCGAAAGAACCCACAGGAACAAAGACCAAAATATAATTTTTTATTAAAAAAATCAAACAAACAAAAAAGAAATGCCTATCATCCCACAAATATGGCTGCAATATACGATAGTCGTAGAAATTTGGTAATGTAGGCGATTGCTACACTATTTTTTTTAATAATAAAAATATTTTTTTAAAAAAATTATATATCTTTGATATTATAAATTAAAGGGTTTCGTTTTAATAAACTGCACAAGGCCTCGTAAACCTTTGAACTGCCCCGCTAAAGATTGGTAGTAAGTATGAAATTGTCCCATTGTTTCCAGCCCTATATTATTGCTTTATTCCTTTATTGACTTTTGCTTTCGCTGCATCATTCTTCTTTGCATGGCATGGATGCTTTTATCTAAAAGTAAATATACCAATGCAATAAAGAGAAAATAGAATTTTTTTTGTTCATTTTAAATAGACGGATTCAAGGGTATCCACCGGAGCCCGAAGACGCACCCAAAATTTGGGAAGTTATTAAGGTATGGGTTGGTATAACGGATGTAACAAACATGTGTTGTATTAAATAACACTTGTGTATTAGAAAGATGGATGAAAGATGGTTGTTACTACATCAAGGTGTTTGGTTGATGAAATTTAGAATAAAGTTCAAAGATAAGTGTTATGTATGAATGTACTATTTCCCCTTAAAATTCTAGCTTCATATTTTCCTTTGTTTTGATATTGATTATTATATTGTTTTTGAGTTTATGGTTTACAATTTAATATTTAGGCTTTAGGGTTTGGGGTTTAGGTTTTAGGTTTAGGGCTTAGGGTTTAAGGTTCACAATATATGGTTTAAAGTTTAGGGTTTAGGTTTAGTATATTTACATTGATGTAAATACGTGAAAAGTAGTTTGAAGATTTGGAGTTTAGGGGTTTGGGTTTATAGTTTATGATTTAGGGTTAGCATATTTACATTGTTATAAATACGTGAAAAAAAGTATAAGGGTATAATTGACAAGGTTTGCGTTAAATGGACATGACCCAATGATGAAACTATTAAACTTCCATCTTTGGGTGAAGAAGATAAAATTAAAGAAAAGAAAAAGAAAAAGAGAGAAATGGCGTGGATGATATGCGGTTCCCATGTCAACTCACGTGAATGCCATGTCACCCTTCCATTTATGATTTAATACATGAGTGACCAAAATAAGAGCAAATAAAAAGTTTAGTGGTTAAATTATTTTTTTAATTTAGTGACAAAAAAATATATGACTTTTTACCCTGACCAGCTGTTAAAATTTAAAGGATGAGGTGACGTGGCAGTTAACGAAAATATGTGAAAAGAATGTGGCCTTAGTGGGATTTGAACCTAAGACTTCCAATGGGAAAGCACAAGCTTTTATCACTACACCAACTACCCCTCAATGATATGAATTGCACCATTATGTATATGATATAATGAAGTAAATGATAGGGCAACAAGAAGTAAAAATATTTGAGAGGGAACTTAAACATGGGTCACATAAGATATGTAAAAACACACAAACCAGTGAATCAATTAAAATAATTAAATTAAAAATAAAACATTTTAATTATATTTAAAGTATAGTTAAAGAAAGATTTAAAATGAAAATAGATTTATAATTTTTTTTTAAATTAAATTGAATATTTTTTCACATTTATTTTAATAACTTCATATATATATAATATTGAATCGAGTTCTTTAATTTAGTTTATAATTTTAATTTTTTTTATTAAATATCTTAATTCAATGATTATACATATAATATTAAAACATATAATTTTGATAAGTAATACATTCAATTCATTTGTTTGATCTGATATGTGTTGATAATTTTCTTAAAAAACATTTTATAAACTATATGTTTCTTTAAAGAAATAGATCATTGTGGACAAAGTTGTCCGAATAATATATATATATATATAATATTGAATCGAGTTCTTTAATTTAATTTATAATTTTTATTTTTTTATTAAATATCTTAATTCAATTATTATACATATAATATTAAAACATATAATTTTGATAAGTAATACATTCAATTCATTTGTTTGATCTGATATGTGTTGATAATTTTCTTAAAAAAACATTTTATAAACTATATGTTTCTTTAAAGAAATAGATCATTGTGGACAAAGTTGTCCGAATAATATATATATATATATATATATATATATATATATTCACTTTAAATCTTTATTTTTTAATACTTTAAATGTAATTAAAGTGATTTCATTTTTAATTTAATTATTTGAATTTATTTAGTGGTATGTGTGTTTTTACACATCTCAAGTGACCCATGCTTGAGTCCCCTTTGAAACGTTTTTACTTTTTTCCCCTAGCATTACGTCAATATATGATATATATAGAATGGTGCAATTCATATTGTTCAGGAGTAGTTGTTGTAGTTGTAAAGGGTTGCCTTTCCCCTTGAAGTTCTTAGGTTCAAATCTCACCAAGATCATATTTTTTCTCTTTAATTTTCCTTTAATCCAGGTCATGAGATTGGAGAAAAATAAATATTATATAAAATAAACTAAAAATTAGAGTAAACTCATCCAATTGGGTGATGACTACCAGATTGGTTGATTAATTTTATTTACTTAAATAAAAAATAAGACCAAATTGATATAACAGGTAACTAACAACGATCAAATGTGTGATTGTACAAATTTCCGTTAACTACCACGTCACCTCTTTCATTAGACTTTAACGACTGGTGGTCAAAATATAAGCATTTTAAAAGTTTGTTGGTCTGATTGACGAGTTGCTTAGTTGTGTAACACCCGTGTTTTGGGGCTAGAAGTTAGTCGGGTTAGTTGGTTCGAGTCGGTAAAATTTATTTTAATCAAATTGACCTTAGTGTGAGCAAATTGAGTTTAGAAAGAAAGGGAGGGATCATTTTGGTAATTTAACCAAAACAAAAATAAATAGACAACCTTATCAATTAAAAGCAAGGAAAATGTTATCATCTTTTCCATTTCCCCTTTCCCCCACCGTGAAGAACACCAAACTCTCCCAAATCCCAAAATTTATAATTCATCAAATTTCTTCATCAATTCAAGGGGTTTTTGAAAGGTAATTATATTTTCTTAATCTCCTCTTTATCCTCTATCTATCTATAGTCTTAGATTTCAAAGTTATGGAGTTTTGAAAATTAGGGTTCATATCAAAGTTTGGGTTTTTAAGGGGTTTTTCATCTTGTTTTGATAAATTGAGTTGGGGTTTTGTTTAATCGTGTTAAAATACACATAATATGTTAAAATGAGTAATTTTGGGTAAAAATCCGAAATTGGGTTTTGGTGGATTTTAGGAAGGTTTTTAGATGAGTTTTGGGTATGATTTATGTTGGAATTTGAGGGTTGATGTTAGAGTAATAGTTGGGGGTTGTTTTGGAAGCGTTTGAATGTGCTAAATATGTTGAAATCACAAGTTTTAGACTGTTTTTCATGGCTGCTCGGATTTGGTGATTTTGGGGATTGTTCATGGCTTAAATTGTGTGTTTGATGTTGGAAATTGGGGGTTGATGGTTATACTATAGTTGGGCAGTGTTTTGAACATGTTTAAGAGTGTTTTGGATGACTACAATTCTGATTTTTGACGGGTTTTTGTGGAAGTACGAAAATGAGAAATTGAAGAATGAACTTGGCTTTGAATTGTGAGAATTGAAGTGGATTTGTGTGTTGATGTTAAAATTTGGGGTTGTGACTGATTTTGAGGTTAATATATTGTTTTTGAATGGTTAGAAGCAAGAGAAATCAATGGTGAAGCTTCGGGCTCGAATCCGGAAACTTGGATGCTTGGTAGTTGAGCTTGGAGGTAGAGGTGAGTGGTTAAAATATTTTAAATGGTTTTGAACAATTGGTTCGAGCATGTGGACTAGGTTGAGATTGGTAGACTCACCTAGAGTTAATATTAGGGTGGTAGCCTAATCTTAAGCTTTAGTTAGAGACATTGGATGATCTCTTTAATTGATGTTATGCCTCATGATGATTTGTGTTATGATGATTATGTATAATGTGTTATACATGTTGTTGAGGCATGGTTTGATGCATTGCTATGCATGTGGTTTGGATTGTAAATTGTGTATGATGATGTTGAGTTTAATATGATGTAAGATGCCATATTATTACTCTTGAACATGACACTATGATAATATGTTGTTGAGATATTTGATGTTGAGCTTAATATGATGTAAGATGCCATATTATGACTCTTGAACATCAAAGGTTGTGGAATTTGATTAATTGGCACTAGTATGCTTGGGTACAATGATCGATCATTAGGATGAGTGTGCACACAAAGTCAAAACGTACGTGGCCTTGGTGGCGTTAAGGCACCTAGGAGGAGTACGGTGATGTAATATTCCACCGGAAATTTATATATATTCTACGTGATGATGAGTGGAATCCCATCCGTAGGGCATGTGGCGATGAGTGGAATCCCGTCCATGCAAGCCCGGTGATGAGTGTAATCCCACCGAGGTAAGGTTGATGTTGGAAAATGCGTTCCAACATGTTATCCGCGTATTCGAGTCATAGCTAGGTGCGAATATGAGAAAGTATGTTTATGCCAATATGAGATTATGTATACATGCTAATATGAATTGATATGTGTATCAATGTGATATGAAATGTGATTTCCAATGTGAAGCGATATATGATGTGGTTAATACATTGAGTTATGTATCATTGTATGTGGAACTTATAAGTTGTTGAGCATGACATGAATTTGGTAATATGTTCATGCATCATCTATATTTATGGCTCATGTGGATCGAAGGTAAAATCATGTATAACATCATGATAGTTGCTCGAGCTTGGACCCTGCATTGTCGAAGGTTTGTTTAATGAGCTTACCCTCACTAAGCTTTTATGCTTACGCTCTCTTTTGTTCGACAATGCAGATAAATAGCTTGTGGGTGGCAAGGGCAAGGAAAGGTCTCCAAGTGTTGCTTTTGGTGAGCTCAATGTATGATTTATAAATTAAAAGATTGTAATAGTAAAGCAATGGGATAAGTGTTGTTGTTCTTGATGCTTTGATGTGTGTTGATTTGGTTTGGCACTTAGATGCCTTGTTCGATTTGTAAATATCACTTATGATGCATGCCTTGATGAATGCTTGAGTGATGTATGTCTAGTAGATGTTTAAATTGCTTATCATGTGTGTTGATCATATGCCTTATGAGAATGCCTAAGTGTTTGGATGTTGAAGCATGAGACCTTATGTGCATGTTTGCCTTCTTTTGATCGAATGCATGATTTTCCTTGGTTGATTGAGGTATGCTCATGTTGTGTACTATGTAGGTATGTATGAGGGTTCATATTCATGCCTTGAGTATGTTTGAATATGTTGAAATTGGGAGTCTTGCAAAACAGGGCGTATTGATACACCAAAGTGTTGTATCAATACACTCTTGCCAAAAGGGCAGATTTTTGGTCAGGCGTATCGATACACTAGGGTTTATCGATACGGTCCCAACTCTCTGTATTTTTGAGGAGTGGTGGAGTGTGGGTCGTATCGATACGGTGACTAAGCGTATCGATACGGTTTGACCTAGTTGACCAATAGCTGTATTGATACACTCGAGCGTGTATCGATACACTATAGCTGTATTGATACACTCGAGAGTGTATCGATACACTATAGCTGTATTGATACACTCGAGAGTGTATCGATACACTATAGCTGTATTGATACACTCGAGAGTGTATCGATACACTATAGCTGTATTGATACACTCGAGAGTGTATCGATACACTATAACTGTATTGATACACTAGAGAGCTGTATTGATACGACCTGCTTAGAAAGGATAAATGGGTTGTTTTAATGTGCAGACTTGGTGGGTCGTTGTTATATCGTTCGTGTTTCTGCTGTCGTGCTTCACTTAGGACTTAATAATGCTTTTAGACAAGATTAATTAATGGGAAAAAATAGGGTTGCTAACCGAGGGGGAACCTTAACGGGTTTCGCTTCAGTTTTCCCCGTGTGACCCACTCGGACCGGTCATTCGGCTAGACCAGGATGAGGGGGTTACATTTAGTTGGCATCAGAGCTTAAGGTTTCCGAGACCTTGGGCAGGTAAGTGAGTAAGTTGTGTTTTATGATTAAGATGCACGGTGTTTGCTTATCATGTAAGCATGTTGCTTGTTATTCGAGTATGCTGTAATGAATGATTGCTTGCTTTGTAAGTATGATTGCTTGTGTGACAAGTATGTTGATTGTTTGTTTAAAAGCATGTTGCTCGTTACCCGTGTATGCGGTGATGTGTGATTGTTTGATGGAGAAGGTATGTTGTTTGATCGTACGCATATGTTTGCTTGTTTAGCAAGTATGCCTTGTAATATGCATGATTGAGCATGTATGTGTGTTGAGTTGCTTGAAGCATGTTGAGTAGAGTCCCATTGCTTCTATTACATAGCAAAAAGAGATTTTAAGTGAGGAAATCATACTTGAGCCACTTGGACCTTTTCCTTTGCTAACCCAGTTTGTATGTTAATGTATTGTTGTTGTTAGTTTACTACTTTTTGGTAAGTTTGAGGCCAAGGCGTGGACTGTGAATCGGTAAGTGGAAACTGTGGGTTCTGAAAATGTGAATGATGTTGAGGGAGTCCATCATCTTGGTTAGGGAGGTGTGGTTGTACCGGACTTGAGGTACAATTTGTTTGACTGAGTTAGTGTGTATGTGGGTTGGTTCCTGTTGATGAGGAACGATGTGATCGGTTCTGGTGTTAGTAGTGAAAGAGGTGACGACTTATGAGTGGGAGTCAGAGTGTTATCAATGATATAGTAGGTAAGCCCTTGGTACAATTTTGAGCTTGTTCCCTTCTGATTGATTCTGAGTCTGCACTTCTGTATATTGTTAGCAAGCATGCAAGTTTGAATGTGCCGATGAGGTGTCAGAGGTAGGTATGAGTACCTTAGTTCTTTGGGGCGAGATCAGGGTAAGGGTCTCGTTTGTGTAATCTGAAAATTCAGAAGTGTTAGTTGGTGACCGTTGGGGTTCAACCTATGATTTTAATGCAAGACAGCCAGTTAGTGTTCGCGAGTGGGAGCTAGTTTGTGTGGTTGGGTCGGTGTACGTTGAGTTGTGTTTCAGCAAGCGAAAGAGATGAAGTCACTTTCGATATAGTTGAGTTGAGAAGGGAGTCTTGAGTTTTGACTCTAGGTTGTTTGTTAGAGGTAGAGCAAGTCCAGCATGACTGTTTGTATGTGATCAGAATTGAATTTTGAAGTTTTGAGATGCTCTAAGAACAGTTTAGAAGAGTCAGAGTTGTTGAAAGGCCAACTTTGAAAACAAGAGGACCGAAGACTAACAGTTGTGTACTTGTGAAGTTACAATTTCTACGAATTCTTCCTTTTGTGTGTGAACATGTAAGGAAGGTAGATATCTCTGTTGAGATTTTAGACGTATGGACACATGTGACTAGTCCTTTGTGGTGAGATAGTGGTGGCCAGGAAGATGTACGGAAGATGTTTGTTGGTGGTTCAGAGTTACTAGTTTCTAGTAGATGTGAAGTGATCGTCTTCCTACGGTTTTGATGTACCTTTTGACAAGGTTTGGCATGAAGAGCACATAGTTAGTGTATGCGTTGAGATAAAGAGAGAGTTGCCTTGAAGTTGCAGATTTCTATGTGACTGTAGTTGTAGGTGAGGAGGTGAACTTCTTGTCGAATGTTGATCCAGCCTTGGAGGTCGAAGATTTATTGAGTTTAGATGGCAGGCTTGCTTAGCTAGTGTGATGAATTTGATTTTGAAGGAAGATTACACCGCAAAATGTTAAAACAGTTTGTGAATTTCCTAGAAGTGATTGGAAGAAAAAATTTTTTACCTGGTTTGTCTCCTGACAGAGAAGAAGAGTTTGTTATTTAGACCGTCTCCGAGTTTGCTTCTGCTTTGATTGCTCTGTACCTTATAATTCCCG
This sequence comes from Hibiscus trionum, assembly GCA_030270665.1. NCBI lineage: Eukaryota > Viridiplantae > Streptophyta > Magnoliopsida > Malvales > Malvaceae > Hibiscus > Hibiscus trionum. The sequence goes on along the minus strand of BSYR01000026.1, from coordinate 70,778,756 downwards.
AAAGAAGTGAGAGTGTTGAAGAATCAACCTCGAGATTAGTTAGGCCTTAGATTCATTAGGCCTAGTGCATCATCTCAGAGTTCTACAGTGTAAATTGTGAAGAAGAAAGAGTGACAGTACGAGATTGTGTTCAGATTTCATACAGTCGAAACAAGTGACAGTGAATGATTAGTATCCGTTTCTGAGTGTCAGTGATTTGTTGGTCAGTTAGTGTGTGCTTCAGTCTATTTGAAGATTAGTTTGAGATCCGTTTACTACCAGTTGAAAGTGAGAAAAGTTGAAGTATCGAAGAAGGCCATGACGAGCTTTGAAGTTAGTGGGGTAGCACCTTTTAGAAAATCAGCTGTATGTCAAGTTACGCAACGTGAACTTCGAGTTAATGAAGATGTTCTCCTAGGACATGCAGGTCAGTCGAGTGCATTAGAGTAAATCCTAACTATGCAGAAGAAGATGTGAGTTGAAAGAAACTTTAATGGAAGCTTCGACCTTGATCCAAAAAAAAAACCATAGTGATGTGTTACATGTAGAGTTAGGTCGTGTACTTATGCAAGACAGAAGTTGTGGTTTGTTCATTAAGATAGTTGGAAGACCGTGAGAAGAGTTATTTGATATGAGACATAGAGTTAACTACAGTTGTAATTGCCTCGAAGATTTGGAGACAAGCTTGTGTGGTAAGAAATGCACAGTGTGTATGTACATATCATCAGAACCTGAAATATTTGACGACTTGTGAAGGGTTGAAACTTGAACAACATGAGTTGGTAGAATTGCTTGAAGACCGTAATCTCAAGATTGAGTACCATCCGAAGAGAGTTAACGCAGTAACCGATGCTCCGAGTTATGTTGTTGATAGATTAGTAGTTGAGTTGCGAGATGTAATTGCCGAATTCAGTTTACCGAATGATAGCAGTTTTGTGGCCGAGTTTCATGTTAAACCTACATTGAGTCAGAGTGTTTGAGGAGAAACAGTTGCAAGACAAATTCTTGGCACCTCACGTGCAAGACACTGTGAAAAGAAGATTTCAGAATACAGTTCAGAAAGGATAGAGTTTGCATTGTTAGAGACAGGATAGTTGTACCGATTGACATAGTGTTTTGAGACGTATTGTGTTGGCCGAAGCAAACGACAGTTCATTTGTGTTGCATCAGAGTATTATGAAGGCGTATTGTGGGTTGAAGATGAGTACCTCCGGATTGAGATGATGCGTAATATTGTTCAGTATGAGAGTAAGTGTGAAAAGTTGTCAGCATGTCAAGACCGGATGTCATTCTTCTTCTAGTGTGTTATATTCGTGGAAGATTCTTAATGAAGATGGGTAATAGAGATTCGAGGTTTCAACTAGATTATTTTTGAAGACGTTTGTATAGTGGTGGGTTATCTGTTGAAGTCTGATGGTCAGATAGAGAAAGTTATGGGTCGAGTATTCAAGAAATGTGATATGTGATTGTTGAATCTGGCTAGTCCTGTTGTTTATCTGTTACGGTTACCACCAGAGTTAGAAAGAGGGTTGTGATGTGTCTATGTATCTACAATTCGGAAGTGTGAGTCAGATCTGTTCCGTGCTATGTTTGTTGAAGAGATTGAGTTGAGTTTGAAATTGCGTGCAATGAAGAACCAGTTGAGATCTCAGTGTCGGATAGCAAATGTTGTGTGGCGAGTCTAACGAGTTGGTTAGTATGTTGTGGTAAAAAGGAAAGTGTGGAGTAGCATGCTTCCGTGGCTCTTCCTGTTCGATGAATTTCGAGGACGAAATTTCCTTAAGTGGGGGAGAGTTGTAACACCCGTGTTTTGGGGCTAGAAGTTAGTTGGGTTAGTTGGTTCGAGTCGGTAAAATTTATTTTAATCAAATTGACCTTAGTGTGAGCAAATTGAGTTTAGAAAGAAAGGGAGGGATCATTTTGGTAATTTAACCAAAACAAAAATAAATAGACAACCTTATCAATTAAAAGCAAGGAAAATGTTATCATCTTTTCCATTTCCCCTTTCCCCCACCGTGAAGAACACCAAACTCTCCCAAATCCCAAAATTTATAATTCATCAAATTTCTTCATCAATTCAAGGGGTTTTTGAAAGGTAATTATATTTTCTTAATCTCCTCTTTATCCTCTATCTATCTATAGTCTTAGATTTCAAAGTTATGGAGTTTTGAAAATTAGGGTTCATATCAAAGTTTGGGTTTTTAAGGGGTTTTTCATCTTGTTTTGATAAATTGAGTTGGGGTTTTGTTTAATCGTGTTAAAATACACATAATATGTTAAAATGAGTAATTTTGGGTAAAAATCCGAAATTGGGTTTTGGTGGATTTTAGGAAGGTTTTTAGATGAGTTTTGGGTATGATTTATGTTGGAATTTGAGGGTTGATGTTAGAGTAATAGTTGGGGGTTGTTTTGGAAGCGTTTGAATGTGCTAAATATGTTGAAATCACAAGTTTTAGACTGTTTTTCATGGCTGCTCGGATTTGGTGATTTTGGGGATTGTTCATGGCTTAAATTGTGTGTTTGATGTTGGAAATTGGGGGTTGATGGTTATACTATAGTTGGGCAGTGTTTTGAACATGTTTAAGAGTGTTTTGGATGACTACAATTCTGATTTTTGACGGGTTTTTGTGGAAGTACGAAAATGAGAAATTGAAGAATGAACTTGGCTTTGAATTGTGAGAATTGAAGTGGATTTGTGTGTTGATGTTAAACTTTGGGTTTGTGACTGATTTTGAGGTTAATATATTGTTTTTGAATGGTTAGAAGCAAGAGAAATCAATGGTGAAGCTTCGGGCTCGAATCCGGAAACTTGGATGCTTGGTAGTTGAGCTTGGAGGTAGAGGTGAGTGGTTAAAATATTTTAAATGGTTTTGAACAATTGGTTCGAGCATGTGGACTAGGTTGAGATTGGTAGACTCACCTAGAGTTAAGATTAGGGTGGTAGCCTAATCTTAAGCTTTAGTTAGAGACATTGGATGATCTCTTTAATTGATGTTATGCCTCATGATGATTTGTGTTATGATGATTATGTATAATGTGTTATACATGTTGTTGAGGCATGGTTTGATGCATTGCTATGCATGTGGTTTGGATTGTAAATTGTGTATGATGATGTTGAGTTTAATATGATGTAAGATGCCATATTATTACTCTTGAACATGACACTATGATAATATGTTGTTGAGATATTTGATGTTGAGCTTAATATGATGTAAGATGCCATATTATGACTCTTGAACATCAAAGGTTGTGGAATTTGATTAATTGGCACTAGTATGCTTGGGTACAATGATCGATCATTAGGATGAGTGTGCACACAAATTGAGTCAAAACGTATGTGGCCTTGGTGGCGTTAAGGCACCAAGGAGGAGTACGGTGATGTAATATTCCACCGGAAATTTATATATATTCTACGTGATGATGAGTGGAATCCCATCCGTAGGGCATGTGGCGATGAGTGGAATCCCGTCCATGCAAGCCCGGTGATGAGTGTAATCCCACCGAGGTAAGGTTGATGTTGGAAAATGCGTTCCAACATGTTATCCGCGTATTCGAGTCATAGCTAGGTGCGAATATAAGAAAGTATGTTTATGCCAATATGAGATTATGTATACATGCTAATATGAATTGATATGTGTATCAATGTGATATGAAATGTGATTTCCAATGTGAAGCGATATATGATGTGGTTAATACATTGAGTTATGTATCATTGTATGTGGAACTTATAAGTTGTTGAGCATGACATGAATTTGGTAATATGTTCATGCATCATCTATATTTATGGCTCATGTGGATCGAAGGTAAAATCATGTATAACATCATGATAGTTGCTCGAGCTTGGACCCTGCATTGTCGAAGCTTTGTTTAATGAGCTTACCCTCACTAAGCTTTTATGCTTACGCTCTCTTTTGTTCGACAATGCAGATAAATAGCTTGTGGGTGGCAAGGGCAAGGAAAGGTCTCCAAGTGTTGCTTTTGGTGAGCTCAATGTATGATTTATAAATTAAAAGATTGTAATAGTAAAGCAATGGGATAAGTGTTGTTGTTCTTGATGCTTTGATGTGTGTTGATTTGGTTTGGCACTTAGATGCCTTGTTCGATTTGTAAATATCACTTATGATGCATGCCTTGATGAATGCTTGAGTGATGTATGTCTAGTAGATGTTTAAATTGCTTATCATGTGTGTTGATCATATGCCTTATGAGAATGCCTAAGTGTTTGGATGTTGAAGCATGAGACCTTATGTGCATGTTTGCCTTCTTTTGATCGAATGCATGATTTTCCTTGGTTGATTGAGGTATGCTCATGTTGTGTACTATGTAGGTATGTATGAGGGTTCATATTCATGCCTTGAGTATGTTTGAATATGTTGAAATTGGGAGTCTTGCAAAACAGGGCGTATTGATACACCAAAGTGCTGTATCAATACACTCTTGCCAAAAGGGCAGATTTTTGGTCAGGCGTATCGATACACTAGGGTGTATCGATACGGTCCCAACTCTCTGTATTTTTGAGGAGTGGTGGAGTGTGGGTCGTATCGATACGGTGACTAAGCGTATCGATACGGTTTGACCTAGTTGACCAATAGCTGTATTGATACACTCGAGCGTGTATCGATACACTATAGCTGTATTGATACACTCGAGAGTGTATCGATACACTATAGCTGTATTGATACACTCGAGAGTGTATCGGTACACTATAGCTGTATTGATACACTAGTAGAGGGGGGAAGACGATTTGGATTCGTTAGATACAAGACGATGGAAGATGCAAAAATGTCGATAGAGAGGCTAAATGGATTCATATTATATGGGAAGAAGATATATGTAGCACTGGCAAGATTCAACGAAAGATCAACTACAAGGAAGAACAGGAGGGAAGATAATGGCAGGCCAGTCAAAACGAACACTAATACGAAAGCAAAACTGGATAAAGAAGAACGAAGACCAGAAAACATTACAACAAGGTTCAATCAAAGGAAAATAGAGAGTGGAGAAGGAAGCAAAAGCAAGCTCAGAAAGTGCACGGGCCATGTTGAAAAGGAGACACTATGGAAGTTCAAGAAATGTCTGGTCAGAAGGATGGCTTTAGCCTGTAGTGTGAGGAGCATCATGATGCGCTTAGACAAATGGGGTTTCGGTGAGATTTGTGTGAAAAGGATGGGCGGGAATTTGTTTCTCCTTTCGATTGATGATGAAGACCTTTTCATCATGATGGAGGATGTGAATTGGTCTTATCTAAGGGAAATTTTCGAAGAAATTATACCTTGGTCAAAATTCATTAAACAAAATGAAAGATTAACTTTGCTTGAAGTGCCTGGTCTTCCACCTCACTGCTAGAACCATGAAACTCTAGAAAGGTTAGCATCTCTTTGGGGTAAATTTGAAGTTGTTGGTGAGAATTTCAACCAGGTCTATGACTGCGAGAAAGTAACCATTCATATTGGGGTAAATTTAGCATTATCCGACCTCCAGAGAAAGAAGAAAGAACGAGAAAGCGAAAGAGGAAAAAAGAGATCGAAGGGGATTGCGTCTTTGGAGCTATCAGGACGATCGCTCTCTGACTCTGATCTTGTGACTAGGTGGGATTATCTAACTAGGGAGGCATTAAAAATGGGCAAGAAATTGGGGATTCAAATTGAAGGTAATGAAGACCACGCTATAAGAGACATTGCCCTACTGATGCAAAAAGAGAAAAGAACGGAAGAGGAATAGGGAGGCAAATATGTGAACTCTCACTAGGATTGAAAGAGGTTAGGGTCTGAGGAAAAATCTAGGTGGCTAGATTGATAGTTGTACCCAGAAAGCCGAAATGAGTCTGCTACAACAACATAAATACAATAGCTGGTGGAGTTTGAGGTTAGTTAGATGTGGTATGTCGCTAATGTTGACTTTGTTAGGTGTGCAATCCTTTATTGTTGGATGTCAAAGTGTTTTAAGTACGATAGAAAAATTAAATAGTTAGATGTGGTATGTCGTATTGCCATATGTATGAAATATTATTGGTTGTCAATTTCATGCACGAGGGTAATCGAATGGAGCTTCGAGGGTCGACCGATTTAACTCAGAGTCGAGGTAATACCCACCACTTCTTGTGTACTATAATGGACATGTTAATTGATAGTTAATGCATGAGAGATCAAATGAAGTAGAATATACTATAAGAATACTGATAAGGACCTTTGTGAAAAAATTAAGAATTATATGACACGTATAAATTTTTTGAGATCTGTAATTTAAATGATAAGTCGTTTATCTCTAAATATTTGTTAAACCTCAGTTAATAAAATTATATATATGATATTCAATTTCAAAGTGAATTTGATGGCGGACAAATTGTATGGTGTTATTGAGGATGTGGTAAAGAATTAAAGCATGATGAACTACATCTATTCGATTGGTGCTTACCTTCATGGTTATGGACATGACTCAAATGGGATGATTAGAAAATATGTACATAAGCTGATTCCTACTTTATAGATTTAAAACTGAATTACATCCTAGACATTATTAAAGGTCTCTTCAAGTTCAATCTAGTCAGGTTGGTAATTTCGCCCGTATTCGGTTCCTCTACTTTGGTGAGGGTAATTCCGCCAATATTCGGTTCCTCTACTTCGGTGAGGGTAATCCTGCCCGTATTCGGTCCCTCTACTCCGATGAGGGTAATTCCACCCGTATTCGGTTCGTCTACTTCGGTGAGTGTAATCCCGCCCGCACACAGGTTCCTATGCTTCGGCTTGGGTAATTCCTTACCGTTACAGTTACAGGTTCCTATGCTTCGGCTAGGGTAATTCCTTATCATTACAACTACAGGTTCCTATGCTTCGGCTAGGGTAATTCCTTACCGTTACAGTTACAGGTTCCTATGCTTCGGCTAGGGTAATTCCTTATCATTACAGTTACAGATTCCTATGCTTCGGCTAGGGTAATTCCTTACCGTTACAGTTACAGGTTCCTATGCTGCAGCTAAGGTAATTTTGCCAGATTTAAGGTATTCCGTTGGGATTAAACCCATGCCCCTTTAATGCCCTTATAGACGCATCTCATAATTGTATATTGGAGTAGATTTGGAGGATATATAAGAATTAAAAATGAACATTACTGCTGCTTGAATTATGTGCGTGTGAAATAAAATGTTTACCGCATTGATGCAGTTTAGCACTGTTGGGACACACTAAAATCCCTAGTTTAATTTGATTATCCACTATTCTAATTTTATGGACTATAGGCTTTACGTCGGATACACAACGATTGAATAAAGAACAATTTTTTTATCTTCAAATATCACGTTACACTGAAAAAATAAATTGTAAATAAAGTTTGTTGTTGCCTGAAATTTCATGTAAATGTAATGCATGCCATGTACATGCATGTGCTTACCGTATCATTTGGTAGTCCTCTACTACTGAGCTTTCCGAAGCTCATGTTGTTTTTACCATCGTAGGTTAGATGAAATCCGTCATAGTAAAGTTACTAACATCATTTTTTGGGATTCTCTCGATGTTGCTTTTGGAGTACAGTATCGACATAGTTAGTGGGCAATGCATGTATGACATGAATTGTTTTATGTCAGAGTATGTATAATGTTTATGAGTTCCCGTTATGCGTTTACGTGACTTTCATAAAAGATAGTTTAAACTGAAATTTGTTTTACAGCTCTAAAGTATTTAAAGAAATGGATTTTATATGAGTTATTGTGGGTCACCATTGTGACCCTAATGTGGCCTCCTAGGATTTGTGGGAACGCATAGGCGGGTCTAGGGGGTTACAGATTACTTAAGTTGAATATGCAAGTGCATTCATTTCTTGAAAATCAACTTCACGAATGCATTTTTTATATAAAAAAGTAGGCATAGGCCGATGGGTCGGATACATGATGATTATATTAAAAAGAGAAAATTTTGGATATACAAATCGTGTAAACTTTAACAACTTTGTTAAATTTAGGGTTTAAAGTTAGTTTAAGGTTTAATGTTGAAGGGTTTAAGTGGTAGGGTTTAGAATTTAGGATTTAATGATAGAGTTTAAGATTTAGAGTTTAGGGATTAATTAGGGTTAGAGATTTAGTTTTTAAAGTAGAATCGTGTAATTTTTACACATATTGTGTATCAAAATATATAATTAATAATGAAAAATACTTTGATACACAAACCTGTTAGTTTTAGTTTGGTAAAAAAGAACTTGTTAGTTTTAGGGTTCACGAATATAGTTTAGGTTTTAAAGTTTAGGGGGTTAGATTGTAGCATTTAGGATATATGTTTTAGGGTTATGATTTAGGGTTTAGATGTTAGGTTTTAAGGATTTTAGGTTATAAATTTATGTTTTAGATTTTATAGTTTAAATAAGAAGTGCTGTGTATTTTTTATACAATTTGTATATCAAAATATAATTCATTAATAAATATTGCAAATGTAAATTGATTCCCTAAATTACTTTTGCTAAATCACTTTCAATTTTCAAAAGCATATTTTTGTTCCCTAAAAATGTTTGAAAATTAGCTTATGATCATATATATTCTCTACTAGTGTTTCATGTTTTCCTGTAATTTCCATTTTTATGTTAGTTTAGTTAAATCAATCTTTTTAATTCAAATATGTCGATTTAGGTTTAAAACCAACCATTTAAATTGTTTTTTAATCACCGATATGTAAATCATTGACCGACTAATTCGGATCGGTACTATAGAGACCCATTATGCGGGCGATCATCCCAACCTAATTTATTCTATTCACAACACCAAGATTCAAACTTTTGACCTTACTTAAGAGATCTAGTAACCCCTATTGCTTATTATTACGGTCTGTGTGGGAAACATGACATCGAGAAGGAGGCTGAGAAGTTGGAACCATGTGCATTCGCAGAACAGCAGTAGAGAGTCCCGGTTCCCGAGAGCTGCTGCACGATAATGGAGAAGAAGGTGAAGTATCCAGCATGCCTTTGCGCTGTTCTATTTTCTCAAACAACATACACGCCGGAGTGAGGCCAGAAATCGCATTGACCATTCCAAAATGCTGCAACATTGCTAATCGCCCCGTCGGTTACAAGTTTGGAGGTACAATTTGGACATTCAGTACTAGTTTCTCTAAATTAAAAAAAAAACTAGTTTTTGCTTTTAACGTAATAAATCAAAGGCTACTTTTCTTTGAAATTTGTCGTCTCTTTTTTATTTCAAATATATAAACACAATTTTGTCCAATCGATGCTATCCATAGGCTCGATAATGCAGAAGATCACTTGAAGTTCATGTTTGTCCCCCTCTAATGCTTCATCACGATTCCGTCTTGGATCATTCACACATTCAATTTCCCCCATATTTTTTAGATTTTCTGGAGTTATAACCGATATTCAAGTCTTTTTATGCATCTATCATGAGTGTTGGGAAAATTCCCACAAAGCATAATTAAGTACACTTGTACTAGCTATCTACAAGCTTATTTTTCAATAGTAATAAGGTTGATCAGGCTGTAAGGTTCATAAACATGACTGATAAGATCCAGATTACATGAAAATTCGAGCATAAAAGACAATTCTTAGAACTCGGATATCTGTACCTTACAGCATTGGGATGACAATTTTGCATTGTTCCGGACTGAGATGTTAGTAGTACAGCGAGCCTGCTCAAGCAAAGAGAATACTCGTGATGGAAAAAATGGACTGCAAAACGACACGTTAGTATTGACTGGAAAATAAAATAAAAACAGAAGTGATCAACGAAACCTTGTCGTTCTCATTTGGATCATCATCTTCCCCCTCCTTTTTCAACTGTCAAATAAAATGTCCAAGAACATCAAAACCATTTCGAATAGATGCGTGTTTAAACCCGACCTGACCCAACAACATTCGAAATCAAGAATTGAAACCATCAAAATCAACAATGTTGTTATCATTCATACGAATTCAAGGTCAAAAAGTTCAAAAAAAAAACATAACATTTTTTATTAAAAAAAAAAAACAAAATGAAAAGGTTATCAGCCCACAAAGATGGCTGCTAGACTAATTTTTTATAAGCTAAAGTTTGGTGGTCAGTATGAAATTCTCCCACTGTTTCCAGCCCTATTCAGTTTCATGAGGTTTTAGAGCAATTGATGACCAATGACTCTTTCTCTAGTTACACGTCCATTGTAATTGCCGGAATACATATTTTATCTATTTGTTTCGGTATAAATAGCTTGAAGCGTCTTCGTTTGAGTTCAAGTTTTTCAGAAGTGTTTTCGTTTGAGTTCAAGCTGTTGATCAACGTATCCCTGCTGAATTACATTATAGGAATGGAAACCCCTTTGAAGTACATGTTTGTTCTCGCATTTATCGTGAGCAGAAGCCATTGTTGTGTTTTGATAGTTGCTTTGGAATTGGAGTTTAAATAATTATTTTGAGTATTGGAATAAGCTCCATAGGAGTTGTTAATATAACACCCTACACCTGATCCGGGAATTATGACCAAATTTAGAGTGTTGGTCGTTGAGTTCATGACACATATGGTGGTGGGCAAAGGTACGAGATGAGCAAACCACGACAAAATGGTTTACCGAAACGGTTAACAACGTCGGTGGTTCTCACAACAGAACATATGTAGTAAACATTCTCAAGTCTACATTTGCTTTGATTCTAATTCGAACTATATCCTTAATTAATGCATTCCAACAATACCTCCTCACTCTTAGAGACATCTCTAGAGTGCCTATGATTCCTCTCCTCCCATATGTACTAAACATATGCACTACAAGCAACTTTTAAAATAAAAACAAGAAGTAACTTCCCTCTTAGTAAAGCAACAGCTAGCCAAAGCTAATTCTTCATCCGAGCACATCACAGCTCTATTCGAGCAAAGCACATTCAGAAACTAGCTTTCGAAATGCCCCGAGAATAAGAGCATTAGAAAAATGTGGTTCCGAGATTCCTACACCTCCCCACAATTCAAGCATAATTCATCCACTACAATCCCCATCCCCATCCTAATTATTCTCACCTTAGTGAGAAGTCTGTTCAAAATTGTCATCCATAAAAATAAGTCATTTTTTTCTTCAAATTAAAAGTAAATATATATTCAAACAATTTATAAGTGTTTAAAAACAAATTAAAGTGTTTCACATAACACAAGCACAAACATTAACGGATCGTAAGTGTTGTTACAAAGGAGAGGTTTAACTCTATAACCCTCAAAAATCCAAAAGTAGACCTAACTCGTCATGAGCTGTAAAATCTAGGAGAGACTCTTCATCAACTGTAAAATCTAGGTTACTATCATGGACACCCGTAGGCTGCTGTTGCTGCAGCGGCTGACTTTGATCGACACCCGTAGGCTGCTGTTGCTGCAACAACGGCACTTGTTGCTGCTGTGGCATCGGCATATTCGAGGAACCAGCATCAAACTCTTGATATTGAGCAATAGGTGCAATCCCATTTCCAAGCATTTGGACTACACTTTGACCCACAACTGGACTGATATCATCTTCATCTTGTGTTGTATCTAAGTAGAACCAATCATTACTAGGATTGACACCCGAAAATTGTTGTTCCGGCAGCTGTAGACTTTGATTGAAAACGAAAAGCTGCTGTTGCTGCAGTGGCTGGATCTGATTGACTTCCAAAAGCTGTTGTTGCTGCCGTGGCATTGGCATGTTCAAGGAGCCAGCAGCATCAAACTCTTGATATTGAACAATAGGTGCAACTGCACTCATATCACCTCCCTCTTGTGTTGTATTTAAACCCAAAAGCTGTTGTTGCGGCGGTGGCTGACTTTGATCGAAACCCGAAAACTGATATTGCTGCAGCTGAAAACCTTATTTGGTTGAGAGTCTCGTTGAAAACCTCCCTAAGCCTATTTAGAGGAAAAAAGCATTCAACAACGAGAGAATACAGAGTCGAATTCGCCTTCCACAAAAACCAAAAACACCTACTGCAACCTTACAAACATGAAATGAGTCGCAACAACTATATTGTATTTGCCAAATACACCATAGTAAAAAAAAGGTAAACTATATAAATGACCACCATACTATTGGAAAAGTCGCGATTTGATCACTTTACTTTTTTTCTAAGCACTTAAATCACCATACTATTAAATTGGATGCAATTTGCCCACCAGCCGTTAGAGGTTAACGGCAGGGTAACATGGCAGTTAAAAAAATAGGGATATAATTACACATTTGGTCCTCGTTACATATACACTCTATCAATTTGGTCCTATTTTTAATTTAATAAAATAAATTAATTATTTAATTAAGTGGTGACACAACCGTATTGGAGGAATTTAATTATTTATATTTGATTTAATAATTTAATTTTACTCCTACAATCATCTGGTGACACATGTCCCTAGATTGGAGGAAGAAAATAAAAGAAAGGAGCATCCTGCTCCTAGTGGGATTTAAACTAGGATTGCCTTGGATGGAGACATACGCGCTTACCACTAGGCCAAGTGGATCTTTACGATGTATGGTACAAAACCTAATATATATATATATATCTTAGTTTGTTGCTCATGCCAGAAAAAAAGAAATAAATATGAATTAAGGAGACTCGAACATGACACTTTTGAGATGCTTAAAAACATCTGAACCACTGAAATAAATCTAATAATTAAATTATTAATAATTTTAACTTTAATTTAGTAATTATATTAAAAATGTTAAAGTTATATTAAAATTTTATTTCACGAATCTAAACTCACGAACATAATTTAAATGAATTGATATTAAAAATTTATTTGAAAATAATATTCAAATTTTATTTAACGAATCTAAACTCACGAACATAATTTAAATTAGATTTATTTCAGTGGTTCAGATGTTTTTATGCATCTCAAAAGTGTCATGTTCGAACCACATTAATCCACATTTATTCCAATAGTGAATCGTATCGAAACGGTCTCTTCGCGTTTCGATACGGGTTCGAGTGTTGTTCCGAAACTGGTTCACCCTGTATCGAAACGAGTTTGGTACCGAAACAACTCGATAGCGTTTCGAAACGGTCGTTCCGATACAACAAGTGGCGTATCGAAACACGATCGCGCATATTGCTTTAAATGGCATTAAAAGGTATCAAACTTTAATTAAAACATGAACTCTCTTTTTCTCTAAAACCTTAACCAAAACCCCTTGTATAAACTCGTCAAATCCCTTGATTTTTTCACATCAAAACCTAAATTTTTTTGAGGGTTTCAATCTTCACATCAAGGCTAGAGCTTTGCAAGCATTTTGGTGCATTAATCATCCCTCATTCATCCATTATCCTACATCAAGGTAAAAACCCTATTTTCTTTTCTTTTTAATTTTTGTTTAATTTTATTGGTTGTTTTTAATTACTTTTTGTATAAAATATATACATATAGTACGTGTTTTCAAGTTTTTGCAAAAAAAATCTTCAAAATCTGAATTTTTTTTATTCGAACATAAAATTATATCGTATATTTTTTCATGTTTTTTCGATTTTTTTTCCAAAATTTTGTTTTATAATTATACATGTTTTAAAACTATATTGTATAGTTTTTATCAACACATTGATTATCGGATTGTATATTGGATTGAATTTGGTTGATTTACGCATATATATGTTTTTGTGACTTGATTTTCTTCTAGATTTCGAATATGGGCTCTAGGAAGATAGTATGAACCAATGAGGTTGGTGGAAGCTCCAACAATGATGACGATTCAACTCGTCCCAACCTCACTTTACTCTACCAAAAGTCTCTTCGAAACAAAGATGCATATACAATTTCAAGCTATTTCAAGATCATCTTATCTAATCGGGAAGAAGTTTAGGGTTGATCCAGAAACTTTGGTCAATGTTTTCGGGTTTGAAGATAAGGGAATTTCGGATGAGAACTCATTGGGGCATACCTTTGGTGGCTCCGTCACGGTCCTTAATGCTCATGATTGCATTCTTCATCTCATGGTCTCGTGGTGATTTCGCCCTTCCGGCAGAAAAGTCTCCCACATTAGGGAAGTGGATGATTTTTGGATTCGATGCTTTTGTGAGGGAAATCGGCCAAATCTTTGTCAAATCATGTTTGCCGAGATGGTGTACCTTGTCCAAAATCGCAACTCGGATCTTGTCACCTCATTCACGTATGGAACCGCCTTGAGCTACTTATTCTCAAAGTTGGGGATTGACTGCTCTCTTGACTATCCATAACCTCTCAAAGATCGCATCGATGACCGCACACTTCTCCGGAGAAAATTTCATTTCATTAATGGAGAGTGGACTCGTGTCGAGAATCCTCCTCAAGTTGCGGCCCCGAACCTCAACCTCAAGTTGCTGCACCAAACAACGAAGCCCTCATGGCTTTCCTTACCGAGCAATTTAATGGCTTGCACACCCATATGGACTCCAGTTTCACCACTCTTGACACTCGTCTCACTTCTGTAGAGGGATGTATCTAAAGTGTTGAGAATCGCCTCACCTCGGTAGAAACTAAACAAATCTCTATGGACATGTCTTTTACCAGTTTCTATGAAGAATAGAGACAATTCCGAAGGAGCTACGCCAATGATGAAGATGAAGATGATGACGAGCTTTAGATCTTTGCATTCCATTTCATATCATCCAGTTTAAGATTCCCCTATTTTTATGTACCTATTTATGTTTTTGCTTTAAGACCTATGCTTTGATTTATGTTTGGATATTATGTTTTATGTATTAAGGTCTGGATATTATGTTTGGAGTTTTTGTACTTATTTTGCTTTGGTTTCTAATGCTTAACGAAATTATGTTGCTTTAATTTTGCTTTGCCTTGTGCTATATCGTTTTATCTTTGCCTTCATTGATATTGATCTAACAAAAAGGGAGAAGGGTTAAGCTAAAATTCTCAAAATATTTTTCAAAACCTAGCTTAAATTTAGGGGGAGTTTACTTAAAAATTTACTTTGGTTTTGTTATATCAAAAAGGGGGGAGATTGTAAAACCAATATTTGATTTTGATATAACAAATAATCTAAGGACTAAATTGAAAAGTAAATAATTTTTCTACGTAATTAAAATACTTGATTTTGACAAGTAAAATTTATACTTAAAATATTTTGAAGTCAAAAATTAAACCCCATAAATTTTTCTAAGTGTTTCAAAGCCAAAATATACAAAATTGCACAGGCATTTCGAAACACCCTCAAAGTGTTTCGATACATTTTGCCACTAGAAACGTCTGTTTCAAAATGGCTCATACCTGTTTCAATACAACCTTCATCTGAGCTTTTGATTTTTAAGTGTTGTTTTAAAACGACTTATACCCGTTTCGATATAGGGGTTAAGTAATTTTAAAATTGGGAATTAAATGAACTAGTTGTTGCTTTTCAGAAACTTTTTGAAGATTTGGTCAAGTGTTTGGATACACCCCTAGGCTGTTTCAAAACACTCATTTACGGTTTCAAAACTTTCGATACTTCCCTTTTGCGTTTCGATATGACCCTCATTTTAAATTTTACAGTTTCAAACTATTTCGATACGACTTATAATCGTTTCGAAACGAGCCATTTTTACACACAACGGCTCTTTCTTTTTTTGGTGCCCGTTTCGATACAGGGGTCTCGTGTTCTGATACGGGTAGTTGCATAACAACATTTATGGAGGGAAGAGAGAGCCCCAATGACTCTATGGATGATCTCAATCACTCAAACGACTGGAAATCAATGAGAATGTATAAAAACAAGTCTCAAAAGCTACAACAACAACAACTATTGAACCTTCAAGCAACATCAAAGCATTCGATTGTAAGTATAACCCCCTCGTCCCGGTCCGAACGCTCAACCGGTCCGAGTGGGCCATACGGGGAAAACCAAAGCGAAACCCGTTAAGGTTCCTCCTCGGTTAACGACCCAAAAAATTTCTTTTTAAAATTGATCTTTTCTAAAGGCTCTTTCGAATCCTATGTGATCATAACAGCGGAAAGACAAGCATTCATACAACAACAACTCGAACCACCTAAGCAAAACAGTCCAATTTTAAAAGATTAAGCAGGCCGTTTCGAAACACCCTCCAGGCGTATCGAAAGGCCTTGACCTGGTCAACGGTTCTAAGCCTACACAGAGAGGCCGTATCGGAACGGAGGTCAACCGTTCCGAAACACCCTCAACGGTCAACTTCTCGTGGTCAACGAGATTTTGACCGTTTCGAAACCCCATAGACCCGTTTCGGAACACTTTCATCTCGCCAATTTCTCAGAATTCCATTAGCGAAAATGTACCGAAACAGCCCTCACGCGTTTCGAAACGCCTTGCCAAAAACCAAGGGACCGTATCGAAACAGGGTAGCCCGTTTCGAAACACCCCCTGTCTGCAGACTGGTTTTAGCTGGTTTATGGCACAAGGATGTCCCTAAACCCCTTCTAAAACTTCAAACATCACACTAACATGAATCCTAAGGCAAACCAACATAACTAGCATGCTTGAAACATTAATACAACAAGCTAAACTCTATAGTCAACAACATCACAAAGTCATACATCCATACTTAGCATAAAAGGCATTAAGCTTCAACATGGCCAACACTTAAGCAAAATAAAATAAGTAAAGGCGAAAATGGTTACAAGCAACATGGCATTTAAATCCCAACCAACAAAGCACAAAAAAGGAGTCTAGCATGCTCCTAGAAACAACAACAACAACATAATCCAAAAGGCTCAAACAACGACACCTATCCCATTGCTTTACTATTACAATATCTAAATTTAAATATCATACTTGAGCTAACCGTAAGCAACACTTGGAGGCCTTTCCTTGCCATTGCCACCCACAAGCTACTGATCTGCATTGTCGAACAAAGAGGAGCGTAAGCATAAAAAGCTTAGTGAGGGTAAGCTCATAAAACAAACCTCGACAATGCAGGGTTCAAACACGAGCTTACAACCAAGGTATAATGCATGATCTTACCTTTGATCCACATAAGCCAATCTACACATGATGCATGAACATATATTCAATATCATGCCATGCCCAACATGTTTAAATCCACAACATATGTAATCACACATATTAAACCATGTTAGCAACACATCCCAAATCACATTGGCTAACAAATAATCACATATTGGCAACATAAACCACAATCCGTATTGGCACCTAGCTATGACTCAAATACGCGGATAACCGTTGGAACTCACATCCAACAACTCCACCCTTACCTGACGGTGGGATTACACTCATCACCGTTCACGCGGAGGGGATTCCACTCATCCTCACGCCTCGTTTCATGCGGAGGGGATTCCACTCATCCTCACGCCCGTCGATGGGATTCCACTCATCACCAACTATTATATATAAGAAGATTTCCGGGCGAACCCGTACTCCATCTTGATGACTACCATCATCAAGACCACGCGCGCATTTTGACTCGCGTGTGCACACTAAACATCCTAATGATCGATCATTTGTACGCAAGCATACTAGTGCCAATATTACACATTTCATTAATCTTTCACAATATCATTTCATAACAAGTTCCGTGCTTAGAACATACTCACCATGACTCACCGTCATGCTCAAACCACATTTCCATGCCTAGCATGTACTCACCATGATCCTCGAATCATACAATCACCTCATAATATCATTTCACATGTCAACACCACATGTATATCATTAACACAATATCACATCATATTTCATGCATATGTATATCTCCATCATGTTTATCATCAACATGCATATAACAATGCATCAATCATGCCTCAATATACATGTATACAAATACATAACCAACACCATCACAATTTAACACGAGGTATAAACAACCATTAAAGAGTACAACCAAAGTCTCAAATCAAAGCTTGGGATTAGGCTACCACTCTAATCCCAACTCTAGGTGGGTTTACCAAGCCCATCCTAGGTTCACATGCTTGAACCAAATACTCAAAACCATTTTAAAAATATTTAACCACTCACCTCTACCTCCAAGCTCAACTACCAAGCAAGCATCACCTTCAAGTCTCCGGATTTCTTCTCGATGCTTCGCTGACCCAAGTTCTTGCTTCTAAACAACCCCAATACAATTCAAATAACCTCAAATCAGCCCAACATCAAAATACTAACCCGGAACACAATTCGAACACAAATTACAATGTTTCAAGCCATGAACAAACCCCACATTTAGCAAACTCGGGCAGCCCCTAAACCTCATCCAAAATCCATGTTTCCAACACCTTTTACACCCACAAATGATCCCAAATCAACCCCTAACCATAGTACCACCATTGGACTATCAATTCCCACCTAAAACAACCCCCAAAACTCACCCAAAACACTCCAAAAACCCCATTTATACCCAAATTCAGGAATTGCTCAAAATCAAGAAAAATTCATATATGTTGAACCATTTAACTCCTATGCTTCATAACTAACCATATTAAATCAAAACATTAAGCTTAACAACATAAAGTTTCCATTTTTAATCAAAATCTTCAAAACTCCATTTTCCAAAACTTTAACGAAAATAGAAACTAATGGTACTTTTGAAGAGAGGGAGTTGACGAGAAGTAAAAAACGGTGTTACCTTTCAAAAATGAGTTGAAATGGAGGAGCTTTGTGATGGAATAGTGAAAGAGGTGGGAGAGCTCTATTCCACGTGATTGTTGGTTGAAAAAGAGGATGAATAGTGAAAGGGTTGGGTAAAGGGGGATTTAAAATTAGAACTTGTATTATTTACAAGTTTGCCATTAATGAATGGCTATCCCCTTTATTCTTTAAAACTCTTCAATTTTCAATTCATTCACTTTGGTCCAATGTAAAGTATTTATTTTTGAAACCTAAAACTTAAAAGATTATTTTAATTATAAAACCGAACCCGAAATAATATTAAAATATTGTTTTCACCCGACCCCTAAGCCCGGGTGTTACAACTCTCCCCCACTTAAGGAAATTTCGTCCCCGAAATTTATCGGACAGGAATTACCACGAAGTCTGCTCTTACCCACTTTCCTTCTCACCACAACATAATCACCAACTCGGTAAACTTACCACACCACACTAGCTATCTGATGCTAACATCTCCACTGGTTCTCCATTGCTTGTCGATTTTAAACTAAACTCAATCTCTTCTACAAACATGGCACGAGACAGATCCGACTCACAATTCTGAATCACAGATACACGAAACACATCACAAACCTCTTTCTAACTCTGGTGGTAACCGCAACAAATAAACAACAAAACTAGCCCGATTCACAAACTCATACAGCACTGTTTAAAAACTTGACCGATAACTTTCTCTGACTAATCATCTGACTTCAACAGGTAACCAAACACTATGCAGACGTCCTCAAAAATCTAGTTGAAATTTCGAATCTCTATTACCCACTTTCATTAAGAATCTTCCATGGATGTAACAAACTAGAAGAAAACTGATGCTCGGTCTTGACACGCTGGCAAATCAAACACTTACTCACATACTGAACCACATTATTCATCAACTCAATCCAGAAGTACTCATCTTCAACCCACAACAAGTCTTCATACTACCCAGATGCAATACAAACGAACTGCCAAGTGCTTCGGCCAAAACAATACGTCTCAAAACATTATGTCAATCGGTACAACTATTCTGTCTCTGAAATGCAAAACTCTATTATCTCTAAAACTGTATTCTGAAGGTCTTCCTTCTGCTATGTCTTGCACGTGAGGTGCCAAGAACCTGTCTTGCAACTGTTTCTCTTCAAGTATCTGACTCAAAGTAGGTTTAACATGAAACTCGGCCACAAAATACTATCGTTTGATAAACTGAATCCAGCAACATAGCTTGCAACTTAACCACTAAATTGTTAACAAAATAACTCGGAACATCGGTTACTACATAGACTCTCTTCAGATAGTACTCAATCCTGAGATTACAGTCTTCAAGCAATTCTAACAACTCATGATGTTCAAGTTCCAACCATTCCTAAGTCTTCAAATATTTCAAGTTCTGATGATATGTACATACACACTGTGCATTTCTTACTATACAAGCTTTGTCTCCAAGTCTTCGTAGCAATTACAACTGTAATTAACTCTATGTCTCATATCGGATAACTCTTCCCACTGTCTTTCAACTATCTCGATGATCAAGCCACAAATCTTTTGTCTTACATAAACACACAACCTAACTCTACATGTAACGCATCACTATGGTTCACAAATTCTTCCTCTGATATAGGCTGAATCAAGGTCGAAGTTCTCTTCAAGGTTTCTTTCAGTTTCTCAAGGGCTCATTGTTTCGCATCTAACCACACAACTGAACATTCTTCTGTAGCAACTTGTCAAAGGAGCAGCTATCTTCAAAAGACTATTTACAATTCTCTGAAAGTAACAATGCTAGACCTAGGAACTATAGATACATGTCACAGTCTTCAATTTCTTCCAACTCATATCTTCTTTTGCCTACTTGGGATTTACACTAACACACTCGGCTGAACTACATGTCCTAGGAGAACATCTTGATTAACTCGGAGTTTACGTTGCATAACTTGGCATACAACTAATTCTCTAATAGGATCTACAACACTAACTCCATAGCTTGTCATGATCTTCTTTGGTACGTGAATATACCCATGTGTCAACTATGAGAACTACTACAACTGATCAAGGAACTCGGGGATTATTCTGCTCAACATCTCTATAAAAGTAACTAACACACTAGTCAAACAAAACGGCATAACTCGGAACTCAAAGCGGTCACATCTTGCCCCAAAAGTTGTCTTCAATACTTCAACTTCTCTCACTTCCAACTGGTAGTAATCAGATCTCAAATTAATCTTCGAAAAGACTGAAGCACACACTACTGATCAACAAGTCACTGACACTCAGAAATGGATGTTAA
The DNA here is from genome assembly GCA_030270665.1 of Hibiscus trionum. Classification (NCBI taxonomy): domain Eukaryota; kingdom Viridiplantae; phylum Streptophyta; class Magnoliopsida; order Malvales; family Malvaceae; genus Hibiscus; species Hibiscus trionum. The sequence goes on along the minus strand of BSYR01000026.1, from coordinate 70,757,990 downwards.
TTATTCACTGTCACTTGTTTCAACTACCTGTGATCTAAACACATTCTCGTATTGTCTTCTTTCTTTTTCACAAATTGTATTGTCGCACTCTAAGATGATGCACTAGGCCTAATGAGTCTAAGGTCCAACAAACCTCGTAATTGATCCTTCAACACTCTCAATTCTTTCGGGAGTCATAAGATACAGAGCAATCAAAACGAGAACAAACTCGAAGACGATCTCAATAACAAACTCTTCTCCTCAAATCAAAAGATAAACCGGCAATTCTTCCAAACACTTCTAGGAAAAGAAAACACAAACTATCCTAACATTCTGCAGTCTAACCATCATTCAAAAATCAAATCCATCACAATTGCTAAGCAAGCCTGTCAACTAAACTCAATCAATCTTTGACCTCTAAAACTGGATCAACATTCGACAAGAAGTTCACATCCTCACCTACCACTACAGTCTCACAAAAATCTGCAACTTCAAGGCAACTCTCTCTTTGTCTCAATGTATATCCTAGCTTTTTGCTCTACAAGCCAAACAATGTCAAAAAGGTACATCGAAACCGTAGAAAGACAATTACTTCACATCTACTAGAAACTAGTAACCCTGAACCACCAACAAACATCTTCTGTACATCTTTCTGATCACTACTATCTCCCAAAATGGTCTAGTCACATGCGTCCCTACGTCTAAAATCTCAACAGAGATATATCAAATTCCTTTGCATGGTCACACAAACGGACGAATCTGCAGAAATTGCAACTTCACAAGTACACAGCTGTTAGTCTTCGGTCCTCTTGTCTTCAGGCTGGTCCTTCAACAAAATCTAACTCTTCTAAATCGTTCTTAGAGTATCTCGAAACCTCAAAATTCAGTTCTGATCACACACAAACTATCACGCTTGAACTTGTTCTATAACATCGATCCTGACGACTCAAAACATCCCGCTACCAAACAATTTGGAGTCAAAGCTCAAGACTTCCTTCTCGGCTCAACCATATCGGAAGTGACTGCGTCTCTCCTTCTTGCTGGAAGACAACTCAGGCGCATATTGGCCTTATCACACAAATTGATTTCAACTTACGGATATTGACCGACTGATTTGTATTAAAACCATAGGCCGAACCCCAACGATCACTGACTGACATTTCTGAGTTTTAGATTGCTCACACGAGACCCGTACCTAGATCTCGCCAAAAGAACTAAGGTACTCATACCTACCTCTGACACCTCATCGGGCAAATTCAAACTTGCATGCTTGTTAACAACATACGGAAGTACGGACTCAGAACCAATCAGAAAAGACAAACTCAAAACTGTACCAAGGCTTATCTACTATAACATCGATACCACTCTGACTCCCACTCATAGGTCTTCACTTCTTTTCACCAACTAATACCATAATCGGTCTCATCGTCCCTCACCAACAAGAATCAACTCACATACACGCGGACTCGAGCAAACAAATTGTACCTCAACTCCGGTACAACCATACTCCCCTAACTATAGCAAAGAACTTCCTCCACAACATCCACATTTTCAGAAACCACAACTTCCACTTACTGATTCACGGCCTATACACTGGCCTCAAACTTACTAAAAGCAATAAATCAATCAACAATTTAACATACAAGTTGGGTTAGCAAAGGAAAGGTCCAAGTGGCTCAAGTATGATTTCCCTCACTTAAAATCCTTTTTCAAATGTAATAGAAGCAATGAGACTCTACTCAACATACTTCAAGCAACATACGCGTACGATCAGGCAACATACATTCACAATCAATCAATCACGCATCACAACAGACTCGAATAACAAGCAACATGCTTACATGACAAGCAAACACCGTGCAATTCAATATAAGAACTTAACTTACCTCACTTACCTGCCCAAGGTCTCGGTAACCTTAGGCTCTGATACCAACAAATGTAACCCCCTCGTTCCGGTCCGGACGCTCGACCGGTCCGAGTGGGCCACACGGGGAAAACCAAAGCGAAACCCATTAAGGTTCCTCCTCGGTTAACGACCCAGAAAATTTCTTTTTAAAATTGATCATTTCTAAAGGCTCTTTCGAATCCAATGTGATCATAACAGCGGAAAGACAAGAATTCATACAACAACAACTCGAACCACCTAAGCAAAACAGTCCAATTTTAAAAGATTAAGCAGGCCGTTTCGAAACACCCTCTAGGCGTATCGAAACACCTTGACCTGGTCAACGGTTCTAAGCCTACACAGAGAGGCCGTATCGGAACGGAGGTCAACTGTTCTGAAACACCCTCAACGGTCAACTTCTCGTGGTCAACGAGATTTTGACCGTTTCGAAACCCCATAGACCCGTTTCGGAACACTTTCATCTCGTCAATTTCTCAGAATTCCAGTAGCGAAAATGTACCGAAACGGCCCTCACGCGTTTCGAAACACCCCCTGTCTGCAGACTGGTTTTAGCTGGTTTATGGCACAAGGATGTCCCTAAACCCCTTCTAAAACTTCAAACATCACACTAACATCAATCCTAAGGCAAACCAACATAACTAGCATGCTTGAAACATTAATACAACAAGTTAAACACTATAGGAAACAACATCACAAAGTCATACATCCATACTTAGCATTAAAGGCATTAAGCTTCAACATGGCCAACACTTAGGCAAAATAAAATAAGTAAAGGCCAAAATGGTTACAAGCAACATGGCATTTAAATCCCAACCAACAAAGCACATAAAAGGAGTCTAGCATGCTCCTAGCAACAACAACAACAACATAATCCAAAAGGCTCAAACAACGACACCTATCCCATTGCTTTACTATTACAATCTCTAAATTTAAATATCATACTTGAGCTAACCGTAAGCAACACTTGGAGGCCTTTCCTTGCCATTGCCACCCACAAGCTACTGATCTACATTGTCGAACAAAAAGGAGCGTAAGCATAAAAAGCTTAGTGAGGGTAAGCTCATAAAACAAACCTCGACAATGCAGGGTTCAAACACGAGCTTACAACCAAGGTATAATGCATGATCTTACCTTTGATCCACATAAGCCAATCTACATATGATGCATGAACATATATTCAATATCATGTCATGCCCAACATGTTTAAATCTACAACATATGTAATCACACATATTAAACCATGTTAGCAACACATCCCAAATCACATTGGCTCACAAATAATCACATATTGGCAACATAAACCACAATTCGTATTGGCACTAGCTATGACTCGAATACGCGAATAACCGTTGGAACTCACATCCAACAACTCCACCGTTACATGACGGTGGGATTACACTCATCACCGTTCACGCGAAGGGGATTCCACTCATCCTCACGCCTCGTTTCACGCGGAGGGGATTCCACTCATCCTCACGTCCGTCGATGGGATTCCACTCATCACCGACTATTATATATAAGAAGATTTCCGGGCGAACCCGTACTCCATCTTGATGACTACCATCATCAAGACCACGCGCACATTTTGACTCACGTGTGCACACTAAACATCCTAATGATCGATCATTTGTACCCAAGCATACTAGTGCCAATACTACACATTTCACTAATCTTTCACAATATCATTTCATAACAACTTCCGTGCTTAGCACGTACTCACCATGACTCACCGTCATGCTCAAACCACATCTCCATGCCTAGCATGTACTCACCATGATCCTCGGATCATACAATCACCTCATAATATCATTTCACATGTCAACACCACATATATATCATTAACACAATATCACATCATATTTCATGCATATGTATATCTCCATCATGTTTATCATCAACATGCATATAACAATGCATCAACCATGCCTCAATATACATGTATACAAATACATAACCAACACCATCACAATTTAACACGAGGCATAAACAACCATTAAAGAGTGCAACCAAAGTCTCAAATCAAAGCTTGGGATTAGGCTACCACTCTAATCCCAACTCTAGGTGGGTTTACCAAGACCATCCTAGGTTCACATGCTTGAACCAAATACTCAAAACCATTTTAAAAATATTTAACCACTCACCTCTACCTCCAAGCTCAACTACCAAGCAAGCATCACCTTCAAGTTTCTGGATTTCTTCCCGATGCTTTGCCGACCCAAGTTCTTGCTTCTAAACAACCCAATACAATTTAAATAACCTCAAATCAGCCCAACATCAAAATACTAACCCGGAACACAATTCGAACACAAATTACAATGTTTCAAGCCATGAACAAACCCCACATTTAGCAAACTCGGGCAGCCCCTAAAACTCATCCAAAATCCATGTTTCCAACACCTTTTATACCCACAAATGATCCCAAATCAACCCCTAACCATAGTACCACCATTGGACTATCAATTCCCACCTAAAACAACCCCCAAAACTCACCCAAAACCCTCCAAAAACCCCATTTATACCCAAATTCGGGAATTGCTCAAAATCAAGAAAATTCATATATGTTGAACCATTTAACTCCTATGCTTCATAACTAACCATATTAAATCAAAACATTAAGCTTAACAACATAAAGTTTCCATTTTTAATCAAAATCTTCAAAACTCCATTTTCCAAAACTTTAACGAAAATAGAAACTAATGGTACTTTTGAAGAGAGGGAGTTGAGGAGAAGTCAAAAACGGTGTTACCTTTCAAAAATGAGTTGAAATGGAGGAGCTTTGTGATGGAATAGTGAAAGAGGTGGGAGAGCTCTATTCCACGTGATTTTTGGTTGAAGAAGAGGATGAATAGTGAAAGGGTTGGGTAAAGGGGGATTTAAAATTAGAACTTGTATTATTTACAAGTTTGCCATTAATGAATGGCTATCCCCTTTATTCTTTAAAACTCTTCAATTTGCAATTCATTCACTTTGGTCCAATGTAAAGTATTTATTTTTGAAACCCGAAACTTAAAAGATTATTTTAATTATAAAAACGAACCCGAAATAATATTAAAATATTATTTTCACCCGACCCCTAAGCCCGGGTGTTACAGTAAGGTTTCCTCCTAAGTCGTGAAAAGGGGACGAATTCAAGTTAGTGAATTGTTGAAATCCTCAGTAGGGTGCTGAGGTAGTGGATGTAAAGCTTGTTCGAAGCTTGAACCACTCTAAAATTGCCTTGTCTTTATTTTTAAATTATCCATTTGCACCCTTCAATTTTTATTCCACCAATTCACCCCCTCTTGGTGATTAGCCATCATTTGATCAACCCAACACTTTCCCATTGGAGTTCTTAGGTTCAAATCCCACCAAGATCACATTTTTTCTCTTTAATTTTCCTTTCGACCAGGTCATGAGATTGGAGAAAAATAAATATTAGATAAAATATATTAAAAATTAGAGTAAACTAATCCAATCGGGTGATGGTTATCATATTGGTTGATTAATAGGTAACTATCAGCGATCAAATGTGTAATTATATAAATTTCCGTTAACTGCCACATCACCTCTTTTGTTAGATTTTAACGGCTAGTGGTCAAAATATAAGTATTTTAAAAGTTTGATGGGCTGATTGACGAGTTGCTTAGTTGGATGGTAAAAATAGGACCGCTCCCAAAGTTTGGTGGCCACCTGAGTATTTTACCCTTATTTTTATACATATTCTTAATCATGTGTATAGATGTTTATCCGAATCAAATCTGATCCAATCCCACCTAAAAATAAGTCTAACTTAAAACCATGAACATTAACCATTTGTATCATTTATACAAATTGAAGCACAAAAAGTTGAAATAGAAGTAAGTCTATTACTGCATATGGAGGGGGATACTCCGAAAGAACCCACAGGAACAAAGACCAAAACATAATTTTTTTATTAAAAAAATCAAACAAACAAAAAAGAAATGCCTATCATCCCACAAATATGGCTGCAATATACGATAGTCGTAGAAATTGGGTAATGTAGGCGATTGCTACACTATTTTTTTTTAATAATAAAAATATTTTTAAAAAAAATTATATATCTTTGATATTATAAATTAAAGGGTTTCTTTTTAATAAACTGCACAAGGCCTCGTAAACCTTTGAACTGCCCCGCTAAAGATTGGTAGTAAGTATGAAATTGTCCCATTGTTTCCAGCCCTATATTATTGCTTTATTCCTTTATTGACTTTTGCTTTCGCTGCATCATTCTTCTTTGCATGGTATGGATGCTTTTATCTAAAACTAAATATACCAATGCAATAAAGTGAAAATAGAATTTTTTTTTTGTTCATTTTAAATAGACGGATTCAAGGGTATCCACCGGAGCCCGAAGACGCACCCAAAATTTGGGAAGTTATTAAGGTATGGGTTGGTATAACGGATGTAACAAACGTGTGTTGTATTAAATAACACTTGTGTATTAGAAAGATGGATGAAAGATGGTTGTTACTACATCAAGGTGTTTGGTTGAAGAAATTTAGAATAAAGTTCAAAGATAAGTGTTATGTATGAATGTACTATTTCCCCTTAAAATTCTAGCTTCATATTTTCCTTTGTTTTGATATTGATTATTATATTGTTTTTGAGTTTATGGTTTACAATTTAATATTTAGGCTTTAGGGTTTGGGGTTTAGGTTTTAGGTTTAGGGCTTAGGGTTTAAGGTTCACAATATATGGTTTAAAGTTTAGGGTTTAGGTTTAGTATATTTACATTGATGTAAATATGTGAAAAGTAGTATGAAGATTTGGAGTTTAGGGGTTTGGGTTTATAGTTTATGATTTAGGGTTAGCATATTTACATTGTTATAAATACGTGAAAAATAGTATAAGGGTATAATTGACAAGATTTGCGTTAAATGGACATGACCCAATGATGAAACTATTAAACTTCCATCTTTGGGTGAAGAAGATAAAATTAAAGAAAAGAAAAAGAAAAGGAGAGAAATGGCGTGGATGATATGCGGTTCCCATGTCAACTCACGTGAATGCTATGTTACCCTTCCATTTATGATTTAATACATGAGTGACCAAAATAAGAGCAAATAAAAAGTTTAGTGGTTAAATTATTTTTTTAATTTTAGTGACAAAAAAATATATGAGCTTTTTACCCTGACCAGCTGTTAAAATCTAAAGGATGAGGTGACGTGGCAGTTAACGAAAATTTGTGAAAAGAATGTAGCCTTAGTGGGATTTGAATCTAAGACTTCCAATGGAAAAGCACAAGCTTTTACCACTACACCAACTACCCCTCAATGATATGAATTGCACCATTATGTATATGATATAATGAAGTAAATGATAGGGCAACAAGAAGTAAAAATATTTGAGAGGGAACTTAAACATGGGTCACATAAGATATGTAAAAACACACAAACCAGTTAATCAATTAAAATAATTAAATTAAAAATAAAACATTTTAATTATATTTAAAGTATAGTTAAAGAAAGATTTAAAATGAAAATAGATTTATAATTTTTTTATTTTTAAATTAAATTGAATATTTTTTCACATTTATTTTAATAACTTCATATATATATATATAATATTGAATCGAGTTCTTTAATTTAATTTATAATTTTAATTTTTTTATTAAATATCTTAATTCAATGATTATACATATAATTTTGATAAGTAATACATTCAATTCATTTGTTTGATCTGATATGTGTTGATAATTTTCTTAAAAAACATTTTATAAACTATATGTTTCTTTAAAGAAATAGATCATTGTGGACAAAGTTGTCTGAATAATATATATATATATATATATATATATAATATTGAATCGAGTTCTTTAATTTAATTTATAATTTTAATTTTTTTATTAAATATCTTAATTCAATGATTATACATATAATATTAAAACATATAATTTTGATATGTAATACATTCAATTCATTTGTTTGATCTGATATGTGTTGATAATTTTCTTAAAAAAACATTTTATAAACTATATGTTTCTTTAAAGAAATAGATCATTGTGGACAAAGTTGTCCGAATAATATATATATATATATATATATATATATATATATATATTCATTTTAAATCTTTATTTTTTTATACTTTAAATGTAATTAAAGTGATTTCGTTTTTAATTTAATTATTTGAATTTATTTAGTGGTATGTGTGTTTTTACATATCTCAAGTGACCCATGCTCAATGATGGAGGTTTAATAATTCGGTTAGGGGACCGATGTCTGTGGTTTGGAAACAGATTGTGCAGACTGTTAGCTCGGAGGGTGTGCAAAAACATATGGGTGAAAATCAGTTTATTTGGAAGGTGGGCTCGGGGGACCGAGTGTTATTTTGGTTTGATGCTTGGTGTGTAGAGCAGCCGCTAAAAGATGTTTTTCCTCGCCTTTTCTCGCTTGTGATTGATCGGTTAGCACTAGTAGCGGACATTGCTGTAGAGGGACATTTTCAGCATGATAGGTGGGGGGATTTATTTCGCTGTAGCCTACGTTCTTTTGAGGTGCGGCAACTACAGGATCTTCGGTCTTTGGTGTGCTGTGTACAGTTGCGACGAGGTGAGCTGGATACACTTGTATGGACGCCGGATAACCATGGCATTTTCTCTGTCAAAGGGCTGTCTCACTTGCTTATGCTGGACAAGGCGGGAGAGAGTGACTTTGGGGACTGCTTTGCGTGGAAGGTCTTGGTCCCCCCCAAGGTTCAGGCGTTCTTGTGGTTCGCTTGGTTGCGTCGCTTGCCCACGTTTGCGTTCTTGCGGATGCGTGGGATCGATTTGGGTGAACGCCAAGGCTTGTGTAGATGCTGCCGCGAGACGGAGGAAGACATTGAGCATTTATTTTATTCATGCCCGTTTGCTCAAGGTTTGTGGAATTGGTTTCGAGGGTGGTGGGCGATTTCTTTACCTTTGCCTAAATCATTAGCAGATTTCCTGCTTCCGGATATGCATTGTTCGTTCAAAGGCACTTTGAGAAAGCTATGGGTGTCGAGTGTCGCGGCATTGATGTGGTCATTGTGGCTTGCGCGCAATGACTTTGTGTTTAATGGTAAGTTTATCCCGACAGCGGAGATAGGTTTCTTGGTAAAGCTTCGTTCCTTTTATTGGGTGAAGACCCTTAAGGAGGGGTTATCGGTTAGTGAAGCTCTTTGGTGGGACTGTCCGAGTTTGTATCGGGAAGGGCTTGTTAAACCGTTGGTCCGGTTGGGAGTGCATTGGGAACCACCGTTTGGGGAAACATTAAAATTTTCAGTGGATGGTTCTGCTCGTGGGAAGCCGGGGCCTACGGGTTTCGGGGGAGTGTTGCGGGATGCTCAGAGTCGTATCCTCACCTTGTTTTCAGGGCCGCTTGGTTCGCTTGATTCTAATGTTGCCGAGATTCGGGCGATAGCTTTTGCTTTGGAGTACTTTGTTGCGTCTAAATGGGCTGATCGTCCTCTTATTGTTGAGTCGGATTCTAAAGTGGCAATTGGGTGGGTGTTACAGGTGGAGCGCCGCCCGTGGCGTTTATGGGAGTATTTCCGTGTGATCGACCGTGCTACTTTGTCGTTAGGATCTGTGTGCTTTTCTCATATTTTTCGGGAGGCGAATGGACTGGCTGACGCGTTAGCAAAGGAAGGGGTGTCTCGTGTCTCATTATTTCATGCTTCGATCTGATTTTGTAAGGGGAGGGGTCCTTGTTTTAAGTCGACATGTCGTACTCTTTTCCTCCATTAGGATTAGGGAGGTTTTTGACGAGGCGCATGTTTCGACTTGCGTTGTATATGTTTTCATTAATAATATACATCGCTTGCTGATAAAAAAAGTGACCCATGCTCGAGTCCCCTTTGAAACGTTTTTACTTTTTTCCCCTAGCATTACTTCAATATATGATATATATATAGAATGGTGCAATTCATATTGTTCAGGAGTAGTTGTTGTAGTTGTAAAGGGTTGCCTTTCCCCTTGGAGTTCTTAGGTTCAAATCCCACCAAGATCATATTTTTTCTCTTTAATTTTCCTTTAATCCAGGTCATGAGATTGGAGAAAAATAAATATTATATAAAATAAATTAAAAATTAGAGTAAACTCATCCAATTGGGTGATGACTACCAGATTGGTTGATTAATTTTATTTAATTAAATAAAAAATAGGACCAAATTGATATAACAGGTAACTAACAACGATCAAATGTGTGATTGTACAAATTTCCGTTAACTACCACGTCACCTCTTTCGTTAGACTTTAACGGCTGGTGGTCAAAATATAAGCATTTTAAAAGTTTGTTGGTCTGATTGACGAGTTGCTTAGTTGGATGGTAAAAATAGGACTGCTCTCAAAGTTTGGTGGTCACTTGAGTAGTTTACCCTTATTTTTATGCATATTCTTAATCATGTGTATAGATATTTATCTGAATCAAATCTGATCCAATCCCACCTACAAATAAGTCTAAGTTAAAACCATGAACATTAACCATTTGTATCATTTAGCATTGAGTCGCCTTATTTTGTAATATCGTTTTGAGATTGCAATTTTAATAATAAAATTTTGGAAAAGGACATAATGGCGGTCACTTTGTTCATCAAAACTTACCAGGACAATGCATTTGAAAGGGCTATGGTTTGCCTTTGGAAGACATCGAGACGTGGTGAATGCCTACATAGCAAGAAAACTCAATAGAGGGGAAGACGATTTGGATTCGTTAGATACAAGATGATGGAAGACGCGGAAATGTCGATAGAGAGGCTAAATGGATTCATATTATATGGGAAGAAGATATATGTAGCACTGGCAAGATTCAACGAAAGATCAACTACAAGGAAGAACAGGAGGGAAGATAATGGCAGGCCAGTCAAAACGAACACTAATACGAAAGAAAAACTGGATAAAGAAGAACGAAGACCAGAAAACATTACAACAAGGTTCAATCAAAGGAAAATAGAGAGTGGAGAAGGAAGCAAAAGCAAGCTCAGAAAGTGCACGGGCCATGTTGAAAAGGAGACACTATGGAAGTTCAAGAAATGTTTGGTCAGAAGGATGGCTTCAGCCTGTAGTGTGAGGAGCATCATGATGCGCTTAGACAAATGGGGTTTCGGCGAGATTTTTGTGAAAAGGATGGGCGGGAATTTGTTTCTCCTTTCGATTGATGATGAAGACCTTTTCATCATGATGGAGGATGTGAATTGGTCTTATCTAAGGGAAATTTTCGAAGAAATTATACCTTGGTCAAAATTCATTAAACAAAATGAAAGATAAACTTTGTTTGAAGTGTCTGGTTTTCCACCTCACTGCTAGAACCATGAAACTCTAGAAAGGTTAGCATCTCTTTGGGGTAAATTTGAAGTTCTTGGTGAGAATTCCAACCAGGTCTATGACTGCGAGAAAGTAACCATTCATATTGGGGTAAATTTAGCATTATCCAACCTCCAGAGAAAGAAGAAAGAACGAGAAAGCGAAAGAGGAAAAAAGAGATTGAAGGGGATTGCGTCTTTGGAGCTATCAGGACGATCGCTCTCTGACTCTGATCTTGTGACTAGGTGGGATTATCTAACTAGGGAGGCATTAAAAATGGGCAAGAAATTGGGGATTCAAATTGAAGGTATTGAAGACCACGCTATAAGGGACATTGCCCTGCTGATGCAAAAAGAGAAAAGAACGGAAGAGGAATGGGGAGGCAAATATGTGAACTCTCACTAGGATTGAAAGAGGTTAGGGTCTGAGGAAAAATCTAGGTGGCTAGATTGATACTTGTACCCAGAAAGCCGAAATGAGTCTGCTACAAGAACATAAATACAATAGCTGGTGAAGTTTGAGGTTAGTTAGATGTGGTATGTCGCTAATGTTGACTTTGTTAGGTGTGCAATCCTTTATTGTTGGATGTCAAAGTGTTTTAAGTACGATAGAAAAATTAAATAGTTAGATGTGGTATGTCGTATTGCCATATGTATGAAATATTATTGGTTGTCAATTTCATGCACGAGGGTAATCGAATGGAGCTTCGAGGGTCGACCGGTTTAACTCAGAGTCGAGGTAATACCCACCACTTCTTGTGTACTATAATGTACATGTTAATTGGTAGTTAATGCATGAGAGATCAAATGAAGTAGAATATACTATAAGAATACTGATAAGGACCTTTGTGAAAAAATTAAGAATTATATGACACGTATAAATTTTTTGAGATCTGTAATTTAAATGATAAGTCGTTTATCTCTAAATATTTGTTAAACCTCAGTTAATGAAATTATATATATGATATTCAATTTCAAAGTGAATTTGATGGCTGACAAATTGTATGGTGTTATTGAGGATGTGGTAAAGAATTAAAGCATGATGAACTACCTCTATTCGATTGGTGCTTACCTTCATGGTTATGGACATGACTCAAATGGGATGAGTAGAAAATATATACATAAGCTGATTCATACTTTATAGATTTAAAACTGAATTACATCGTGGACATTATTAAAGGTCTCTTCAAGTTCAATCTAGTCAGGTTGGTAATTCCGCCCGTATTCGGTTCCTCTACTTTGGTGAGGGTAATTCCGCCAGTATTCGGTTCCTCTACTTCGGTGAGGGTAATCATGCCCGTATTCGGTCCCTCTACTCCGGTGAGGGTAATTCCACCCGTATTCGGTTCGTCTACTTCGGTGAGTGTAATCCCGCCCGCACACAGATTCCTATGCTTCGGCTTGGGTAATTTCTTACCGTTACAGTTACAGGTTCCTATGCTTCGGCTAGGGTAATTCCTTATCATTACAATTACAGGTTCCCATGTTTCGGCTAGGGTAATTCCTTACCGTTACAGTTACAGGTTCCTATGCTTCGGCTAGGGTAATTCCTTATCATTACAGTTACAGATTCCTATGCTTCAGCTAGGGTAATTCCTTACCGTTACAGTTATAGGTTCCTATGCTGCAGCTAAGGTAATTTCACCAGATTTAAGGTATTCCGTTGGGATTAAATCCATGCCCCTTTAATGCCCTTATAGACGCATCTCATAATTGTATATTGGAGTAGATTTGGAGGATATATAAGAATTAAAAATGAACATTATTGCTGCTTGAATTATGTGTGCGTGAAATAAAATGTTTACCGCATTGATGCAGTTTAGCACTGTTGGGACACACTAAACTCCCTAGTTTAATTTGATTATCCACTATTCTAATTTTATGGACTATAGGCTTTACGTCGGATACACAACGATTGAATAAAGAACAATTTTTTATCTTCAAATATCACGTTACACTGAAAAAATAAATTGTAAATAAAGTTCGTTGTTGCCTTAAATGTCATGTAAATGTAATGCATGCCATGTACATGCATGTGCTTACCGTATTATTTGGCAGTCCTCTGCTACTGAGCTTTCCGAAGCTCATGTTGTTTTTACCATCGTAGGTTAGAGGAAATCCGTCATAGTAAAGTTACTAACATCATTTTTTGGGATTCTCTCGATGTTGCTTTTGGAGTACAATATCGACATAGTTAGTGGGCAATGCATGTATGACATTAATTGTTTTATGTCAGAGTATGTATAATGTTTATGAGTTCCCTTTATGCGTTTACGTGACTTTCATAAAAGATAGTTTAAACTGAAATTTGTTTTACAACTTTAAAGTATTTAAAGAAATGGATTTTATATGAGTTATTGTGGGTCACCATTGTGACCCTAATGTGGCCTCCTAGGATCCGTGGGAACGCATAGGCGGGTCTAGGGGGTTACAGATTACTTAAGGTGAATATGCAAGTGCATTCATTTCTTGAAAATCAACTTCACGAATGCATTTTTTATATAAAAAGTAGGCATAGGCCGATGGGTCGGATACATGATGATTATGTTAAAAAGAGAAAATTTTGGATATACAAATTGTGTAAACTTTAACAAGTTTGTTAAATTTAGGGTTTAAAGTTAGTTTAAGGTTTAATGTTGAAGGGTTTAAGTGGTAGGGTTTAGAATTTAGGATTTAATGATAGAGTTTAAGATTTAGAGTTTAGGGATTAATTAGGGTTAGAGATTTAGTTTTTAAAGTAGAATCGTGTAAGTTTTACACATATTGTGTATCAAAATATATAATTAATAATGAAAAATACTTTGATACACAAACCTGTTAGTTTTAGTTTAGTAAAAAAGAACTTGTTAGTTTTAGGGTTCACGAATATAGTTTAGGTTTTAAAGTTTAGGGGGTTAGATTGTAGCATTTAGGATATATGTTTTAGGGTTATGATTTAGGGTTTAGATGTTAGGTTTTAAGGATTTTAGGTTATAAATTTATGTTTTAGATTTTATAGTTTAAATAAGAAGTGTTGTGTATTTTTTATACAATTTATATATCAAAATATAATTCATTAATAAATATTGCAAATGTAAAATGATTCCCTAAATTACTTTTGCTAAATCACTTTCAATTTTCAAAAGCATATTTTTGTTCCCTAAAAATGTTTGAAAATTAGCTTATGATCATATATATTCTCTACTAGTGTTTCATGTTTTCCTGTAATTTCTATTTTTATGTTAGTTTAGTTAAATCAATCTTTTTAATTCAAATTTGTCGATTTAGGTTTAAAACTGACCATTTAAATTGTTTTTTAATCACCGATATGTAAATCATTGACTGACTAATTCGGATCGCTACTATAGAGACCCGTTATACGGGCGATCATCCCAACCTAATTTATTCTATTCACAACACCAAGATTCAAACTTCTAACCTTACTTAAGAGATCTAGTGACCCCTATTGCTTATTATTACGGTCCGTGTGGGAAACATGACATCGAGAAGGAGGCTGAGAAGTTGGAACCATGCGCATACACAGCACAGCATCGCAGAGTCCCGGTCTCCTAACGTTGCTGCTCCATGATGGAGAAAAAGGTGAAGAATCCAGCATGCCTTTGCGCAGTTCTGTTATCTCAAACAGCATACAACGCCAGAGTGAGGCCAGAAATCGCAGTGACCATTCCAAAACGCTGCAACATTGCCGACATTCGCTGTAACGTCCAGCAGTTTAAGTTAAATAAAATCTGCTGATGTATCTTTCAATAAGAAGTAAAATGTGAAGTTGTATGTTTGAACAATAAGTAAAATGTGTAGCTGTTTCTTTGAGTAATAATATATCAAAGGTTACTTTTCTTTGCAAATCATCTTCTCCTTTTTGTTCAAATAGTAAGTCCCTAGTAGTTTCAAGACTACATAAATTAAGTATTCACCCCATTTTTTCCTTTAAATATGTCCTAGTGCAATAGAAGCTGAATAATATGAAACTAATTAATGCAAGATGATGTGGAGGAATAGCCCATGGATCAGAAAACGCAAAACTTGGGATCATATTTGAAATTATGAACTTTGTTTTCTATTTGGAGACTCAAGTTTGTAGCTGAATGCCCACAGAATTCCTATTTGAAATTCTTTTCAATTCACAAAGAGGGGTGTGAGCTACAATAGAAGCAAGCAATGTAAGAAGTTGAACGACTAATGGTGGAATTATATATCTTCTTTCCATTGTTTCTGGCACCGATCTATTAGGCTAGCGCTGCATGATTCCAGTTCGTATGGATGCTTAAACCATGGATAAGTTTCATAAGATTGCTGCAGCTGACCAAAGACTTCTTCTCTTGTTCCATGCCCATTGTAATTGCCGGAATTCATATTTTATATCCTTCCGTTTCGATATAAATACCTGTGACGGTTCTCCGTATGATTTCAAGCTGTTTGAGAAGTGTTTTCATTTGAGTTTAAGTTGTTGATCAAAAGTGTCCCTGCTGAATTGCATTGTAGGAATGGAAACCCCAGTGAAGTACATGTTCGTTCTCGCATTTCTTGTGAGTATGACCATTGTAGGGCTCAACGGAGTCAAGGGAACCGGTTATTATTACGGTCCATGTGGAAAACATGACATAGAAAAGGAGGCTGAGAAGTTGGAACCATGTGCATTCGCAGAATAGCAGTAGAGAGTCCCGGTTCCCGATAATGCAGAAGATCACTTGAAGTTCATATTTTTCCCCCTCTAATGCTTCATCACGATTCCGTCTTGGATCATTCACGCATTCAATTTCCCCCATATTTTTTTAGATTTTCTGGAGTTATATCCGATATTCATGTCTTTGTATGCATCTATCATGAGTGTTGGCAAAATTCCCACAGAGCATAATTAAGTACACTTGTACTAGCTATCTACAAGCTTATTTTTCAATAGTAATAAGGTTGATCAGGCTGTAAGGTTCATAAACATGACTGATAAGAGCCAGATTACATGAAAATTCGAGCATAAAAGACAATTCTTAGAACTCGGATATCTGTACCTTACAGCATTGGGAAGACAATTTTGCATTGTTCCGGACTGAGATGTTAGTAGTACAGCGAGCCTGCTCAAGTAAAGAGAATACTCGTGTTGGAAAAAATGGACTGCAAAACAGCACGTTAGTACTGACTGGAAAATAAAAAAAAAACAGAAGTGATCAACGAAACCGTGTCGTTCTCATTTGGATCATCATCTTACCCCCTCCTTTTTCAACCGTCAAATAAAATGTCCAAGAACATCAAAACCATTTCGAATAGATGCGTGTTTAAACCCCACCTGACCCAACAACATTCGAAATCAAGAATCGAAACCATCAAAATCAACAATGTTGTTATCATTCAAAAGACTTGAATAAAATCTTGAAAGAAAATCTTGAAAGAATATAAAATCTTTCAAAAGAATCCCACCTGACCGCTGCAAGGCAATTAGATTAAAATCTTGAAAGAAAATAAAATCTTTCAAAAGACTTTTGAATAAAATAATTTGTAAGAAGAGTTAAATTGTTGAATAAAGACGTAATAAGTGATTAGTTTAATTGCGTTGCAACGAATTGAGATGTTTTTTTTTGCTAGCAACGCTACCGGCTGCTCTTATCGATTCAACTAAAGTGAAGCTGAAGAGTAGTTATCGATGGCAACCTTTTCAAACATACGTTACCATTTCGAAACAATTCGTGGTCCGAGCTATCGGAATAAGATTTCGAGCATCACTCAACGATTGCAATACAATCATGCAACACTTGTCCTACCGTGTAAATCTCAAATTCCAGTACTTGATCATATTTTGCAGCTATATGTATTGGATTAATCATCTGATCTTTCTTTCGGGGAGAACACGGTGCAACTATATGTATATATACATGTAAATCTTAAATTTTTGTTCTGTTTTTTTTAAAAAGTAAAGGGTTAACTTGATTAAATTTCCCATGTTTAAGGGCCAATTTTATGGAGAATTCAATGGATGACATGATCAAAGTTAACAAGTATTTCATCCTTTTTTCTTTATAATACTCCATATAATAGAAAGGATGAAATATGGTGGCGGAGTGCGTGTTTGGTTGCAGAGAAAATGAAAAGAATGATAAGATTAGATTTGCGGAAGCGTACCTAAATCCATTGATGGAGTTTTTTTTTCCAGAGAGGGTTTGATCTTCCAAGATGATAGGTTACCTCTTGCCACACAACTCTCTGACGGGAAAGAAAGATATGAAAGTTAACCAATATCTTTGGGACCACTACCCATTATATAAATCGAATTAAAAAAATAGTTTATTAATATTTACAATTCTGCCCCTCATTGAGTTATAAATATAATTTATGTTATCTACACTTTTAATTTCATGACAATTTAATACATGTAACATGTGTAACATAATTGGTCACTTAATATCGTGTTATACTTTATAATAACATCATACATTATACATATATTTTCATAATTACAAATTTTAATCCAACAACAAATTAAATTAAAAAGTTGATACCTATAATAAATTTTTGCATTACTCGATATACTATTTGCAAATTAAATAGAAAAATGGTCCAAAACAAGCAACAAGGTTTCGTGGTGTAGTTGGTTATCACGTCAGTCAAACACAATGAAGGTCTCCGGTTCGACTCCAGGCGAAGCCATTGAAAATTTTTATGGCCTTTTTCTTTCTTTCTCCCTTAGGAGGAAAAAGTAAAAACAACGCCGTTGCCAGGGATCAAACCCGGGTCACCCGCGTGACAGGCGGGAATACTCACCACTATACTACGACTTAATTGGTGATCATATTACTTGTTTTGTATATAAATATAACTCTTAGTATGGTACTATAGACATGTTCAGTTATTGGATTTTAAGATGCGATTGAGTGCTGTAATTCAAATCTTTGTGATGTAAAAATTGGTTTTAATTATTCGTTTATTCATGTAATGCTTGTATTTTCTATTTTACAATATTATTATATTTATGATAGATACCATGATTTCAGTAGGCAAAATATAAAGGTAATGGTATCATTTAATAAACAACCCTTTTTCATAAAACGTCATCCACTTACATTCCTCAGGAAAAGAACCAATGGCAATGGTAAACTAAGAATCCTTTGAATCTCATCAATCATGGCAGCCAAATTTCACTTCATTTTACTTTCAACCCTCTCAGCTTCTTTTTTAGGTATTCATTCACATTGTTTTCTTCTAAAAACAATGTTTAAGGTTACTATACATAATAACTACACAAATTATTGCATTTAATACGATGTTATTACATGTTTTAGATGAAGCCATAGTGCCAGAGTTTGCATTCAGTTGGTTGGATGACAAGGATACATTCAAAGCTGGGGAAACTGCAACAATCAAAATCAAAGTTCTGGGGAATTTTGATAGTAAAGGAAATGCTTCACTTGATAGAACAGCTTTTAGTCCTTCAATCACAGTAAATGGGATGACAGGGAATAGTACTTCTTACATATCTGGTCTTTTTCTAGACATCAATGTCGATCCTAGTTCTTGGCAGGGCCGGTCCTGAGATTTTGGAGGCCCATGGCGAACTGGAAAATTAGGCCCCTAACAATAAGTCTTGAAAAAAATTAAATTTCAAGAGTAGGCTTTTAATAACAATATTTAAAAAAATGAATTTTAAGAGTAGGCCCTAAACAAATATTGAAAAATTTTAATTTTAAGAGTATGCCTCTAATAACAAATGTTGAGAAAATATGAGTATCTAATAGTAAGTATAGAAAAAAATAGATCCTAAATAACAAGTATTGAAAATTTTTGAATTTTAAGAGTAGGTCCCTAAGAACAAATATTAAGAAAAATTGGGCATCAAATAACATGTATTGAAAAAAAATGACTCTTAATAACAAATATTGAAAAAAAATGAATTTTAAGAGTAGCCCATAATGATAAAATATTGGAAAATTGAGCCTCTAATAATAAGTATTAAAAAAATTGGACCCCAAATAACAAGCATTGAAAAAAATAAATTTAAAGAGTATGTCCCTAATAACAAATATCAAGAAAAATTGGGTCTCAAATAAAAAATGTTGAAAAAAAATCGGACCCCTAATAACAAATATTGAAAAAAAAATAAGAGTAAGCCCATAATAACAAATATTGGAAAAAAGTTTGAGCCTCTAATAACAAGTATTGAGAAATTTTGGGCCCCAAATAACAAGCATTGAAAAAATTGGACCCCTAATAATAACTATTAGAGAAAATTAAACTATATTTATTTAAGTAGCAGAAACTGAAAAAAGATAGGCCTCTATCTAATATTATAACTAAATTTTGGGCCTTTTTCTATTATAATTATTTAAGTAATAAAAACTCGGAAAAATGGGACCTTAGGCGGTCGACCGATTCGACTTATCTCAAGGCCGACCCTGGTTATTGGGTGTCACGTGACACCCCTTAATTAAAGATGGCTTTGCCCATCACCTAAACAGTTGAAAAATCATCTCAATTGTAATGCCCTAGTTTAGGGACCGGGAGTTTATCTATTTTGATCTAGGATTAGTCTGAGTTAAATTTTAGATTTAAAATAATGATTTTATAAAAGTTTCCATTAATTAAAAAAATGTCATTAATGAATTTTAGAGTTGGGAATTTGAGTAAAAAGAAAAGTTTGAAAAGAAAGAGAAAAAAATGTCATCTTCTCCAAAAGAAAATCCCCTTTTTCCACAAAACCTCTCCTAAACCCTAAACCACTATTCCATTGCCTCAAATCCCTCATCCAAGCAAGATTTTTTACGGTAATCTCTTCCTTGTTTCAGTTTTTACATATCTAGCTTGTTTTCTTTGAAAACCTACTTTTAAAAGCCATTAAAATGCATTTTAATTTGGTGTTGGGTTTGAGAAAATGGGTATTTCTATGGGTTTTTCGTGTGAGTATTCTAACGTAATGTTTAAGGATGTTTTTACTCATGCTTGGGTGTCTTAAAAATGTAAAAATGATGGCTAATAGGGTTCTTTTCCCGAGGACAAATACTATTGAGTTCCCCCCATCAAAAGAGAAACTATTGAGTTCTCCGTCTCCCCGGCAACATGATTCAGTATCCCCGGCTGACCAAAGAGCGCTTCACCTTCTCCTAGAAGAAGTAGAGAATCAAGGTATGTTTAGAGGAATTGGGGGAATTATCCCTGAGAAAACAATATCGCATTTACAATTTGCGGACGACGTAGTGTTGTTCCTTGAACCAGTACAGGAGTATATTTTGAATCTGAGAAGAATCTTGAGAAGCTTCGAAGCTTGTTCAGGGCTGAGCATTAACTTCGGAAAGTCTTGCATAGTTGGTATAGGCGTTGAGTCGAATCTAGTTTCCTCTCTAGCAAACGTTGTTGATTGTCAAATTGGAAGTCTGCCTTTGTCATATCTGGGTATTCCACTGGGTGCTGACCCGAGAAATATTGGGACTTGGGAACCAGTTATAGAGAAATTTCAATCAAAGTTGACAGGTTGGAGAAGCAATTCCTTGTCTTTTGTAGGAAGAATAGTCTTAATCAATTCAATTTTATCAGCATTACCGATCTATTACATGTCCTTGTTTGAAGCCCCCAAGATGGTTATCCAGAAGATAGAATAAATTAGAAGAAGCTTCCTATGGGGTTCTAAAAATGGGAAGAATAAGATGGCAAGAATTAGCTGGGAAGAGTGTGTTCACCTAAGAGAATGGGCGGAGCGGGAGTTGTAAATCTCTTAGCAAAAAATAAGGCTCTATTGGCGAAATGGGGGTGGCGCTTCGCTACTGAAAAAAAGCTCTTTGGAGAATGGTTATTAGTTCGAAATACGGCACGCAAGATCGTAGTTGGGCAATGAAACTTGAATGTCCACGAAGAGCGTCAATTCTCTGGAGAGGTATAGTTAACAACCTGAATTCTAAGGATATTTCTAGATGGACGGGAATTGAAGAATTTAGATGGTTAGTAGGAAATAGAAACACAATTTTGTTTTGAGAGGATATATGGTGTGCCGAGAAAGTGTTGAGGGAATTATTCCCCAGATTATATAGGGTGTTATCTAGTAAAGGTGAAGTGGTTGCAAAGTGGGTTGTGAATGGATCGTTGAAAGAGATCCGTTGGGCAGATTGGTTCTCTCGACCCTTACGTGACCGGTAAGTTACGCAGCTAAACGAAATTGGGGACATGATTAAAACAGTGAAGCTTTGCCCAGAGCTGGAAGATAGAATTCTTTGGGCTCACGATAGGCCAGGGGTATTTTCAGTGAAGAAACTGTCCGAATTGCTGATCAGTGCAAATACGGTTTGTCCTTATTTTAACTTTGATAAACTGTGGAAATTAAAAGTTCCCCCCAAGGTGAGAAGCTTGTTGTGGATGGTAAAAATTGACAGAGTCCCTACAAAATCGTTCCTACAAAAGAGAGGAGTTAAATTATCAAACAATAACTATGCGTGTGTGCTGTGTGATATTAAAATTGAAGATACAAATCATCTATTCGTGGCTTGTACTTTCATTGTCAAATTTTGGAAAGAAATCTGCAGGTGGTGGCATATTACTTGGCAAGAACATAAATCTGTAGATGAATTCTTTGATTGTTGTTTATCGACCGGTTTGCAGGGTAGACAAAAATCAGTTTGGATGGTTGTCTGCGCGGCAGGATTTTGGAGCCTTTGGATAGCTCGAAATGATTCGATTTTTAACAACAAACAACCAGTCCTCCGAGACATCTTATTTTATGCTAAACTTGTTTTAACAACAAACAACCAGTCCTCCGGGACGATCCCTTGAAGTGTTTCTCCCTGTCGACTGTGACGCAAACAAGACAAAATTCCATCGCCTTAGGTAATCTTTTTACCTTTCACGTGTCTGGAATCTGCTGTGATAGAAAATCAGGTTGTGGAGGCATTTTGTGCACGAATTCTGGTATCTTTCGAGCCCTATTCTATGGACCTGTTAAAGGGACGAGTAAGGACACGACAACAATTGTCGTAGTTAAAACTGCCTTGGAAATGTTCATCGCTGCAGGCTGGAGCAAAAGCGCAACTCTCTTGATCCCTTTACAATCCAAGCTGGTATTAGCCTATATCAACAACCCTTTGCTACAGCCTTGGCATTGGTGGAACGATTTACTACTGATTGACCTACTCGCTAAGAGGATCGTGCATGTAATTTTCTCCCAAGATATCCTTACTCAAGACACACTGGTGAATGGTATAGCAGTTGAAGGCGCACAGAAGGACAGTTGGTTTAAAGCATGGTGGTAGTAAAGGTGGATGTTGGTCTGGAAGGATTTTGCTGGATCTCACAATGCTTCCCAAATTGGCAGAAACATCATTGCTTTAGTTTGTTCCTTTTATGGTGTCTCTGTAAATTTTAACGTAATCGAAAATGTTCTTTTTGTATTACTCGGATGTTGGGTACTCTTTTCCTCCACTTAGGTTTAGGGATGTTTTTAACGAGGCCCCCATCCGGGTTAGGACCTTAATTTGAATAAAAATAGCTTTGTCGAGCAAAAAAAAAGTTTAAATAAGAAGTGTTGTGTATTTTTTTATACAATTTGTATATCAAAATATAATTTATTAATAAATATTGCAAATGTAAAATGATTCCCTAAATTACTTTTGCTGAATCACTTTCAATTTTCAAAAGCATATTTTTGTTCCCTAAAAATGTTTGAAAATTAGCTTATGATCATATATATTCTCTACTAGTGTTTCATGTTTTCCTGTAATTTCTATTTTTATGTTAGTTTAGTTAAATCAATCTTTTTAATTCAAATCTGTCAATTTAGGTTTAAAACCAACCATTTAAATTATTTTTTAATCACCGATATGTAAATCATTGACCGACTAATTCGGATCGGTACTATAGAGACCCATTATGCGGGCGATCATCCCAACCTAATTTATTCTATTCGCAACACCAAGATTCAAACTTCTGACCTTACTTAAGAGATCTAGTAACCCCTATTGCTTATTATTACGGTCCGTGTGGGAAACATGACATCGAGAAGGAGGCTGAGAAGTTGGAACCATGTGCATTCGCAGAACAGCAGTAGAGAGTCCCGGTTCCCGAGAGCTGCTGCACGATAATGGAGAAGAAGGTGAAGAATCCAGCATGCCTTTGCGCTGTTCTGTTTTCTCAAACAACATACACGCCGGAGTGAGGCCAGGAATCAAAGTGACCATTCAAAAATGCTGCAACATTGCTAATCGCCCCGTCGGTTACAAGTTTGGAGGTACAATTTGGACATTCAGTACTAGTTTCTCTAAATTAAAAAAAACTAGTTTTTGCTTTTAACGTAATAAATCAAAGGCTACTTTTCTTTGAAATTTGTCGTCTCTTTTTTATTTCAAATATATAAACACAATTTTGTCCAATCGATGCTATCCATAGGCTCGATAATGCAGAAGATCACATGAAGTTCATGTTTGTCCCCCTCTAATGCTTCATCACGATTCCGCCTTGGATCATTCACACATTCAATTTCCCCCATATTTTTTAGATTTTCTGGAGTTATAACCGATATTCATGTCTTTGTATGCATCTATCATGAGTGTTGGCAAAATTCCCATAGAGCATAATTAAGTACACTTGTACTAGCTATCTACAAGCTTATTTTTCAATATTAATAAGGTTGATCAGGCTGTAAGGTTCATAAACATGACTGATAAGATCCAGATTACATGAAAATTCGAGCATAAAAGACAATTCTTAGAACTCTGATTATGTACCTTACAGCATTGGGATGACAATTTTGCATTTTCTGGACTGAGATGTTAGTAGTACAGCGACCCTGCTCAAGCAAAGAGAATACTCGTGTTGGAAAAAATGGACTGCAAAACGGCACGTTAGTACTGACTGGAAAATAAAATAAAAACAGAAGTGATCTACGAAACCGTGTCATTCTCATTTGAATCATCATCTCCCCCCTCCTTTTTCAACTGTCAAATAAAATGTCCAAGAACATCAAAACCATTTCGAATAGATGCGTGTTTAAACCCGACCTAACCCAACAACATTCGAAATCAAGAATCGAAACCATCAAAATCAACAATGTTGTTATCATTCATACGAATTCAAGGACAAAAAGTTCAAAAAAAACATAACATTTTTTATTAAAAAAATAAAAACAAACAAAATGAAAAGGTTATCAGCCCACAAAGATGGCTGCTAGACTAATTTTTTATAAGCTAAAGTTTGGTGGTCAGTATGAAATTCTCCCACTATTTCCAGCCCTATTCAGTTTCATGATGTTTTAGAGAATTGATGACCAATGACACTTTCTCTAGTTACACGTCCATTGTAATTGCCGGAATACATATTTTATCTATTTGTTTCGGTATAAATAACTTGAAGCGTCTTCGTTTGAGTTCAAGTTTTTCAGAAGTGTTTTCGTTTGAGTTCAAGCTGTTGATCAACGTATCCCTGCTGAATTGCATTATAGGAATGGAAACCCCTTTGAAGTACATGTTTGTTCTCGCATTTATCGTGACCAGAAGCCATTGTTGCGTTTTGATAGTTTCTTTGGAAGAGGAGTTTAAATAATTCTTTTGAGTATTGGAATAAGCTCCATAGGAGTTGTTAATATAACTCCTTACACCTGATCCGGGAATTATGACCAAATTTAGAGTGTTGGTCGTTGAGTTCATGACACATATGGTGGTGGGAAAAGGTACGAGATGAGCAAACCACGACAAAATGGTTTACCGAAACGGTTAACAACGTCGGTGGTTCTCACAACAGAACATATGTAGTAAACATTCTCAAGTCTACATTTGCTTTGATTCTAATTCGAACTATATCCTTAATTAATGCATTCCAACAATACCTCCTCACTCCTAGAGACATCTCTAGAGTGCCTATGATTCCTCTCCTCCCATATGTACTAAACATATGCACTACAAGTAACTTTTAAAATAAAAACAAGAAGTAACTTCCCTCTTAGTAAAGCAACAGCTAGCCAAAGCTAATTCTTCATCCGAGCACATCACAGCTCTATTCGAGCAGAGCACATTCAGAAACTAGCTTTCGAAATGCCCCGAGAATAAGAGCATTAGAAAATTGTGGTTCCGAGATTCCTACACCTCCCCACAATTCAAGCATAATTCATCCACTACAATCCCCATCCCCATCCTAATTATTCTCACCTTAGTGAGAAGTTTGTTCAATATTGTCATCCATAAAAATAAGTCATTTTTTTTCTTCAAATTAAAAGTAAATATATATTCAAACAATTTATAAGTGTTTAAAAACAAATTAAAGTGTTTCACATAACACAAGCACAAACATTAACGGATCGTAAGTGTTGTTACAAAGGAGAGGTTTAACTCTATAACCCTCAAAAATCCAAAAGTAGACCTAACTCGTCATGAGCTGTAAAATCTAGGAGAGACTCTTCATCAACTGTAAAATCTAGGTTACTATCATGGACACCCGTAGGCTGCTGTTGCTGCAGCGGTTGACTTTGATCGACACCCGTAGGCTGCTGTTGCTGCAACAACGACACTTGTTGCTGCTGTGGCATCGGCATATTCGAGGAACCAGCATCGAGCCCTTGATATTGAGCAATAGGTGCAATCCCGTTTCCAAGCATTTGGACTACACTTTGACCCACAACTGGACCGATATCATCTTCATCTTGTGTTGTATCTAAGTAGAACCAATCATTACTAGGATTGACACCCAAAAATTGTTGTTCTGGCAGCTGTAGACTTTGATTGAAAACGGAAAGCTATTATTGCTGCAGTGGCTGGTTCTGATTGACTTCCAAAAGCTGTTGTTGCTGCTGTGGCATTGGCATGTTCAAGGAGCCAGCAGCATCAAACTCTTGATATTGAACAATAGGTGCAACTGCACTCATATCACCTCCCTCTTGTGTTGTATTTAAACCCAAAAGCTGTTGTTGCGGCGGTGGCTGACTTTGATCGAAACCCGAAAACTGATATTGCTGCAGCTGTAGACTTTGATCGACACCTGAAAGCTGATATTGCGGCAGCGGCTGACATTGATCAACACCCAGAAACTGATATTGTTGCAGCTGCAGACTTTGATCGACACGCAAAAACTGTTGTTGTTGTAGCGGCTGACTTTGATCGACACCCGTAGGCTGATATAACTGCAGCTGCAGACTTTGACCGACACCCGAAAACTGTTGCTGCAACTGCAGCACTTGCTGCTGCTGTGGCATGGGCATATTCAAGGAACCAGCTTCGAACTCTTGATATTGAACAATAGGTGCAATCCCGTTTCCAAGCATTTGGACTTCACCTTGACATACAACTTCACCAATATCACCTCCCTCTTGTGTTGTATCTAAACCGAACCAATCGTTACTAGTATTGACACCGGAAAACTGCTGCGGCTGAGGCATTGATGCCAATGGAGTAGGCATTTGTATAAAATTTCCATTATTAGAAACAGCTTCTTGGGGATCAAAACTTGCAGGGTTTTGTCCCACCATGGAACCAAAATCTTCTTGCGGCATGAGTGTATTCAATCCATCAGGTGAAATCCCATCTCCCAGCACTTGAAGCTGAGCTACAAATTTATCAGTTGTGGTTTCTTCAGTTGGGGTTCCAGGTTTTGTCCTTTGTTTCTTCTTCTTGTACACTCTACACAACACCCAGTCGTCAAGCTGAAAAAACAAAAGTTGGAAATGAGTATCAGATACGAATACATGATTATTCTTCGAATTTTTTCATATATTTAAAAGATTGTAAACGAAGGGTTACCAGCATGTCTTGGCTGCTAAGTCTCTGTCTTTGTGGAGCTTTGGTTAACACGTACTCGTGCATGAGCCAGTCGGTTTTCTTTTCACCTTCAGATGATTTACCTCTGAAAAAGACCAAACTCCTCTTGGTTCCGATTTCCTCTCCTCTGGAGTGGACCGGTGTAGCCATTACGGTTGCCTTCCAGTACCCATCGCCGGCAGTTCGAATAGGCCGTTTGCCATTTTTGTGTCTGCGATCTCTTGGCGTGAAAAAGTACCACTCACCATTTGACAATGCATTATCATTCATGGCTGTCGACATGAAAATAACACAATCATTATCGTTTATCGAGCAAAAAAACACCAGTGTTAAGAAATGTGAAAGAATATGAAGAAGAATAGTTTCTGGAATTGATATCAATCAACTTAAAGATTACAATGCATATGAACGTATATATAGTTACATGAACAAACCCTAGCTGGCTAGGCTAACTAACCAACAACCCTAACAGATTTCAACAACTCTAACTACTTTAACAGCTTTACACCTTTCACAGTTTAACATTTCCCCTGCTCCTTTCACCTTCCTCACAGACTTGAGTGAAACTAACCACATTAACACGTTGTCGAAACAAGTCAAAATAAGAAGAAGAGAGAGCTTTAGTGAACCCATCAGCCGTCTGATCAGACCCTGGCACATAGTTAACACGTAAAGAGTTGTCAGCAACCTTCTCTCGAATGAAATGCACATCGAGATCAACATGTTTCGACTGAGAGTGAAACACAGGATTCATGCTGAGGGAAATGGCACTGATGCTATCACTCCATACCACAGGAACGTCTTTCTGATGAATCCCCATATCATTAAGCAAGGATTTCAACCATGTAACCTCGGAGACAGCATCTGCAATGCTCCTGTATTCAGCTTCCATGGTAGACTTGGATACTCCTTTTTGCTTCCTTGAACTCCAGGTGAGAATGTTGCTTCCAAGATACGCACAATAACCAGAAGTGGAGCGCCGGTCATCAGGACTGCTGCCCCAGTCTGCATCCGCGAACACAACAAGACTGGCATCAACTTCAGACGGTCGAAACACAAGGCCATAATGAAGAGTGCCACTCAAATAGCGAAGAATACGCTTGACCGCAGCAAGATGATCTTCACATGGACGATGCATGTACTGGGCGACTTTGTGAACACTATGCATCACATCTGGTCTCGTATGACAAAGATAGAGCAATGCACCGACGATGCTCCTGTAACCTGTAGCATCTTCAATGGGACTGCCTGCATTTTCACTGAGTTTGACAGAAGGCAGCATTGGGGTAGAAGCTGAGTTAGCTTTATCCATACCCGCACGTACAAGGAGCTCCTGAATATACTTGCGTTGGCTGAGAAAGATACAACTATTAGACCGTTGAACCTCGATGCCAAGAAAAAAGTTGAGGTGGCCCAAGTCCTTCAGGGAAAATTTGTTCCCCAGCTGAGTAATAACATCAGTCACAAACGATGTAGAAGCGCCGGTGACAATAATGTCATCTACATATACTAAAATATATGTAAACTGTCCCAAACTCTCATGAATGAACAACGATGGATCAACATTGGACCGTCTGAAACCAACAGATATCAAAAAATCTTTAAGCTTGGTATACCAACTTCTTGGTGCTTGCCTCAAACCATACAAAGCACGCTCAAGTTTGCAAACCAAGGGAGTACCATCTGCAGCAGCTGTCTCGAACCCAGGAGGTTGGCTCATGTATACGTCTTCATGCAACTCGCCATTAAGGAAGGCGTTGTTGATATCCACTTGTCGAAGAGGCCAATTGCGAGGCACAGCCAAAGCAAGAATAACATTAACCGTAGCAGGTTTGATGACCGGGCTAAATGTATCGTGAAAATCATGTCCAAGGACCTGATTGAAGCCTTTGGCTACGAGCCTGGCTTTATATCGAGCAATCGAGCCATCAGCATTCCTTTTGATGCGAAAAATCCACTTGCACCCGACCACAGTTCTTTCCATAGGCAGTGGCACAAGCTTCCAATTCCCATTCTTCTCAAGGGCTTCATACTCAGCAAGAACAGCCTCCTTTCACTTGGGATGATCAAGAGCTTGCTGAATAGATGATGGAACATCATCATCCATCGAGGCCACATATATTTTTGGCTTGAACACGCCTGCCTTACTACGCGTTGTCATTGGATGCAGATTAGGAGGCTCAATATTCACAGGCACATGTTGATTAAAAGGTGGAACATTTGACACACAGGCAGGTGCAAAAACACCATCCACAGGTTCAAGAAACAAATCTGTGTGAGGAGGAGACTCACTAGGCATGAGACCATCATCACCATGAGAAGGCAACGGTGAAGACTGTGGTGACAAAGAGGCAGCTCCAACATCAACAGGAACTTCAAGAGGACTAGGAGGACCAGGTTCAACATGGCCAGCTCCAACATCAATAGGAACGTCAAGAACAGGTGGAGGAGCCTCATTTGTTGACTCACTCGAACAAGGACCATTTACCACATTAGGAGCCACACAAGGAGCATCCACAACAGGAGGAACTGCACCAGCCCCACCATGAGACTGACCAGTAGGTTGAGGACCCAGAGAGTCAGGAGACGAACCACAGGACACACGAGCACCTGGAGACAAGCTTCTCAAAACACTATTAGCCCCTGGAACAAGTGGAATAGAATTGATTCCAACAGAAGACTGATGAGTAGCATCACTAGAAGACTGGAACGCAAAAGGGAAAACTGATTCATCAAACACCACACTCCTCGATACAAACACCCTGCCTTGTGAGTCAAGACATTGATAACCCTTATGCATGGGGCTATAGCCAAGGAACGTACAAGGACGAGAACGAAAACCAAGCTTATGAACATTAAAAGGTCGTAAGTGAGGAAAGCATCTGCATCCAAACACTCGCATCATGCCATACCTTGGTTTGGTGCCATGCAACTTCTCGAACGGGGAAGACCCTTCCAATACTTTAGTAGGCATGCGATTAATGAGAAATACAGCTGTAATTACTGTATAGGACCAGAACCTCAGTGGAAGAGAGGCTTGAGCTAACAATGTCAACGCAAGCTCAAGTATATGCCTGTGTTTTCTCTCAACAATCTCGTTCTGCTGGGATGTGTGAGGGCAAGTGACCCTGTGAACCACACCTTGCTGTGTTAAAAACGAAGAAAGTGTGCGAAACTCACCTCCCCAATCACTCTGGACAGCCTTGATGTCCTTATTGAATTGAGTCTTCACCAGTTTCTGAAACGATTGAAACGCCACCACTGCTTGAGACTTAGCTTTCAACAGGTAAACCAGCAATGCTTAGAGTGAGCATCGACAAAGAAAACATAATACACGAACCCCTGACTTGAGACATGAGCAGGTCCCCATAAGTCAGTATAAATCAGCTCAAAAGGAGACTGATACACAGTGGTGGAGGTAGGAAATGGTAAGCAATGGCTTTTGCCCATTTGACAAGCAACACACAAAGGTATAGTTTTATTAATAGCACCAGGAATAGGTACATTACAGTCTTTACAAACAGCTTTTAATGTTTCTATGGCTGGATGCCCAAGCCTTCGATGCCAAAGTACAAAATTATCAACCGTGGTAGAGGAATTAGAAACTTCAGAAACATGAGCAACAGGGGCAGAAGTAAAACGATATAAACCTCCAACTTCATCACCTTGCAGTAACACCTCCTTTGTAGCTTCATCTCGAACTAAGCAGGATCGAGCATGGAACTCCAAGAACACGTTATTGTCACTAGCAAGCTTTGACACAGACACTAAATTCTTAGTAACCTTAGGCACATGTAGAACATTCTTCAAAGACAATGATCATGAAGAAGAAGTAATTAAAGAATTACCAATGCAAGAAATAGGAAGAGCTGAGCCATTACCAACCAACAACTTACCAGGTGTAAGTGGAGCCAGTTCCAACATTGTCTGCATCAGGAGTTACGTGATGAGAGGCCCCTGAATCAACGAACCACTGTGTTTCATCAACCGTAGCAACATTTGCACGAGCAGTGACTTCCTCATGTGTACTACGATCAGTACCACGAGCAGTAATACCGGCAAAGCTCTCATCAAACCTGTGCCAACACCGGTCCACAAAGTGGCCAAGCTTTCCACAGAGTTGGCACTGTGGCTTCATGTTGGATTTGTAATTTGTCCGACCTCGGCCATGCTGACTCATCGAAGCACGATAGGGCCTGTTAGGTGCTCGACTATTTGCCTGAGAATCACCCGAAGAAGAAGATGTAACCTGAGCTACATTAGCAGAGGGAGTAAGGTCTAAGATTTGATTGAAATCAAGGAATTGTGTCTCAGCATCCATCAAGACTGAGATCGCCGCATCAAGTGTAAACGGCGACTATTTTCAGGCCCTATAGGCGTGATGGAATCAAATGAAGCAGAGGTCCGAGCGATAGCATTTGCGTTGGGAATGATCAAGGAGAAGGAATGGCGACAGGGTTGTGTGATAATGGAGACGGACTCTCAAGTCGCGTTGAGCTGGATAAATCAGAATGAAAAACGACCGTGGCGACTATGGGAAGTATTTCTGGAAATTGATCAAGCTTGTCAAGTTATATATGATATTCAATTCTGTTACGTGCCGAGGGAAGCGAACGGATTTGCGGATACACTGGCGAAGGAGGGAGTAGATAGACTTTCGACGTTCATGGCTTGTCTGTGACTTGTCTCTAAATGATATGCTTTTCCTTTTGTAATCAACGGATCGTATCGTACTCTTTTCCTCCAATAGGTTTAGGGAGGTTTTTAACGAGGCGTGCGATTTCGTCAAGCTGTATGTTTTTACTTATTTCTTAATAAAAAACATACAATTGCTGATAAAAAAAAGTGTAAACGGCGACTGACTCGACGTTATCACAACAACGAAGGGTTGATACTCCGCCGGAAGACCCTTGAGAATCGAAGCTACTTTCTCAAGATCGGAGATCGGGCTGCCACACGAGGCTAGCATATTGCATACTTCCTTGATTCGAGCAATATAGGCTCTCATGCTGAGACTGCCTTTAGTAATCGACCTGAGTTTATAGTGTAAACTCATAGCCGTAGTCGTTGACCTACTAGAAAAATACGTGACCACCATCTTCCAAACCTCAGCCGTCGT
Source organism: Hibiscus trionum (assembly GCA_030270665.1). Classification (NCBI taxonomy): domain Eukaryota; kingdom Viridiplantae; phylum Streptophyta; class Magnoliopsida; order Malvales; family Malvaceae; genus Hibiscus; species Hibiscus trionum. Next base: position 70,726,021 of record BSYR01000026.1, on the reverse strand, counting down.
CTCCGCTCCAACGAACTCCGATAACAAATGAGAGCTTATGGTAGACAAGATCCAAGACGCAAGAGCACTATCTTGCGCAACAAAAACCTCATACGCTTCATTCTCAACCTTCTCACCTTGCTCATTCGTGATTTCAGCAGGAGGAGCCTTCAACGTTCCCGTCAACAGTTTTTCCAGACGGTGACTACGGACGGCTAGCAACACTTGCTGTTTCTAGAGCAGGAAGTTTGTTTCGTCAAGAATCACGCTGACTCTCTTGTTGGTAAAAATCTTGCCAGATCCAGACGATACACCAGATGCATCAGAAGCAGGGATGGAAGAACTGCCGGAGTTAGTCATCGGAAAAAAACAGAAAGAAAAGAAAAGAATATGAAGAAGATGATGAAAGAAACAGTTACGCGGAAGCAAGAATCCAGAACATCCCAGCGATTGATACCATGTTAAGAAATGTGAAAGAATATGAAGAAGAATAGTTTCTGGAATTGATATCAATCAACTTAAAGATTACAATGCATATGAACGTATATATAGTTACATGAACAAACCCTAGCTGGCTAGGCTAACTAACCAACAACCCTAACAGATTTCAACAACTCTAACTGATTTAACAGCTTTACACCTTTCACAGTTTAACAACCAGAATCGGAAAGAAAGAAGAAAAACACTAGGGTTTTAGAAGAACCTGTGAGAGTATAAGGATCATAGTTATAGAGATCAACGTCCCTAAATATATTTGGTGGCAATGGTCTATTGTAAATCTTCCTTTTCAAGTAGTAATCAACGAGCTCTTCATCTTTTGGCTTGAACCGATAGCCAGCAGGCAGAGAAGTAAAGAAACCCCCTTCCATGTCGATAGTAGCACCGAGAGAAAACAGAAGTGAGAAAAATAAGAAACTTTTTTGTTGCTCGGAGGAAATAGGAAACTTTTGTTGTTATAATATTCCTAATTTATATATATCTTATTTAGGGTTTAAATGACTTTTTAAAAATAAAATAAAAAGAGTTATGTTTTCGTTGGCTTATCTGTAGTGGGAATCGGTTTTATTTGAAATATTATTTATTTGAAATATATATTATTTATATATATTTTATTTAGCTTGTTGAATTCATCTTGTTAGAAAAATATTATTTTTTCATATTTTATTTGAAATATATATTATTTTAATTTATTTAATTCTTAATATAATATTTACAATGGAACCCAACAAATGTCCCTGTACAAAAGTGGATGATGTTCGATCCTAGGATATATGGGTTCAAATCGCTTCTATCTTTGCATATATTTCATGTATTAAATTTATGCAAATGTTCGGGATCATATTTAGGGGTTGCAAGTCAATATTAAGGCTATTGAGTAAGTTTTTATTGTTCAACTCCTACATGGTGGCGTATGAACTAAGCACGATAGTTGCATTTTTGTTAGATGCCATTATATTGATGGCATGATCTGCTATATTTGGTTACGGCTTACTATAAATGTGTATGCATTTACATTTGATGATTTAGATCCTTAATGGCAAGCTTGTGATTAAAATCATGAAATAGATTGTAATAATAAAAAAGAACATATGAGACAAGTGTTAATCTTGGTTTATGATTAAGGTATATGGTAAGCATGAATATTTAGAATGATAGTACGAGCCTTAATTATAGTTAAAATGAAGGAAGTTGCTTAATTAGTCTTTGGTTGGTAAATCCTTATGACAGAATTGAAAAGCTAAAATTTGAGCAATGTTCATGTGGTTGCCTTTTTTTATCGGAAAAATATGATTTTATTGCATACTAGCCTTATTTGGTTGAGAGTCTCGTTGAAAACCTCCCTAAGCCTATTTAGAGGAAAAGAGCATTCAACAACGAGAGAATACAGAGTCAAATTCGCCTTTCACAAAAACCAAAAACACCTACTGCAACCTTACAAACATGAAATGAGTCGCAACAACTATATTGTATTTGCCCAATACACCATAGTAAAAAAAGGTAAACTATATAAATGACCACCATACTATTGGAAAAGTCGCGATTTGATCACCTTACTTTTTTTCTAAGCACTTAAATCACCATACTATTAAATTGGATGCAATTTGACCACTAGCCGTTAGAGGTTAACGGCAGGGTGACATGGTAGTTAAAAAAATAGGGATATATTTACACATTTGGTCCTCATTACATATACACTCTATCAATTTGGTCCTAATTTAATTTAATAAAATAAATTAATTATTTAATTAAGTGGTGACACAACCTTATTGGAGGAATTTAATTATTTATATTTGATTTAATAATTTAATTTTTCTCCCACAATCATCTGGTGACACATGTCCCTAGACTAGAGGAAGAAAATAAAAGAAAGGAGCATCCTGCTCCCAATGGGATTTAAACTAGGATTACCTTGGATGGAGAAATAGGCGCTTACCACCAGGCCAAGTGGATCTTTATGATGTATGGTACAAAACCTAATATATATATCTTAGTTTGTTGCTCATGCCAGAAAAAAAAAAGAAATAAATATAAATTAAAGAGACTCGAACATGACACTTTTGAGATGCATAAAAACATCTGAACCGCTGAAATAAATCTAATAATTAAATTATTAATAATTTTAACTTTAATTAAATAATTATATTAAAAAATAAAAAAATAAAAAATTATATTACAAATTTATTTAACGAATCTAAACTCACGAACATAATTTAAATGAATTTATATAACTTTATGATTATATTAAAAATTTTAAAATTTATTTAACGAATTTAAACTCACGAACATAATTTAAATGAATTGATATTAAAAATTTATTTTAAAATAATATTTAAATTTAATTTAACGAATCTAAACTCACGAACATAATTTAAATTAGATTTAATTAAGTGGTTCAGATGTTTTTTTGCATCTCAAAAGTGTCATGTTCGAATCCCATTAATCCACATTTATTCCAATAGTGAATCGTATCGAAAAGGGCTCTTCGCGTTTCGATACGGGTTCGAGTGTTGTTTCGAAACAGGGTCACCCTGTATCGAAACGAGTCTGGTACTGAAACAGCTCGATAGCGTTTCGAAACGGTCGTTCCGATACGCCAAGTGGCGTATCGAAACACGATCGTGCAGATTGCTTTAAATGGCATTAACACGATCGCGCAGATTGCTTTAAATGGCATTAAAAGGTATCAAACTTTAATTAAAACATGAACTCTCTTTTTTCTCTCAAACCTTAACCGAAAACCCTTGTATAAACTCATCAAATCCCTTGATTTTTTTCACATCAAAACCTAATTTTTTTAGGGTTTTCAATCTTCACATCAAGGCTAGAGCTTTGCAAGCAATTTGGTGCGTTAATCATCCCTCATTCATCCATTATCCTAAATCAAGGTAAAAACCCTATTTTCTTTTCTTTTTAATATTCGTTTAATTTTATTGGTTGTTTTCAATTACTTTTTGTATAAAACATATACATATAGTATGTGTTTTCATGTTTTTGCAAAAAATCTTCAAAATCTGATTTTTTTATTCGAATATAAAATTATACCGTATATTTTTAATCTGTTTTTTCGAATTTTTTTCCCAAATTTTTTATACCTATATATCTTTTAAAACTATATTGTGTAGTTTTTATCAACACCTTGATTATCAGATTGCATATTGGATTGAATTTGGTTGATTTACGCATACATATGTTTTTGTGTCTTGATTTTCTTCTAGATTTCGAATATGGGCTCTAGGAAGAGAGTACGGACGAATGAGGCTGGTGGAAGCTCCAACATCGATGACGATTCGACTCGTCTCAACCTCACTTTACTCTACCAAAAGTCTCTTCGAAACAAAGATGTCTATACCAATTTCAAGCTATTTCAAGATCATGTTATCCGTCGTGAGCGTATCGTTTCTATACCCTTTTTGTATTCTAGACGATTTCAATTCCACTATCTTGATTTATTGAGGCGTTGGAATTTCATGTCTCTTTTGGGCTTACCCGGTACTTTGTACCGTAACATGGTCCTTCTCTTCTACGCTAATGCTCATTGCATCTCCAATGCCGGTCAAGTTGTTGCCATTGAGTCCTATCTATTGGAGAAGAAGTTTAGGGTTGATCTAGAAACTTTGGTCAATGTTTTCGGGTATTAAGATGAGGGAATTTCGGATAAGAACTCATTGGGACATACCCTTGGTGGCTCGGCCACGGTCCTCAATTCTTATGATTGCATCCTTCATCTCATGGTCTCGTGGTGGTTTCGCCCTTCCAGAGGAAAATTCTCCCACATTAGGCAAGTGAACGATTTTTGGATTCGATGCTTTCATGAGGGAGATCGACCAAATCTTTTTCAAATCATGTTTGCCGAGATGGTGTACCTTGTCCAAAATTGCAACTCGGATCTTGTCACCTCATTCACATATGGCACCGCCTTGAGCTACTTATTCTCAAAGTTGGGGATCGATTGCTTTCTTTACTATCCGGAACCTCTAAAAACTCGCATCAATGACCGCACACTTCTCCGGAGAAAATTTCATTTCATTGATGGAGAGTGGACTTGTGTCGAGAATCCTCTTCAAGTTGTAGCCCCCGAACCTCAACCTCAAGTTGCTGCACCAAACAACGAAGCCCTAATGGCCTTCCTTACCGAGAAATTTAATGGCTTGTGCACCCACATGGACTCCGGTTTCACCACTCTTGACACTCGTCTCACTTCTGTGGAGGGACGTATCCAAAGTGTTGAGAATCGCCTCACCTTGGTTGAAACTCAACAAACCTCTATGGACATGTCCTTTACCAGTTTTTATGGCGAATGGAGACAATTCCGAAGGAGCAACGCCAATGATGAAGATTAAGATGATGACGGGCCTTAGATCCTTGCGTTCCATTGCATATTATCTAGTTTAAGATTTTCCTATTTTTATGCACTTATTTATGTTTTTACTTTAAGACCTATGCTTTTGATTTATGTTTGGATATTATGTTTTAAGTATTAAGGTCTGGATATTATGTTTCGAGTTTATGGACTTATTTTGCTTTGGTTTCTAATGCTTAACGAAATTATGTTGCTTTAATTTTGCTTTTACCTTGTGCTATATCGTTTTATCTTTGCCTTCATTGATATTGATCTAACAAAAAGTGGGAGACGGGTTAAGCTAAAATTTTCAAAATCTTTTTCAAAACCTAGCTTAAATTTAGGAGGAGTTTACTTAAAAATTTACTTTGGTTTTGAAATATCAAAAAGGGGAGATTGTAAAACCAATATTTGATTTTGATATAACAAATTGTAACCCCCTCGTCCCGGTCCGGACGCTTGACCGGTCCGAGCGGGTTACACGGGGAAAACCGAAGCGAAACCCGTGAAGATCCCACCTTGGTTAACGGCCCTAAAAATTTCTTTTAACTTTAACTTGTCTATAGGCATTATTAATTCCTATGTGTAACACGACAGCGGAAACACAAGTAGAATAATAACGACCATCCAGAACAACACGTTAAAACGGCCCATTTTAATCCTTTATAGTAGGCCGTATCGAAACGCCCTTAGAGGGTTTCGATATGCCTTGACTTAGCCAACAGGTCAAGGTCAACCTAATGAGACAGTTTCGAAACAGGGGTGACCCGTATCGAAACGACCCCAACGGTTAACTTCTCGTGGTCAACGAGATTTTGATCGTTTCGAAACTCCCTAGACCCGTTTCGAAACACCTTTGTCTCGCCAATTTCTCAAAATTCCAGTAGCGAAAGTGTACCGAAATGGCCTCTACGCGTTTCGAAATGCCCGGCCAAAAACAAAGGGACCGTATCGAAACAGGGTAGCCCGTTTCGAAACACCCTCTGTCTGCAGACTGGTTTTAGCTGGTTTATGGCACAAGGATGTCCCAAAACCCCACTAAAGCCTCACACAACACACAATCATTAACTTTAGATGCAAGACATCCTATACGAACATGCTTAACACACATCAAACATATAAAAACCAAACATACAAAGGATCAACAATCCACATACGAACCGAACATAGCAATCAAGATTAACATGCTTAGACAACATACATAAGAGCATCCACCAAAGGGCACAAGACCAACATACACATAAGCATTCAATGTAAGCAATAAAGCATGCCTTGCAAACCATAACGTGGCATCCAAAAGCCGAACCAATAACATGATAAAGAAGAGTCTAACATGCTCTTAAACGAAACCAACATCGATATACTTCAAAACTCAAATCGCAACATCTATCCCATTGCTTGACTATTACTATCTACAATTTAAAATTCATACTTGAGCTCACCATAAGCAACACTTGGGGACCTTCCCTTGCCTTTGCCACCCACAAGCTACTGATCTGCATTGTCAAACAAAAAGGGAGCGTAAGCATAAAAGCTTAGTGAGGGTAAGCTCATAAAACAAACCTTCGACAATGTAGGGTCCAAGCACGGTCAACAACCAAGATAAAATGCATGATCTTACCTCCGATCCGCAAGAGCCAAAATAATCATGATGCATGAACATATTACCAAAATCATGTCATGTTCAACAAGTCCATAACCTCAACATATGGAAACACATATAACCAACACATGAGCATCATACTCCACAATCCGTATTGGCACCTAGCTATGACTCGAATACGCGGATAACCGTTGGAACTCACATCCAACTACACAACCATTACCTGACGGTGGGATTACACTCATCACCGTTCACGTGGAGGGGATTCCACTCATCCTCACGCCCGTCGATGGGATTCCACTCATCACCGACTAATATATAAAAGAAGATTTCCGGGCGAACCCGTACTCCATCTTGATGACTACCATCATCAAGACCACGCGCGCATTTTGACTCACGTGTGCACACTAAACATCCTAATGATCGATCATTTGTACTCAAGCATACTAGTGCCAACACTACACATTTCATTGATCTTTCACAATATCATTTCATAATACTCCCGTGCTTTGCACGTACTAACCATGACTTACCGTCATGCACAAACCACATTTCCATGCCTAGCATGTACTCACCATGATCCTCGGATCATACAATCACCTCATAATATCATTTCACATGACAACACCACATGTATATCATTAACACAATATCGCATCATATTTCATGCATATGTATATCTTCATCATGTTTATCATCAACATGCATATAACAATGCATCAAACATGCCTCAACATACATGTATACAACATATACATAACCAACACCATCACAATTTAACACGAGGCATAAACAACCATTAAAGAGTGCAACCAAAGTCTCTAATCAAAGCTTGGGATTAGGCTACCACTCTAATCCCAACTCTAGGTGGGTTTACTAAGCCCATCCTAGTCCACATGTTTGAACCAATTGCTCAAAAATATTTACTCAAAACCATTTAAAACATTTTAACCACTCACCTCTACCTCCAAGCTCAACTACCAAGCAAGCATCACCTTCAAGTTTCAGAATCTCCTTCCGATGCTTCACCGACCCAAGTTCTTGCTTCCAAACAACCTCAATACAATTCAAATAACCTCAAATCAGCTCAAGCATCAAAATACTAACCCGGAACACAATTCGAACACAAATTACAATGTTTCAAGCCATGAACAAACCCCACATTTAGCAAACTCGGGCAGCCCCTAAACCTCATCCAAAATCCATGTTTCCAACACCTTTTACACCCACAAATGATCCCAAATCAACCCCTAACCATAGTACCACCATTGGACTACCAATTCCCACCTAAAACAACCCCCAAAACTCACCCAAAACCCTCCAAAAACCCCATTTATACCCAAATTCGGGAATTGCTCAAAATCAAGAGAAATTCATATATGATGAACCATTTAGCTCCCAAACTTCATAACTAACAATATTAAATCAAAATGTTAGGTTTAGCGACACAAAGACATCATTTTTAATCAAATCCTTTGAAATCCCCATTTTCAAAACTTTAATGAAAATAAAAACAAATGGTACTTTTGAAGAGAGGGAGTTGAGGAGAAGTCAAAAACGATGTTACCTTTCAAAAATGAGTTGAAATGGAGGAGCTTTTTGATGGAATAGTGTTTGGGTAGAGAGCTCTCTCTTTTCACGTTGAAGAAGAGAGTGTATAGTGGAAGATGGTGAGAAATGGGTATTTTTAATTGTTTTGTTAAAATTTAAAGGCTAAAGACCACTTTGCCCTTAATGAATTGGACTATTCACAAAGAAGGAGATCCATGGCTATTTGGGTTCAAATTAAAATATGTTCAACACCATTTATTTTGAAATTAAAACCCGAAAATTATTTTAACCATAAAACCGAACTCGAAATAATATTAAAATATTATTTTCACCCGACCCCTAAATCCGGGTGTTACACAAATAATCTAAGGACTAAATTGAAAAGTAAATAAATTTTTACGTAATTAAAATACTTGATTTTGACAAGTAAAATTTATACTTAAAATGTTTTTAAGGTCAAAACTTAAACCCCATAAATTTTTCTAAGTGTTTCAAAGCCAAAATATACAAAATTGCTAGGCATTACGAAACACCCTCAAAGTGTTTCGATACGTGTTGCCACTGGAAACGTCTGTTTCAAATGGCTCATACCTGTTTCGATACAACCTTCATCTGGGCTTCTGATTTTTTAAGTGTTGTTTTGAAATGGTTTATACATGTTTCGATACAAGTGTTAAGTAATTTTAAAATTGGGCATTAAATGAACTAGCTGTTACTTGTCATAAACTTTTTGAAGATTTGGTCAAGTGTTTCGATACACCCCTAGGCTGTTTCAAAACAGTAATTTACAGTTTAAAACATTTCGATACAACCCTTATCTATTTCGATACGACCCTCGTTTTACATTTTTACAGTTTCAAACTGTTTCGATACGACCTATAGTCGTTTCGAAACGAACCCTTTTTACACACAACATATCTTTCTTTTTTTGGTGTCCATTTCGATATAGGGGTCTCGTGTTCTGATACGGGTAGTTGCATAACAACATTTATGGAGGGAAGAGAGAGCCCCAACGGCTCTATGGATGATCTCAACCACCCAAACGGCTAGAAACCAATGAGAATGTATAAAAACAAGTCTCAAAAGCTAGAGAAACAACTATTGAACCTTCAAGAAACATCAAAAGCATTCAATCCAAACCCTTGTGCCTTTAGTGTCAAATTCTTGTACCCAACTCATTTGAAATTTTTCATTGTAAATCTTTTTAAAGTTTAGGGAGTGTTTATGTGTAATTGGGTAAACAATTAGCCTTTGAGAGGTACAATCAAAGTTTGCCGATCTTCCTTTGTAAAATAGTGATATTGGGTCAATATTTGGGTAGAGAGATTGGTCGATTGTACGGTTTCCTCCTAAGTCGAGAAAAGGGGACGAATTCAAGTTAGTGAATTGTTGAAATTCTCAGTAGGGTGCTGAGGTAGTGGATGTAGAGCTTGTTCGAAGCTTGAACCACTCTAAAATTGCCTTGTCGTCATTTTTAAATTATCCATTTACACCCTTCAATTTTTATTCAACCAATTCACCCCCTCTTGGTGATTAGTCATCATTTGATCAACTCAACACTTTCCCATTGGAGTTCTTAGGTTCAAATCCCACCAAGATCACATTTTTTCTCTTTAATTTTCCTTTAAACCAGGTCATGAGATTGGAGAAAAATAAATATTAGATAAAATATATTAAAAATTAGAGTAAACTCATCCAATCGGGTGATGGCTATCAGATTGGTTGATTAATTTTATTTAATTAAATAAAAATGGGACCAAATTGATATAATAGGTAACTAACAACGATCAAATGTGTAATTATACAAATTTCCGTTAACTGCCATATCACCTCTTTTCTTACATTTTAACGGCTAGTGGTCAAAATATAAGTATTTTAAAAGTTTGATGGGATGATTGACGAGTTGCTTAGTTGGATGGTAAAAATAGGACCGCTACCAAAGTTTGGTGGCCACCTGAGTATTTTGCTCTTATTTTTATGCATATTTTTAATCATGTGTATAGATGTTTATCTGAATCAAATTTGATCCAATCCCACCTAAAAATAAGTCTAACTTCCATGAACATTAACCACTTGTATCATTTATACAAATTGAAGCACAAAAAGTTGAAATAAAAGCAAGTCTATTACTGCAGATAGAGGGGGGGATATTCCGAAAGAACCCACAGGAACAAAGACCAAAACATAATTTTTTATTAAAAAATCAAACAAAAAGAAAAGAAAAGCCTATCATCCCACAAATATGGCTGCGATATACGATAGACGTAGAAACTGGGCAATTTAGGCGATTGCTACACTATTTTTTAATAATAAAATTATTTTTAAAAAAATATATATCTTCGATATTATAAACTAAATGGTTTCGTTTTAATAAACTGCACAGAGCCTCGTAAACCTTTGAACCGCCCCGCTAAAGATTGGTAGTAAGTATGAAATTGTCCCATTGTTTCCAGCCCTATATTATTTCTTTATTCCTTTTATTGAGTTTATGGTTTACAATTTAATATTTAGGTTTTAGGGTTTGGGGTTTAGGTTTTAGGTTCAGGGCTTAGGGTTTAAAGTTTAAGGTTCACAACATATGGCTTAAAGTTTAGGGTTTAGGTTTACTATATTTGCATTGATGTAAATACATGAAAAGTAGTATGAAGGTTTAGAGTTTAGGGGTTTGGGTTTATAGTTTATGATTTAGGGTTTAGGGTTAGCATATTTACATTGTTATAAATACGTGAAAATAGTATAAGGGTATAACTGACAATATTTGCGTTAAATCGACGTGACCCAAGGATGAAACTATTAAACTTCCATCTTTGGGGGAAGAAGATAAAATTAAAGAAAAGAAAAAGAAAAAAGAGAGAAATGACGTGGATGATATGTGTAATCACTAATTTTGTCCCGATTTTTAATTTTATTTCTTTTATGATTTTCGGGCTTGTATTGGGCTAAAATAATAATAATTAAAAATAAAAGAAAAAAAGAAAGAAAAAGAAAGAAGAAAAAGAAAATATATATTTATATACACGTGTTACTATTAATATTATCCCTATATATGTTTTGTCTTTATATTATTATTAGTGTTATTACCATTATTACTATTATATTATTGTGTGTTTAACACTATTATTATTATATTTATTATATTATCATTACTATTAGTATAATATATTATCTACTATTATCTATTAGGTATTACAATCACCTATTACTATTATTTTTATTATTATTGTGTGAGTTATTATTATTAATTATTATTGTTATTATTATATTATTATTATTATTACGTGCGGTCATCTATATATTATATATATTATTTTATTATTATTATTATACCGTAAATAAATAAACAGATAAATAAAAAAGGCCCAAATATGTTATTTAAATAAAAGCCCATTTTACAAAAACCCAAAATAAATAAATAAACAATACAGTCCAAATACTTTGAACCCAAAAAGCCCATTACACCAGAAACCCTAACAGGTTTTGTTTATTGCGCAGCCAAGCCCTAGCCGTCGGATTGAAGGCGTGATCCACGGCTCAGACTGCCTCAAACCAAAGAAACCCTAGCAAAGCTCTCCTTCAGATCCGCGCCGCACTATCTGGAGCTGTTGGATCTGGGAGCATCCAACGGTCCATATCACTTCAGACCAGAAACCCTAAAGGTTTCCCCCCTCTCTCGCACCACAAGCAATTACGACAGTCAGATCAAACACGATCTGACAGTCCCCGATCAGCACGAGAAGCTCCCAGACACTCTAGACCCGCATGCGCCCATGCACCGACCCTTCGGACTTCACACGTGACGTTTGGCGCTTCCCACGAGCGCGTCACCGGCACGCCCAGACCTTTGACCTTCCCACCTCTGCCCCGCGATCGTACGCTTGCCTCGACCACGCCTTGGTCTCCTTCCATTTCCGGCCAAATCCGACATGCAAACACAAAAAAAAAACAGTCGTCAGAACTACTAGAATGGCAAAACAAAACAAATTAAAACAAGAAGTCAACTAGACATCTTTCAGCAACCATAGTCAGAGAACAACAACAACAATCAGAGACAACAGAGATCAGAAAGCAAGCATTTTTTTTTTGTTTTTCCACTATGTGTAACTCCGGTTATAAAAACCGAGAAAAAATGTAGACAAAGCCCCCGGCAATTATAAAAAAAATCAATAAAAAAATCTTCACAGGTATCTCGTCGTTTTTATCTTTCATTGCATGCATCGAAAACACAATAAAGGAAAAAACAAAAAAGAAAAAGGAGAACGTTTTACCCTCGGTTTTGGCCGCTTCGCACCAGATCCGCCTCCCATCGTCGTTAAGCCGTCAAGGTGAGATGAATAGGGTCGTCGTTCCGTTTTTTTAAAAGAAGAGCTTTTGGTCGGTTTCGAGTTTTTCAAAACCGATTTGGGTTTCGATTTTAAGATTTTTGGAAGGAGAAGCTTTTCGGGTTTTCTGCGTCGGGTTATCGATGCCGGCTGAAGTTCACCGGCGATAGGGTTTCGAAAGGGGAGGGGCTTTGTTTCTAGATATAGAAAAAAGAGAATTTTTCATCCTCGGGCTAAAAAAAATTGCCAAAAGCTTTCTAGAAGACCCAAAACACGTTTTTTATAGTATTTTTGTCATTTTAAAATGGTTTAATAACCGATATGCCCTTCTGTGTTTTCAATATGCCCCTTTAGGGGCTTCCGCATCTTAAAATTCCATCCGTGGTCCCTTCCAATTTTCTGATGCTTGCAATTTCATCCCTGTTTTCATTCTAATCGATTTTCGGGTGGTCAAATCACCATTTTGGTCCTTGGGGCTTTCCGCGTCGTTTCAATTGGGTCCTAGATTTACTTTTTAATCTTTTCTTTTGATGGTATTATTACCATCTTGGCCCCTGTCAATATATATTTTTAATCTTTGACTTTGTATTCTCTTTTTGTTATAGTATATTCATGTTTTATGCTTTTTGCCTTTTTATTTACATTTGCTCGATGTGAATATATAATTTGTAGTGTATGTATGTTTTTTTATATGGGCTCGTATGCTTTTTTAATATTAGTCTTGTGTAATTTTTTTTATGTGTGGTTTCATTATGCGTAAATTCTTGGTTTAAATGTGCACATAGCTTAGCTTCTTTCATGTTATTCGAATATATTTTAGCATGCATTTTCTTAACTTGTCATTATAATTATAGCACACACGGTCCCGGTTTCCGCGTGGGAACAATATTCCGAAAGCTCGGATATTGACTCCTTTGACACCGTAGGACTTTAGATTAGATTTTATCTTGTATTCATTGCATTTAGTTTTTTCCTTTTTCAAAAATCTAAAATTGTTTTCAAATGTGCGATGTCCTTTTTTTCGGGAACAAACGAGGCCAGTACCAGTCGTAGTGGTGGTGGTTCGGACGTTCGCTCTCGAATAATAGGGTTTTCGAGATTTACTCGCGTGTATAACCAAGTTCCGGTTAAAATTGTCACTTTAATTTGTAAAATTCGATTTTAATTAAGCGGTAAAGTTTCGGTACCAATTTTGGGCACGTTGAGGGTGCTAACCCTTCCTCGCGTGTAACCGACTCCCGAACCCTTTTGAATCTCTGGTTTCTATTTTCGGTATCCTGTCCACCATATTAAAGTGACCGGTGGTGACTCCATCTATTTTTTTAAATCTTTTTTCAAAACCCCCTATTTTTATCTATTTTTAAATGAATCCCTACATTTTAAAATACTTTTTCTAAAACTCCCAATATTTTTCCAATAATTTTTAAAAATTCCATTTTTTACCCCCACTTTCAAATATTTTTTTCTAAATTCTCAATTTTTAAACCCCATACTTTTTATCTATTTCAAACGAACCCCCTAATTCCCAAAATCACCTTTTTAATCTTTTTCTCAATTTCAAAATTCATCCCCTTTATAACCCCCATTTCAAAATTTCAAAATCTATCAAATTGCCTTTCCACCATACCTACACCTACACATACACTTACACCTATATACAAGTGTATTTTCAAAAAAGAAGTCGCTACAGATGGCGACTCAGCTGGGGACAAATTTTTGTTTTAAAAAAAACAAAAAAGAGAGTCAGGCCAAGAAAACTTTACCGCTTAATTATTCTCAAAGGTTGCGAACTAAAGTGACAAATTCAACCGATATTTGTTTATAAACGCGAGTCTATTTCGGACGCATCCTTTTTTGGCATATACACTCGTTTGTTTAAGTGGGGGGAAAACGCTAGTGCTTTCGTGGGGATATCGTTCCTCCGTATAGGCCTAGTAAGTACCTTCGGGGCTCGACTACCCTATATCTTCGTGGGAATATCGTTTCTCCGTACGGATATAGCTAAAGGGTCCCCTTGAATTGAACTCGGTTGAAATGAGCCTATAATGGGTGATGACCAGAGGCCTTGCTTCCCTTAGAAGGGGACAACAAGGACAATTCGAGTACCTCCTAGAACCAAAACTGCATGTAGCGAACAAGAAAACCTACCCCTAGGATGACTAGACGGGATAAATAGGGTTTCTTGTTTATCTTCTGTCTTATTAATCATGACTATTCAACACTAACTCATTTCTTTTTGCCTTTTGCATTTGTTTTGCATACATACCATTACATAATGGTGTTGGGTCAAGGTGGTTTTACCCAATTCAGGGGCTTTTATTATAGACAGGAGGTTGCTAAAAAGGATGTCAAATCGCAAATCTGACAAATTCTAGACGGTTAAAAAAAGCAAATCCAGCCTCGACATTTTTTTCAAAACCTTCATTTTCTCGGACGCACTTTGGAGACACAAGGGGCATCTGTTGGAATCTGCTATGACTACCTTGCAACAAGGAATCTATTTTATGTCTAAATAAAAGTTGGCCTAAGGGGATACGGGATGGGAGGGGAAGCGACGAAGAGGCAAGGTGCGTCGGTGGGGAGACAAGGAGGTGCAGTAGCGGAGACTGGTCGGAGAACGACGGTGAGGAATCAAGAGGGCGGTTTCAGGGTTCATGTCGAAAATGGGGGGTCTTGGAGAAATAGCCAGGAACGGGTGGAGAGTTGGTCGCTGTTCGTGGATAATTTAAGTAGGAGAGTTTCAAGGGTGGTCCTTAAGCAGTTGTTCTGTCAGTATGGGAAGGTGTTGAGGGTGTACATTCCGGCAACAAACAAGAAGGCAAAGTATAGGGATTCTACCTTTGCTTTTGTTTCGGTTTCGAGCAAGGAAGAATTGGTGACGACCATCAATAAGCTAGATAGGTCAACGATAGATGGCAGAGTGGTGAGGGTTTCAGAAGCAAAGTATCCGAAAAATAATGGGAGATGGGAGTATGGATACAGAGATCCTAAGGGTAGTATGGGTGGACGTAGAAGTGAGTTTGGTCTGGGGTATAATAAGGGAAAGGAAAAGGTGGCTGCTTCGTCTTCGGGGTTGAAGAATGCGAGTAGGGTTGAGGGTCGGTCTTTTAAAGACGCCCTTCTCAACGTGACTCCCGTAGGCGAGGGGGAGGTCAAGGTGGTAGACTTACCACTGAGAATGGAAACAGAAATGGTGGGGGGAGTAATGAACGGAATGAGTAGTGTTCCGATCAGAGACTATGAGTGGCTAGAGCGGTGTTTGGTCGGTATCATAAAGAGTGGATTCGAGGTCGAGCTGGTCCGGAAGGGTCTGAGAAGTGACAACATCTCGGTGAAAGTTATCAGGTGGGGATCAGACCCCAAATCGGTATTAGTAATGTTTGAATCCATTAATATTATGAATGGATATCTGGAGTCGAAGAGAGATGAGTTGAGGTTTTGGTTTGATCACATAGATTAGCTGATAAAAAACAGTTTACCATACAACTTCTGTCGAGTTAATCTGATAGGTGTTCCGATTAATGGGTGGTTCGAGGAATGTTTCTCCTGTTTGGGGAACCGTTGGGGTATCTACGTTGGTCGCTCCAAAAAAACCAAGATGAAGTACTGTATGGAAAAGGCGGAGTTGGTCATCAGAGTCCTAAATCCTGCGGATATCCCTAAGAAAATCTCGGTGAGGGCGTTAGGTTCCGATTTCTGCATCAAGGTTGAAATTGGAGTTTTCGGGGATGAGCTAGAGGACGGGGAAGGAGACGATGTGGTGGATAATTTTGAGGATATTTGGAACAACGATTTCGAACGTGATGAGCCAGATCCTTTCCGACCAAGTGAGCGTTCGCCGCCTGGCCGGGGGAGGTCGCCGGTGGGTTTCCGAAATGGCTCCTCGGGGTCGGATGGTGTCCCCTCGAATTCCCACACTGGTGCAGTAAATGTGGGCTCGCGCCCCATGCAACGTGAAGATCATCCTGGGAGTTCGGGATAGAATGTTGGAAGGTCAGATGGGCAGGGTCAACGTAATGGGATGGTATTGGGCCCGGATGGGCGGTTAGTCTCTGCGCCAGGTGGGCCGAGTGTGGATGGGGGTTTGTCTTTGAATGTTGGGTCGAGTGATGAGTTGGACCCTATGTATAATAACCCTTCTATCAGCCCACGTGTGGAATTAGGAAATATGGATTCTGTTAATTTGGGGCTGAAGGAGAATCAGATCCACAATAGTCTAGAGAATTTCTCCTCCTTTGAAATTCACCCAAATCAGAAGGGGGTTCGTCGGAATAGGTGGTTCCGGACAGTTTTGAGAATCGGAGCGTTGCTGAGTGTGTAGGCATGGGTCTGAATGGTCAACTTTCGAATGGCCAAGAAGAGGCTAATGGGTTTTTCCGTCCAAGTGTTTGAAGGATCTTGAGAAGACATGTCTGGGATTATGTGGAAAACTCCTGCGATGGAGAGGTCGAATGGGCTGAACGCTTAGGTGTTTCTTCTAGTCGTGAGGGAGTGGAATCTGAAGCGGAGGCTGTGTACGAGGTTAGCAATCTTCTGGGTTTTTCCTTTAAAGGTGGGAAAGAAGCTGTTGTAAGCAGAATAGAGGAATTGGAACATGAGTTGAGGAGGGGTTGTTGATAGGGGCTGGTTTTGATCGGGGTTTATATTTTATCGCTTTAATTATGAATCTCTCTTTGATATCTTGGAATGTGAGGGGCGTTAGAAGATTAGAGAAACAAAGGTCTGTGAGGAAGGTATTAGCAAAGAACAAACCCCAAGTGGTTTTTATACAAGAAACAAAGTTGGAATGTTGTAAAGATGGACTTGTGCGTAGACTTTGGGGCAGTGGAGATGTGGAATTCGACTTTTCCCCAGCCCTGGGATCGGCAGGAGGATTGTTGACAATGTGGTGTCCGAGTAATTTCAAGGTAGAGGAAAGACATATTTCATCCAGATTCATAGCTATAATGGGTAAGTTCTCTTCTCAGAATATGAAATGTGGGTTAATAAACGTGTATGGACCATCGGTGGATTCGGAAAAGGATGGCTTCATCGCTGATTTACTGGGTTTCATGATGGGGAAAGAGGTGGCGTGGTGTGTGGGGGGCGACTTTAATCTTTTTTTGGGAGCTGAAGAGAAGATTGGTACAATCTTTAATTACAATTTGATGCACTTGTTTCAGAATTTTATTTTTGAAGCGGGCCTCAAGGATTTACCGCTCATGGGAGGCAGATTCACCTGGTGTAATAATCGATTCCCACCTACTATGGTTAGGTTGGACAGATTCTTGGTGACAGGGGAATTCGAGTTTGGATTCCCGGATATTGTTCAAAAACTGCTGGGAAAAGGGCTATCAGATCACAATGCGATTGCTTTGGAAGGATGTAAAACAAACTGGGGTCCGAAGCCCTTTCGGTGCTTCAACTTCTGGTATAGGGAAGCGGCGTTCACGGATTTGGTTACAGAAACGTTGGAAAAGGCGAAGGGTTCTCAACAGGGAGGGAGGAGAATTAGAATTGGCGGTCTTCTTAAGGCTTCCAAGTTGGCAATCAAGGAGTGGAATGGATTAGATTGTAACAATCCAGGCAAAGAGATTTCTAGAATTGAAAATGAAATCCTTGAGCTTGAAAGGAGGTTGCAGATCGGGCAAGGCACGAAAGATACGTCGGATCGGTTGATCCTTCTAAGAACTCAACTATGGAGAGAATATCGCAAGGAGGAGAGTATTTGGCTGCAGAAGTCCAGATTACAGTGGTTCTGCGAAGGGGACCGTAATACCAGATTTTTTCACCTCTCGGCTTCAAATAGAAGAAGAGTTAATTTGATTGGGAGCTTGAAGAGTAATGGCGAAACGATTGAGGATCCGAGGGCTATTAAACAACATGTTTTTGAATTCTTCTCGGAAGCATACAACTGCAAACACGTACTAGAGGTCGATGATATGGGGCTGATTTTTAAAAGAATAAGCAAGGCTACTGCAGAAGGATTACAGAGCAGATTCAGCGAAGCTGAAATCTGGGGTGCGATATCGTCCGCGGATGGCAATAAAGCCCCTGGGCCAGACGATTTTAATCTCGGATTCTTTAAAAAGTTCTGGCCGCAACTCAAGGATAGCATCTTGGAATTTTTTGATGACTTTTATAATGAGCGCAATTGGGATCGAGGCACAAACCATTCGTTTATTACACTAATTCCTAAGGTGGCGAATCTGGAGGTGTTGGGGGAATTTAGGCCGATTAGTTTGGTTGGTGGGATGTATAAGATACTATCCAAGGTCCTAGCCGTGAGACTTCGTGCTTGCATCGGAGAAGTGATTGGGGAGTCACAATTCGCGTTTATACATGGTAGACAACTATTGGACTGCTCGCTTGTGGCAAATGAAGCTGTCGATTATATGTACAAAGCCGGGAAGAGGGGCATGGCTTTTAAAATTGATTTCCACAAGGTTTATGACTCAGTGTGTTGGGATTTTTTGGTTATGATTATGAAGAAGTGTGGTTTCGGGGACAAGTGGTGTAGATGGATTTTCAAGTGCATCTCATCGGCAACATTTCGGTTCTGGTTAATGGGGTGCCGACAGAATCTTTCGGAATATCAAGGGGGCTGAGGCAGGGGTGTTCCTTGTCGCCATTCCTTTTTAATTTTGTGGGCGAGGCCCTAAATCTTATGCTACAAAAAGCGGTTGAATTGGGGTTGTTTTCTGGTTTTCGCATTGATTGAAATGGAGCGGATATCTCAATCTCTCACTTACAATACGCGGACGATCTACTCATTTTTTGTGGGGACTCAAGAATGCAGGTGAACAATGTTAAACGCGTTCTAAGAGTGTTTGAGTTGGCTGCTGGTCTTAAGCTAAACTTAAAAAAGAGTAGGCTTATGAGGATTAATGTGGAGAGCGAACAACTTCAGAGGTGGGCTGTGGAGGTCGGTTGTGCAGTTGATGTTTTCTCGTCAATGTACCTTGGCCTCCCGCTTGAAGCAAGGAAGAATTCTGCCTCTTTGTGGGAACCTGTGATTACAAAATTCGCTTCCCGTTTGGGAGGGTGGAAGATGAAACATTTATCTTTCGGAGGAAGACTAGTGCTAATTCGGTCAGTTCTTTCGAGTTTGCCGGTTTTCTATTTGTCTCTTTTTCGTATGCCTAACTCAGTTTTTGCTCGTTTAAATGGTTTGATGGCGAGATTTCTTTGGGGAGGTGATGTAGATAAGAGGAGGATTCATTGGGTTAGATGGGAAGAGGTGTGCAAGGCGAGAAGCGAAGGGGGCTTGGAGTAGTGGATTTGGATCTCCTAAATCGATCGCTATTATGTAAGTGGATTGGAAGGTTCGGCAATGAAAAAAAGAACCTTTGGAGGCGAGTGGTGGCGTCTAAATCGGGGAATGGTGGTAGAGGACTACTTCCGGATAGCTCCACATCCAGATTTTCTTCATGGATATGGAAAGGTGTGACTCATTCTTACTTCAAAAATGATAGCTTTGGTGCCAGCTGCATGGATTATTTTTCTCTTCAGGTGGGGGATGGGAGAGACATTGAGTTCTGGACTGACGTATGGCTGGATGATCGCTCCTTAAAAGAGTGCTATCCGAGAATATATACTTTGTCGACAAATGGTAATGGGGTGATAGCGGAGTTTGGATGCAAGACTAACGAGGGATGGGTGTGGAACATCCCGTTAAGGAGGCCTTTATTCGATAGAGAATTGCAAGCTTGGAACGAGCTGATGGAAAAACTTAGGAACTTTCGTTTCGGTGAGGTTAACCATGATTGGGTAAGGTGGAGGGGGTCTAGCGATGGTACTTTCACTGTTAAATCAATCAAGAAATTGGTCGTTGGTCCTATCCAATCCGAGAGTTTCTGGAATGATTTCGTGTGCCTGGGGTTGGCACCACCGATGGTGGAGTTGTTCGTGTGGTTGGTTATGAAGAGAGAGTGTCGGTTCGGAGTGAACTGTCGAGGAGAGGTATCCCTTGTGACCCTAACAATATGTGCCCGCTGTGTCAAAATCATCTTGAATCTGTAGATCACTTATTTTTTCATGTATTTGGAGTTGGAATATTTGGGCTAGAATATGTTTCTGGCGTGGGGTATATAATGCTTTTCCTAAGGGTCCCATGGATTTCATTTTAGCGTGGGAAGGGGCCGGCAGGGGTAGCTCTAGCAAGGTATGGCTGCTATTTCCTTTTGCGGTCATTTGGAGTATTTGGTTGTTTCGAAATGACATTGTTTTTAATGGTAAAAGATGGGATGAGATTCAATTGTTAGCAGTGATCCGAACCAGATTGGCGTATTGGATTAATGCTAAGTATGGGAGTCGAGATTTCAGGGTTGAAGATGTCATAGCTGATCCCTTTCGTATATCTGATAAAATGCTCGGTAATGTGAAAACAAAGGTTAGGCAAGTATGGCAGCCTCCTCCCCCAGGGTTTGTTAAGTGGAACGTGGACGGGGCCACCTCGTTGCTTGGGGATAAAGGATGGATTGGCGGTGTGCTAAGTGACTCAAGGGGGGCTGTTTTGGATAGCTTCTCCGAAGCATGTGCAGGTGGTGCTCCGGCTTTTGTGGAACTTCTGGCGGTGCAAAGGGGTGTTCATAGATATGTTGGTTCGAGGGGCTTGGGGAAGGAGAGTCTCATAATCGAGTCGGATTGTAGACTCGTGGTGGATTGGCTCTCTGGCTCGGTGGAGCCCCCTGCCTATGCTGCTAGCTTGGTGAAGGATTTGGTATCATTTTTCGCAAGCAAGGGGGTCAGAATCAAATGGATCCCGAGAGAGTGTAATGCGCGGGCGGATTTATTAGCAAAAGCTGGTATAGACTAAGTTTCCAGGGGTTGAATTGTGGGAACTAAATGTTATAATTTGGCATTCTAAATGGGTTGGTAAGTTAGGGAGTCGAGGGCACTTTCTTTTGTTTTGACTGGTGATTTTGGTGCCTGGTGGTTGTAATAATGCTTTGCGGTGAAATAAAATTCGGGCACTCTTTTCCCCCTAATTAGGTCTAGAGGGGGTTTTTAACGAGGCCCAATCAACTTATCAAAAAAAAAAGTTGGCCTAAGGGGAGTCACCTATACGACCAACACCATTATTTGCATACACATTTGCATACGTTTTTATTTGCATCATCTGTTCATAGCATAATCATTTACAACATTAAGTCTCTAGTCATACAACATACTCTTTGCTAAAACTCTTCAAATCCATTCATCACATCATGCTCATTACTAACCGGGAGCAACTCTCGCCCAAGCGAAAGAGTATGAATGACCGAGCCGCTAGCTCGAACACACTTGGTCCAAAATCAAAGGGAGTCAACATGCAAAAATCCAATTCTCAAGATTGGTGAAAACTGATTGTACCTAGGGGAATGGTACAACTAGCCCGGGGCAAACGGCTACCGGTAAAGGCAACTCAAATCCGTTAATCCCTGTGCATTTGGGAAAAATGCAAGTCTCAATTCATGGATAATTCAAATGTCCATCGAAAAATCCATTTTCGCGAATGGTCAAAGGGAAATAAATCCTTTGGAAAAATCCAACGTTACAGTTGGTGAAAACTGATTGTACCCATGGAAATGGTACGACTAGCCCGGAGCAAACGACTACCGGTAAAGGCAATTCAAATCCGTTAATCCCTGTGCATTTGGGAAAAATGCAAAAGAAACAAGCTAAGCTGTCAATTTTTGGATATTTTTGATAAAAAATCTATTTTAAAAACATTTGTTGCATTCTTTGATTCTTTAAACATTTCATTCATGAACTCACTATTGTTTCCCAAATACACATGTATATACTTTTTTATAGAAATACATTTTAATTCAATTCAAAAAAGAAAAATTTTCCAAAAAAACCGAATGTTGAGGACATTACAAATGGAAACACTATCTGTTCTACTCCAGCCAAGGGAGGAGATACAATGAGTGATCAGAAGTAATGGGCCACTCCCATTGAATGAATTCTCCTCTCAAGCATTATTGTCTAAGATCCTTGAAGGAAGCAATAACCCGAAAACATCTACCACCTGAAGACCATTTTGATATCCAAGTATGGGAGGACATTTGGATCCAAGCAAAGGATCACTTCCACACTAGGGGGCAAAAGGATGAAAGTACGTGGACAAGTGAGCAACTTTCAGGCTTAACCATGCTATGAAGACGAAAAAGTGCAATAAAGGAGACACTTGGTCTAATTTCCAAAAAAATTCATGCTTAATGAAGCCGACCTAGGCCAAGATCAAAGTCACCAACACACGAGCCCAGATCAACAAAAGGGCTAAAAAAAACTCTTCATACAAATGCAACGTAAACGACGAAAAGAAAGTTTGTGCTCGAAAAGCCAACGTAAACCAAGCTGAAGGTTATCAAAGTTGAAACCAAAAACGAAGACGCTAAATCAAGCTATGAGAATTCTTCATCCAATTGTACCCCTACTCAGATAAATCGAGAGTACGCACCAACACAATACGAAGGTGCAAGTTGATTCGAAGCTACACCTAATGAAAGGCGAACACCCAAACAAAAGAAATGATGATCCTCAATCGGGGCATATGTCCCCCCTTCTGTCACACCCACGGGCCGTAGCCTACATTTCGAGATCTACAAGACTGCTCCGACCATACACGGATGGATGAATTTGTCTTCAGAATACATCCCGCCTATCGGAGTTAACCTTTCTTTAAGGATTGCCACACTTCTAATGCTTGATCGAGATCAAAAATGAGGGAAGGATGGGGCACTGTGAGTCAGTGAGTCAAAGAGAGCCACCATTAAATCGGGTAGAAACTAGGTATGGAGTCTCTCCTCTCGGAAGCTTGATAGCCCAGAAAGGTTCTCACATGTATGCCCTTTACAACATTCGTGACTTTTCAAAAAAATGCTATTTGGCACTTTTTCAAAAAACCGCAACTGATTTTCATAAATTTCACTTTTCATGATGTATATGTGTACATAATACAATTATTTTTCCAACAAGCATCTCACACTCTATATCAATACAAAAGATTTCTCTACATTTCTTCACAAACGATTTCAAGAGTACAAGGACCAACAACGAGCTTGTCAGCCGATTGCAAAAAAAAACAAAAAACAACAAAAATTTAAACTAAACAAAGCATACAATAGTTGACATCCCCCTAAAGAGGTGACATTTCGGAAGGTGATGGCTGGACCCACGAAAGGTTGGGGCATTATTGAAACCGTTTGCTCAAGACCACAAGACCGAGCCAGTATAACGAAAAAATCAGGGGGCATCCCTTTGAATGTCAACATCAGGATCAGTTGTATTACATTCGCGTCATCATCAGTACATCCATCATGCACTCACGTCAAGCATCTACATCATGCATCAAGTTACATGCATCTATACTAAGCACACATACCTCATTCATACAAAAAAAACAACAATAAATAAACAGGTCAAAAGACAAGGATGGCGGATTCTCAACCAAAGGAAAGCCACGCCGACACAAAAAGGACAAGCCAATAAAGAAGTTGAACCCCACAAAGAGGAACAACCACAACACCAACTCTTTTTCAGCATCGATCCTGTTATACCGATGGTGGTGTAGCGGATCTCTTTCAACATCGATCCTGTTATGCCGATGGTGGTGTAGCGGATCTCTTTTCAACATCGATCTTGTTATACCGATGATGGTGTAGCGGATCTCTTACAACATCGATCTTGTTATGCCGTTGGTGGTGTAGCAGATCTCTTTCAGCATCGATCTTATTATGCCGATGGTGGTGTAGCGGATCTCTTACAACATCGATCCTGTTATGTCGTTGGTGGTGTAGCGGATCTCTTTCAGCATCGATCCTGTTATGCCGATGATGGTGTAGCGGATCTCTTACAACATCGATCTTGTTATGCCGTTGGTGGTGTAGCGGATCTCTTACAACATCGATCTTGTTATACCGTTGGTGGTATAGCGGATCTCTTACAACATCGATCTTGTTATGCCGATGGTGGTGTAGCGGATCTCTTTCAACATCGATCTTGTTATGCCGTTGGTGGTGTAACAAATCTCTTACAACATCGATCTTGTTATGTCGTTGGTGGTGTAGCAGATCTCTTACAACATCGATCTTGTTATGCCGTTGGTGGTGTAGCGGATCTCTTTCAGCATCGATCTTGTTATGCCGATGGTGGTGTAGCGGATCTCTTACAACATCGATCTTGTTATGTCGTTGGTGGTGTAGCGGATCTCTTACAACATCGATCTTGTTATGCCGTTGGTGGTATAGCGGATCTCTTACAACATCGATCTTGTTATGCCGTTGGTGGTGTACCAGATCTCTTACAACATCGATCTTGTTATGCCGTTGGTGGTGTAGTGGATCTCTTACAACATCGATCTTGTTATGCCGTTGGTGGTGTAGCGGATCTCTTTCAGCAACGATCCTATTATGCCAATGGTGGTGTAGCGGATCTCTTACAACATCGATCTTGTTATGTCGTTGGTGGTGTAGCGGATCTCTTACAACATCGATCTAGTTATGCCGTTGGTGGTGTAATAGATCTCTTACAACATCGATCTTGTTATGCCGTTGGTGGTGTAGCGGATCTCTTTCAACATCGATCTTGTTATGCCGTTGGTGGTGTAGCTGATCTCTTTCAACATCGATCTTGTTGTGCCGTTAATGGTGTATCGGATCTCCTCCTCACCGGGTCATGCCTCTTCGTCGGAGTCGCAGCTTGATCCACTCCAATCTCCTGATCTCGTCTCGTCGTCGGTGGCGTAACGGATCACCCACATCCAACAGGGAAGTGGGACAAAATTAGTGGTTATGGTCTTTGCTTTATCCTTGTTGCATAAGAATAAGCAAAGAGGGGCAACTGTAATCACTAATTTTGTCCCAATTTTTAATTTTATTTCTTTTATGATTTTCGGGTTTGTATTGGGCTAAAATAATAATAATTAAAAATAAAAGAAAAAAAGAAAGAAAAAGAAAGAAATAAGAAAAAGAGAATATATATGTATATACACGTGTTACTATTAATATTATCCCTATATATGTTTTGTCTTTATAGAATTATTAGTGTTATTACCATTATTACTATTATATTATTGTGTGTTTAACACTATTATTATTATATTTATTATATTATCATTACTATTAGTATAATATATTATCTACTATTATCTATTTGGTATTGCAATCACCTATTACTATTATTTTTATTATTATTGTGTTAGTTATTATTATTAATTATTATTGTTATTATTATATTATTATTATTATTACGTGCGGTCATCTATAAATTATATATATATTATTTTATTATTATTATACCGTAAATAAATAAACAGATAAATAAAAAGGGCCCAAATCTGTTATTTAAATAAATGCCCATTTTACAAAAACCCAAAATAAATAAATAAACAATACAGCCCAAATACTTTGAACCAAAAAAGCCCATTACACCAGAAACCCTAACAGGTTTTGTTTATTGCGCAGCCAAGCCCTAGCCGTCGGATTGAAGGCGTGATCCACGGCTCAGACTGCCTCAAACCAAAGAAACCCTAGCAAAGCTCTCCTTCAGATCCGCGCCGCACTATCTGGAGCCGTTGGATCTGGGAGCATCCAACGGTCCAGATCACTTCAGACCAGAAACCCTAAAGGTTTCCCCCCCCCTCTCTCGCACCGCAAGCAATTACGACCATCAGATCAAACGCGGTCTGACGGTCCCCTATCAACACGAGAAGCTCCCAGATGCTCCAGACCCGCACGCGCCCACGCACCGACCCTTCGGACTTCACACGCGACGTTTGGCGCTTCCCATGAGCGCGTCACCGGCACGCCCAAACCTTTGACCTTCCCGCCTCTGCCCCGCGATCGTACGCCTGCCTCGACCACGCCTTGGTCTCCTTCCATTTCCGGCCAAATCCGACATGCAAACACAAAAAAACAGTCGTCAGCACTACTAAAATGGCAAAACAAAACAAATTAAAACAAGAAGTCAACTAGACATCTTCAGCAACCATAGTCAGAGAACAACAACAGCAATCAGAGACAACAGAGATCAGAAAGCAAGCATTTTGTTTTTTGTTTTTCCACTATGTGTAACTCCAGTTATAAAAACCGAGAAAAAATATAGACAAAGCCCCCCGGCAATTATAAAAAAAATCAATAAAAAAAATCTTCAAAGGTATCTCGTCGTTTTTATCTTTCTTTGCATGCATCGAAAACACAAAAAAGGAAAAACAAAAAAGAAAAGGGAGAACGTTTTACCCTCGATTTTGGCCGCTTCGCACCAGATCCGCCTCCCGTCGTCGATAAGCCGTCAAGGTGAGATGAATGGGGGGCGTCGTTCTGTTTTTTTAAAAGAAGAGCTTTTGGTCGGTTTCGAGTTTTTCAAGACCGATTTGGGTTTCGATTTTAAGATTTTTGGAAGGAGAAGCTTTTCGGGTTTTCCGCATTGGGTTATCGACGCCGGCTGAAGTTCGCCGGTGATAGGGTTTCGAAAGGGGAGGGGCTTTGTTTCTAGATATAGAAAAAAGAGAATTTTTCATCCTCGGGCTAAAAAAAACTTGCCAAAAGCTTTCTAGAAGACCCAAAACACGTTTTTTATAGTATTTTTGTCATTTTAAAATGGTTTAATAACCGATATGCCCTTCCGTGTTTTCAATATGCCCCTTTAGGGGCTTCCGCATCTTAAAATTCCATTCGTAGTCCCTTCCATTTTTCTGATGCTTGCAATTTCATCCTTGTTTTCATTTTAATCGATTTTTGGGTGGTCAAATCACCGTTTTGGTCCTTGGGGCTTTCCGCGTCGTTTCAATTGGGTCCTAGATTTACTTTTTAATCTTTTCTTTTGATGGTATTATTACCATCTTGGCCCCTGTCAATATATATTTTTAATCTTTGACTTTGTATTCTGTTTTTGTTATAGTATATTCATGTTTTATGCTTTTTGCCTTTTTATTTACATTTGCTCGATGTGAATATATAATTTGTGGTGTATGTATGTTTTTTTATATGGGTTCGTATGCTTTTTTAATATTAGTCTTGTGTAATTTTTTTATGTGTGGTTTCATTATGCGTAAATTCTTGGTTTAAATGTGCACATAGCTTAGCTTCTTTCATATTATTCGAATATATTTTAGCATGCATTTTCTTAACTTGTCATTATAATTATAGCACGCACGGTCCCGGTTTCCGCGTGCGAACAATATTCTGAAAGCTCGGATATTGACTCCTTTGACACCGTAGGACTTTAGATTAGATTTAATCTTATATTCATTGCATTTAGTTTTTTTCTTTTTCAAAAATCTAAAATTGTTTTCAAATGTGCGATGTCCTTTTATTCGGGAAAAAACGAGGCCAGTACCAGTCGTAGTGATGGTGGTTCGGACATTCGCTCTCGAATAATAGGATTTTCGAGATTTACTCGCGTGTATAACCAAGTTCCGGTTAAAATTGTCACTTTAATTTGAAAAATTCGATTTTAATTAAGCGGTAAAGTTTTGGTACCAATTTTGGGCACGTTGAGGGTGCTAACCCTTCCTCGCGTGTAACCGTCTCCCGAACCCTTTTGAATCTCTGGTTTCTATTTCCGGTGTCCGGTCCACCATTTTAAAGTGACCGGTGGCGACTCCATCTATTTTTTTAAAAATCTTTTTTCAAAACCCCCTATTTTTATCTATTTTTAAATGAATCCCTACATTTTAAAATACTTTTTCTAAAACTCCCAATATTTTCCCAATAATTTTTAAAAATTCCATTTTTTACCCCCACTTTCAAATATTTTTTCTAAATTCTCAATTTTTAAACCCCATACTTTTTATCTATTTCAAACGAACCCCTTAATTCCCAAAATCACCTTTTTAATCTTTTTCTCAATTTCAAAATCCATCCCCTTTTTAACCCCCATTTCAAAATTTCAAAATCTCTCAAATACCCTTTCCACCATACCTACACCTACACATACACTTACACCGATATACAAGTGTATTTTCATAAAAGAAGTCGCTACAATATGCGGATGCCATGTCAACTCACGTGAATGCCATGTCACCCTTCCATTTATGATTTATTACCCGAGTGACCAAAATAAGAGCAAATAAAAAGTTTAGTGGTTAAATTATTTTTTAATTTTAGTGACAAAAAAAATATATGAGCTTTTTACCCTGACCAGCCGTTAAAATCTAAAGGATGAGGTGACGTGGCAGTTAACGAAAATTTGTGAAAGGAATATGGCCTTGACGGGATTTAAACCTAAGACATCCAAGGGAAAAACACAAGCTCTTACCACTACACCAACTACCCTTCAATGATATGAATTACACCATTATGTATATGATATAATGAAGTAAATGATAGGGCAACAATAAGTAAATATATTTGAGAGGGGACTTAAACATGGGTCACATAAGATATGTAAAAACACACAAACCAATGAATCAATTAAAATAATTAAATTAAAAATAAAAACATTTTAATTATATTTAAAGTATAGTTAAAGAAAGATTTAAAATGAAAATAGATTTATAATTTTTTTAAATTATTTTTTTTCACATTTATTTTAGTAACTTCATATATATATAATATTGAATCGAGTTCTTTAATTTAATTAATATTTTTTATTTTTTATTAAATATCTTAATTCAATGATTATATATGTCATATTAAAACATATAATTTTGATAATTAATACATTCAATTCATTTGTTTGATCCGATATGTGTTGATAATTTTCTTAAAAACATTTTATAAACTATATGCTTCTTTAAAGAAATAGATCATTGTGGACAAAGTTGTCCGAATAATATATATATATATATATATATATATATATATATATATATATATATATATATATATTCATTTTAAATATTTCTTTAATTATACTTTAAATGTAATTAAAGTGTTTTCAATTTAATTATTTGAATTTATTTAGTGGTATGTGTGTTTTCACACATCTCACGTGACCCATGCTCGAGTCCCCTTCCAAACATTTTTACTTTTTTCCCCTAGCATTACTTCATTATATGATATATATATATATATAATGGTGCAATTCATATTGTTCAGGAGTAGTTGTTGTAGTTGTAATGGGTTGCCTTTCCCCTTGGAGTTCTTAGGTTCAAATCCCACCAAGATCATATTTTTCTCTTTAATTTTCCTTTAAACCATGTCATGAGATTGGAGAAAAGTAAATATTATATAAAATAAATTAAAAATTTGAGTAAACTCATCCAATCGGGTGATGACTACCAGATTGGCTGGTTAATTTTATTTAATTAAATAAAAAATAGGACCAACTTGATATAATAGGTAACTAACAACGATCAAATGTGTAATTGTACAAATTTCCGTTAACTTCCACGTCACCTCTTTCGTTAGATTTTAACGGCTGGTGGTCAAAATATAACATTTTAAAAGTTTGTTGGTCTGATTGACGAGTTGGTTAGTTGGATGGTAAAAATAGGACCGCTCTCAAAGTTTGGTGGTCACCTGAGTAGTTTACCCTTATTTTTATGCATATTCTTAATCACGTGTATAGATATTTATCCGAATCAAATCTGATCCAATCCCACCTAAAAATAAGTCTAACTTAAAACCATGAACATTAACCATTTGTACCATTTAGCATTGAGCCGCCTTATTTTGTAATCTTGTTTTGAGATTGCAATTTTAATAATAAAATTTTGGAAAAGGACATAATGACGGTCACTTTGTTCATCGAAAACTTACCGAGACAATGCACTTGAAAGGGCTATGGTTTGCCTTTGGAAGACATGGAGACGTGGTGGATG
This sequence comes from Hibiscus trionum, assembly GCA_030270665.1. NCBI lineage: Eukaryota > Viridiplantae > Streptophyta > Magnoliopsida > Malvales > Malvaceae > Hibiscus > Hibiscus trionum. The sequence continues at coordinate 70,695,998 of BSYR01000026.1, read as the reverse complement.
CCTACATAGCAAGAAAACTCAGTAGAGAGGGAAGGCGATGGAAGACGCAGAAATGTCGATAGAGAGAATAAATGGATTCATATTATATGGGAAGAAGATATATGTAGAACTGGCAAGATTCAACGAAAGATCAACTACAAGGAAGAATAGGAGGGAAGAGAATGACATGCCAGTCAAAACGAACACTAATATGATAGCAAAACTGGATAAAGAAGAATGAAGACCAGAAAACATTACAACAAGGTTCAATCAAAGGAAAATAGAGAGTGGAGAAGGAAGCAAAAGCAAGCTCAGAAAGTGCACTGGCCATGTTGAAAAGGAGACACTATGCAAGTTCAAGAAATTTCTGGTTATAAGGATGGCTTCAACATGTAGTGTGAGGAGCATCATGTTGCGCTTAGACAGTTGGGGTTTCGGCGAGATTAGTGTGAAAAGGATAGGCGGGAATGTTGATAAAGGGGTACGTTGCTTCAGAAACAGATCTAGGATAGTAGGAAGCATATCTCTGCAATAAAAACAAAAATGGACGTTTTTAGATAGTTAAAATAACAAAAAGTAATAATAAAAAAAGAAAACAAAAAAAAAGAAGGACAAAATAAGGTGTAGGAATTTCTGGACGAATTTGGAATCAAACAAAGATGAAGGCTTGAACGGGCTTTCAAGGCTGATTCGGTGACCAAATTGTGGCAGAAACGCTACTGGAAAATCAGCGAAAGTTTGGCCACGTTAAACTCGAAAGAACTCGAACAATCTGCTGAACGAACCCGAATCGAAACTGTCTAACGTCAAAGACGGAAAGCTCAAAAGAACCCGCACAATCTAATGAGCAAACCCGAATCGAATATGCTTCACGTCGGCGGACTTGGACCCACTAGATAGCGATCTAGGAACTCGAAGTATCAAGTAAATTTGACAAATCAAAACAAAGTCTGAAATGTCAAAAGATAGTTCTAAAAAAACCGAACAAGAGAAACTCTCTCAAAAAGTTTATTTCCAAAATGGCTAACTCTTTTTACATAAAATGAATACATATTTATAATACACAAGGGTAGTTTGCTGAAATCAAACTTGTGGCTAATATTAAGCCATTTGAATTATTAAAATTCAAAAATAAACTAACAAATGGGGCGGCTAGTAGAAAGGCAATTCTGGCCGTGCATTCAAGTTGGCTGGGCGGCACTTTGAAATCACATTTAACATGTGATGGAAAGATTTTGAATTTCAAATGAAATTCATTTGTTCTCATCCAATCTGTCGCTTTATATGTATAAGTGAGAATAAGGCACTCACTCGGCTGCATGCGTACCCACGTGATGTTGCATGGTGGATGAATTAAAATCCAAACTCCATGTGATTGCTGCATATGCGCAAATGGGTGACAAAAAATAAGGGATACTCGGCTGCACTTGTTACATATTTGGGCTGATCGTACATGGCACATGCAACGTCCTCCTATTTACCTACGTCAAAACACAACAAACTTCCATCAAGGTATTGTAAACTTAATGGAAACACTAATACAAGTCGTAAACACTTGCAACCTTATTTATTAGCTCACAAACAAATATAAACACACCATAAGTTATATCATTCTGAGTCAAAACACACCAAACATACTAATACAAATAATATAAGTATAAGAAATGTTACACATCAGTATGTAACAAATGAAAAAGCAAACTTCCCTGAAAGTTTGAAGTTGCACTGTTGGGTGGCATAATCGTCCTCACATCATCCCCCCTTCTTTTATGCGATTTGTCCCCAAATCGACCCTCATTACAAAAGGGTCAATTTCGACTTTCGCTTAGCAGGGAACTTCTTCATACTTCTTGCACAGCACATATGCCATCCTCTCGAATCAAGTTCTCTTAAAAAGAACACAAATGGAAATGTCTTCTTTCTTGTACCTTTCTGAATAATGCACAACATAAAGTCAGACAATGCTCTTTGCACATTCGAAATCCTCAAACAATGACATACAAAGGAAAATCCAAAGAACAACAAGAATCTCGATGATCATCCAGAATCACAACACAAGGTTGTTCACAATCCAATGTACAACCAAAGAAATCAGCATATAAAAATGAAAAATAAATAGTACAATGGAAAGGAACGTCAAACCGTGGTAAAGAAGGTTGCTAAATTTCTTAAAAGGACATAGATGCACTAGACATACCAATAGTAGCAACCTTGGGAACTTCACATGGCATCACATTATTAACCTGCAAGTTAGAAGAAGAAATAGAAGAAAATGTCGAATCAGATAATACATGTGAATTTGCTTTCTTCTTTTCGCATTCATTCTTCTCTTTGTTGGCCTTCCAAGCTGCAGTACTCGCTTTCAAACGAACTTCGTCTTCATATACTTCACTTGGAGTCATAGGTGCCAAAGTTACCTTTTTGCCCTCATGAGTAAAAGAGTATCGATTGGTGTAACAATCGTGCAAAACTCTCTTATCATATTGCCACGGTCTTCCTAACAACAAATGACAAGTATCCATAGAACAAACATCACAAGCTACCTCATCCTTGTATTTTCCAATGAAAAATGGTATAACAACTTGTTCGGTAACTTTGATTTCAACACCATCATTCAACCATTGTAACTTGTACGGATTGGGATGTGTGGTCGTCTTTAGTCCTAACTTGTCAACCATGAGAGTACTAGCAACGTTAGCACAACTACCACTATCAATAATCACAATACATACCTTGCCGTTCACGTTGCATCTCGTATGGAAGAGGTTGTTTCGTTGCGGTTCATCCTGTGATGGTTGATCATTCAGACTTCTCTTGTCAACAAGTGCTTCATCGGTAGCCAATGTCTGCACATTGTCATCATTTATCTCTTCATGGATAGGATGGGAACCACCCCCATCTAAGCTATCCAATTGAGAATGTATATGTTTCAATGCATTAGCAATCACTCGTTGCATCATCCGCTCTAAGGCTTGCATCTGGAGATTCAGTGGTTGTTGTTCACCCGAATTATCATCAGAACATGCCATGTTGAAAAACCAAAACAACAAACAAGAACACACAATATATATATATATGTTAGTGAAATAAATAAATAAAATGGACCTCACTGTACACTTAACAAAAATCTCACATATCGCTCCAAGGAAAGATCGCTCAACAATTGCACTCAAACGCTCGTGTTTCACTCGAGAGAATACTTCAATGGCTCTTTTTGTCTCCCCTTCTGTTCTCACACGCTCAATTACCTTTTCTACTCAATCTCTCGCAATCAGTTCTTTAAGGAACTAACTCGATCTTTCGGACTTGTTAATTGTGTCAAACTTACAAGATAATATAATAGGTAAACAAACAAATGGTTAAAAGACAAGTAGAGACTGTTAGGTGAAATAAAAATAATAATAAAAGGCTAAAAAAATAATAATAAGAAGACCGGAAATTGGTGATGAAACAAAAGAAATAAAGGCTAAAAAAATGAAGGAAAAGGAAACAACTTACTGCAAAGAAATGCTTACAACGATCCTATCACCGAACAAACAAGAACAAGTTGTTTCAGGTGATTTCGAAGCATTTCATGGCATAATTGAGCATCCTTCATAATTTTTCGAGCAAAACAGCACTTTAGGATGTAAAATACACTAAATATTCGAATCTGAATTTTTTTGAAATTTTTTCGATTTTTTTTACTTTGACTTTTCTGGTCAAACCTTTGACTTTGATTTTTTTTTTCGAATTTTTTTTACTTTTGTATATATATATATTTTTGATGTATGGTAGTGCAAAAAGTGCTAAAATCCGACCAAAGCTCTGATTACCATATGATAAAGGGGTACGTTGCTTCAGAAACAACGTCCCTTGTCTGTAACAGATCTAGGATAGTAGCAAGCATATCTCTGCAATAAAAACAAAAATGGAAGTTTTTAGATATTTAAAATAACAAAAAAATAATAATAATAAAAAGAAAACAAAAAAAAGAAAGACAGAATAAGGTGTAGGAATCTCTGCAGTAAAAACAAAAATGGAAGTTTTTAGATAGTTAAAATAACAAAAAAATAATAATAAAAAAAGAAAACAAAAAAAAGAAAGACAAAATAAGGTGTAGGAATTTATGGACGAATTTGGAACTGAACAAAGATGAAGGCTTGAACGGGCTTTCAAGGCTGATTCGGTGACCAAATTGTGGCAGAAACGTTGCTGGAAAATCAGCGAAAGTTTGGCAACGTTAAACTCGAAAGAACTCGAACAATCTGCTGAACGAACCTGAATCGAATCCGTCTAACGTCAAAGACGGAAAGCACGAAAGAACCTGCACAATCTACTGAGCAAACCCGAATCGAATATGCTTCACGTCGGAGGACTTGGACCCACTAGATAGCGAAGGAACCCGAAGTATCAAGTAAATTTGAAAAATCAAAACAAAGTCTGAAATGTCAAAAGATAGTTTTAAAAAGAACCGAACAAGAGAAACTCTCTCAAAAAGTTTATTTCCAAAATGTCTAACTCTGTTTACATAAAATGAATACATATTTATAATACACAAGGGTAGTTTGCTGAAATCAAACTTGTGGCTAATATTAAGCCATTTGAATTATTAAAATTCAAAAATAAACTAACAAATGGGGCGGCTAGTTGAAAGGCAATTCTGGCCGTGCATTCAAGTTGGCTGGGCGACACCTTGAAATCACATTTAACATGTGACGGAAAGATTTTGAATTTCAAATGAAATTCATTTGTTCTCATCCAATCTGCCGCTTTATATGTATAAGTGAGAATAAGGCACTCACTCGGCTGCATGTGTACCCACGTGATGTTGCATGGTGGATGAATTAAAATCCAAACTCCATGTGATTGTTGCATATGCGCAAATGGGTGACAAAAAATAAGGGATACTCAGCTGCACTTGTTACATATTTGGGCTGATCGTACATGGTACATGCAACGTCCTCCTATTTACCTACGTCAAAACACAACAAACTTCCATCAAGGTATTGTAAACTTAATGGAAACACTAATACAAGTCGTAAACACTTGAAACCTTATTTAGTAGCTCACAAACAAATATAAACACACCATAAGTTATATCATACTGAGTCAAAACACACCAAACATACTAATATAAATAATATAAGTATAAGAAATGTTACACATCAATATGTAACAAATGAAAAAGCAAACTTCCCTGAAAGTTTGAAGTTGCACCGTTGGGTGGCATAATCATCCTCACATCAGATTTGTTTCTCCTCTCGATTGATGATGAAGACCTTTTCTTCATGCTGGAGGACGTGAATTGGTCTTATCTTAGGGAAATTTTCGAATTGGGGTAAATTTAGCATTATTCTACCTCTAGAGAAAGAAGAAAGAACGAGCAAGCGGAAGAGGAAAAAAGAGATCGAAGGGGATTGCGTCTTTGGAGCTATCAGGAAGATCGCTCTCTGACTCTGATCTTGTGACTAGGTGGGATTATCTAACTAGGGAGGCTAGGAAGGCGTTAAAAATGGGCAAGAAATTGGGGATTCAAATTGAAGGTAATGAAGACCACGCTATAAGAGACATTGCCCTGCTGATGCAAAAAGAGAAAAGAACGGAAGAAGAATGGGGAGGCAAAAATGTGAACTCTCACTAGGATTGAAAGAGGTTAGGGTCTGAGGAAAAATCTAGGTGGCTAGATTTATAGTTGTACCCAGAAAGCCGAAATGAGTTTGCTACAAGAACAGAAATACAACAGTTGGTGGAGTTTGAGGTTAGTTAGATGTTGTATGTTGCTAATATTGACTTTGTTAGGTATGCAATCCTTTATTGTTGGTTGTCAAAGTGTTTTAAGTACGATAGAAAAATTAAATAGTTAGATGTGGTATGTCGTATTGCCATATGTATGAAATATTATTGATTTTCAATTTCATGCACGAGGGTAATCGAATGGAGCTTCGAGGGTCAACCGGTTTAACTCGGAGTCGAGGTAATACCCACCACTTCTTGTGTACTATAATGAACATGTTAATTGATAGTTAATGCATGAGAGATCAAATGAAGTAGAATATACTATAAGAATACATATAAGGACCTTTGACAAAAAATTAAGAATTATATGACACGTATAAATTTTTTAGATCTATAAATTAAATGATAAGTTGTTTATCTCTAAATATATGTTAAACCTCAGTTAATGAAATTATATATATGAGATTCAATTTCAAAGTGAATTTGATGGCTGGCAAATTGTATGGTGTTATTGAGGATGTGGTAAAGAATTAAAGCAGGATGAATTACCTCTATTCGATTGGTGCTTACATTCATGGTTATGGACATGACTCAAATGGGATGAGTAGAAAATATGTACATAAGCTGATTCCTACTTTAAAGATTTAAAACTGAATTACATCCTAGACATTATTAAAGGTCTCTTCAAGTTCAGTCTAGTCAGGTTGGTAATTCTGCCTGTATTCAGTTCCTCTACCTCGGTGAGGGTAATTCCGCCCGTATTCGGTTCCTCTACTTCGGTGAGGGTAATCTCGCACGTATTCGGTTCCTCTACTTCGGTTAGGGTAATTCCGCCCGTATTCGGTTCCTCTACTTCGGTGAGGGTAATCCCGCCCGCATACAGGTTCCTATGCTTCAGCTAGGGTAATTCCTTATCGTTACAGTTACATGTTTCTATTCTTCGGCTAGGGTAATTCCTTACTGTTACAGTTACAAGTTCCTATGTTTCGGCTAGGGTAATTCCTTATCATTACAGATTTAGGTTCCTATGCTTCGGCTAGGGTAATTCCTTATCGTTACAGTTATAGGTTCCTATGCTTCGGCTAGGGTAATTCCTTATCTTTACAATTACAAGTTCCTATGCTTCGGCTAGGGTAAGTCCTTACCGTTACAGTTACAGTTTCCTATGCTGCAACTAAGGTAATTTCGCCGGATTTAAGGTATTCCCTATGGATGATACCCATGCCCCTTTAATACCCTTATAGACGCATCTCGGAATTGTATATTGGAGTACATTTGGAGGATAGATAAGAATTAAAAATGAACATTATTGCTGCTTGAATTATGTGCGCGTGAAATAAAATGTTTACCACATTGATATAATTCAGCACTGTTGGGCCACACTAAACTCCCTAGTTTAATTTAATTATCCACTATTCTAATTCTATGGACTATATGCTTTACGCCGGATACACAACGATTGAATAAAGAACAATTTTGTTATCTTCAAATATAATGTTACACAGAAATAATAAATCGTAAATAAAGTTCGTTGTTGCCTGAAATGTCATGTTAATGTAATGTCTGTCATGTACTTGCATGTGCTTACCGTATCATTTGGTAGTCATGTACTATTGATCTTTCTCAAGCTCATGTTGTTTTTCTCAAGCTCATTTGGTAGTCCGGATACATCAATTTTTTTTGGGATTCTCTCGATGTTGCATTTGGAGAACATTATCAGCATAGTTAATGGGCAATGCATGTATGCCGTGAATTGTTTTATGTCAGAGTATGTATAATGTTTATGAGTTCCCGTTATGTGTTTACGTGACTTTAATAAATTATAGTTTAAACTGAAAATTTTGGATATACAAATCGTGTCAACTTTAACAAGTTTGTTAAATTTAGGGTTTAAAGTTAGTTTAAGGTTTAATGTTGAAGGGTTTAAGTGGTAGGGTTTAGAATTTAGGATTTAATGATAGAATTTAAGATTTAGAGTTTAGGGATTAATTAGGGTTAGAGATTTAGTTTTTAAAGTAGAATCATGTAATTTTTACACATATTGTGTATCAACATATATAATTAATAATGAAAAATACTTTGATACACAAACTTGTTAGTTTTAGTTTAGTAAAAAAGAACTTGTTAGTTTTAGGGTTCACGAGTCTAGTTTAGGTTTTAAAGTTTAGGGGGTTAGATTGTAGCATTTAGGATATATGTTTTAGGGTTTAGATGTTAGGTTATAAATTTATGTTTTAGATTTTATAGTTTAAATAAGAAGTGTTGTGTATTTTTTTATCCAATTTTTTTATATCAAAATATAATTTATTAATAAATATTGCAATTGTAAAATGATTCCCTAAATTACTTTTGCTGAATCACTTTCAATTTTCAAAAGCATATTTTTGTTCCCTAAAAATGTTTGAAAATTAGCTTATGATCATATATATTCTCTACTAGTGTTTCATGTTTTCCTGAAATTTCTATTTTTATGCTAGTTTAGTTAAAGCAATCTTTTTAATTCAAATCTGTCGATTTAGGTTTAAAACCAACCATTTAAATTATTTTTTAATCACCGATATGTAAATCATTGACCGACTAATTCGGATCGGTACTATAGAGACCCATTATGCGGGCGATCATCCCAACCTAATTTATTCTATTCACAACACCAAGATTCAAACTTCTGACCTTACTTAAGAGATCTAGTAACCCCTATTGCTTATTATTACGGTCCGTGTGGGAAACATGACATCAAGAAAGAGGCTGAGAAGTTGGAACCACGTGCATACACAGCACAGCATCGAAGAGTCCCGATCTCCTAACGTTGCTGCACCATGATGGAGAAAAAGGTGAAGAATCCAGTGCAATAGAAGCTGAATAATTTGAAACTAATTAATGCAAGATGATGTGCAGGAATAGTCCATGGATCAAAAAACACAAAACTTGGGATCATATTTGAAATTATGAACTTTGTTTTCTATTTGGAGACTCAAGTTTGTAGCTGAATGCCCACAGAATTTCTATTTGAAATTCTTTTCAATTCACAAAGAGGGGGTGTGAGTTACAATAGAAGCAAGCAATGTAAGCAGTTGAACGACTAATGGCGGAATTACAATAGAAGCAAGCAAGTGATCTTCTGCATGATTCCAGTTCGTATGGATGCTTAAACCATGGATAAGTTTCATAAGATTGCTGCAGCTGACCAAATACTTCTTCTCGTGTTCCATGCCCATTTGAGTTTAAGTTGTTTATCAAAAGTGTCCCTGCTGAATTGCATTGTAGGAATGGAAACCCCAGTGAAGTACATGTTCGTTCTCTCGTTTCTTGTGAGTATGACCATTGCAGGGCTCAACGGAGACAAGGGAACCGGTTATTATTACGGTCCATGTGGAAAACATGACATCGAAAAGGAGGCTGAGAAGTTGGAACCATGTGCATTCGCAGAACAGCAGTAGAGAGTCCCGGTTCCCGAGAGCTGCTGCACGATAATGGAGAAGAAGGTGAAGAATCCAGCCTCCCTTTACGCTGTTCTGTTTTCTCAAACAACATACAACACCGGAGTGAGGCCAGAAATTGCAGTGACCATTCCAAAATGCTGCAACATTGCTGATCGTCCCGTCGGTTACAAGTTTGGAGGTACAATTTGGACATTCAGTTCTAGTTTTTCTCAATTAAAAAAAACTAGTTTTTGCTTTTAACATAATAAATCAAAGGTTACTTTTCTTTCAAATTTGTTGTCTCTTTTTTATTTCAAATATATAAACACAATTTTATCCAATCGATGCTATCCATAGGCCCGATAATGCAGAAGATCACTTGAAGTTCATGTTTGTCCCCCTCTAATGCTTCACCACAATTCCGTCTTGGATCATTCACACATTCAATTTCCCCCATATTTTTTTAGATTTTCTGGAGTTATATCCGATATTCATGTCTTTGTATGCATCTATCATGAGTGTTGGCAAAATTCCCACAGAGCATAATTAAGTACACTTGTACTAGCTATCTACAAGCTTATTTTTCAATAGTAATAAGGTTGATCAGGCTAGAAGGTTCATAAGCATGACTGATAAAAGCCAAATTACATGACAATTTTGCATTGTTCAAAAACTCAGATATCTGTACCTTACAGCATTGGGATGACAATTTTGCATTGTTTCGGACTGAGATGTTAGTAGTACATCGAGCCTGCTCAAGCAAAGAGAATACTCGTGTTGGAAAAAATGGACTGCAAAACGGCACGTTAGTACTGACTGGAAAATAAAATAAAAACAGAAGTGATCAAGGAAACCATGTCATTCTCATTTGGATCATCATCTTCCCCCTCCTTTTTCAACTGTCAAATAAAATGTCCAAGAACATCAAAACCATTTCGAATAGATGCGTGTTTAAACCCAACAAAATGAAAAGGTTATCAGCCCACAAAGATGGCTGCTAGACTAATTTTTATAAGCTAAAGTTTGGTGGTCAGTATGAAATTCTCCCATTGTTTCCAGCCCTATTCAGTTTCATGAGGTTTTAGAGCAATTGATGACCAATGACTCTTTCTCTAGTTACACGTCCATTGTAATTGCCGGAATACATATTTTATCTATTTGTTTCGGTATAAATAGCTTGAAGCGTCTTCGTTTGAGTTCAAGTTGTTCAGAAGTGTTTTCGTTTGAGTTCAAGTTGTTGATCAACGTATCCCTGCTGAATTGCATTATAGGAATGGAAACCCCTTTGAAGTACATGTTTGTTCTCGCATTTATCGTGAGCAGAAGCCATTTTTGTGTTTCGATATTTGCTTTGGAAGGGGAGTTTAAATAATTCTTTTGAGTATTGGAATAAGCTCCATAGGAGTTGTTAATATAACACCCTACACCTGATCCGAGAAATATAACCAAATTTAGAGTGTTGGTCGTTGAGTTCATGACACAACCAGTAGCAAATCAAGGGCCTAGTGAGAGGGCAAAGAGTGTAGCTCATGGTGGTGGGCAAAGGTACGAGATGAGCAAACCACGACAAAATGGTTTACCGAAACGGTTAACAACGTCAGTAGTTCTCACAACAGAACATATGTAGCAAACACCCTACATTTGCTTTGATTCTAATTCGAACTATATCCTTAATTAATGCATTCCAACAATACCTCCTCACTCCTACAGACATCTCTAGACTGCCTATGATTCCTCTCCTCCCATATGTACTAAACATATGCACTACAAGCAACTTTTAAAATAAAAACAAGAAGTAACTTCCCTCTTAGTAAAGCAACAGCTAGCCAAAGTTATTTCTTCATCCCAGCACATCACAGCTCTATTCGAGCAGAGCACATTCAGAAACTAGCTTTTGAAATGCCCCGAGAATAAGAGCATTAGAAAAATGTGGTTCTGAGATTCCTGCACCTCCCCACAATTCAAGCATAATTCATCCACTACAATCCCCATCCCCATCCTAAATATTCTCACCTTAGTGAGAAGTCTGTTCAAAATTTTCATCCATAAAAATAAGTCATTTTTTTCTTCAAATTAAAAGTAAATATATATTCAAACAATTTACAAGTGTTTAAAAACAAATTAAAGAGTTTCACATAACACAAGCACAAACATTAACGGATCGTAAGTGTTGTTACAAAGGAGAGGTTTAACTCTATAATCCTCAAAAATCCAAAAGTAGACCTAACTCGTCATGAGCTGTAAAATCTAGGAGAGACTCTTCATCAACTGTAAAATCTAGGTTACTATCATGGACACCCGTAGGCTGCTGTTGCTGCAGCGGCTGACTTTGATCGACACCCGTAGGCTGCTGTTGCTGCAACAACGGCACTTGTTGCTGCTGTGGCATCGGCATATTTGAGGAACCAGCATCGAACCCTTGATATTGAGCAATAGGTGCAATCCCGTTTCCAAGCATTTGGACTACACTTTGACCCACAACTGTGTTACAAGTATGGATTAGTTGCTTAAGTATAGGTTAGTTGCTTGTGGTTGAGAGTCTGTTAAGCTTGTTACTGTGCTGAGCTGGAAACGGTTAAGGATTTGTTGTTAGATTACCGTTCTAGCCTCAGCACAGTCAACACAAGAAATGTATTAATTGACTCGGTCTCAGTTTTCTGAGATATTACGAGTTTTATAATAAAATCAATGAGAGCGTTGCCTCTCTTCTCTAGCTCATCTTCATCTTATCTAAATTTACTTCATTATGATTCTTCATTGTTTTTCTAAAATGGTATCATTCGCTGTTACCGATCCTGCCGTTTCTTGCTTTGTTCCGCTGCTACAATTTTGACTTTCTCGTCTCTGATTCCTGAGAGTTGCTCCGATTGCTTGACGGTGCTCGGAGAATTCTTTCTGATTGTGTTGTTGTTTTCGGCGGGTCCTCGAGAATGAAGGTTGCTATAGTTGTGGACTGATTACGTGACTCAATAATCGATTTGATTTGAGGTTTGGTTTTCGATCATGAGCATCTCTGTTTACACAAATTTCTCATAATTGTGGCAGAATAGTGACGACTTCCTTTTCCTCATTTTGGTAAGGTTTCTGTACTCACGTTCTTCAGTTTATACAACATTTCTTCTGATCTGTATTCTTAAGATTGCTTGTTAAAACCGTAAGAATGTCTGACTCAAGTTGATTTGAAAGAGGAGCATATTAGTGGTTTGTAGAGCATCTTTTTGATCAGAGATTTGTGTTTCATTGTTTCTTTATACTCTGCGACACTATAGCATTCCTTTGTTCTGTGTGATCTTGTTTGTTGTGTTCTTGTATCAATTGTTGCGACTGTTGTATGTGTGCTGCTCGTTTGGTTAGTTGCCTGCTATCTGTTTGTTGTTTTGCCACAAAGAATATCCGTTGAGATGGTGTTACTAGATTAGGTGCCTGTGTGTGATCTGTGTATCTGGTTTGTTGCATCTTATCTGTTTGTTGGATTGTCTTAAAGAGTCTCTGCTACAATGACTATTGATTCCCAAACTTCTGATCCACATGCTTCTACGCCTACTCAGTCTAGTACAAACTCGATTCCTATTCTCATGACTTCATCTAGTGTTTATTTTGTGCAACAACTTCCTAAGCTTGATATGGTGAAGCTTGTTGAGAGTACATATATTCTGTTGAAGCATCAAGTTATACTTGTAATTGATGGCTATGGCCTGTCTGCATATGTGTCTGATCACAAGGCTCCTGACAAAATGGTTACTGATGAGACTGGGCAACTTGTTGAGAATCCAGCTTACTTGGCGTATCTCAAACAGGACAAACTGCTTGCATCCTGGATTTTGTCCACAGTTAGTGCTGATGTCCTTCCTCTTCTTACGGGAATCACTACTGCTTGTGCTGTTTGGAGCACTCTTGCACGTACGTTTGCTGCTAAATCTACTGTGAAAGTTTCTACGTTACGACACAGTCTTCATTCTCAGAAGAAGCGTGGTTTGTCAGTAAGTGAGTACCTTGCTAAAATCAAGCTTATATGTGACACTCTCAATGCCTCAGGTAATTCTGTCATAGAATAGGAGCAGGTGAGTGTAATCTTGGCTGGTCTTACTGCTGAATTTGAATCTGTTATTGCCATTGCTTCACGGGAATTACAAACTCTTGAAGGTCTCACTAAGATGCTTCTTGATTGTGAGACAAGACAAAAGGAATTTTTGACTGATAGCTTCCCAGTGCAAGCTAATATGGTAGTTCAACAAAGGGACAAATCTGAGGATGTGGAGGATGTTGTTAATTCAAGTACTGAGACTCAATCTGCTTATGTCACTAATAGAGGACAACATGGCAATGGTGCTTATAGAGGCAGATGTCGAGGTTGTTCTAATTCTAATAGACCTCAGTGTCAAATCTGTGGTCGTTTTGGTCACTTGTTACAAAAATGCTGGTATCGTTTCGATCAAAGTTATGGTGGTTCTTCAGTTGATGTTGATGAAAACTCAGGTGATTTTAACACCTCTAAGGGAGTTGCAACTCCTGTTAATTCTGGTCAAAGGTCCAATGCCTCAGTTCAGAATTTTTCCAGGTCTTCTCCTTCGGTTCCTCTTCAGGCTTTTTCGCATGTTATGGCTTCCTCTCAGCCTGGTTTTATCCCTCCTGGTGTTTTTCCCCCTGTGTCCTATACTTTTCCTTCTATTAATCAGTTCTATCCACCCAGCACAAGACATGGATTGTGTGTTCATCTAGGTTTTACGCCTGCACCTACTGCATCACAAGGGTTTATTGTTCCTGGTCTTAATTTTTCTTCAGCTTCTCTATCTGGTTTTCAATATCCACCTAGCTCCTTTTTAGCTACACCTTGTCTGAATACAGGTTCGACTGGGGTCTCTGTCTCCAATGGCTGTGAGGTTATGTGGTATCCTGACTCGGGTGCTACTCACCACATAACCAATACTCGTGATAATCTTCAGACAGCAGAAGCTTACACAGGTACTAATTCTTTACTTATGGGAAATGGTGATGAGGTTTGCAATTACTCATATTGGTCATGGTTGCTTAAATGATGGAAATAGGTCTTTGTTTTTGCGTAACTTGTTGTATGTGCCAGATATCAAGAAGAATCTTCTGTCCGTGTCTCATTTTGCTCGTGATAATAACGTATTTTTTGAGTTTCATCCTTCTAAGTGTTTTGTGAAGGATGCTCGAACCAAGAAAATTCTATTGGAGGGGAGGCGCACTCCTGATGGTCTTTATGAGCTCTCTTCGGGTGGATTGGCTGTGAATGGTGAAGATTCTATTTCTTCGGTTCCTACATCTAATTTTGTTTCTAAAGTCTGTAATGTTTCAAAGTCTGTTTTGCCGTTGGATATTTGGCATAAACGTTTAGGGCACCCCTCATTAAGTGTCCTCAAGACTGCCTTGAAGTCTTGTAGTATTGATGTTGCTAATAATACTTTGGATGGTGTTTGTTCTTCTTGCTTACAAGGGAAGGCTCATAAGCTACCTTTCTCTTTATATACAACCGTTTATAATTCTCCTTTTGACTTGGTTGTTTCTGATGTATGGGGTCCGGCACATGTCGTTTCTGATGGTTTTGTTTATTATGTGTCGTTTCTTGATGTTCATAGTCGGTATACGTGGTTATACTTAATCAAGAAGAAGTCCGATGTTTTTCAGTGTTTTGTTGATTTTCACAAGATGGTTGATGTTCAGTTTGGCCGTAAAATTAAGGTCTTACAGACTGATGGTGGTGGGGAATATCAATCCCTAGCCAGCTGGTTACGTTCGAATGGAATATTACATCGGATATCGTGCCCAAGTACTTTTGAACAAAATGGTAAAGCGGAGCGTAAACATCGTCATATTGTAGATATGGGGTTGGCGTTGTTGTCTCAAGCAGGTTTATCACTACAATTTTGGAGTCACTCGTTCGTCACTGCTGTGTTTTTTATTAATCGATTACCTACACCTCTGTTGAATAACAAGTCTCCTTTTGAGGTCTTATTTCGTCAACAACCAGATTATGAATTTTTTCAAATCTTTGGCTGTGCTTGTTATCCATTAATGAGACCATTTCTTCGTCATAAGTTGGAATTTCGAACGAAACAATGTGTATTTTTGGGATACAGTCCGAATCACAAAGGGTACAAATGTCTTACTGATGACGGAAAAATTATAATTTCACGTCATGTTATTTTCGACGAAGCTATTTTCCTTCTCTTGATAAGTCTGCCAATCATAAGGACATTACTGATAGATCTGGGCTTTTCTCGGGTGGTACTCCTTTAGTTCTTGTTTCTTTGCCAAGTAGTGGTCCTGTCTATATGGGTCGTACACCTGTTGCTTCTGTGGGCCATTCACCAGGTCCTTCAGTGGGCTCGTCACCAGGTCTTTCTGTGGCTTCGCATGCTGGTACTGTTTTACCAACCAGTTGTGGTGTTCAAATGGATCCAACATTAATGGACCATTCTCCAGTGGATCACACTTCAGAGGATCATACTCCAGTGGATCACGCTTCAGAGAACCATACTCCAGTGGATCACGCTTCAGAGAACAACCCTTCAGGGGATCACACATCCGTGGGCCACATATTGGATCCACATGCTACTTCCATTGGCCCGTCTAGTGGTCATATTTTTCCAAGCCCATGTTCTGGTCTTAGTTCACCACCTGTGTCTGATAATGCTGATTCTGGTTTGGGTCATGTTTAAGTGGGCCTTCCAGCTGTTTGTCCCACTGATAATCTTGTCTCCAGCCCAGGACTTGATGTTGGTTTGGGTTTTCCTGTTGATGAATCAAATCATTTTGACCTTGTTGGGTCTGGTAGTCACATTGAACCCGAGCCTGATTTTTCCTCTCTTCCCATGAGGGTTTCGTCTTCATCTTTAGGATCTCCTGTGCAATCAGATCAGGGGTTTCATGTCTCCGTTGCCGATCCTGATTGTTTTGGGTCGTTGTCCGTGGCTCAATCCACTCCTCCTGATGATTTCACACCCTCTACTGTTGTTAATCAGCATCCTATGATAACTCGAGCTAAGAGTGGTATTCGGAAGCCGAAACTTTTCAATGTTGATGCTTCATCTGCTATCACCTCCATTGTTGAGGGGCCTCAGACGATTCGTGAAGCCATGTTAGATGTCAATTGGAAGAAGGCTGCACAAGATGAATATGATGCCCTGGTTCAGAATAAAACATGGTCTTTAGTCGAGTTGCCTTCTAATCGCATAGCCGTCAGTTGCAAATGGATCTTCAAAGTTAAGAAGAATGTTGACGGTTCTGTTTCAAGGTACAAGGCTCGTTTGGTTGCACGAGGGTACTTGCAGCAAGCCGGTATGATTTTCATGAAACTTTTAGCCCGGTTATTAAGCCTAATACTGTTCGTATTATTCTTTCTGTTGCTGTCACACGTGGATGGTGTTTGCGTCAAATAGATATAAATAACGCATTTTTGAATGGTGACTTGATGGAGGAGGTTTACATGCTTCAACCACCTGGATATGAGCAGGGTGATAAGCATCGACTTGTTTGTAAATTACACAAAGCCATTTATGGCTTAAAACAAGCACCACGAGCGTGGTTTGAAAAGCTTCGTACGTATCTTCTTTCAGTTGGTTTTACGCTTTCAAAATCTGATTCGTCTCTCTTTATTCGTAAAGCTGATGGTTATATGTTGTATTTACTCGTCTATGTTGACGATATTATACTCACTGGGAGTGACAGTGGTGAAGTTCAGCAGGTGATTGATGGGTTGAATAGGATGTTCTCAGTAAATGACCTGGGTGTTTTGCATTATTTCTTAGGCGTTGAGGTGCTTTATGTTAATAGTGGACTGTTGTTGAGTCAAAAGAAGTATATATGTGAATTACTGCAACGTAGTGGTATGGATAGTGCTAAGAGTTTACCTACGCCAATGGTGTCAAATTGTCAACTTTCTGCTCATGTAGGAAGTGTAGTTTCTAATGCAATTTACAGAAGTATAGTAGGGGCTTTACAGTATGTGGTGATTACTAGGCCTGAGATTGCTTTCGCTGTCAACCGAGTGTGTCAATTTATGCAGGAACCGTTGGACACCCATCTTCAAGCAGTGAAGAGAATTTTGCGATATTTGCAAGGCACTATTGACTATGGCATTTTATTTCGATCCTCTTCTCGACTTGATATTACTGCTTTAGCAGATGCCAACTGGGGTTCTGATCTTGATGATTTTCGTTCAACCACGGGATTTTGTGTATTTTTTGGTGGAAATCCAGTTTCGTGGGGATCTAAGAAGCAACCAGTAGTCTCGCGTTCTACGGCTGAGGCCGAATATCGTAGTGTTGCTTGTGCTGCATCTGAGATTATTTGGATTGAATCACTTCTAGAAGAGTTGTTTGTTGTTCCTAGAAGTCGAGCTACTCCATGGTGTGACAACTCCAGTGCAGTAGTTGTTTCTGCGAATCCTGTTATGCATTCTAAATTCAAGCATGTTGAGCTTGATCTATTTTTCGTTCGCGAAAGAGTAGCAGCTGGGAAGTTGATTGTTAATGAAATTCCAGCTTGTGAACAAATAGCAGATGTGATGACTAAACCCCTCTCGGCTAATTCTTTTTGTCGTTTTCGAAGTAAGCTGGCTGTGATCTCTTCTTCTGATTTGTCAACTACTGTGGTTTGATTTCTTTAGTTTCGTATTTCTTGTCTTTTTCAGCAGAAAGTATGGAATAAGTAGAGTAAGGGAAATTTGTTTTTCCAGCAGGAGGAAGAAGGAAAAACTAAGAAAATTCAGAAAGTAAGGTGAATGTTACAAGTATGGATTAGTTGCTTAAGTATAGGTTACAGGGATTTAAAAAGCGTTCGCGGTCGCGTTTTCGGTCGCGTCGCGGTTATTGCGGTTGCGGACATAACGGATACCGTCGCGGTCACTGCGGATGTCGCGGTCGTGAATTTTTTTAAAATTCACACAATTTGTTTAAAAATATAATAATTATAATTATAACTATAAAGATTTATTTTTAATGATTTTTAGAGGTCTTTCTAAGTGGAAATGGAGATATATAATATAGTTTAAAATTTTAAACAAATAAAAAACTAAAAATCTGGTGATAGAATAAGTCAAGATATATATCAACAATGTAAGCAATAACATAAAAATATGATATGTACAATAATTAAAGCAAACATACCTCATACAAGCTAACTATTGTTTTGCTAGTAAAGTCAACAATCATGTATTCATGGTTTGCTAATTGAAAAGGAAGTCGGTCATATATTAAAAATTTAGAGACCGCTTCACCCATCTTTTTACGCAAAGTCTTTAAAATAGACTCGCTAACCTTTGGTTGTCTCAAGCTTTTGCTTTTAACCAATTCAGGAATAGTCCCCCTTAAATTAAATTCAGACTCACTTGGGGTGGGTCTTTCTCCACGATATCCTCCAACTGATCCATGAGAAGAAGACCGTCCTTCTTCATAAATATTACCCCAACCACCTGTACTTCGTCTGAATTCATCTCTTCTGTGCCACTCGTGTTGCGATTGAATACTTTCTCGAGTGGCTTGTCTCATAGCAGAAACATCATCAATGAATTCATCATCATCCTCTCCTCTTATTTGTGACAAGAATTCATCTGTTCTCCTCTTTTTATCCATTTTCTTTTCCTTGGCTTCTTTGAGCAATTTCATCATACTTTCTCTAACAATACCTGTAATCAAATAAATTTAATTCACACTATTAAATATCAATTATGTATAATCTTTATTATTGAAATAATAACATTTAAAGTTAATTGTAAAATATATGTGTCAAAATATTATAAAGTATAAGTGTATAACATACCAGTGACATTAGGGCACGGTGCAACTTCACCGGTTTTATGAGCAATGTGCTCTTTAAATCGTGTTATGCCTCCTTTCGTAACTTTGCCACAAAGTTTACAAACAACATTTCCTCTTGAATTTGGAACCGGATCTCCAAAGTGCCAACCTATATCTTTGCTCGGTGCACCTTCCAATCCTTCGGTCGGGAACTTGTCCGTGCGTGGTGGCATACTTCAATTTCAATAAAAATCTAATATATGTTTATATTTGGAATTGAATTTTGTATATTCATAAACAATAATCATAAAGTTAAATAAAAAACTAATATATTAATTAGTACTAAATTAAATGAAAACTAAGACTAAGTTTAAATTGTATGAATTTAGAAACTTTAATTAAATAATTGGAATTAGGATATATAACTAAAGTGAATGAAAAATTAAAAACTAAAATCTATGCAAAATCAGGATAACAATCTAACATTAAGGACCAAATACATAATAATCCATAAAAATCCCTACTTTACCTTTTGTTTTATCTTTCACGATGCAGTTTCAAATTGAAACTTTCTTCTCTGCTTCTCACCGGCTCACCCTTTCAAGTTTCACGATCCTGCTTCTCACTTCAAAATCTCAAGTGGATTGAAGGTTTGTAAAATGCAAACAAACCACTCGGCTCGGCCGTTCAACCTCAAGTCCTCAACGGCTCAACGTCCTTAGCAGTTAGCACAGTAGCACGACACCACCGGCGACGAAGCTCAACAGTCAGTCAACACTGTGAGAGAGGCCAGATTCACTTCTTCTCTCTATTTTTTCTTAAAAATCTCAGTCCTCTCTGTTTTTCTTCACTTTCTTTATCTCTTTGCTTTGAAATTTGGTTTGGTCTGTGACTGAGAGAGAGATAAAGATTAGAGACTATTGTTTTGATTTTCAATTCAACTTCTATTACCTTTTTTTTTTTCAATTTCTTTTTCCTGTTCTCATAGTCATGAGTCGTGTCTTTTGCAGGGGAATAGATTCCCTATTTTGTCGGTACTTTAGTGTACTCTGTTGAAAGCAGAGGTTTTTTCTGCATTTTTTCATTTTTTTCTTCAATCGCGCCTGGTAACGGGGATAACGTCCCGTTATCGCCGCGACAGCCCGCAACACCGTGATATCGCGTCCGCGACTGGCCGTTATGGTCGTGAATCCGTTTCCCACCGTTGTTTTCTCTAATAGCGGTTTCGGACGGCGGCGCGACCGCGATTTCGCGGCCGCTATTGCGTTAGCGTTCCGCAATTTGAATCCCTGATAGGTTAGTTGCTTGTGGTTGAGAGTCTGTTAAGTTTGTTACTGTGCTGAGCTGGAAACGGTTAAGGATTTGTTGTTAGATTACCGTTCTAGCCTCAGCACAGTCAACACAAGAAATGTATTAATTGACTCGGTCTCAGTTTTCTGAGATATTACGAGTTTTATAATAAAATCAATGAGAGCGTTGCCTCTCTTCTCTAGCTCATCTTCATCTTATCTAAATTTACTTCATTATGATTCTTCATTGTTTTTCTAATAAACTAGACCGATATCATCTTCATCTTGTGTTGTATCTAAGTAGAACCAATCATTACTAGGATTGACACCCGAAAATTGTTGTTCCAGCAGCTGTAGACTTTGATTGAAAACGGAAAGCTGTTGTTGCTGCAGTGGCTGGTTCTGATTGACTTCCAAAAGCTGTTGTTGTTGCTGTGGCATTGGCATGTTCAAGGTGCCAGCAGCATCAAACTCTTGATATTGAACAATAGGTGCAATCCCGTTTCCAACCATTTGGACTTCACTTTGACCTGCAACTGCACTCATATCACCTCCCTCTTGTGTTGTATCTAAACCCAAAAGCTGTTGTTGCGGCGGTGGTTGACTTTGATTGAAACCCGAAAACTGATATTGCTGCAGCTGCAGACTTTGGTCGACACCTGAAAGCTGATATTGCGGCAGCGGCTGACATTGATCAACACTCAGAAAATGATATTGCTGCAGCTGCAGACTTTGATCGACACGCAAAAACTGTTGTTGCTGTAACGGCTGACTTTGATCGACACCCGTAGGCTGATATAGCTGCAGCTGCAGACTTTGACCGACACCCGAAAACTGTTGTTGCTGCAACTGCGGCACTTGATGCTGCTGTGGCATGGGCATATTCAAGGAACCAGCTTCGAACTCTTGATATTGAACAATAGGTGCAATCCCGTTTCCAAGCATTTGGACTTCACCTTGACATACAACTTCACCAATATCACCTCCCTCTTGTGTTGTATCTAAACCGAACCAATCGTTACTAGTATTGACACCGGAAAACTGCTGCGGCGGAGGCATTGATGCCAATGGAGTAGGCATTTGTATAAAATTTCCATTATTAGAAACAGCTTCTTGGGGATCAAAACTTGCAGGGTTTTGTCCCACCATGGAACCAAAAGCTTCTTGCGGCATGAGTGTATTCAATCCATCAGGTGAAATCCCATCTCCCAGCACTTGGGCTTCATACTCAGTATGAGCTAAAAATTTATCAGATGTGGTTTCTTCAATTGGGGTTCTAGGTTTTGTCCTTTGTTTCTTCCTCTTGTACACTCTACACAACACCCAGTCGTCAAGCTGAAAAAACAAAAGTCGGAAATGAGTATCAGATACGAATACATGATTATTCTTCGAATTTTTTCATATATTTAAAAGATTGTAAACGAAGGGTTACCAGCATGTCTTGGCTGCTAAGTCTCTGTCTTTTTGGAGCTTTGGTTAACACGTACTCGTGCATGAGCCAGTCGGTTTTCTTTTCACCTTCAGATGATTTACCTCTAAAAAAGGCCAAACTCCTCTTGGTTCCGATTTCCTCTCCTCTGGAGTGGACCGGTGTAGCCATTCCGGTTGCCTTCCAGTGCCCATCGCCGGCAGTTCGAATAGGTCGTTTGCCATTTTTGTGTCTGCGATCTCTTGGCGTGAAAAAGTACCACTCACCATTTGACAGTGCATTATCATTCACGGCTGTCGAAATAAAATGAATTAAATAAAATGATTTTTTTAAAATAAAATAAAATGAATTAAATAAAAGAGTTATGTTTTCGTTGGCTTATCTGTAGTGGGAATCGGTTTTATTTGAAATATTATTTATTTGAAATATATATTATTTATATATATTTTATTTAGCTTGTTGAATTCAACTTGTTAGAAAAATATTATTTTTTCATATTTTATTTGAAATATATATTATTTTAATTTATTTAATTTTTAATATAATATTTACAACGGAACCCAACAAATGTCTCTGTAGAAAAGTGGATGATGTTCGATCCTAGGATATATGCATGGGTTCAAATCGCTTCTATCTTTTCATATATTTCATGTATTAAATTTATGCAAATGTTTGGGATCGTATTTAGGGGTTGCAAGTCATTCTTAAGGCTATCGAGTAAGTTTTTATTGTTCAACTCCTACATGGTGGCGTATGAACTAAGCACGATAGTTGCATTTTTGTTAGATGCCATTATATTGATGGCATGATCTGCTATATTTGGTTACGGCTTGCTATAAATGTGTATGCATTTACATTTGATGATTTAGATCCTTAATGGCAAGCTTGTGATTAAAATCATGAAATAGATTGTAATAATAAAAAAGAACATATGAGACAAGTGTTAATCTTGGTTTATGATTAAGGTATATGGTAAGTATGAATATTTAGAATGATAGTACGAGCCTTAATTATAGTTAAAATGAAGGAAGTTGCTTAATTAGTCTTTGGTTGGTAAATCCTTATGACAGAATTGAAAAGCTAAAATTTGAGCAATGTTCATGTGGTTGCCTTTTTTTTATCGGCAAAATATGATTTTATTGCATGCTAGCCTTATTTGGTTGAGAGTCTCGTTGAAAACCTCCCCAAGCCTATTTAGAGGAAAAGAGCATTCAACAACGAGACAATACAGAGTCGAATTCGCCTTCTACAAAAACCAAAAACACCAACTGCAACCTTACAAACATGAAATGAGTCGCGACAACTATATTGTATTTGCCCAATACACCATAGTAAAAAAAGGTAGACTATATAAATGACCACCATACTATTGGAAAAGTCGCGATTTGATCACCTTACTTTTTTCTAAGCAATAAAATCGCCATATTATTAAATTGGATGCAATTTGACCACCAGCCGTTAGAGGTTAACGGCAGGGTAACATGGCAGTTAAAAAAATAGGGATATAATTACACATTTGGTCCTCATTACACATACACTCTATCAATTTGGTTCTATTTTTAATTTAATAAAATAAATTAATTATTTAATTAAGTGGTGATACAACCGTATTGGAGGAATTTAATTATTTATATTTGATTTAATAATTTAATTTTTCTCCTACAATAATCTGGTGACACATGTCCCTAGATTGGAGGAAGAAAATAAAAGAAAGGAGCATCCTGCTCCTAGTGGGATTTAAACTAGGATTGCCTTGGATGGAGACATACGCGCTTACCACTAGGCCAAGTGGATCTCTACGATGTATGGTACAAAACCTAATAAATCTGAACCACTGAAATAAATATGAATTAAGGAGACTCGAACATGACACTTTTGAGATGCTTAAAAACATCTGAACCACTGAAATAAATCTAATAATTAAATTATTAATAATTTTAACTTTAGTTTAATAATTATATTAAAAATTTTAAAATTATATCAAAATTTTATTTCACGAATCTAAACTCACGAACATAATTTAAATGAATTGATATAACTTTATGATTATATTAAAAAATTTAAAATTTATTTAACGAATCTAAACTCACGAACATAATTTAAATGAATTGATATTAAAAATTTATTTGAAAATAATATTCAAATTTAATTTAACGAATCTAAACTCACGAACATAATTTAAATTAGATTTATTTCAGTGGTTCAGATGTTTTTATGCATCTCAAAAGTGTCATGTTCGAACCCCATTAATCCACATTTCTTCCAATACTGAATCGTATCTAAAGAGTCTCTTCGCATTTCGATACGGGTTCGAGTGTTGTTCCGAAACTGGTTTACCCTGTATCGAAACAAGTCTGGTACCGAAACAACTCGATAGCGTTTCGAAAGGGTCGTTCCGATACAACAAGTGGCGTATCAAAACACGATCGCGCAAATTGCTTTAAATGGCATTAAGAGGTATCAAACTTTAATTAAAACATGAACTCTCTTTTTCTCTAAAACCTTAACCAAAAACCCTTGTATAAACTCGTCAAATCCCTTGATTTTTTCACATCAAAACCTAAATTTTTTTGAGGGTTTTCAATCTTCACATCAAGTCTAGAGCTTTGCAAGCAATTTGGTGCATTAATCATCCCTCATTCATCCATTATCCTACATCAAGGTAAAAACCCTATTTTCTTTTCTTTTTAATTTTTGTTTAATTTTATTGGTTGTTTTTAATTACTTTTTGTATAAAATATATACATATAGTACGTGTTTTCAAGATTTTGCAAAAAAATCTTCAAAATCTGAAATTTTTTTATTCGAATATAAAATTATATCGTATATTTTTTTCATGTTTTTTCGATTTTTTTCCAAAATTTTGTTTTATAATTATATATGTTTTAAAACTATATTGTATAGTTTTTATCAACACCTTGATTATCGGATTGTATATTGGATTGAATTTGGTTGATTTACGCATATATATGTTTTTGTGACTTGATTTTCTTCTAGATTTCGAATATGGGCTCTAGGAAGAGAGTGCGAACCAATGAGGTTGGTGGAAGCTCCAACAATGATGACGATTCAACTCATCCTCACCTCACTTTACTCTACCAAAAGTCTCTTCGAAACAAAGATGCCTATACCAATTTCAAGCTATTTCAAGATCATCCTATCTAATCGGGAAGAAGTTTAGGGTTGATCCAGAAACTTTGGTCAATGTTTTCGGGTTTGAAGATAAGGGAATTTCGGATGAGAACTCATTGGGACATACCCTTGAGCTAGTTATTCTCAAAGTTGGGGATTGACTGCTCTCTTGACTATCTAGAACCTCTCAAAGATCGCATCGATGACTGCACACTTCTCCGGAGCAAATTTCATTTCATTAATGGAGAGTGGACTCGTGTCGAGAATCCTCCTCAAGTTGCGGCCCCCGAACCTCAACCTCAAGTTGCTGCACCAAACAACGAAACCCTCATGGCTTTCCTTACCGAGTATTTTAATGGCTTCCGCACCCATATGGACTCCAGTTTCACCACTCTTGACACTCGTCTCACTTCCGTAGAGGGATGTATCCAAAGTGTTGAGAATCGCCTCACCTCGGTTGAAACTAAACAAATCTCTATGGACATGTCTTTTACCAGTTTCTATGGCGAATAGAGACAATTCCGGAGGAGCTACGCCAATGGTGAAGATGAAGATGATGACGAGCCTTAGATCCATGCGTTCCATTTCATATCATCTAGTTTAAGATTCCCCTATTTTTATGCACCTATTTATGTTTTTGCTTTAAGACCTATGCTTTGATTTATGTTTTTATATTATGTTTTATGTATTAAGGTCTGGATATTATGTTTGGAGTTTATGTACTTATTTTGCTTTTGTTTCTAATGCTTAACGAAATTATGTTGCCTTAATTTTGCTTTGCTTTGTGCTATATCATTTTACCTTTGCCTTCATTGATATTGATCTAACAAAAAGGGGAGAAGGGTTAAGCTAAAATTCTCAAAATCTTTTTCAAAACCTAGCTTAAATTTAGGGGGAGTTTACTTAAAAATTTACTTTGGTTTTGTTATATCAAAAAGGGGAGATTGTAAAACCAATATTTGATTTTGATATAACAAATAATCTAAGGACTAAATTGAAAAGTAAATAATTTTTTACGTAATTAAAATACTTGATTTTGACAAGTAAAATCTATACTTAAAATATTTTGAAGTCAAAACTTAAACCCCATAAATTTTTCTAAGTGTTTCAAAGCCAAAATATACAAAATTGCACAGGCATTTCGAAACACCCTCAAAGTGTTTCGATACATTTTGCCACTAGAAACGTCGATTTCAAAATGGCCCATACATGTTTCAATACAACCTTCATCTGAGCTTTTGATTTTTAAGTGTTGTTTTGAAACGACTTATACCCGTTTCGATATAGGGGTTAAGTAATTTTAATATTGGGCATTAAATGAATTAGTTGTTGCTTGTTAGAAACTTTTTGAAGATTTGGTCAAGTGTTTGGATACACCCCTAGGCTGTTTCAAAACACTCATTTACAGTTTCAAAACTTTCGATACTTCCCTTTTGCGTTTCGATACGACCCTCGTTTTACATTTTACAGTTTCAAACTATTTCGATACGGCTTATAGTCGTTTTGTGAAACCGATATTTTAATTTTGATATAACTAAAGAACCTAAGGACTAAATTGAAAATGTGAAAACGAATTTTTAAGTCCTCAAACATCCCTATATTTTTTGAAGAATATGCCTAAGTTAAAAACTAAGTTTATCAAATATTTTCTAAGTGTTCTTAAAGCCAAAACAGTGATTTTCGAGTCACCGTTTCGAAACGGCCTAAGGCGTTTCGAAACAGTTTTGAAATTGTGAGTCCATGTTTCGAAACGGGTATCGAAACGATTTCAACACTTCCAACCCGTGTTTCGAAACAAGTTTCGTAACGACTTTAGAACAAAGAGACACCGTATCGAAATGACATCCAGTGTTTCGAAACGGTTCTTAAATTGATTTGAAAAATATGACCATTGAATGTTTTTAATTGATTTTTAACAAACCGTTAAGGCGTATCGAAATGATCTCAAGCCGTTTCGATACGATCCTTGACAGTGGCAAAATGTTTCGAAACAAGTTTCGAAACGGCTCTTAGCGTATCGAAACATGTCTGACCGTTTCGGGCTCTTTAATGCACCCCAACGGCTCTTTCTATTTTGGTCTGTTTCGAAACATGGTCGGGCGTTTCGAAACGGTTGGTTGCAGACTGCATTTATGGAGGGAAGATAACACCCCCAACGGCTCTATTGATGAATGCAACAACCACAACGGCTAGAATTCAATGAGAAGGTATAAAAGAGACCTCTAAAAGCTTCAGCAACAACTATTGATCCTAAAGCAAACATCCAAACATCAAATCCAAGCATTTGTGCCTAAATCCCATTATTGTCTTGTAACCCCAATTGTATTTTTCATTCTTATCATTTCAATTGGGTTGAGTGCTTGTAATTGGGCTAGTTTATGTATTGAGAGATACTTGTTTAGCCAACAAATTCTTTGTTTCAATTGTGTGAGGATTGGGTCAAATTTTGGATAGAAAATTTGACCAAAAATTGTAAGGGTTACCTCCTTAGCCTAGAAAAGGGGAAGAGCAATTAGTGAAATTGTTGCAAATCCTTAGTGGAGCTAAGGTAGTGGATGTAGAGTTCATTTGGAACTTGAACCACTCTAAAATTCCTTGTCAATCTTTTTATTTGCAATTTCCACCACCAAGAACATTAAAAATCCAATTCACCCCCTCTTGGTTTAGTTCGATCATTCGATCCACTCAACAATTGGTATCAGAGCCTACCTCTTTGAGGATTAACAACCACAAGAGGAGTTACTAGGAAGAGTGTGATCATCCAAAAATCAAGAGATGGCTTCTACCTCCGGTTCGGGCATGTATGAGTCTCAATCCACTACAAAACCACCATTCTTCAATGGTGACAACTATCCGTTTTGGAAGAATAGAATGCGTCTCTTCATCAAGTCTAATGACTACTTGGTTTGGGATGTCATTGAAGATGGCCCTTACATTCCATTGAAGCAAGATAGTGAAGGGAAGATGGTTTTGAAGAAAAAGGTGGAGATGAGTGAAGAAGAAAGGAAGAAGATCCAAATAAATGACAAAGCTCTCCACATGCTTTTTTGTTCTTTCGGTCCAGACATCTACTCCAAAGTATCATCCATTGAGAGTGCCAAAGAAGTGTGAGACACTCTTGAGACTACCTATGAGGGAACCAATGATGTCAAGGAAACTAAGATTGGAATTCTCAATCTTAGTTATGAAAATTTCAAGATGGAGCCCGATGAGACGGTGTCCAAGATGTTTGATCGTTTCTCCACCATAGTCAATGGGCTCAAAGGATTTGGAGAGACAATACCGGAAGACAAGCTTGTCCGGAAGCTACTCTACTCACTTCCCGAATCTTGGGATGGGAAGAGAACCACCATCATAGAAGCTAAAAATTTGAAGACTTTAAAGCTTGATGAGCTAGTGGGTTCTCTCCTTACTCATGAGATTATGAAGCAAGGAAGGGAAGAAGAGAAGAAGAAGGAAGAGAAAAGAGTAGAAAAGCTAGAGGCGGAAAAGAAGAAGAAGATGGGAATAGCTCTCAAAGCTTCATTACTTGAGGAGAGCTCTTCTAGTGAGGAGGATGAGCTAGAAGAATTGGCTATGATAGCCAAACGATTCTCACGCTTTATGAGGTCCAACCGGGGAAGAAAAATTCAAAGGAAGATGGACTTCAAAGGTAAAAACAAAGAAGAAGCAAGGGATCAAATCATTTGCTTCGAGTGCAATAAACCCGCCCACATACGTTCGGAGTGCCCTCAACTCAAAAAGAAGGGCTTTGAGAAGAAGAAGAAGCTCAAAGCCAAGCTTGCTACTTGGAGTGATGAGGAGTCATCCGAGGATGACAAACAAGAAGTGGCCAACCTTTGCCTCATGGCACTTGAGGAAGATTCCTCCATGGTAACCCCTAACTCATCATCTTTAGATTTTACATATGATGAATTAAATGATGCATATGATGAGTTGCAAGAGGTCTATGATGAATTAGTTGAGAAATACAAGGAGTCGGTCATTAGGAATAAGAAAATTATTTTGGAACTAAATAATAAAAATGACTCACTCTCTCAAGCTAATTTAAAATTTGAGAAAAAGATATTAGGGTTGAAAGATGAACTAAAATTTTTTCAAGATGAAAATATTGACCTTAATAATCTTTTATCTCAATGTAATAGTGAACACCAAAAGGTGTTAGATGAGCAAAATAAGCTCAAAGAGTCTTTTAAAAATGTTGGTAGTGTGAAGCATGAACTAGGTGAATCTTCAAAAACAAACCAACCTAAGAAAAAGACTAATTACTACAAACAAGGTAGCTTTCCTAGACATAGTAGAACTAAAAGGATTAGAAGTGTATGGGTTCCTAAGGAACTTATAAAATCTAATAACATTGTTGCTATGTCATCTTGGATTCCTAAGGGAACCAAGGTATTGGGAGCTAACACTCATGGACCCAAAATGATTTGGGTACCAAAAACAAAAGCTTAATATCTTTGTTTGTAGGGGGAGCATTGCTACAAGGCCAAAGCACAAAGTCAAAACTCATGGTACCTTGATAGTGGATGCTCAAGGCATATGATCGGAGACAAGAGTAGAATCATGGATCTAAAGCCAAAAAGTGGAGGAGTGATGACATTTGATGACAACTTATAAGGCCACATTAAATGTATTGACTCCATAGGTAATCTCTCTACTATTCTCATTGAAAATGTCTTGTATGTCGATGGTCTTAAACATAACTTATTGAGCATAATTCAATTGTGTGATAAAGGATTTAATGTTTTATTTGATAAAAATGGGTGCAAAATTGTTGACATTAAATCTAATAATATTATGCTCATAGGTCATCGCATAGGGAACATTTACATGGTGCATCTAGATGACATACATACATCTCATGCATGCTTAGTAGCACAAAATGAAAATGATGCATGGTTGTGGCATAGGAAACTAGGACATGCTAGCATTAGTGTTTTAGAAAAAACTAGTTTCCCTTGATCTAGTTAGAGGTTTACCCAAGATTAAATTCTCAAACGATAAAATTTGTGATGCATGCTCTAAGGGTAAACAACATAAGTCTTCCTTTAAATCCATTAATGATGTTTCTACAAGTAGATGTTTACAACTTATCCATATCGATTTATTTGGGCCAATTAGGACGATGAGCTTGGGTGGTAAATCTTATGCATTTGTACTTGTTGATGATTTTTCTAGATTTACTTGGGTTCTATTTTTAAGTACTAAAGATGAGGCTTTAGAAAAATTCATCACATTTTCAAAACTAACCCAAAATGATCTTGAACTTAGAATTTCACATATTAGAAGTGATCATGGAACCGAGTTTCAAAGTTTAGGGTTTGAAGATTTT
Source organism: Hibiscus trionum (assembly GCA_030270665.1). Lineage (NCBI taxonomy): Eukaryota > Viridiplantae > Streptophyta > Magnoliopsida > Malvales > Malvaceae > Hibiscus > Hibiscus trionum. Next base: position 70,665,936 of record BSYR01000026.1, on the reverse strand, counting down.
TTGAATGAAAATGGTATTAGCCACAATTTTTCGGCTCCTCGAACTCCTCAACAAAATGGGGTAGTTGAGAGGAAAAATAGAACTTTGCAAGAAATGGCTAGAACCATGCTTTGTGAAAATAATTTACCTAAATATTTTTGGGCGGAAGCCACAAACACCGCTTGCTATATTGTTTACGAGTAATGATTAGGCCAATTTTAAAGAAAACACCTTAAGAGATTTTAAAATCTAAAAAGCCTAACATTAGCTATTTTCACCTTTTTGGTTGCAAGTGTTTTGTTTTAAATAATGGAAACGACAACTTAGGTAAATTTGATGAAAAAAGTGATGAAGCTATTTTCATAGGATACTCTTTAACCTCTAAATCCTATTGAGTATTTAACAAGAGAACTTTAGTAGTAGAAGAATCTATACATGTTGTATTCGATGATAACCTCCTTCCAAGGAAGAATTCTTGTGATGATGATGATGTAGGAATCATAAAAGCCTTTGATGGAGGACAAACTTCAAAGGAGGATGAGATTCCAACAAAAGAAGAGGACACACAAGATCCACCTCTTGAAGCCTTGAAGGACTTGGCTCTTGAGGAAAAGGAAGTGAGCTACCCAAGGGAGTTCAACAATGTCAAATATGGTGAAATTTTGGGTGACCCATCCAAGGGGGTAACCACTCGATCTTCTCTTAGATTAATGAATCATGTTGCATTTATCTCATGCATAGAGCCTAAGAATATAAAAGAAGCATTGAAAGATGATTTTTGGATTATGGCTATGCAAGAATAATTAAATCAATTTGAGAGAAGTAACGTTTGGACATTAGTTGATAGGCCTAGTAATCAATCTACCATAGGAACTAAATGGGTCTTTAGGAACAAGCTAGATGAGAGTGGTAACACTGTGAGAAATAAAGCTAGACTAGTAGCACAAGGTTACACTCAAGAAGAGGGAATAGATTTTGATGAAACCTATGCACCCGTAGCTAGAATGGAAGCCATTAGGATGTTGCTTGCATATGCATGTTATCATGATTTCAAGCTTTTTCAAATGGATGTTAAAAGCGCGTTTTTAAATGGTTTTATAAATGAAGAAGTGTATGTGGAACAACCACCGGTTTTTGAAGACTCAAAATTTCCAAATCATGTTTTCAAACTCACTAAAGCTATTTATGGTTTAAAACAAGCTCCTAGAGCTTGGTATGAAAGGCTTTCAAACTTTTTAATTGAAAAGGGTTTTGAAAAAGGCAAGGTGGACACTACACTTTTTATAAAAAGGTATAAAAATGACATCTTAGTAGTACAAATTTATGTTGATGATATTATTTTTGGTTCTACTAAAATGTCATTGCAAAGAGTTTGCTAAGCTAATGCAAGGTGAATTTGAGATGAGCATGATGGGGGAGCTCTCATTCTTTTTGGGACTCCAAATCAAGCAAAAGAAGGATGGCACCTTCATCAATCAAGCAAAGTACATAAAGGATATGCTCAAGAAGTTTGGCTTGGAGAATGCAAAGCCTCAAGCCACACCTATGAGCTCATCTACAAAGCTTGACAAAGATAAAGGAGGTAAGTGTGTCGATTCTAAGCGTTACCGTTCTATGATTGGATCATTGCTTTACCTTACCGCAAGTAGATCGGATATCTTGTTTAGTGTTTGCTTGTGTGCTAGGTTTCAAGCTAGTCCTAGAGAGTCTCACCTTATAGTCGTTAAAAGAATCTTTAGGTACCTTAGAGATACTCCTTGTTTAGGTCTTTGGTACCATAGAGACTCCACCTTCAACCTTCATGCTTATTCGGATGCGGATTATGGGGGATGCAAAATCGATATGAAGAGTACTTCGGGAACTTGTCAATTCCTAGGTAGTATGCTCATATCTTGGTTCTCTAAGAAACAAAATAGTGTAGCCTTATCTACCACTGAAGCCGAGTACATATCCTTAGGGAGTTTTTGTGCTCAAGTCCTTTGGATGAAGCAACAACTCTTAGATTATGGCATTAAGGTTGAAACCATACACCTTAAATGTGATAACACTAGTGCTATATGTTTGACAAAAAATCCCATCCAACACTCTAGAACCAAACACATAGAAATAAGGCATCATTTCATTAGAGATCATGTCCTTAAAGAAGATGTGGTTATAGAGTATGTTGACACCTTAAATCAATTAGCGGACATTTTTACAAAACCTTTAGACAAAGAGCGCTTTTGGTCCCTTAGGAGAGAGTTAGGTCTAGCTAGCCTATCTTGACCTTTTAGGACCTCTTTTTTGCTTAAAATTGCTTGATCTTGTGAAATGCCATGTTTATGTGTTTTTACTCCTAATTTCATCCATGCCTATACCTAGGGGGAGTATGTTTATGTTTGCATATATTTTTCCTGCTCATTCATGTCATTCATGCAAGATAGGCCTTAGAAAATTTCATTTTTCTGCACTTTTAGAGCCTCATCTGCACTTCTAGGCCCAGGTGTATCGAAACGGGTCAACCTGTTTCGATACGGATGCTTTAAATTTCTATCTGAGAGAAGGGTGTTTCGAAACACCTTCCGAGGGTTTCAAAATGTTTTGGCTACTGCCAAAGGGTGTATCGAAACACGTTTCGATATGAGTCAACGGGGATTCGATACGGTCAAACACGTATCGAAACGGCCAGTTGGAGTTGAAAAATTGGTCAAACTTTCGTGCCCGCGTTTCGAAACGGTCGACAACATTCCGAAACGGGTTCGCGGACTGCTTTAAAAAGGGCTTTTAATGATAAAATTATGCTTTTATTAAAACTCTCCCAAACCCTAAAAACCCTAAAATCGATTTTTCCCTATAAAAACCCTCTAAACCTCTTTGTTTTTAACCAAATCTTGAGGGGTTTTTCTCTTAAACACAAGTCTAAGCAAGCTTCAACAATCTTGTGCAAAGATTTTCCTCTATTCATCCAAAATCCCAATTTAAGGTATATTTTCATCTTTTTCTTTTTCCTTCAATTTCTATTCGAATCTTAGGTTAGAAAATTTTAATTTTGTATAGTTTATATGTTTTGTTACTTGGGCTTTTCAAATCTTGTAAAAAAATTTCAAAATCTTCAATTTTTTATTTGAATATATAAATGTTCACTCGTATTTTCTTTACTGTTTTTCTCTTAATTTTTTTTTGTTTTGTATATTTGTTCTTAAAACTTGTTTTTATATCATTGGATTGAATTACGAAATCTCATGCATACACTTAAACTTGTTTTAAATCGCTTGCTTAATGTTTTTTAGGATGGCTACGGAGAATGTTAACAAAAAGCGTAAGACCGGTCAAGCAAGTGAATCGAGCATTCGTCCTAATCTCACTCTGCTTTTTCAAAAAAGTCTTCGAACTTAAGAGATGAGGGATCGGTTCACTTATGTCAAGGAGTACGAAGTTCGTCGTGAGCGTGTTATTGATCTCAAGTTTCTTGACTCTGAGCTCTTTCTTTTTCGTTACCTCGACCGTTTGAGAGAATGGAGTTTCCTTGGTCTTTTGAGCATCCCGGACATTTGCTACAAGCACATGGTACTTCTCTTTTACTCCAATGCTCAATTTATCAATGATGAAGACAACTCCGAAGTTGTTGGCCTTGAGTCTTTTATCTTGGGGAAGAGGATTGTCATTAACATCCCTCTCCTAGAGTCTACGTTTTCTCTTAAGGACGAAGGAATTGAGAATGAGAGTCACTTTGGTTCTCACACCGGTTCGGTTCTTACCTTGGATGCGCATGATAGATTCCTCCATTTGATGGTCTCATGGTTCCTTCGCCCCTCCGGAGGTAAATATTCTCACATTCGTCAAGTAGACTATTTTTGGCTTGAGTGTTTCCATCGTGGTGAGCGCCCAAATCATGTTAAGATCATATTTGCCGAGATAGTTAACAATGTTAAGCTTCGTGACACCGATGCACTGAAATCCTTCACTTATGGAACGGTTTTAAGTCACATCTTTAGCAAGCTTAATCTCGATTGCACCTACGACTCTCCGGAACCCCGCAAGTCAAAAATTGGTGAGTCCTCTCTTCGTAAGTCTGATTTTTTCTATGTAAACAATGGACATTGGGAATGTGTGATAGGGAAGCACCTCCTCCTCCTCCCGTTGAACCTCAACCACAAGCTCAAGTTGCAAACAATGAAGCTCTCACGGCTTTCCTTACCGAGCGGTTCAACACTTTGGACACTAACATGTCTAGAGGTTTTGGTGATCTCAATACCCGTTTGCAATCCGTAGAGGATCGCCTCCTTGCCAATTTAGAATCGACTCCAATCCCTTGAAAATCAACAATCGGCCATGGACATGTCCTTCTCCACCATTTATGGCCAATGGATGAAATTTTGTCGTTCTCAAGTCAAGAGCGATGATGAGTCCACGGATGGTGATGGTGATGAAGAGGCCTAGGTTTCTCATGACATATCATATTAGCTATGCATTTTAGGTTTAAGTTTGCATCTTTATTTCAATTATGTTTTATGAACCTATGCTTTTGATTTTATTTGGGATTATGTTTTGAACTTATTGTTTAAGATTTATGTTTTGGATATTTTAATTTTATGAATTAATATTATTGTTGCTTATTGCTTATTGCTTATTGATTATTGCTTTTAACCCTATCTCTTCTCTTTGAGCCTTGTTTATTATTTTTGATCTAACAAAAAGGGGGAGAAGTAATCTAAGAGCCAAAATCCGTTTTAAATGTTTAAAGTGTTTTTAAGTTTTAAAGTTTAAAGTGTTTTTAAGTTTTAAACTTTGAATTTAAAATTTAAATCCTTTTAAAACTTTAAAAACCTATCTTAAATTGAGGGGGAGTTAGAATGTATTCGAAACTTTCAAAACTCTTAAAAATTCTAACTTTGGTTTTGTTATATCAAAAGGGGGGAGATTGTGAAACCGATATTTTAATTTTGATATAACTAAAGAACCTAAGGAGTAAATTGAAAATGTGAAAACGAATTTTTAAGACCTCAAACATCCCTATATTTTTTGAAGAATATGCCTAAGTTAAAAACTAAGTTCATCAAATATTTTCTAAGTGTTCTTAAAGCCAAAACAGTGATTTTCGAGTCACCGTTTCGAAACGGCCTAAGGCGTTTCGAAACAATTTTGAAACTATGAGTCCATGTTTCGAAACGGATATCGAAACGATTTCAACACCGCCAACTCGTGTTTCGAAACAAGTTTCGAAACGGCTTTAGAACAAAGAGACATCATATCGAAATGACATCCAGTGTTTCGAAACGGTTCTTAAATTGATTTGAAAAATATGACCGTAGAATGTTTTAACTGATTTTTAACAAACCGTTAAGGCGTATCGAAACGATCTCAAGCCGTTTCGATACGATCCTTGACAGTGGCAAAATGTTTCGAAAAAAGTTTCGAAACGGCTCTTAGCATATCGAAACAGGTCTGACCATTTCGATACGGGCTCTTTAATGCACCCCAACGACTCTTTCTATTTTGGTCTTTTCGAAATAGGGTCGGGCGTTTCGAAACGGTTGGTTGCAGACTGCATTTATGGAGGGGAATAACACCTCCAACGGCTCTATTGATGAATGCAACAACCACAACGACTAGAATTCAATGAGAAGGTATAAAAGGGACCTCTAAAAGCTTCAGCAACAACTATTGATCCTAAAGCAAACATCCAAACATCAAATCCAAGCATTTGTGCCTAATTCCCATTATTGTCTTGTAACCCCAATTGTATTTTTCATTCTTATCATTTCAATTGGGTTGAGTGCTTGTAATTGGGCTAGTTTATGTATTGAGAGATACTTGTTTAGCCAACAAATTCTTTGTTTCAATTGTGTGAGGATTGGGTCAAATTTTTGGTAGAAAATTTGACCGAAAATTGTAAGGGTTACCTCCTTAGCCTAGAAAAGGGGAAGAGCAATTAGTGAAATTGTTGCAAATCCTTAGTGGAGCTAAGGTAGTGGATGTGGAGTTCATTTGGAACTTGAACCACTCTAAAATTCCTTGTCAATCTTTTTATTTTCAATTTCCACCACCAAGAACATTAAAAATCCAATTCACCCCCCTCTTGGTTTAGTTTGATCATTCGATCCACTCAACACATTTCGAAACGAGCCATTTTTACACACAACGACTCTTTCTTTTTTTAGTGTCTGTTTCGATACAAGGGTCTCGTGTTCTGATACGGGTAGTTGCAGAACAACATTTATGGAGGGAAGAGAGAGCCCCAACGGCTCTATGGATGATCTCAACCACTCAAACGACTAGAAATCAATGAGAAGGTATAAAAACAAGTCTCAAAAGCTACAACAACAAAAACAACTATTGAACCTTCAAGCAACATCAAAGCATTCGATCGTAAGGTTTCCTCCTAAGTCGAGAAAAGGGGACGAATTCAAGTTAGTGAATTGTTGAAATCCTCAGTAGGGTGTTGAGGTAGTGGATGTAAAGTTTGTTCGAAGCTTGAACCACTCTAAAATTGCCTTGTCTTTATTTTTAAATTATCCATTTGCACCCTTCAATTTTTATTCCACCAATTCACCCCCTCTTGGTGATTAGCCATCATTTGATCAACTCAACACTTTCCCATTAGAGTTCTTAGGTTCAAATCCCACCAAGATCACATTTTTTCTCTTTAATTTTCCTTTCAACCAGGTCATGAGATTGGAGAAAAATAAATATTAGATAAAATATATTAAAAATTAGAGTAAACTAATCCAATCGGGTGATGGTTATCATATTGGTTGATTAATAGGTAACTATCAGCGATCAAATGTGTAATTATACAAATTTCCGTTAACTGCCACATCACCTCTTTTGTTAGATTTTAACGGCTAGTGGTCAAAATATAAGTATTTTAAAAGTTTGATGGGTTGATTGACGAGTTGCTTAGTTGGATGGTAAAAATAGGACCGCTCCCAAAGTTTGGTGGCCACCTGAGTATTTTACCCTTATTTTTATCCATATTCTTAATCATGTGTATAGATGTTTATCCGAATCAAATCTGATCCAATCCCACCTAAAAATAAGTCTAACTTAAAACCATGAACATTAACCATTTGTATCATTTATACAAATTGAAGCACAAAAAGTTGAAATAGAAGTAAGTCTATTACTGTAGATAGAGGGGGATACTCCGAAAGAACCCACAGGAACAAAGACCAAAACATAATTTTTTATTAAAAAAATCAAACAAACAAAAAAGAAATGCCTATCATCCCACAAATATGGCTGCAATATACGATAGTCGTAGAAATTGGGTAATGTAGGCGATTGCTACACTATTTTTTTAATAATAAAAATATTTTTAAAAAAATTTATATATCTTTGATATTATAAATTAAAGGGTTTCGTTTTAATAAACTGCACAGGGCCTCGTAAACCTTTGAACTGCCCCGCTAAAGATTGGTAGTAAGTATGAAATTGTCCCATTGTTTCCAGCCATATATTATTGTGTAATCCCCTCGTCCCGGTCCGGACGCTTGACCGGTAAGTGGGCCACACGAGGAAAACCGAATCGAAACCCGTTAAGGTTCCTCCTCGGTTAACGACCCAGAAAAATTCTTTTAACTTTATCTTGTCTATAGGCATTATTAAATCCTATGTGAAGCATGACAGCGGAAACACAACAATCCAACATCGACCAACCAAGACAGCACTTTAAACAACTCATTTTAACCCCTTTACAGCAGGCCGTATCGAAACACCCTTAGGGTGTTTCGATACGCCTTGACTTAGTCAACAGGCCAGGGTCAACCTGATGAGACCGTTTCGAAACAGGGGTGACCCGTATCGAAGTGACCCCAACGGTCAACTTCTCGTGGTCAACGAGATTTGACCGTTTCGAAACTCCAAAGACCCGTTTCGGAACACCTTTGTCTCACCGTAGCAAAAGTGTACCGAAACAGCCCCTATCCGTTTCGAAACGCTCGACCAAAAACAAAGGGACCGTATCGAAACAGGGTGACCCGTTTCAAAACGCCCCCTGTTTGCAGACTGGTTTTGGCTGGTTTAAGGCACAAGGGTGCCCCTAAACCCCACCAAACCTCAAACAACACACTAACAATTAATCCTAAGGCAACCCCACATACAAGCATTCTTGAACATCATCATAACAAGACTAACACTAAGGCACAACATCACAAAACCATTCATCCATGCATAACATTAAAGGTGTTAAGCTTCACATAGCCAACACTTACACAATTCTACGTAGCAAAATACTAACATGGTTTCAAGCATAGCATACATCCCAAAAGCCAAGTAACAAGCACAAACAAGGAGTCTAACATGCTCCTAAACAACATCAACAACCACATAAGTCAAAAGCATCATAATACGATTACATGTCCCATTGCTTGACCATTACATCTTAATTTAAAAGCTCACACTTGGTAGCCAAACAAGCACCACAAGCCCACTTGGAGGCCCCCTTCTTGCTCCTAGCAACCCACGAACTAAGGATCTGCATTGTCGAACAAAGAGAGAGCGTAAGCAATAAGCTTAGTGAGGGTAAGCTCTTTAAAAATAAACCTCGACAATGCAGGGTCCAAGCATGATCTTAGCCAAGGTAAAATACATAATTACCAAGGATCCACAAGAGCCAACAGTTAAAGATGCATGAACAAAATCCAATTAAGTGCCATGCTCATAAAGCTCTATTTCACAACACATGTAATCACATATAAACATCCGCATAAGGATCACATTTCACAACACCTTGATACACATATCAATCAATATTGACACCTAGCTATGACCTGAATACGCGGATAAACACGTTGGAACTCACATCCAACAACCACTTTACCTCACGGTGGGATTACACTCATCACCGGTCTCGCGGAGGGGATTACACTCATCCTCACGCCCCGTCGATGGGATTCCACTCATCATCGACTATATATAAACACAATTTCCGGGCGAACCCGTACTCCTCCTTGGTGACTCAACGCCACCAAGGCCACGGGCGACTTTAGACTCATGTGTGCACACTAACATCCTAATGATCGATCATTTGTACTCAAGCATACTAGTGCCAACATTTAACTCATTCCACATTATTCATTTCAATCAATTCCGTGCTTAGCACGTACTCACCATGATCACAATCATGAACCATTTCCATGCATGCCATAAGCATCACAAATCATGCCTCATCTCACATGTATAACACAATATACATAAATCAATCATATCACAAGTCATACAAGGCATAAACATCCAAATACAAGTTCAACCAATGGCTCTAGATTAAGTTTAGGATTAGGCTACCACCCTAATCCTAACTCTAGGTGGGTCTACCAAGCCCAACCTAGTCCACATACTCGAACCAACCATTTAAAAACCGCTTTAAACATTTAACCACTCACCTAAGCTTCCAAGCTCCAAGTCAAGCAAGCAACCACCCTCAAGTTCCCGGATTTCCTCTCGATGCTTCACCAAAACAAGTTCCCGCTTCTAAACAACCTCAATCACAATTCAAACAATCTCAAATCAGCCCAACATCAAAAAACCAACCCGGAAGACAATTCAAGTACAATTTACAATGTTGCAAGCCATGAACAAACCCCATTTTTAGCAAACTCGGGCATCCCCAAAACCACATCCAAAATCCATGTTTCCAACATCCATTGCACTCACAAATGATCCCAATTCAACCCTTAACCATAGCACTGTCAATAGCCTATCAATTCCCACCTAAAACAACCCACAAAACTCACCCAAAACCCCATTTATACCCAAATTCGAGAATTGCTCAAAATCAAGCAAAATTCACATATGTTGTACCATTTGACTCCTATACTTCATAACTTACCCTATTAAATCAAAACATTAAGCTTAACAACATAAAGTTTCCATTTTTAATCAAAATCTTCAAAACTCCATTTTCCAAAACTTCAATGAAAATGAAAACAAATGGTACTTTTAAAGAGAGGGAGTTGAGGAGAAGTCAAAAACGGTGTTACCTTTCAAAAATGAGTTGAAATGGAGGAGCTTTTTGGATGGAATAGTAACTTGTAGGGAGAGAGCTCTTTTCACGTTCGAATGGATGAGGAAGAGAGTGAATAGTGTCTATTTGGTGGAAAGGGGGATTTAAATCAAAAGATGGGCAAATTACCAAAAGGCCATTAATGAATTGCTGTCTTCTTTCTTCTTTAAAAACTCTCCACTTTACAATTTATTCGATTTGGTCCAATTTCAAATACTTGTTTTTGAAACCCGAAACTTAAAAGATTATTTTAATTTCAAAACCGAGCCCAAATAATATTAAAATATTATTTTCACCTAACCCCTAAACTCGGGTGTTACAACTCTCCCCCACTTAAGGAATTTCGTCCCCAAAATTACCTGACGGAAACAAATACGAAAACTGCTCAACCATATCAGCTTTCCTCTCCCACGTGGCCTCTTCCACACCTCTATGTCTCCACAACACCTTGACCAACTCTATGGTCTTACCACGTAACACCTTGCTATCAGAAGCAAGTATCTCAACGGGCTCTTCATTATAAGAAATCATGGATCTTCTCTAACTCAGAAGGTAACTGTAATCACTAATTTTGTCCGGGGTGTTAAACCCGTCCTATTTTCTTTTCTTTAATGGGCTTTGATATTTATGTTGTTATTAAAAAACAAACAAAAAAGAAGAGAAAGGAAAAAAAAACAAAAACAGTATATATATTGATATTATCATTATTACTATTAATCTTATTACTATATTACTATCATATTTTATCATCATTTCATGCTTACTTATCAATATTTTTGTTATCTATTATCTATTATTTTATTATTGCTATTACTATTATTATCTATTGTTATTATCATTATGTATTACGTTTTATTTATTACTATTATTATTTTTATTTTTCTTAATGCTTTCGAATAGAATATGAAAACTAAAAAAAAACTACTAAGTAATATGACCAAATAATAAAGCCCAAGTTTTTAATTTAAAGTCCATTACATTATAAAAAACCCAAAAATAAACAAATATACAAGGCCTGTTTGGGGCCCAAATAATCTAGCCCTAATCTGACCCTAATGCCCCTTATGTTCTGTGCAGCCGCCCCACATTCCAACCATTAGATCTTGGATAGATCTAATGGTTCAGATCACACTCCAGCAAAAACCCTAGAGAGGCCTCTCCCGAGCCCTAGCGCCGCACCAGATCCACCGTCAGATCTGGATCCACGTCGAATGGTTGAGATCGACCGAGGAAGGTTCCAGAACCCTCACGCCCACACGCTCGGCTTCTCAGCTTCCCACACGCGCGAGTCCCCATCAGCTTCCTCTGGCCATCAAGATTCCACCAACGGTCGTGATTCAGCCCTCATCGGCTCCACGTCCTCAGAACAGCCGAGCCCTCTAGTCCCCTCTCCTCACGGGTCACATGCAAACAACAAATGTCAGAGGAATTTCAGAAACAGAATAACAAAGGCAACGCATGAATACAAACAAACAACCCAACAATTTCCAGCAATATCATGTATTTAGAAAAGGGGAAAAACATGTAATATTGCGGCTATAAAAGCCGGAGCAGAATGCAATGTAAAAGGGAATTTTCTTGGAGAGAAAAAATTGTAATAGAGGGGATTTCTATTCGAAAATTTCAGAGAACAAGTTGTAACCCAAGATTTTTAGAGAATACAAAGCAAGAACCTCAAAGTCTTTAGAGGTATATCTTCGTCTTCATTGTTTTCCGCTTCGAAGCAAAATATAAAAATAAGGAAAAACAGAGTGAGTTTGTTTTTTGTTACCTTCGCGTCCTTCACTCATCCTCGCCGGCGATAAGCTCTGTGGCCCTTCCCGAGGCCATGCATGTGAGCCGGTGAGGGAGTCTTTTGGTTTCTTTTCGGTTTTGGTTTTAGGGTTTTGAAACAAAAGGATTTCGAAAAGTTTCTTGATTTTGGTTTCGGTTTCTCGAAGGGAAAAGGGATTTTCTGATTTTTTATTTGGAAAAGGTTTTTTTAGGGTTTCCGGCGCCGGCAACGGCGATCGGAACCCCTTGGCGGCGCCGGGTTTTACAAAGTAAAAGGGGGGAGCTCTCCCGATTTAGGGTTTTCAAATGGGAAAAAGGCCAAATCTGTTTTTTTAGTTTGTATTTATAAGGTTTTCTTGTTTTAAAATAGGGTTAATAACCTTTTAAACCCTCCCGCATTTTCGAAATTACGCGAGGAGGGCTTCCGCATTTTCAAACCCCATCCCAGGTCCCTCTGCTTTTTAAAAGTTTTTCAATTCCGTCACCATTTTCATGTCGATTGGCATTCGGATGGGAAAATCCCCGTTTTGGTCCCTAAAGCTTTCTGTGTCCTTTCTATTTAGCCCCTATTTCGTATTTTAATTATTTTTCAATGGGTTTATTACAGTCTTGATCCCTGCCAGTTTGCCTCTTTTATTTATTTAGCATTTTATCATGATATATTTCGTTGCTCATGCATTTGCCTTTTTTATATTTATATCGAATATATGCTTGCATCGAATGTTTTTTTTGCCATATTGTTTATGTTAGTATGTGCATGCTTTGCCTTCTTTGGTTCGAATATGTTTTTTATGACATGCATTTTAATTGTCATTCACGTGACTTTTAGCATTTAAATTTGTATGCTAATTAATTTTAATTCTAAAATGGAGATACCTATTAATTCGCATATTCGGGTCGACTAGCCTAACTTATTGGATGTCCCGCGAATATTCGGATTAATTCGAATCGTCTAAAGGTAAATCCGTAATTAAAACGAACAAGACCATAGCATCATCCTTTAATTGCTTGCATCATGCATAAAGGTGACGTACGAGATTCGAACCCTAGACTAACACGGCAGTCAGTCTTATATGATGTCGGTTTAGTCTTTGGTCCGGTGTACCGTCATCCTTTTTAATTAAATGTTTAATTAATTCGATACCACCCATTTGAAAAAGCTCGTGATTAAAGCCTAATTTTCAATCTAGAACCACTAGTTAAATTCCTTTTAAATTTCAGATAATTTCCATCAATTAGAAGCAACAATTGTTTTGGTACCAATTTCCGGGCGTGATGGGGGTGCTAACCCTTCCCCACACGTAACCAACTCCCGAACCCTTTCAAATGAATCTCTGGTTTTATTTTTTTACAGTGTCTGGCCTACCATAGTGGGCGGTGGCGACTCCAAACCGAGAAAAAAGAATTTTTAAAAGGGATTTTTCCAAATTCGAATTAATTTTTAAATTCCCCTTTTTAAATTGGATATTTTCAAAGTAGTGGGGAAGTCGCGAAAAAACCCCGTTACAGCATGGCGACTCTACTGGGGACAAATTTTGTTTTACAAAACAAAAGAGAGTTAGGCCAAAGAAATAATTGTTGCTTTTAATGATGGAAATTTTTGGAATTTAATTTGACTTTAACGAGATGGTTCTTCTTTGAAAATAAGACTTTAATTACACGAGCTTTGATAATTGGTGGTCTTGAATTAATTTTTCATTTAATTTCAAAGGAATCACCGACATGTGTTGCATCACGCATTAGGCTCTATACCCGAGCTTCGCCCCTTAAGTGGGAGTGAAACGCCCATACCCACGTGAGTCTCCCTCCACGGGTCGGTAATTCACTTCCGGAATCCACACCTTTGACATGTGAGCAGCCCTCCACGTCATTAGGTCGTGCTTTCCCTCGAACCGAAACCAATTCACAAGCTTGTAATGGGCCAGAATTGGGGTTCTTGTTACCTTAGTAGGTGATAAGATAGGTTCGGGTACCCTTGTTAGAACTGAACCCACATGAGTGAGAATTTAAGAAGCCCACCCCGGTTAGAGCCATGCAGATAACCGTAGAATTAGAATTCATCCAATTAGGTCTTGCATCGTTAATTTACCTTGATGTGTTTCCTTTTGTTTGTTTTATTCAGTATTCATTATTGGTGTTACTAACCCATTTGCCTTTTTGTCTTGTTTTGATCATTTTTGCATACTCATCGTATTTTCATACGAAGTGTTGATTCGAGAATAGTCTAAAGTTGAAAACTTTCACAATGGGAGAAAGAGTCCATAGCAACGGAGTTTTCGGGACCCTAATTTGAAGAAAAGGGACGAGAAAAAAAAGAAAAAACTCGTACCTTGTGTATCTATTTTCTTACCTCGTTGTAACAAGATTTGATCTCCATTATGAGAAGTTATTTAATGAGGATGTTCGTCGAATCAACATTTCCTTGCATTCGATTGTGTTTTTAATTTGTTGCCTTTAATCATATGTTTCTATTTTGCATACCACATTTCATGCATTACATCATTAAATCATGGAATTAATTGTTCGAGGTCATGGCAGCATTCGTGACTTCCGAAGATTTCGCACCCACACTTTACTCGCCATCAAAGGAGGAAAATGGAGGAAAATTTTGCTAAGTTAGAAGCCGATTTGAGAATGGTCCGAAGGGGCATATGATGGCCACGAACCTTTCTGTAAGTACCATCAGACTGCGGGGCACGAGATTCAGAGTTGTCCAGAATTTAAGCAGTTGGTCCAGGGATTAATGGACAATAAGGAGGTTGAATTCCTCGAAAAAGCTTAAGGGGTGGAATGGATGGTCAGCCTAGCAGTCAAGAGTTTTAATGCATCCAAGTTTGTTTGCTTTCATTTCATTGCATTGCATTCCAGTTCTTTCCATGAAGTGATGTGTGGAATCCACTTTGCTACCCTTTGCCCGAAGGTAGCAAAGATCTTTTTGTAAGGGCCCCAGACTGCATGTTTTTAAATTTCAATGAAATGATGCATTATGTTTCAATTACCTTTTCATTTTGTGTGTATATATTTGTCTATCGAGTCCCCGTATATCAATTGCATAAGGGACATAGACTTTGACCCCAAAGGTTGACTTCGAGCCGCCTTTGCCTAGTGGAAATCGAAAGCTTTGAAGATGATGAATATGTGGCTTACACTCCAAGTTAATTTGGTCACCTAATTAAATACACATAGAATTAGGGCCTTCGGGGGAATAATCAAAATTTTCCACGCTAAAAGAAAAAAAGAAAGAAAATAGGAAAAAGAAAAGAGAAAAAGAAAACGAAAACGAAAAAGAGAGAAAAAGAAAAAGAAAAGAAAGAAATAAGAGAAAGGAAAAAAGGAAAAAAGATAGAGAAAAAGAAAAAAGAGAGAAAATGAAAAGAGAAAAAAAAGACAAGAGAGCGAGAATATTAAGCCTAACAAAAGCACTCCAATGTTCGAAGTCTGGTAATAGGCATTTTCGGATACGAGTGTGGAATTTTTGGGGCACTCCGCTGTAGCAAAAGACCAATAAGGTTGCTATGCACCATTCACTTTAGCTACATGAGTGATGGTAATATTTTCAAATCATGACAATGCCGAGTAGCTCGGAGTTTTGTTGTTTGCTCCATCATTTATTTCGAGCCAAAGGAATGTGATGAGTTGACTTCCCCAAAATTATAAAGAATTAATAAAGGCAAAGCCTACATAAGATAAATCTAATTGATTAAAAGCCGAAATAATTTGGAGAGTATGTCACATTTTCAGACATCAGCTTAGCTTTTGAGGTCTCCTAGACACATGTTGCTTGAGGCAATCCTTGGTAAGCCACGATAGTGTTGTTCGTGCACTTGATATTCAGGGTATTTAATTTGACTTGATATATCCCTAATGTGAAAACAAAGTATAGTTTTTGAAAACGCATCTCGTTTTGAAATTAAAAAGATGCAATCAAAATCTTTTTTGAACACAATAATTTTTCCCGTTACTTCAGGGACAAAAGCTTAGAATGCAATGCCATGAATACAAATGACAACTTGTCAGTGGCTATGGTGAATATCGTAGTAAGTTCCTACATGCTATAGTTCAGGGACTTGAAGTAAAATTTTGTCGAAATGTTTCGATTGCTTCAGAAGATGAAATTGGACCTTGATGAACTTAACAGAAAAGTTCAGTGACTTGGGGGCATGTGTTTCCCCCATTGTTGAGAAGAGATGAAGTCGTCGTGTTGAATTAAGACGAAGAGAATAATTTAGCACCCAATTTGAGAATGGGGCAATGTTTTGAGAACGAGCATTACGAGAAGTGCTATGTCCAGTTTGACCAGCGAAAGTCAACAATCATCTTTCGAAAAGAGATCAAAAGATTGGGATTTGGAAAGTACGAAAGCCAAAAGAGGTTAAGAAGAAGAAGGTCAGGATGGACCAGTCTAAAATGAACTCCAGAAAAGTTTAGGGACTTGGGGGCATGTGATTCCCCCGTTGTTGAGAGAAAAGAAGATTCGTCGCGTTGAGTAAAGACGAAGAGAAAGGTTGAGCACCCGGTTTGAATAGGGGGCAATGCTTTGAGAACGTGCACTACGAGAAGTGTTACGTTGTCTTTTGAGAAGAGACCAAGATTTGGCAAAGATGAGAAGGCCAAAAGAGATTGAGAAGAAGAAGAGACCAAGAGACCGAGATTTGGCAAAGATAAGAAAGCCAAAAGAGATTGAGAAGAAAGTGAGATAAGAAGAAGGTCGAGATTGACCAACTCGGAGAGTAGAAGCATCCGAGCATTTTGATGTCATAATTCATGCATCACTTGTAGACTTGTAGTTAGGCATCCCTAGGATTAGGGAATGCTAACTCATATCATCATATATTTTTTACCTACTTTCGACAGGTATTTTAAAGTTTTCCCCGTAAAAGGAAATCTGCCTATCCGTTCAAGCTTTTAGAGAATGGGACCCACCTATCTGTTCGGACTTTCGGAGAATAGAATCTGCCTATCCGTTCGGACTTTCGGAGAATAGAATCTGCCTATCCGTTCGGGCTTTCAGAGAATGGAACCTGCCTATCTGTTCGGGCTTTCAGAGAATGGAATCCGCCTATCCGCTCGAGCTTTCAGAGAATGGAACCAGCCTATCTGTTCGGGCTTTCGGAGAATGGAACCTGCCTATCTGTTCGGGCTTTTGGAGAATGGAACTCGCCTATCTATTCGGGCTTTTGGAGAATGGAATCTGCCTATCAGTTCGGGCACTTTGAGAATGGAGCTTCTGCTAATTATCTATTTGATCGGACCTCGAAGGGTTGAAGAGTATTGAAATGAGAAAAACAGCTTCAGGCCTCCGCGACCGTTGCATTTTCCCTTACCAACTTCCGAACCGCCAGTAGTTCAAGTGCATGGTGACTCGGAATCCAAACTGGGAAGTCGGACAAAATTGGTGCTTATGGTCTTTGCTTTATCCTTGTTCTACAAGTATAAGCAAAGGGGGGCAACTGTAATTACTAATTTTGTCCGGGGTGTTAAACCCGTCCTATTTTCTTTTCTTTAATGGGCTTTGATATTTATGTTGTTATTAAAAAACAAACAAAAAAGAAGAAAAAGGAAAAAAAACAAAAACAATATATATATTGATATTATCATTATTACTATTAATCTTATTACTATATTACTATCATATTTTATCATCATTTCATGCTTACTTATCAATATTTTTGTTATCTATTATCTATTATTTTATTATTGCTATTACTATTATTATCTATTGTTATTATCATTATGTATTACATTTTATTTATTACTATTATTATTATTATTTTTATTAATGCTTTCGAATAGAATATGAAAACTAAAAAAAACTACTAAGTAATATGACCAAATAATAAAGCCCAAGTTTTTAATTTAAAGTCCATTACATTATAAAAAACCCAAAAATAAACAAATATACAAGGCCTGTTTGGGGCCCAAATAATCTAGCCCTAATCTGACCCTAATACCCCTTATGTTCTGTGCAGCCGCCCCACATTCCAACCGTAAGATCTTGGATAGATCTAACGGTTCAGATCACACTCCAGCAAAAACCCTAGAGAGGCCTCTCCCGAGCCCTAGCACCGCACCAGATCCACCGTCAGATCTGGATCCACGTCGAACGGTTGAGATCGACCGAGGAAGGTTCCAGAACCCTCACGCCCACACGCTCGGCTTCTCAGCTTCCCACGCGCGCGAGTTCGAGTCCCCATCAGCTTCCTCTGGCCGTCAAGATTCCACCAACGGTCGTGATTCAGCCCTCATCGGCTCCACGTCCTCAGAACAGTCGAGCCCTCTGGTCCCCTCTCCTCACAGGTCACATGCAAACAACAAATGTCAGAGGAATTTCAGAAACAAAATAACAGAGGCAACGCATGAATACAAACAAACAACCCAACAATTTCCAGCAATATCATGTATTTAGAAAAGGGGAAAAACATGTAATATTGCGGCTATAAAAGCCGGAGCAGAATGCAATGTAAAAGGGATTTTTCTTGGAGAGAAAAAATTGTAATAGAGGGGATTTCTATTCGAAAATTTCAGAGAACAAGTTGTAACCCAAGATTTTTAGAGAATACAAAGAAAGAACCTCAAAGTCTTCAGAGGTATATCTTCGTCTTCATTGTTTTCCGTTTCAAAGCAAAATATAAAAATTAGGAAAAATAGAGTGAGTTTGTTTTTTGTTACCTTCGCGTCCTTCACTCATCCTCGCCGGCGATAAGCTCAGTGGCCCTTCCCGTGGCCCTTCTCTAAAAATCTTTTGGTTTCTTTTCGGTTTTGAAACAAAAGGATTTCGAAAAGTTTCTTGATTTTGGTTTCGGTTTCTCGAAGGGAAAAGGGATTTTCTGATTTTTGATTCGGAAAAGGTTTTTTTAGGGTTTCCGGCGCCGGCAACGGCGACCGGAACCCCTTGGCGGCGTCGGATTTTACAGAGCAAAAGGGGGGAGCTCTCCCGATTTAGGGTTTTCAAATGGGAAAAGGGCCAAATCTGTTTTTTTTAGTTTGTATTTATAAGGTTTTCTTGTTTTAAAATAGGGTTAATAACCTTTTAAACCCTCCCGCATTTTCGAAATCACGCGAGGAGGGCTTCCGTGTTTTCAAACCCCATCCCAGGTCCCTCTGCTTTTTAAAAGTTTTTCAGTTCCGTCGCCATTTTCATGTCGATTGGCATTCAGATGGGAAAATCCCCTTTTTGGTCCCTGAAGCTTTCTGTGTCCTTTCTATTTAGCCCTTATTTCGTATTTTAATTATTTTTCAATGGGTTTATTACAGTCTTGATCCCTGCCAGTTTGCCTCTTTTATTTATTTAGCATTTTATCATGATATATTTCGTTGCTCATGCATTTGACTTTTTTATATTTATATCGAATATATGCTTGCATCAAATGTTTTTTTTTGTCATATTGTTTATGTTAGTATGTGCATGCTTTGCCTTCTTTGGTTCGAATATGTTTGTTATGACATGCATTTTAATTGACATTCGCGTGACTTTTAGCATTTAAATTTGTATGCTAATTAATTTTAATTCTAAAATTGAGATACCTATTAATTCGCGTATTCGGGTCGACTAGCCTAACTTATTGGATGTCCCGTGAATATTTGGATTAATTCGAATCGTCTAAAGGTAAATCCGTAATTAAAACAAATAAGACCATAGTATCATCCTTTAATTGCTTGCATCATGCATAAAGGCGACGTACGGGATTCGAACCCTAGACTAACACGGCAGTCAGTCTTATATGATGTCGGTTTAGTCTTTGGTCCGGTGTACCGTCATCCTTTTTAATTAAATGTTTAATTAATTCGATACCACCCATTTGAAAAAGCTCGTGATTAAAGCCTAATTTTCAATCTAGAACCACTAATTAAATTCCTTTTAAATTTCAGATAATTTCCATCAATTAGAAGCAACAATTGTTTTGGTACCAATTTCCGGGCGTGATGGGGGTGCTAACCCTTCCCCACACGTAACCAACTCCCGAACACTTTCAAATGAATCTCTGGTTTTATTTTTTTACGGTGTCTGGCCTACCATAGTGGCCGGTGGCAACTCCAAACCGAGAAAAAAGAATTTTTAAAAGGGATTTTTCCAAATTCGAATTAATTTTTAAATTCCCCTTTTTTAAATTGGATATTTTCAAAGTAGTGGGGAAGTCGCGAAAAAACCTCGTTACAGTAACCTCAAACGATAAGCTACAGGCCCAATCCGCTCAACTATCTCATATGGACCAATAAACCTCGGACTCAACTTGCTCTTCCTGCCGAATCTCATTACCTTCTTCCACGGAGATACTTTCAGAAACACTTTCTCACCCACGGAGTATTCAATCTCTTTCCTCTTCAAATCCGCATAAGACTTCTGACGATCGGAAGCTGCTTTCAAACGGTCACAAATCAACTTCACTTTTTCGGTAGTCCCCTTAAGCAAATCTGGCATAGGTAACAATCTCTGACCTGTTTCAGCCCAACAAATCGGAGTCCTACATCGTCTACCATACAAAGCCTCATAGGGAGCCATCTGAATACTAGACTGATAATTGTTGTTGTAAGCAAACTCAACTAACGGTAAGTGCTTCTCCCAAGAACCCTGGAAGTCAATCACACAACAACGAAGCATATCTTCAAGAATCTGTATCACTCGTTCTGACTGCCCATCGGACTGCGGGTGATAAGACGTACTGAAATGCAAACGACTACCTAGAGCACTATGCAAACAACCCCAGAATCTCGAAGTAAATCTAGGATCCCTATCTGAAACAATAGACTTCAGAACTCTATGAAGTCTCACAATCTCACGGATGTACAAGTTTTCCAACTTGTCTAAGGAATCCGTAGTGTTCACTGCTAAGAAGTGAGCACACTTAGTGAACCTATCCATAATCACCCAAACAGAATTCTTCTTCGAATGAGACAAAGGCAACCCCGGCACAAAATCCATGGTGATCCTCTCCCATTTCCATTCCAGAATCTTTAAAGGCTGTAACAAACCTGAAGGAACCTGATGTTCTGCCTTCACTCTCTGACAAACCATACAACAGCTCACATACTCGGCTACATCTTTCTTCAAACCAACCCAGAAGTAGTCATTCTTCAAATCTCGGTACATCTTAGTACTACCCGGATTCATAGAAAAGGGACTCGAATGTGCTTCACTCAATATCTGACGCCTCAACTCAACATCTTCTGGTATAACAATTCTATCTCTAAAGCACAACAAGCTCTCACCACTGAAACTATACTCGGTCGGTCTTCCTTCGGCTATGTCCTGAACATGAGGAACTAAAGTCACACCTTGCAACTGCTTCTCTCTAATCAACTGAATCAAAGAAGGCTTCACTTGCAACTCGGTGATCAACCCACCATCATCGGACACACTCAATCTAGTAAACATAGCTCTCAACTCAATGGCCACTTTTCTACTCAAAGCATCGACTACTACATTTGCCTTACCCGGATGGTACTCAATGGTCAAATCATAATCTTTTAGCAACTCTAACCATCTTCTTTGTCTCAAGTTCAACTATTTCTGTGTCATCAAGTACTTCAAGCTCTTGTGATCGGTGTAAACTATACACTTCTCACCATACAAGTAATGACGCCAAATCTTCAATGCAAAAACAACCGCGGCTAACTCTATATCATGAGTAGGATAGTTCTTCTCATGAATCTTCAACTGTCTTGAAGCATAAGCAACAACTCTTCTTTCTTGCATCAAAACACATCCTAAACCTATGTAGGAAGCATCATTGTAAATCACAAACTCTTTACCTGAAACAGGTTGCACTAACACTGGGGCATTTGTCAAAGCTTCTTTCAATTTCTCAAAGGCCTTCTGTCTTGCATCTGACCATTCAAACTTAACTCCTTTTTGCAACAATTTAGTCAAAGGAGCAGCTACTCTAGAGAAACCATCAACAAATCTCCTATAATAACCGGCTAATCCTAGGAAACTCCTAATCTCGGTCACAGACTTAGGTTGTTTCCACTCAACAATAGCCTCAATCTTCGATGGATCAACACAGATACCTTCGGCCGAAACAACATGGCCAAGAAATACAACCTCTCGAATCCAGAACTCACATTTACTAAGCTTCGCATACAACTGATTGCTCAACAATCTCTGTAAAACAAATCTCAAGTGCTCATCATGCTCTTCTTCTGTCTTCGAGTACACAAGTATGTCATCAATGAAAACAACTACGAAACGGTCTAGATAGTCTCTAAAAATTTTATTCATCATGTCCATGAATGTTGCAGGTGCATTCGTGAGCCCGAACGGCATCACAAGAAACTCATAGTGACCATATCTAGTCCTAAAAGCTGTCTTCGGGACATCACACTCTTTCACTTTCAACTAGTAGTACCCGGATCTCAAATCTATATTCGAGAACACTGAAGCACCTCTCAACTGATCAAACAAATCATCTATGCGAGGCAACGGATACTTGTTCTTCACAGTCAACTGATTCAACTGTCTATAGTCAATACACATGCGCATACTACCATCTTTCTTTTTCACAAACAACACGGGAGCACCCCAAGGAGAACTACTAGGCCTAATGAAACCACGGTCTAATAATTATTGCAACTGACTCTTCAATTCTTTCAACTCTTTCGGAGCCATACGATACAGAGCTATCGAAACTGGATTAGACCCTGAAATAGTCTCAATCACAAACTCAACATCTCTGTCAGGAGGCAAACCCGGCAACTCTTCAGGAAACACATCTGGGAAGTCACAAACTGTTCTAATATCTTTCGGTCTAGCTTCACTCATATTCGGATTCATAACATAAGCTAAGTAAGCCCCACATCCGGAGTCCATCAACCTATGAGCCTCTAAAGCTGACACCACATTAGACAAGAACTTAATGTTCTCGCCTACTACTACTACCTCGTAGTCATCAGAAAGTTTCAAGGAAATTCTCTTCGTCTCAAAATCCACACTAGCTCGGTGCTCAACTAACCAATCCATACCCAAAATAATATCAAAACCATAGAAAGGAAGTTCCATCATGTCAATAGAGAACACATTACCCTGAATCTTCAGTGGACATCTCCTATACATACGTCTAACCACAACTGTCTCACCAAAAGAACTAGTCACATGCATACCTACATCTAAAATCTCAACAGGTACATCTAACTTCTGTGCATGCTCACTCAAAATGTAGGAATGTGTAGAACCTGAATCAACCAAAGAAAGCAAAGACATAGACTGTAACTCGAAATTACCTGCTATCACATCAGTGTCGTTCCCGGCCTCTCTCTGAGCATAAACTCTCGCTGGTCCTCCTACCTCTGGCTGCACTGCCACAACATGAGCAAGGTTCCTCTGAGCATCTACCCTAGGTGCATCAGCCCTAGGCTAGAAGTTGCCACGACCGCGCCCACGGCCTCTTTGAAAATCATTCGCCCTCGCAGGAGCCTGAGCAATGTTCGATACCTGTGCCGCCTGATGCAGACAATCTCTCCTAAAGTGGTCCCTCGAACCACAGTTCCAACAAGTATGGAATTTACCCCAACACTCACCAGTGTGCTGTCTCCCACAACGGGTGCACTCGGGCAATCGCCCTCCTCCTCTATGGCCCTGATGGCACCTACCATGATGGCCACCACCATGCCTATGGTCAAACTGATGTCCGCCACCTCTATGCCTCTTGGCATATCTACTATTAAAGTGGTTATGCCTCTTGCCAGAACTAGACCCACCAGATCGCTTGGCCGAACCCAAACTGTGCTCTAAATCCTTGGCCCTCGCGACCAATACATCAAAGTCTGAGTAGTCGGAAGCTAGCGTGTACCTCTTGACCTCCTCGCTCAACCCATAGCGGAAACGGTTACATCGTTCCACTTCAGTAGGAACCAACTCTGGAGCGTACTGACTCAAGCGAACAAAATGAATCTCATAATCAGTCACAGAAGCATCTCCCTGAGTAAGGGCCATAAACTCTCGCTTCTTCTCATCTAAATACCTCGGTCCCAAGTACCTCTTCCTGAAAGCGGACTCAAAGAAATCCCAATTAATCTCTGCCTCTGGAACTCCAGTAGTAATGGTGACCCACCAGGTGTAGGCATCACCCTGAAGCAAGGAAATCACACAGCCTAATCTACATGCGCCCACACAACCCATCTGAGCTAAGATGCGAACTGTCTTCTCCAACCATAACTCCGACCTCTCCGGAGTAGATCCTCTGAACTCTCCGGCCCCCAAGCTACGGAGCCTCTCCAAAGGTATACTAGCATCGTCACACCTAGGCTGAGCTGCAGCCTGAGCTCCCGCAACTACGGCCTGAAATGCTCCCGCTATAGCTTGCACTAGTGGAGTCATATCAATTCCGGTCGGACCTTGGCCACCTTGAGGTCCCTCTCCTTCTGCTCCATCCTCGCCCCCAGCTCTAGGCGGAGGAGGTGGTGGTGGTAGAGGTGGTGGAGGAGCTCCAACTCCCACGGCCACCGGCCCTTCTATATGAGCCTCCACACCAATCACCGGCTCAACAGGAGCCGCAACACATGGTTCCTGAAGAACCACCCTCGGCCTACCCCTCGGCCTAGACATCGCTCTCAAACGATAACTACAACCACAACAAACAAAATATACAAGATTGGGTTAGCAAGGCAAGGCTTCCAAGTGCTCAAGTACGTTTCCCTCACTTAAAATTCTTTTCCGATGTAATAGTAGCAATGAGACTCCCAAACAACATGCTTTTAAACAAAACAATCACCATAATTGACACACAAGCAATCATACTTATAAGGCAAGCAAACACCGTGCATATCAATACAAAACTTGAACTTACCTCACTTACCTGCCCAAGGTCTCGGTAACCTTAGGCTCTGATACCAACAAGTGTAACCCCCTCATCCCAGTCCGGACGCTTGACCGGTCCGAGTGGGCCACACGGGGAAAACCAAAGCGAAACCCGTTAAGGTTCCTCCTCAGTTAACGACCCAGAAAATTTCTTTTAACTTTATCTTGTCTATAGGCATTATTAAATCCTATGTGAAGCACGACAGCGGAAACACAACAATCCAACATCGACCAACCAAGACAACACTTTAAACAACTCATTTTAACCCCTTTACAGCAGGCCTTATCGAAACGCCCTTGGGGTGTTTCGATACGCCTTGACTTAGTCAACAGGCCAGGGTCAACCTGATGAGACCGTTTCGAAACAGGGGTGACCCGTATCGAAATGACCCCAACGGTCAACTTCTCGTGGTCAACGAGATTTGACCGTTTCGAAACTCCAAAGACCCGTTTCGGAACACCTTTGTCTCGCCAATTTCTCAAAATTCCAGTAGCAAAAGTGTACCGAAACAGCCCCTATCCGTTCGAAACCATTGCCACTGGAAACGTTTGTTTCAAAACGGCTCATACCAGTTTCGATACAACCTTCATCTGGGCTTCTGATTTTTAAGTGTTGTTTCGAAACGACTTATACATGTTTCGATACAAGGGTTAAGTAATTTTAAAATTGGGCATTAAATGAACTACCTGTTATTTGTCAGAAACTTTTTTGAAGATTTCGTCAAGTGTTTCGATACACCCCTAGGTTGTTTCAAAACACCCATTTACAGTTTCAAAACGTTTCGATACAACCCTTTTCTGTTTCGATACGACCCTCGTTTTACATTTTTACAGTTTCAAACTGTTTCGATACGACCTATAGTCGTTTCGAAACGAGCCCTTTTTACACACAACGACTCTTTCTTTTTTTAGTGTTTGTTTCGATACAGGGGTCTCATGTTCTGATACGGGTAGTTGCAGAAAAACATTTATGGAGGGAAGAGAGAGCCCCAACGGCTCAATGGATGATCTCAACCACCCAAACGGCTAGAAATCAATGAGAAGATATAAAAACAAGTCTCAAAAGCTATAACAACAACTATTGAACCTTCAAGCAACATCAAAGCATTCAATCCAAACCCTCGTGCCTTTAGTGTCAAATTCTTGTACCCAACTCATTTGAATTTTTTCATTGTAAATCTTTTTAAAGTTTAGGGAGTGTTTATGTGTAATTGGGTAAACAATTAGCCTTTGAGAGGTACAATCAAAGTTTGCCTATCTTCCTTTGTAAAACAGTGATATTGGGTCAATCTTTGGGTAGAGAGATTGATCGATTGTACGATTTCTTCCTAAGTCGAGAAAAGGGGACGAATTCAAGTTAGTGAATTGTTGAAATTCTCAATAGGGTGCTGAGGTAGTGGATGTAGAGCTTGTTCGAATCTTGACCCAACATATTGTTAAAACTATAGCTTCATATTTTCCTTTGTTTTGACATTGATTATTATATTGTTTTTGAGTTTATGGTTTACAATTTAATATTTAGATTTTAGGGTTTGAGGTTTATGTTTTAGGTTTAGGGCCTAGGGTTTAAGGTTTAAGGTTCACAACATATGGTTTAAAGTTTAGGGTTTATGTTTAGTATATTTACATTGATGTAAATACGTGAAAAGTAGTATGAAGGTTTAGTGTTTAGGGGTTTGGGTTTATAGTTTATGATTTAGGGTTAGCATATTTACATTGTTATAAATACGTGAAAATAGTATAAGGGTATAACTGACTAGATTTGCGTTAAATCAACGTGACCCAAGGATGAAACTATTAAACTTCCATCTTTGGGGGAAGAAGATAAAATTAAAGAAAAGAAAAAGAAAAAAAAAGAGAGAAATGACGTGGATGATATGCGGATGCCATGTCAACTCACGTGAATGCCATGTCACCCTTCCATTTATGATTTAATACCCGAGTGACCAAAATAAGAGCAAATAAAAAGTTTAGTGGTTAAATTATTATTTTTAATTTTAGTGACAAAAAAATATGAGCTTTTTACCCTAACCAACCGTTAAAATCTAAAGGATGAGGTGACAGTTAACGAAAATTTGTGAAAGGAATGTGGCCTTGGTGGGATTTGAACCTAAGACCTCAAAGGGAAAAACAAAAGTTTTTACCACCACACCAACTACCAATCAATTATATGAATTGCACCATTATGTATATGATATAATGAAGTAAATGATAGGGCAACAAGAAGTAAAAATATTTGAGAGGGGACTTAAACATGGGTCACATAAGATATGTAAAAACACACAAACCAGTGAATCAATTAAAATAATTAAATTAAAAATAAAATCATTTTAATTATATTTAAAGATAGTTAAAGAAAGATTTAAAATGAAAATAGATTTATAATTTTTTAAAATTAAATTGAATATTTTTTTCACATTTATTTTAATAACTTCATATATATATATAATATTGAATCGAGTTCTTTAATTTAATTAATAATTTTTATTTTTTTATTAAATATCTTAATTCAATGATTATATATGTTATATTAAAACATATAATTTTGATAATTAATACATTCAATTCATTTGTTTGATCTGATATGTGTTGATAATTTTCTTAAAAAACATTTTATAAACTATATGTTTCTTTAAAGAAATAGATCATTATGGACAAAGTTGTCCGAATAATATATATATATATATATATATATATTCATTTTAAATCTTTCTTTAATTATACTTTAAATGTAATTAAAGTGTTTTCATTTTTAATTTAATTATTTGAATTTATTTAGTGGTATGTGTGTTTTTACACATCTCATGTGACCCATGCTCGAGTCCCCTTTCAAACATTTTTACTTTTTTCCCCTAGCATTACTTCATATTGTTCAGGAGTAGTTGTTGTAGTTGTAAAGGATTGCCTTTCCCCTTGGAGTTCTTAGGTTCAAATCCCACCAAGATCATATTTTTTTCTCTTTAATTTTCCTTTAAACCAGGTCATGAGATTGGAGAAAAATAAATTGAAAATTACAGTAAACTCATCTAATCGGGTGATGACTACCAGATTGGCTGATTAATTTTATTTAATTAAATAAAAAATAGGACCAAATTGATATAATAGGTAACTAACAACGATCAAATGTGTAATTGTACAAATTTCTGTTAACTTTCAAGTCACCTATTTCGTTAGATTTTAACGGCCGGTGGTCAAAATATAAGCATTTTAAAAGTTTGTTGGTCTGATTGACGAGTTGCTTAGTTGGATGGTAAAAATAGGACCGCTCTCAAAGTTTGGTGGTCACCTTAGTAGTTTACCCTTATTTTTATGCATATTCTTAATCATGTGTATAGATATTTATCTGAATCAAATCTGATCCAATCCCACCTAAAAATAAGTCTAACTTAAAACCATGAACATTAACCATTTGTATCATTTAGCATTGAGCCTCCTTATTTTGTAATCTCGTTTTGAGATTGGAATTTTAATAAAAAAAATTTAGAAAAGGACATAATGGCGGTCACTTTGTTCATCGAAAACTTACTGAGACAATGCACTTGAAAGGGCTATGGTTTGCCTTTGGAAGACATGGAGACGTGGTGGATGCCTACATAGCAAGAAAACTCAGTAGAGAGGGAAGACAATTTGGATTGGTTAGATACAAGACGATGGAAGATGCAAAAATGTCGATAGAGAGGCTAAATGGATTCATATTATATGGGAAGAAGATATATGTAGAACTGGCAAGATTCAACGAGAGATCAAGTACAAGGAAGAACAGGAGGGAAGAGAATGGCAGGCCAGTCAAAACGAACACTAATACGAAAGCGAAATTGGATAAAGAAGAACGAAGACCAGAAAACATTACAACAAGGTTCAATCAAAGGAAAATAGAGAGTGAAGAAGGAAGGAAAAGCAAGCTCAGAAAGTGCACGGGCCATGTTGAAAAGGAGACACTATGCAAGTTCAATAAATGTCTGGTAAGAAGGATGGCTTCAGCCTGTAGTGTGAGGAGCATCATACTGCGCTTAGAAAGTTGTGGTTTCGGCGAGATTAGTGTGAAAAGGATGGGTAGGAATTTTTTTCTCCTCTCGATTGATGATGAAGAACTTTTCATCATGCTGGAGGACGTGAATCGGTCTTATCTGAGGGAAATTTTTGAAGAAATTATGCCTTGGTCAAAATCCATTAAACAAAATGAAAGATTAACTTGGCTTGAAGTGTCTGGTCTTCCTCCGCACCGCTGGAACCATGAAACTCTAGAAAGGATAGCATCTCTTTGGGTAAATTTGAAGTTGTTGGTGAGAATTTCAACCAGGTCTATGACTGCGAGAAAGTAGCCAATCATATTGGGGTAAATTTAGCATTATCCAACCTCTAGAGAAAGAAGAAAGAACGAGCAAGCGGAAGAGGAAAAAAGAGATCGAAGGGGATTGCGTCTTTGGAGCTATCAGGACAATCACTCTCTGACTCTAATCTTGTGACTAGGTGGGATTATCTAACTAGGGTGGCTTGGAAGGCGTTAAAAATGGGTAAGAAATTGGGGATTCAAATTGAAGATAATGAAGACCACGCTATAAGAGACATTGCCCTGCTGATGCAAAAAGAGAAAAGAACGAAAGAAGAATGGGGAGGCAAAAATGTGAACTCTCACTAGGATTGAAAGAGGTTAGGGTCTGAGGAAAAATCTAGGTGGCTAGATTGATAGTTGTACCCAGAAAGCCGAAATGAGTCTGCTACAAGAACACAAATACAACAGTTGGTGAAGTTTGAGGTTAGTTAGATGTTGTCTGTTGCTAATATTGACTTTGTTAGGTGTGCAATCATTTATTGTTGGTTGTCAAAGTGTTTTAAGTACGATAGAAAAATTAAATAGTTAGTTGTGGTATGTCGTATTGTCATATGTTTGAAATATTATTGGTTGTCAATTTCATGCACGAGGGTAATCGAATGGAGCTTCGAGGGTCGACCGGTTTAACCCGGAGTCGAGGTAATATCCACCACTTCTTGTGTACTATAATGAACATGTTAATTGATAGTTAATGCATGAGAGATCAAATGAAGTAGAATATACTATAAGAATACTGATAAGGACCTTTGTGACAAAATTAAGAATTATATGACAAGTATAAATTTTATGAGATCTGTAAATTAAATGATAAGTCGTTTATCTCTAAATATCTGTAAAAACTCAGTTAATGAAATTATATATATGAGATTCAATTTCAAAGTGAATTTGATGGCTGACAAATTGTATGGTGTTATTGAGGATGTGGTAAAGAATTAA
Source organism: Hibiscus trionum (assembly GCA_030270665.1). Lineage (NCBI taxonomy): Eukaryota > Viridiplantae > Streptophyta > Magnoliopsida > Malvales > Malvaceae > Hibiscus > Hibiscus trionum. Next base: position 70,636,140 of record BSYR01000026.1, on the reverse strand, counting down.
AGCATGATGAACTACCTCTATTCGATTGGTGCTTACATTCATGGTTATGGACATGACTCAAATGGGATGAGTAGAAAATATGTACATAAGCTGATTCCTACTTTATAGATTTAAAACTGAATTACATCCTGGACATTATTAAAGGTCTCTTCAAGTTTAGTCTAGTCAGGATGGTAATTTCGCTCGTATTCGGTACCTCTACTTCGGTGAGGGTAATTCCGTACGTATTCGGTTCCTCTACTTCGGTGAGGGTAATCTCGCTCGTATTCGGTTCCTCTACTTCGGTTAGGGTAATTCCGCCCGTATTCGGTTCCTCTACTTCGGTGAGGGTAATTCCACCCGTATTCGGTTCCTCTACTTCGGAGAGGGTAATCTCGCCCGCACACAAGTTCCTATGCTTCGGCTAGGGTAATTCCGTACCGTTAGAGTTACAGGTTCCTATGCTTCAGCTAGGGTAATTCCTTACCGTTACAGTTATAGGTTCCTATGCTTCGGCTAGGGCAATTCCTTATCATTACAGTTATAGGTTCCTATGCTTCGGCTAGGTTAATTCCTTACCGTTACAGTTACAGAATCCTATGTTTCGGTTAGGATAATTCCTTATCATTACAATTACAAGTTCGTTTGCTTCGGCTAGGGTAATTCCTTACCGTTACAGTTACAGGTTCCTATGCTGCAGCTAAGGTAATTTCGCCGGATTTAAGGTATTCCCTTGGGATGATACCCATGCCCCTTTAATGCCCTTATAGACGCATCTTAGAATTGTATATTGAGTATATTTGGCAGATAGATAAGAATAAAAAATGACCATTATTGCTGCTTGAATTATGTGCGCGTGAAATAAAATGTTTACCACATTGATACAGTTTAGCACTGTTGGGACACACTAAACTCCCTAGTTTAATTTAATTATCCACTATTCTAATTCTATGGACTATAGGCTTTACGCCGGATACACAACGATTGAATAAAGAACAATTTTTTTATCTTCAAATATAACGTTACGCTGAAATAATAAATTGTAAATAAAGTTCGTTGTTGCCAAAAATGTCATGTTAATGTAATATTTGCCATGTACTTGCATGTGCTTACCGTATCATTTGGTAGTCATGTACTATTGAGCTTTCCCAAGCTCATGTTGTTTTTACCATTGCAGGTTAGATGAAATCTGTCATTGTAAAGTTACTAACATCAATTTTTTGGGATTCTCTCGATGTTGCTTTTGGAGTACAGTATCGGCATAGTTAGTGGGCAATGCATGCATGACATGAATTGTTTTATGTCAGAGTATGTATAATGTTTATGAGTTCCAGTTATGCGTTTACGTGACTTTCATAAGTGATAGTTTAAACTAAAATTTGTTTTACAGCTTTAAAGTATTTAAAGAAAAGGATTTTATATGAGTTATTGTGTGTCACCCTTGTGACCCTAATGTGGCCTCCTAGGATCTGTGGGAACGCGTAGGCAGGTCTAGGGGGTTACAGATTACTTAAGGTGAATATGCAAGTGCATTCATTTCTTGAAAATCAACTTCAGGAATGCATTTTTTATATAAAAAGTAGGCATAAGCCGATGGGTCGGATACAAGATGATTGTATTAAAAAGAGAAAATTTTGGATATACAAATCGTGTCAACTTTAACAATTTTGTTAAATTCAGGGTTTAAAGTTAGTTTAGGGTTTAATTTTGAAGGGTTTAAGTGGTAGGGTTTATAATTTAGGATTTAATCATAGAGATTAAGATTTAGAGTTTAGGGATTAATTAGGGTTAGAGATTTAGTTTTTAAAGTAGAACCGTGTATTTTTTAAACATATTGTGTATCAAAATATATAATTAATAATGAAAAATACTTTGATACACAAACTTGTTATTTTTAGTTTAGTAAAAAAGAACTTGTTAGTTTTAGGGTTCATGAGTCTAGTTTAGGTTTTAAAGTTTAGGGGGTTAGATTGTAGCATTTAGGATATAGGTTTTAGGGTTATGATTTAGGGTTTAGATGTTAGGTTTTAAGGATTTTAGGTTATAAATTTAAGTTTTAGATTTTATAGTTTAAATAAGAAGTGTTGTGTATTTTTTAATACAATTTGTATATCAAAATATAATTCATTAATAAATATTGCAAATGTAAAATGATTCCCTAAATTACTTTTGCTAAATCACTTTCAATTTTCAAAAGCATATTTTTTTCCCTAAAAATGTTTGAAAATTAGCTTATGATCATATATATTCTCTACTAGTGTTTCATGTTTTCCTGTAATTTCTATTTTTATGTTAGTTTAGTTAAATCAATCTTTTTAATTCAAATCTGTCGATTTAGGTTTAAAACTGACCATTCAAATTGGTTTTTAATCATTGATATCTAAACCATTGACCGACTAATTCAGATCGGTACTATAGAGACCCGTTATGCGGGTGATCATCCCAACCTAATTTATTCTATTCACAACACCAAGATTCAAACTTCTAACCTTAAGTGATCTAGTGACCCCTATTGCTTATTATTACGGCCCGTGTGAGAAACATAACATCGAGAAGGAGGCTGAGAAGTTGGAACCATGTGCATACACAGCACAGCTTCGGAGAGTTCCGGCCTCCTAATGTTGTTGCACCGTGATGGAGAAAAAGGTGAAGTATCCAACCTGCTTTTGCGCAGTTCTATTATCTCAAACAACATACAACGCTGGAGTGAGGCCAGAAATCGCAGTGACCATTCCAAAACACTGCAACATTGCTGATCGCCCTGTTGATTACCAGTGTGGAGGTACAACCATTCATTTAAGTAGATAATTAATGCTTTAACGGTGTCTGTTTCGATATTCTGATGAAGCTTTTTTTCTAAGCAATAAAATCACCATACTATTAAATTGGATGCAATTTGACCACCAGCCGTTAGAGGTTAACGGCAGGGTTACATGACAGTTAAAAAATAGGGATATAATTACACATTTGGTCCTCATTACATATACACACTATCAATTTGGTCCTAATTTTAATTAAATTAATTAAATTAATTATTTAATTAAGTGGTTACACAACCTTATTGGAGGAATTTAATTATTTATATTTGATTTAATAATTTAATTTTTCTCCTACAATCATCTGGTGACACATGTCACTAGATTGGAGGAAGAAAATAAAAGAAAGGGGCATCCTGCTCCTAGTGGGATTTAAACTAGGATTGCCTTGGATGGAGACATACGCGCTTACCACTAGGCCAAGTGGATCTTTATGATATATGGTACAAAACCTAATATATATATCTTCGTTTGTCGCTCATGCCAGAAAAAAAAGAAATAAATATGAATTAAGGAGACTCGAACATGACACTTTTGAGATGCATAAAAACATCTGAACCGCTGAAATAAATCTAATAATTAAATTATTAATAATTTTAACTTTAATTAAATAATTATATTAAAAATTTTACATTAACCATTTGTATCATTTAGCATTGAGCCGCCTTATTTTGTAATCTCGTTTTGAGATTGCAATTTTAATAATAAAATTTTGGAAAAGGACATAATGGCGGTCACTTTGTTCATTGAAAACTTACCGGGACAATGCACTTGAAAGGGCTATGGTTTGCCTTTGGAAGACATGGAGACGTGGTGGATGCCTACATGGCAAGAAAACTCAGTAGTGGGGGAAGAAGATTTGGATTCGTTAGATACAAGACGATGGAAGACGCAGAAATGTCGATAGAGAGGCTAAATGGATTCATATTACATGGGAAGAAGATATATGTAGCACTGACAAGATTCAACGAAAGATCAACTACAAGGAAGAATATGAGGGAAGAGAATAGTAGGCCAGTCAAAACGAACACTAATACGAAAGCAAAACTAGATAAAGAAGAACGAAGACCAGAAAACATTACAACAAGGTTCAATCAAAGGAAAATGGAGAGTGGAGAAGGAAGCAAAAGCAAGCTCAGAAAGTGCACGAGCCATGTTGAAAAGAAGACGCTATGCAAGTTCAAGAAATGTCTGGTCAGAAGGATGGATTCTTCCTGTAGTGTGAGGAGCATCATGCTGCCCTTAGGCAGATGGGGTTTCAGCGAGATTAGTGTGAAAAGGATGGGCGGAAATTTGTTTCTCCTCTCGATTAATGATGAAGACCTTTTTATCATGCTGGATGACGTGAATTGGTCTTATCTTATGGAAATTTTTGTAGAAATTATGCCTTGGTCATAATCCATTAAACAAAATTAAAGATTAACTTGGCTTGAAGTGTTTGGTCTTCTTCCGCACTTCTGGAACCATGAAACTCTAGAAAGGTTAGCATCTCTTTGGGGTAAATTTGAAGTTGTTGGTGAGAATTTCAACCAGGTCTATGACTGCGAGAAAGTAACCATTCATATTGGGGTAAATTTAGCATTATCCGACCTCCAGAGAAAGAAGAAAGAACGAGCAAGCGGAAGAGGAAAAAAGAGATCGAAGGGGATTGCGTCTTTGGAGCTATCAGGACGATCGCTCTCTAACTCTGATCTTGTGACTAGGTGGGATTATCTAACTAGGGAGGCTATGAAGGCGTTAAAAATGGGCAAGAAATTGGGGATTCATATTGAACGTAATGAAGACCACACTATAAGAGTCATTGCGAAAGAAGAAGGGGAGGCAATAAAGTGAACTCTCACTAGAATTGAAAGAGGTTAGGGTGTGAGGAAAAATCTAGGTGGCTAGATTGATATTTGTACCCAGAAAGCCGAAATGAGTCTGCTACAAGAACAGAAATACAACGGCTGGTGGAGTTTGAGGTTAGTTAGATGTGGTATGTCGCTAATATTGACTTTGTTAGGTGTGCAATCCTTTATTGTTGGTTGTCAAAGTGTTTTAAGTACGATAGAAAAATTAAATAGTTAGATGTGGTATGTCGTATTGCCATATGTATGAAATATTATTGGTAGTCAATTTCATGCACGAGGGTAATCGAATGGAGCTTCGAGGGTCAACTGGTTTAACTCGGAGTAGAGGTAATACCCACCACTTCTTGTGTACTATAATGAACATGTTAATTGATAGTTAATGCATGAGAGATCAAATGAAGTAGAATATACTATAAGAATATTGATAAGGACCTTTGTGAAAAAATTAAGAATTACATGACACGTATAATTTTTTTGAGATCTGTAAATTAAATGATAAGTCGTTTATCTCTAAATATCTGTTAAACCTCAGTTAATGAAATTATATATATGAGATTCAATTTCAAAGTGAATTTGATGGCAGACAAATTGTATGGTGTTAGTGAGGATGTGGTAAAGAATTAAAGAATGATGAACTACCTCTATTTGATTGGTGCTTACATTCATGGTTATGGACATGATTCAAATGGGATGAGTAGAAAATATGTACATAAGCTGATTCCTACTTTATAGATTTAAAACTGAATTACATCCTGGACATTATTAAAGGTCTCTTCAAGTTCAGTCTAGTCAAGTTGGTAATTCCGCCCGTATTCGGTTCCTCTACTTCGGTGAGGGTAATTCCGCCCGTATTCGGTTCCTCTACTTCGGTGAGGGTAATCCTGCCCGTATTCGGTTCCTCTACTCCGATGAGGGTAATTCCACCCGTATTCGGTTCGTCTACTTTGGTGAGTGTAATCTCGTCCGCACATAGGCTCCTATGCTTCGGCTTGGGTAATTCCTTACCGTTACAGTTACAGGTTCCTATGCTTCGGCTAGGGTAATTCCTTATCATTATAGTTACAGATTCCTATGCTTCGGCTAGGGTAATTCCTTACCGTTACAGTTACAGGTTCCTATGCTGCAGCTAAGGTAATTTCGCCAGATTTAAGGTATTCTGTTGGGATTAAACCCATGCCCCTTTAATGCCCTTATAGACGCATCTCAGAATTGTATATTGGAGTAGATTTCGAGGATAGATAAGAATTAAAAATGAACATTATTGCTGCTTGAATTATGTGCGCGTGAAATAAAATGTTTACCGCATTGATACAGTTTAGCACTGTTGGGACACACTAAACTCCCTAGTTTAATTTGATTATCCACTATTCTAATTTTATGGACTATAGGCTTTACGTCGGACACACAACGATTGAATAAAGAACATTTTTTTATCTTCAAATATCACATTACACTGAAAAAATAAATTGTAAATAAAGTTCGTTGTTGCCTAAAATGTCATGTAATTGTAATGCATGCCATGTACATGCATGTGCTTACCGTATCATTTGGTAGTCCTCTACTACTGAGCTTTCCGAAGCTCATGTTGTTTTTACCATCGTAGGTTAGATGAAATCCGTCATAGTAAAGTTACTAACATCGTTTTTTGGGATTCTCTCGATGTTGCTTTTGGAGTACAATATCGACATAGTTAGTGGGCAATGCATGTATGACACGAATTGTTTTATGTCAGAGTATGTATAATGTTTATGAGTTCCCGTTATGCGTTTACGTGACTTTCATAAAAGATAGTTTAAACTAAAATTTGTTTTACAGCTTTAAAGTATTTAAAGAAATGGATTTTATATGAGTTATTGTGGGTCACCATTGTGACCCTATTGTGGCCTCCTAGGATCCGTGGGAACGCATAGGCGGGTCTAGGGGGTTACAGATTACTTAAGGTGAATATGCAAGTGCATTCTTTTCTTGAAAATCAACTTCACGAATGCATTTTTTATATAAAAAAGTAGGCATAGGCCGATGGGTCGGATACATGATGATTATATTAAAAAGAGAAAATTTTGGATATACAAATCGTGTAAACTTTAACAAGTTTGTTAAATTTAGGGTTTAAAGTTAGTTTAGGGTTTAATGTTGAAGGGTTTAAGTGGTAGGGTTTAGAATTTAATATTTAATGATAGAGTTTAATATTTAGAGTTTAGGGATTAATTAAGGTTAGAGATTTAGTTTTTAAAGTAGAATCGTGTAATTTTTACACATATTGTGTATCAAAATATATAATTAATAATGAAAAATACTTTGATACACAAACTTGTTAGTTTTAGTTTAGTAAAAAATAACTTGTTAGTTTTAGGGTTCACGAATCTAGTTTAGGTTTTAAAGTTTAGGGGGTTAGATTGTAGAATTTAGGATATAGGTTTTAGGGTTATGATTTAGGGATTAGATGTTAGGTTTTAAGGATTTTAGGTTATAAATTTATGTTTTAGATTTTATAGTTTAAATAAGAAGTGCTGTGTATTTTTTATACAGTTTGTATGTCAAAATATAATTCATTAATAAATATTACAAATGTAAAATGATTCCCTAAATTACTTTTCCTAAATCACTTTCAATTTTCAAAAGCATATTTTTGTTCCCTAAAAATGTTTGAAAATTAGCTTATGATCATATATATTCTCTACTAGTGTTTCATGTTTTCCTGTAATTTCTATTTTTATGTTAGTTTAGTTAAATCAATCTTTTTAATTCAAATATGTCAATTTAGGTTTAAAACTGACCATTTAAATTGTTTTTTAATCACTGATATCTAAATCATTGACCGACTAATTCGGATCGGTACTATAGAGACCCGTTATGCGGGCGATCATCCCAACCTAATTTATTCTATTCACAACACCAAGATTAAAACTTCTGACCTTACTTAAGAGATCTAGTGACCCCTATTGCTTATTATTACGGACAGTGTGCGAAACATGACATCGAGAAGGAGGCTGAGAAGTTGGAACCATGTGCATACACAGCACAGCATCGGAGTGTCCCGGTCTCCTAACGTTGCTGCACCCTGATGGAGAAAAAGGTGAAGAATCCAGCCTGCCTTTGCGCAGTTCTGTTATCTCAAACAGCATACAACGCCGGAGTGAGGCCAGAAATCGCAGTGACCATTCCAAAACGCTGCAACATTGCCGATATTCTCTGTAACGTCCAGCAGTTTAAGTTAAATAAAATCTGCTGATGTATCTTTCAATAAGAAGTAAAATGTGAAGTTGTATGTTTGAACAATAAGTAAAATGTGTAGCTGTTTCTTTGAGTAATAATATATCAAAGGTTACTTTTCTTTGCAAATCATCTTCTCCTTTTTGTTCAAATAGTAAGTCCCTAGTAGTTTCAAGACTACGTAAATTAAGTATTCATCCCATTTTTTCCTTTAAATATGTCCTAGTGCAATTGAAGCTGAATAATTTGAAACTAATTAATGCAAGATGATGTGGAGGAATAGTCCATGGATCAGAAAACACAAAACTTGGGATCATATTTGAAATTATGAACTTTGTTTTCTATTTGGAGACTCAAGTTTGTAGCTGAATGCCCACAGAATTTCTATTTGAAATTCTTTTCAATTCAAAAAGAGGGGGTGTGAGCTACAATAGACTCAAGTTTGTCGTCTCTTTTTTATTTCAAATATATAAACACAATTTTGTCCAATCGAAGCTATCCATAGGCTCGATAATGCAGAATATCACTTGAAGTTCATGTTTGTCCCCCTCTAATGCTTCATCACGATTCCGTCTTGGATCATTCACACATTCAATTTCCCCCATATTTTCTTTTAGATTTTCTGGAGTTATATCCGATACTCATGTCTTTGTATGCATCTATCATGAGTGTTGGCAAAATTCCCACAGAGCATAATTAAGTACACTTGTACTAGCTATCTACAAGCTTATTTTTCAATAGTAATAAGGTTGATCAGGCTGTAAGGTTCATAAACATGACTGATAAGAGCCAGATTACATGAAAATTCGAGCATAAAAGACAATTCTTAGAACTCGGATATCTGTACCTTACAGCACTGGGAAGACAATTTTGCATTGTTCTGGACTGAGATGTTAGTAGTACAGCGAGCCTGCTCAAGCAAAGAGAATACTCGTTTTGGAAAAAATGGACTGCAAAACAGCACGTTAGTACTGATTGGAAAATAAAATAAAAACAGAAGTGATCAACGAAACTGTGTCGTTCTCATTTAGATCATCATCTTCCCCCTCCTTTTTCAACTATCAAATAAAATGTCCAAGAACATCAAAACCATTTCGAATAGATGCGTGTTTAAACCCCACCTGACCCAACAACATTCGAAATCAAGAATCGAAACCATCAAAATCAACAATGTTGTTATCAGTCATACGAATTCAAGGTGTCGAATGACATTCAAAAATTTTGGAGAATTTTTTTCTTTTAAATTTAATATAAAATAATGTTTAAAATTCGGGTCCACTCATAATCTAGACAGTTAAAAAACCTTCTCATTCCGCTGCAAGGCAATTAGATTAAAATCTTGAAAGAAAATAAACTCTTTCAAAAGACTTTTGAATAAAATAATTTGTAAGAAGAGTTAAATTGTTGAATAAAGACGTAATAAGTGATTAGTTTAATTGCGTTGCAACAAATTGCGATGTTTTTTTGCTAGCAACGCTACCGGCTGCTCTTATCGATTCAACTAAACTGAAGCTGAAGAGTAGTTATCGATGGGGTAACCCCCTCATCCCGGTCCGTACGCTTGACCGGTCCGAGTGGGCCACACGGGGAAAACCGAAGCGAAACCCGTTAAGGTTCCTTCTCGGTTTACGACCCAGAAAAATTCTTTTAACTTTATCTTGTCTATAGGCATTATTAAAATCCTATGTGAAGCACGACAGCGGAAACACAAACAATCTAACAACGACCATCCAAAACAACATTTTAAAACAACTCATTTTAACCCTTTACAGTAGGCCGTATCGAAACGCCCTTAGGGTGTTTCAATACGCCTTGACTTAGTCAACAGGCCAGGGTCAACCTGATGAGACCGTTTCGAAACAGGGGTGACCCGTATCGAAACGACCCCAACGGTCAACTTCTCGTGGTCAACGAGATTTGACCGTTTCGAAACTTCAAAGACCCGTTTCGGAACACCTTTGTCTCGCCAATTTCTCAAAATTCCAGTATCAAAAGTGTACCGAAACGGCCCCTACCCGTTTCGAAATGCTAGGCCAAAAACAAAGGGTCCGTATCGAAACGGGGTAGCCCGTTTCGAAACACCCCCTGTCTGCAGATTGGTTTTGGCTGGTTCAAGGCACAAGGGTGCCCCTAAACCCCACCAAAACTTCCAACAACACACTAGCAACAATCCTAAAGGCAAACCAAAATGCAAGCATGCTTGAACATCATTAAAACGAGGCTACACACTAAGGCAGAACATCACAAGCCATACATCAAGCATATCATAAAAGGTGATAACTTCAACATGTCCAACACTTAGGCAAATTTTAGGTAGCAAAATACTAACATGGTCACAAGCAAGGCATACATCCCAAAAGCCAAAATAACATGCACACACGAGGAGTCTAACATGCTCCTAAACAACAACCATAGCAACATGATCCAAAAACACCATCACACTATTACATGTCCCATTGCTTGACAATTACATCTTAATTTAAAAGTTCATACTTGGTAGCCAAACAAGCACCACAAGCACACTTGGAGGCCCCCTTCTTGCTCCTAGCAACCCACGAACTAAGGATCTGCATTGTCGAACAAAGAGAGAGCGTAAGGAATAAAGCTTAGTGAGGGTAAGCTCTTTAAAAACTGTTGCGTGTAAATTAGTCTATCACAATTGTAGTGCAAGTATACACGACACAAGTAGTAAAGTGATACGAAGTATCGAATATCGTCTCCACAGGGATTGGGCTAATAGCATCACCTTAATTCACTGCACGAAAGTAAAGAAAATAATTGAGAAGTTGTCACGAAAGTAATAAAGTAAGCGTAAATAAAAGAGAAGGAAAATCAAGATAGAGAGAATGGGCTGGTATTGAATTGCTCAGTAGTGCAGGTATTGTTGAATCTAGGAAATCCAGTGATGTCGTCGTTCCCGTCGCGGCAACACCTGTCGCGGCAGCAGTCCGTTGCTTGTCGCGGCAGCGAACAATCAACTCAGTACTTCAAGTTTGGCAAGAATCCCATATGTGCCTTGGCCTATCCCTAGGTCCAAGTCTGTCGATGATCACGTCTTGGATGATACCTCCCGACGTGAATCGAAGGATGAACACCGATGTTGATGAATTCTTCTTTAGCCACTTAACCTCGTCCTATCCCTAGGTCCGAGATAGTTCAACTATAAACTAGAGAACTTGCTCTTATTTCTTTCGTATACTTAACTCTCCCGATGCTAAGTAAATAGATAACCTCACAATGCTCTCTCGATGCTCTTGCAAGATATTAATAACCAAAATAAGAGAACTTGAAGTTTATTTTATTGAACTGAAAATTCCTAAAACAAAACAACCCTTGCAACTACTTTACAAATCAATCCGTGGCCCTAGGGGGAATTTAGAACATGTTGTGAGAAGGAAAACGGCTAGAGTTTTGGGAAGGAAGATAGGGTAATCGGGTATGCCTCTAGGTTAGGATATATGCCCTTATATAAGCTTTGGGCTCAAGTTATCTAATTTAACAAGGATTACAACTTTAAATTAAAGTACAACTCTAATAAAGACTAAATCTTTAGAGAATCTCTCTTTAAGTCGTCCTCCTTCTTTCTTGGGATTATCTCTCCTTGAACTTTGGGCTTGGAAAAATATGGTGATTTCACACGACAGACGGGCTGACTTTTCTCTATCTGTCGAGGTCCACTTTGCATCTTCTCCACAAAACTGATGTCGTCCTCTGCTGTCACGGCGGCAACCATGGCAGCATCGTCCTCCTTGACTGCTCGTCCAGTTCCAACTCTTCTGCTTCACTGCCCAGCGCCTGCCCTTTCTGTCTGCTACAGCAACAACCTGCAAAAACAGCCATTTTTAGTAGAAATTGTGCCTTTTAATGTATTTGTGATGTTTTGCTGTAAACTGACCTAAATGAAATAAATAATGCTTGAATGCAGCAGAAATATGGGTTAAAAAGGTGTAAATAATAGAACATTTACACACTCAACACACCCCCAAACTCAAGTTTTTGCTTGCCCTCAAGCAACTAAGACCTAAAAGAAAAATGAAATATTTTTGTTTTGGCTTTCAAACAGTGAACTTTCCCTTACCCGTCGTTCGTTCCCTGTGACGGCAGCAACCTGTCGGATAATCTAGGATCTGTCCGGAATCTCTCTATAGTCCTCGTACAGTGTGTGCATGCTTGTGAACAGTTATATGCGAAGACTCTCTTAGTTTCACTAGAATATTATACTTTAGCTTGTTTAGAGTTTTTTTTACGAGACTGATTTCTTTCTTTTTCTTACTAGAGCCAGAATTGGGCACCTCTAGTTATTTCCCTTTTTTTCTAATTTCTTCTCTTTTCTACTAGAGCCAATATTTCAGGCACCTCTAGTTAACTGTCTAGAGCCGGTGATAGGAACCTCTATAAGTTTTTCTCTGGTTATCTGCCTAGAGCCAGTGGTAGGCACCTCTAGGTTTCCTGAGATTCTAGTCTCTTTTCTACTCTAAGTGCTAAGTTTTATATTCTACTTTGGCTAAAAGAAGTCTAAGCAGTATAACAGTCACAATGGTGTTTAAGTTTTCGGGACTATAGAAAGGCTCTAAAATTCTCCTAAAAACTATCCTAAAGTCGCTGCCACGACAGGGCTGTCACAACAGGTAAGTTCAAGTCACAATTTTCAGCCAAAGTTTTCAATATTTTCATTTTTTTTGACAAAAATAAACTAAGTAAAGACACAAAGTTTTAAACTAAGATGCACTCCATTAATGAAGGGATGCCACCCCCAAACTCAAGGGTTGCATTGCCCTCAATGAAAAATGACAGAAAAAAATAAGGCAGTACATCACAAAATATATAGCAGGCAGAAATAATAAGATAAGAAACTTAAATTTTATTCGCTGTCTTCGCTGCTGCTGCTGAGTCTGATCTGGCGGCGGGCTCTAGCTCTCGGGGCTGGTTGGGGCACGGGGGAGGCTGATGTGTTCTTTGCTTTGGCCTCTCGTGGTGGCTGGATCCTGGTCGGGGAGATGTGAGGTGGTTGCTCCACAACCTGGATTTCCGAGCTACTGCTGCTCTCTCCGCTGTTGCTGCTGTCACCACCGGTGCTGCCGTCACCTCCGCTGTTGCTGGCTTTTTGCATGTTACCTTTGTCTGCCATCCTCTTTTGCCTCTTCATTGGTGAGAACTCTTTTGACAAATTCCTCTTGATCGAGGGCTCATTGTCTGGCGGCCCAAACGGAGGAGGAAGAGAGACCGGCAATAAAGGCATCAAGTTCTTCCGTTGCTGTCTTTCTCTTTGTCCTACAGGCAAAAGTCTCGGCATGGGTGCTGCCCGCTGCTGTTGGGGCAAGTGTTGGCGTTGAAGCGGCAGAAGGTGTCCGTGGGGTGGCAGCGGGTGTAGGTGTGTGGGCAGGTGTAGGTATAGTGAAATAATGGGCAGGAAAAGTGGGGAATGCAGCATCAGGGAAATTTAAGGAGTTTTGAATAAAAGTTACCGTAGAGGCAACAAAGTCCCTGATGAAAGTCATTAAGCCCAGCTGTCTTTCCTCCAGCTTCTAAATGGCAGCTAATATCCGGGTGGAAGAGTCTGTCGGGGCAGTTACTGCGGCAGCTGGTTCAGTGTGTTGCTGCTCTGTCGTTTCGGCTGTGGCGGCAGTAGGGTCGAATGACGATAGGGGGTAGCAACAGTCAGCTCCATTAGGCTAAGGATATTCTTTTCATTCCTACCTCTTCCTTCTTCTATCAAATCCGTGCGCAGCTCTGGGACATTATGGCCTCGACAAAGCGAGGTGATGAGGTATGGAAGGTAGAGGGGACCTGTCGGTCTATGCGCACACTCCAAAATACTTTCTCGAATAAAGCTGCCCACATTAATGGGTCGTTCATGTAGAATAGAGTGTATCAACGCTAACCTCGGCTGGTCGACGGTGATGTTGTGGGATGACGGCATGATCCTCTTCTTTATGAAGGCATTCCACAACTTTGCCTCCGGCAACAGCTGGGTCCTCCGTACTGTCCTTGGATTTTTCTTGCTGGTGTTCCATTCATTTCCCTCCTCTGTCAATTCTGCCATGACAGCATCGTAGGCAGCAATGTCCAATGTATTCAGGAATTGCTGGTGGGCGTCGTCATTGATACCGATGTAGAAGCCATAGAGGGTATTAATGTATTCTGCTTCAAATGGCACCTATTTCCCTCGAACGAACACCGCTGTCGCTGTCCTGCTGCTTATGGCAGCATAAAATTCTCGAACCAGCGTGACATTCATTTCCTCCGGCTGCTCTGCAAAGGTTTGCCAATGTAATGCTCTGATCTTTCGGGCTATGAATGGTTTGAGGACTAGATGTTCCTCTGTTGATGTGTAGATAAAGCCTCTCTCTTCCCACATGTCTCTGTTAGCAAAGGAACGTGGGGGAGTTGCTGCCGGTGTGGAACTGGAGGCAGCATTGCGTCAGGTTTTTCTGGAAGACATAATTGTGCAAGGGTTGTGAAAAGCAAATGAGAGTAAAAGAAATTAAAGCGGGAGAGAAAGTAAGAAAAGCATAAGTGAGTGAAAATGAAAATGAAACGGGGTTATATAGAGAGAAATTTTGTTGCCCGTTGAAGCTGTAACGGCAGGCGCGAATAACGGGGCCAGCTGTTATGTGTTAGCGTGTCTGACGCGTCTGACACACGTTTCTGCGTCTGTTACGCGTCTGTGACGTGTTTCCGCGTCTGTCGTGACAGCGTGTTGACAGCCTGTATTTTCCGTGTCTGTCGCGGCAGCTGTAACGAAAGGCTTCAACATTTGGGCTTTGTTGGGCTGGTGGATGGATGGTGGGCTAAATTCACTTCTCCTGTTCATCTTGACTCCTTTATTTCCTAAAATCAATGAAAATAAAAACATTATTCAAATAAAATAAATCTTATTTCCTAATGACTAATAAATAATAATAATAATAAAATAAAATAAAAATTAGGTTAAGTTAGGGATGTCAGGTGGGGCATCTCCTAAGGTAACCACTTCCTGTATTCCTGGGGCTTCAGTCCCCTGATAATGCTTGAGACGCTGTCCGTTGACTTTGAATTGATGCCCGTCTTTTAGTGATCGGATTGTGATGGCACCATGGGGAAAAACCTGTACGACTTGGAAAGGGCCAGACCATCTAGATTTTAACTTCCCTGGGAAAAGTTTCAGTCTAGAATTGAACAACAATACAAGCTGCCCTGGGCAAAAATGTCGTGGCAGCAACTTTTTGTCATGCCACTTCTTCGTTTTATCCTTGTAAATTCTTGCATTGTCATAGGCCATTGTTCGGATTTCTTCAATTTCGTTCAGATCTAACAGCCTTTTCTTCCCTGCCCTGTCGAAGTCCATATTCACTGCTGTTGCGTGTAAAATAGTCTATCGCAATTGAGTGCAAGTGTACACGTCGCAAGTAATAAAGTGATACTAGAGTATCGGATATCGTCTCCACATGGACTGGGCTAACCCTTTCCTTCACTATCTGCACAATGGGAAAAGAATAGATTAAGATATTGTCACGAAAATAATAAAGAATACTTAAATAAAAGAGTCGAGATATCAAGATAGAGAGAATGGGCTGGTATTGAATTGCTCAGTAGTGCAGGTATTGCAGAGTTTAGGAAATCCAGTTCTGTCATCGCGCCCGTCGCGGGCAGCACCTGTCGCGGCGGCAGTCCGTTGATTGTCGCGGCAGCAAACACTCAACTCAGTACTTTCAAGTTTGGTAAGAATCCCATATTTGCCTTGGCCTATCCCTAGGTCCAAGTCTGTCGATGATCACGTCTTGATGATACCTCCCGGCGTGAACTGAAGGATGAACACCGATGTGTATGAATTCTTCTTTAGCCACTTAACCTCGCCCTATCCCTAGGCACGAGATAGTTCAACTATAAACTAGAGAACTTGCTCTTATTTCTTTCGTATACTTAACTCTCCCGATGCTAAGTAAATAGATAACCTCACAATGCTCTCCCGATGCTCTTGCAAGATATTAATAACCAAAATAAGAGAACTTGAAGTTTATTTTATTGAACTGAAAATTCCTAAAACAAAAGTAACCCTTGCAACTACTTTACAAATCAACCCGTGGCCCTAGGGGGAATTTAGAACATGTCGGCGGCGGGAAGACGGCTAGGGGTTTTTGGTTATCGGTTATGGGGTATTGGGTGTTATCCTAGGTTAAAATCTATGCCCTTATATAAGCTTTGGGCTCAAGTTACCTAATTTAACAAGGATTACAACTTTATTTAAAAGTATGATCCTAATAAAGACTAAATCTTCAAGGAATCTACTTTCCAGCCGTCCTCCTTGTTTCTTGGGATTTTCTCTCCTTGAACTTTGGGCTTGACATATCTTTTGATCTGGGGCTCGGAAAAATATGAGGTTTCACACGACAGACGGGCTGAATTTTCTCTATCTGTCGAGGTCCACTTTGCTTCTTCTCCTCAAAACTGCTGTCATCCTCTGCTGTCACGGCAGCAACCATGGCAGCAACGTCCTCCTTGACTGCTCATTCCAGATTTTCTGCATCGCTTCCAGGCGCCTGCCACGATTGCTGCCCTGGGTGCTGCCACGGCTGCTGTCCTGGGTGCTGTCACAGCTGCTGCCCTGGGTGCTGTCACGGCTGCTGCCCTGGGTGCTGTCACGACTGCTGCCCTGGATGCTGCCACGGCAGATACCTGCAAAAGTAACCAAATTTAGCAGTATCTGCGCAGTTTTATCTAAATGTGATGTTTATGCAAAACTTAACCTAAAATGCAGTTAAACATGCTTGAGTGCAGCAAAAATAAGGATAAATGATGGGTAAAATATAGAACTTTTAAGCACTGATCACACCCCCAAACTCGAATCTTTGCTTGTCCTCAAGCAATTCAGACCTAAAAGAAAAATGAAATATTTTTGTTTTGGCTTTCAAACAGTGAACTTTCCCTTACCCGTCGTTCGTTCCCTGTGACGGCATCACACTGTCGGATAATCTAGGATCTATCCGGAATCTCTCTATAGTCCTCATGTAGTGTGTGCATGCTTGTGAACAGTTATATGCCAAGACTCTCTTAGGTTCACTAGAATATTATTCTTTAGCTTGTTTAGAGTTTTTCTTACGAGACTGATTTCTTTCTTTTTCTTACTAGAGCCAGAATCGGGCACCTCTAGTTATTTCCTTTTTTTCTAATTTCTTCTCTTTTCTACTAGAGCCAGTATTTAAGGCACCTCTAGTTAACTGTCTAGAGCCGGTGATAGGCACCTCTAGAAGTTTTTCTCTGGTTATCTGCCTAGAGCCAGTGGTAGGCACCTCTAGGTTTCCTGAGATTCTAGTCTCTTTTCTACTCTAAGTGCTAAGTTTTCTATTCTAGTTTTGCTAAAAGAAGTCTAAGCAGTATAACAGTCACAATGGTGTTTAAGTTTTCAGAACTATAGAAAGGCTCTAAACTTCTCCTAAAACTATCCTAAAGTTGCTGCCATGACAGAGCTGTCACGACAGGTAAGTTCAGTTCACAGTTTTCAGCCAAAATTTCCAAAATTTTCATCTTTTTTTTTCTTAAAATAAATGTGACACAATTAAAACTAAATGCAATATTATATTAATAATTAGGAGGACTGCCTACCCCCAAACTCAAGGGTTGCATTGTCCTCAATGCATGTCACAAAAGATGAAAAACATAAAGAAAAAAATGACAGAAAATTTAAACATCACAAAAAGATAATATCTATAGCGGGCGACAGAGAAGAAGAAAAAGAAAACTTAAGTTGTGCGGCTGTCGTCGCTGCTGCTGGGGTTTTGGATGAGGAGCTGTCGGTAGACAGTCTCTTTGAACTTTGTCGGATGAGCTGTGGGTGCTGCCCTAAAAGTATGAGTGCTGCCGCGACAGGGGTGGAGGCAGAGCTTCCTCGAGTTGCTTGTATCGTCATTGCAAGGGTTTTTCTTTGTTTACCTAATAACAAAAACAAACTAAAAACCAATATCAAATTTCTAATTCCTAAAATAATAAAGATAAAATAAGATAAAAATAAAATAAAATAAGTTAAATCAGGAGTGCCTTGAGGGGCATCTCCTAAAGTAACTACTCCCTGTTCCATTGATGCTTGATGGGTCGTTTCTGGTACTTCTTGAAGTCTATCCGTACCCTCCATCTGGTGATTATTCTCATGGTGGAGGCTCCTTTCTTTCTCTTCCCTTTGTAGTCCATGAAGTCCTCCCTTCTTGGTAATGTTTCTGAGGGCATGAATATATGATTAGAAAAAATTAAATTAAAATTCGGCCACAAACTTACCTTGTTTTCGTTGAATGTTGTTGTAGTTGAATGTAGCCCTTGCTGTCGTGTCTGCTGCTACGGCAGCCAGTTATTTTGACAGTCCGTTGTCAGGTTACTTTGCAGGTCAATGGGACATTGGTAAGTGCCATCACTCTATATGCCAAATTCTGTTGACCACTCGTAGATCTCCATCAGTAGAGACTTTGATGATTCTATGTCCACCGGCTTTGGTTCCTCTAATACCTGCAATGGAATTTGTGAGTTTTCAAAGAATTCAAAAGGTTCGTTTATTACCTGCTCATATTCCATCGGCGAGGCATTTTCATTGGGTAGCTCTTCTAGATGGTCGTGCGAGTGCCATGACAGGGATGGATGTGTGCAATCTTGGTCAGGCATAATCGAGGTAGTGGGTTGAGAAATTGCCTCTGATGTGGTTGCTGCTTCAGCATCAGTTTCTGCCGAGGCGACAGTTTCTGCCGAGGCGACAGTTTCCGCTTTGACTGGGGTTTCTGCCTCGGAAGTGGTTGCTGCCGTGATATTCTCTTGAATTTCACTTAGCGTTGTTGCGGTGTTGCTCCATTCTGGCTCCTCGATCATTGCTATGGCAAGTTGTTGCTCAGACTCATCATATGTTGGGTATTCCTTCACATGGGCATCCTCGTCATCTTGCCTCAGGATTTCAGGTTCATCCGTGGCATGAATGAGGACCGGTCTGCTCAAGAGTGCATCCATCTTGGCGATACTTTTGTCCATAGAAGCCGACACTTCTTGAGTGAGTGCCATGAAGGCTTGCAGTGTGTCTTCTAAGGATTTTGACTGCTCTTGAGGATGATGACATTGCCAGGGCAGGTCGGGTTCTACAGCAAAACTGTTATGGTATAAAAAAATTTGCGGGTTTTGATCGTACCATTAAAAATTTTGCTGCTGCGGCATCGGCATTTGTTGTCCCTGTTGCTGCTGTGGCGGCATCTCTTGTTCTTGTTGTTTCCATCGTTGGTTGTCCATATATTCACCGAAAAATTGGGGACAACTTTCGAGTGCATAATTACTTTCACGGTAATTGCAAGAACTTTCCCACATCAGCTCTTGAATGGTTTTTCCTGGCATGTTGATGCCCTTGAACCTGTATTTTCACCTGAGTTTTTGTTAAAAGATAAAAAAAATTAAAAAAAATAAAAATAATAAAAATAAAAGGAAAGTGCAGAAGCTAGGGTAAGAGTGTGTTGCCAGTCCCCGACAACGGTGCCAAAAACTTGTTGCGTGTAAAATAGTCTATCGCAATTGAGTGCAAGTGTACACGTCGCAAGTAATAAAGTGATACTAGAGTATCAGATATCGTCTCCACAGGGACTGGGCTAACCCTTTCCTTCACTATTTGCACAAGGGGAAAAGAATAGATTAAGATATTGTCACGAAAATAATAAAGAATACTTAAATAAAAGAGTCGAGATATCAAGATAGAGAGAATGGGATGGTATTGAATTGCTCAGTAGTGCAGGTATTGCAGAGTATAGGAAATCCAGTTTTGTCGTCGCGCCCGTCGCGGGAAGCACCTGTCGCGGCGGCAGTCCGTTGATTGTCGCGGCAGCAAACACTCAACTCAGTACTTTCAAGTTTGGTAAGAATCCCATATCTGCCTTGGCCTATCCCTAGGTCCAAGTCTGTCGATGATCACGTCTTGATGATACCTCCCGGCGTGAATCGAATGATGAACACCGATGTGTATGAATTCTTCTTTAGCCACTTAACCTCGCCCTATCCCTAGGCACGAGATAGTTCAACTATAAACTAGAGAACTTGCTCTTATTTCTTTCGTATACTTAACTCTCCCGATGCTAAGTAAATAGATAACCTCACAATGCTCTCCCGATGCTCTTGCAAGATATTAATAACCAAAATAAGAGAACTTGAAGTTTATTTTATTGAACTGAAAATTCATAAAACAAAAGCAACCCTTGCAACTACTTTACAAATCAACCTGTGGCCTTAGGGGGAATTTAGAACATGTCGGGGGCGGGAAGACGACTAGGGGTTTTTGGTTATCGGTTATGGGGTATTGGGTGTTATCCTAGGTTAAAATCTATGCCCTTATATAAGCTTTGGGCTCAAGTTATCTAATTTAACAAGGATTACAACTTTAATTAAAAGTATGATCCTAATAAAGACTAAATCTTCAAGGAATCTACTTTCCAGCCGTCCTCCTTGTTTCTTGGGATTTTCTCTCCTTGAACTTTGGGCTTGACATATCTTTTGATCTGGGGCTCGGAAAAATATGAGGTTTTCACACGACAGACGGGCTGAATTTTCTCTATCTGTCGAGGTCCACTTTGCTTCTTCTCCTCAAAACTGCTGTCGTCCTCTGCTGTCACGGCAGCAACCATGGCAGCAACGTCCTCCTTGACTGCTCATTCCAGATTTTCTGCATCGCTGCCTGGCGCCTGCCACGATTGCTTCCCTGGGTGCTGCCACGGCTGCTGTCCTGGGTGCTGTCACAGCTGCTGCCCTGGGTTCTGTCACGGCTGCTGCCCTGGGTGTTGTCACGACTGCTACCCTGGATGCTGCCACGGCAGATACCTGCAAAAGTAACCAAATTTAGCAGTATCTGCGCAGTTTTATCTAAATGTGATGTTTATGCAAAACTTAACCTAAAATGCAGTTAAACATGCTTGAGTGCAGCAAAAATAAGGATACATGATGGGTAAAATATAGAACTTTTAAGCACTGATCAACTGCCTTGATCGCCCAGTATGCTCTGTGCTCCATCTCGACAAGTAGATGACATGTTTTCCCATAAATCAACCGGTATGGAGACATTCCTAATGGAGTTTTAAAAGATGTCCTATAAGCCCATAATGCATCATTGAGGAGTAAAGACAAGTCTTTCCTAGTTGGCTTAACCATCTTCTCAAGAATGTTCTTGAGTTCCCTGTTAGAAATTTCAGCTTGTCCATTGGTCTGTGGGTGATATGCTGTTGTGATCCGATGTTTGACACCGTATTTCTTAAAGGCAGCAGCGATAACCCTGTTGTCAAAATGTCTCCCTTCATCACTGATAATCGCCTTAGGGATGCCAAACCTAGAAAAAATGTTTTTGTGTAAAAACCGTTGAACTGTCTTGGCATCATTCTTTTGAGTGGCGATAGCTTCAACCCACTTAGAGACATAATCTACTGCCAGAAGGATGTATAGATTCCCACATGAAGATGGAAAAGGTCCCATAAAATCAATCCCCCAAACGTCGAAGATCTCGACTTCTAGAATGTTCTACAGCGGCATCTCGTTTCTCCGTGAGATGTTTCCTGTTCTTTGGCACCTGTCACAGCTCTTGTAGAAGATTTGTGCATCTTTATATAGTGACGGCCAATAAAACCCTGACTGCAGCACCTTGGTAGCAGTTTTGTTGCCTCCTAAGTGTCCTCCATATTGTGAAGCATGGCAGTGATGCAGTATGTCTTTCTGCTCTTCCTGTGGTACACATCTTCTTATAACCTGATCTGCACAGATTTTGAAAAGAAGAGGTTCGTCCCAATAATAATGCTTAACATCATTTTGGAACCTCTTCCTGGCTTGATAATTAAGGTCAGAAGGAATTATTCCGCTAACTAAGAAATTAACGAAATCTGCATACCAAGGAAGTTCAGAATACTTACCTGCTGCCATGGCTGTCGCGGCAGTGATTGCGGCAGCAAAGAGTTGCTCGTCTGGGAAGGTCTCTAGAATGTTTGTCTCATCTATTGGTAGACTCTTTCCCTTCTCCAATCTTGACAAGTGATCTGCCACCTGATTTTCTGTCCCTTTTTTGTCTTTGATTCAGTGTCTTGCTGGCATAGTATATGACATGAAACAATTTGTCTCTCCGCTGCCCAAGTGCTGCCTCGACAGCATAGTCACTAGCATCACACATGATCTCAAACAGTTGTGTCCAGTCTGGTGGCTGTACTATTGGGGCTGTTACCAGTTTTTCCTTCAGAACCTTGAATGCTTCAGTACATTCATCATTAAAGTCAAAGGGTCGGTTCTACTCCAAGAGATGGCATAGGGGCTTGGTGATTTTTGAGAAATTTGCAATGAATCTCCGATAAAAACCAACATGTCCTAAGAAACTTCTAATACCCTTGACTGTAGTCGGCGGCGGCAGCTTTTCGATCACTTCTATTTTGGCCCTGTCGACTTTTATGCCACGGCAGCTAATCTTATGGCCAAGGACTATCCCTTCATCCACCATGAAGTGGCATTTTTCCCAATTCAAGACTAGGTTTGCTTTTTCACATCTTTCAAGTACCTTTTGTAGATTGCCTAGGCAGCTCTCAAAATCTTCCCTAAAGACTGAAAATCATCCATAAAAATTTCTAGGAAGTCCTCCACCATATCAGAGAATATGGCCATCATGCACCTTTGGAAGGTGGCGGGTGCATTGCATAGTCCAAATGGCATTCTCCTAAAAGCATAAGTGTCGTAGGGGCATGTGAATGTCGTCTTTTCTTGATCTTCCGGTGCGATGGCGATTTGATTGTAACCTGAATAACCATCAAGAAAACAATAGTAAGGTTTACCCGCTAATCTATCAAGCATTTGATCTATAAAGGGTAAAGGAAAGTGGTCCTTTCGGGTAGCTTTGTTAAGCTTCCGATAGTCCATACAAACCCTCCAACCGGTCACAGTCCTGGTTGGGATTAACTCATTGTTTTCGTTGGTTACCACGGTCATTCCTCCTTTCTTGGGAACACATTGCACCGGGCTCACCCATTTGCTGTCGGAGATGGCGTAAATTATACCAGCATCTAGCCATTTGATTATCTCTTTACGCACCACCTCTTTCATCGCATGGTTTAGCCGCCTTTGAGCATCTATAGTCGGCTTATGATCTTCCTCTACAAGGATTTTATGCATGCATAATGCCGGACTAATGCCTTGAATATCAGCTATCGTCCATCCAATTGCCTTTTTGTGCTGCTGCAGCATCTCTACTAATTGTTGTTCCTGTTCCTGCATCAACTTGGAAGAGATGATTACGGGCAACGTATCATTTGAACCAAGAAAAGCATATTTTAGCTGCCCTGGTAGGGGCTTCAGTTCTAAAACAGGGGGCTCAACAGTAGATGGCTTTTGTATTGCATGGTTATCCGAAGTATAATTTAAAGGTTCGAATAACTTACCTTGACGATCGCCTATCCAGTTTACCTCCTCCTGATCTTTAGTATCTGATGTTTCGGATTCTGAGGAGTTACTGTCGTCGGTGCTGTCGTGACAGTCCTGTAAGTGGCTACCGAGGCAGTGACCAATGTTGATGTCGTGAAAGCCCGACCTGATGCAGGGTTGGTCAAGGGTAACTTCAGTGATAACCTTGCATTCCTCATCTGCATCAGCATGCTTCATAGCTTGGAGAACATTCAACCTAATCTCTTGATCGTTCACTCTCATGGTGAGTTCTCCTTTTTCCACATCAATCAGTGATCTTCACGTGGGTAAGAAGGATCGCCCAAGGATGATTGGTGCGTTTTCATCTGCTTCACAATCTAACACAAGAAAGTCAGCAGGAAATATAAATTTATCCACTCTTACCAGAATATCTTCGATTTTTCCTTTCGGATGAACATAAGAGCAGTCTGCCAGCTGCAGAATTACTGTCGTGGGCCTAGCTTTTCCAATACCTAATTTCTGAAAAATAGATTTTGGCATTAAATTAATACTAGCACCAAGATCACAAAGTGCCTTACCCACATATTTATCTCCGATTACACAAGGTATGATGAAGCTCCCCGGATCCTTCTTTTTCTGGGGTGGTTGCCTATGAAGAATGCTCATACATCCTTCCGTCATCTTAACCGTGTCAAATTCCCCAAGTTTAGATTTCTTTGACATGACATCCTTGAGAAATTTGGCGTAACCGGGCATCTCCCTAACGGCATCTAACAGCGGAATATTAATATAAACCTGCTTAAAGATATCATAAATCTTTTTGAGCTGAGATTCTTGCTTCGCTTGCTGTAACCATTGAGGAAAAGGAGGTGGGGACGGTAATCAGCAATACGTCATTCCCACTGAATACGAATCTGAGGAGGTTTGGGTACATCATTTTTCTCCTCTGTCGCTTCTGCTGTCGTGACAGGTTCTTCGGCAGCTGGCTGTTTATTACCTGTCGGGGCAGCTTCCTCGGCAGGTTTGTCCAAGGCTGGTTTCTTCACTGTTTCAGCTTCTTTCTCTGGCCCTGGTAGTTTCTTCCCGCTCCTAGTAGTAATAGCTTTACATTGCTCATGTGTGGGTTGTCTAGCATTTTCAGTATTGCTAGGGAATCCTCCAGTCTGCCTTGGGTTGATATGTTGGGAAACCTGACCCATTTGTGTCTCCAAGGATTTCAGAGTGGCTTCATGATTCGTCATCCTCATCTCTGTTTTATCCATGAATGTCTCTGTTTTCTTGACAAACTGATTCATATTCTCAATATAAGTACCTGTCTGAGACATAAACGTAGCCAGAATCTGTTCCAGTATACTGTTCGTGGCAGCTGGTGGCTGTTACTGCTGCTGCTGCGGCTACTGTCGAGTCAACAATCTAGGTCCACCCTGATTCTGATTGTTGTGTGCTTGAGGATTCAGGGCATTATTAGGATTACTCCAAGAAAACTTGGGATCCTTTCTCCAGTTGGGTTTATAGTTGTTGGAGTTGTAATTCGGCTTATTGTAATTTCCAACATACTTTCCCTCTTCTAACTGTATTGGACATTCCTCCGAACTGTGATTTCCCTCACAAATGTCACATACCTCCTCGACAGCAAATCCATGTTGTGCTTCCTCGTTCAAGAGCTTTTTCATTGCCTTAGTAAGGTATGCCACCTGTGATTTCATCGTGCTGTCGGCCTCATAATCCTTAACAGCTAGGACCCGTTTACCCCCTCTTCTTGCTGTCGGAAACTGCTCTTCGTTCTTAGCCAGATTTTTCAATACGTGCATCGCCTCATCCGGGTCTTTGTCCAATAGTAATCTGTTTGCTGCTGAATCAATTCGAATACGAGTTTGTAAGTTGGCAGCATTATAAAACTTTGTTACCTGGTTCCAGACGGGGAATCCATGCATAGGGCAGTTCCGTAGAAGAGTGGTGAATATGTCCCATGCCTCGTGCATCGGCTCGTCATCTTCCTGTTGAAAAGTAGCAATTTCATTACGTAATCGCTCAGATAAATGTGACGGATTAAAACGAGATAAAAATTCACGAGACAAAATCTGCCCAAGTTCTAATTGAACCCGGCATAAGTTTATTCCACTAAGTCTTTGCCCTGTCCCTCAATGAATGGGGAAATAACCGAAGCCTCAGTATCTCCGGATTGACTCCTGGTAGTCTAAACGAACCACAGATTTCCTGGAACGTTTTTAGATGCTCCCTAGCATCCTCTGTAACAGCACCACTGAATTGACCGGCATTGTTGATCATGCTAAACATGACAGGTTTCAGCTCGAAGTTGTCAACTTCAATATCCGCCAGCGTGGTTTCTAGTTCTACATGGTCATTCAGCATGTAGTCTCGACAAGACCGGCGTGCGGCAGCGGCAGGAAAGTTGGCAGCACGACCGTTTCCTCCATTCCCGGCAGGATCTACAGCATCCTGGGGATTTCTTGGGTTGTCCCTTCTTTCTTCTTGTCTTTCGTTTACCATAGCTTCGAGTTGTTGCTCTAGGTAATCGTTCCGTTCAACGAGGTAGCAGACTCTTTTCTTCAGATTGAACGTTCGTTCTGGTTCAGGATCTAACTGGTATTCCGGTTCCTTCCCTCGTTGAGATCTGCGCATACGAAAACAAAAGACCTTGTGAAAGGTATAGGTTGGACAATCCAAGTAAACTAGAAAAATAAGAATAAAAACAAAAACAAAAAGTGCAGTAAAAGAAAAGGTAGAGTTATGTTGCCAATCCCCGTCAACGGCCCCAAAAACTTGTTGCGTGTAAATTAGTCTATCGCAATTGTAGTGCAAGTATACACGACGCAAGTAGTAAAGTGATACGAAGTATCGGATATCGTCTCCACAGGGATTGGGCTAATAGCATCACCTTAATTCACTGCACGAAAGTAAAGAAAATAATTGAGAAGTTGTCACGAAAGTAATAAAGTAAACGTAAATAAAAGAGAAGGAAATCAAGATAGAGAGAATGGGCTGGTATTGAATTGCTCAGTAGTGCAGGTATTGCTGAATCTAGGAAACCTAGTGTTGTCGTCGTTCCCGTCGCGGCAGCACCTCTCGCGGCAGCAGTCCGTTGCTTGTCGCGGCAGCGAACAATCAACTCAGTACTTCAAGTTTGGCAAGAATCCCAGATGTCCCTTGGCCTATCCCTAGGTCCAAGTCTGTCGATGATCACGTCTTGGATGATACCTCCCGGCGTGAATCGAAGGATGAACACCGATGTTGATGAATTCTTCTTTAGCCACTTAACCTCGCCTATCCCTAGGTCCGAGATAGTTCAACTATAAACTAGAGAACTTGCTCTTATTTCTTTCGTATACTTAACTCTCCCGATGCTAAGTAAATAGATAACCTCACAATGCTCTCCCGATGCTCTTGCAAGATATTAATAACCAAAATAAGAGAACTTGACATTTATTTTATTGAACTGAAAATTCCTAAAACAAAACAACCCTTGCAACTACTTTACAAATCAACTCGTGGCCCTAGGGGGAATTTAGAACATGTTGTGGGAAGGAAAACGGCTAGAGTTTTGGGAAGGAAGATAGGGTAATCGGGTATGCCTCTAGGTTAAGATATATGCCCTTATATAAGCTTTGGGCTCAAGTTATCTAATTTAACAAGGATTACAACTTTAAATTAAAGTACAA
This sequence comes from Hibiscus trionum, assembly GCA_030270665.1. Lineage (NCBI taxonomy): Eukaryota > Viridiplantae > Streptophyta > Magnoliopsida > Malvales > Malvaceae > Hibiscus > Hibiscus trionum. The sequence continues at coordinate 70,609,233 of BSYR01000026.1, read as the reverse complement.
CTCTAATAAAGACTAAATCTTTAGAAAATCTCTCTTTAAGTCGTCCTCCTTCTTTCTTGGGATTATCTCTCCTTGAACTTTGGGCTTGGAATATCTTTTGATCTAGGGCTTGGAAAAATATGGTGATTTCACACGACAGACGGTTTGACTTTTCTCTATCTGTCGAGGTCCACTTTGCATCTTCTCCACAAAACTGCTGTCGTCCTCTGCTGTCACGGCGGCAACTATGGAAGCATCGTCCTCCTTGACTGCTCGTCCAGTTCCTGCTCTTCTGCTTCACTACCCAGCGCCTGCCCTTTCTGTCTGGTACAGCAGCAACCTGCAAAAACAGCCATTTTTAGTAGAAACTGTGCCTTTTAATCTATTTGTGATGTTTTGCTGTAAACTGACCTAAATAAAATAAATAATGCTTGAATGCAGCAGAAATATGGGTTAAAAAAGGTGTAAATAATAGAACATTTACACACTCAACAAAAACAAACCTCGACAATGCAGGGTCCAAGCACGATCTTAGCCAAGGTAAATACATAATTACCAAGGGTCCACAAGAGCCAACAGTTAAAGATGCATGAACAATATCCAATTAAATGCCATGCTCATAAAGCTCTATTTCACAACACATGTAATCACATATAAACATCCAAATAAGGATCACATTTCACAACACCTTGATACACATATCAATCAATATTGGCACCTAGCTATGACCCGAATACGCGGATAAACACGTTGGAACTCACATCCAACAACCACTTTACCTCAAGGTGGGATTACACTCATCACCGGTCTCGCGGAGGGGATTCCACTCATCCTCACGCCCCGTCGATGGGATTCCACTCATCATCGACTATGTATAAATACAATTTCTGGGCGAATCCGTACTCCTCCTTGGTGACTCAACGCCACCAAGGCCACGCGCGAATTTAGACTCATGTGTGCACACTAACATCCTAATGATCGATCATTTGTACTCAAGCATACTAGTGCCAACATTTAACTCATTCCACATTATTCATTTCAAATAAATTTCGTGCTTAGCACGTACTCACCATGATCACAATCATGAACCATTTCCATGCATGCCATAAGCATTACAAATCATGCCTCATCTCACATGTATAACACAATATACATAAATCAATCATATCACAATTATCACGAGGCATATTCATCAAATACAAGTTCAACCAATGGCTCTAATTAAGTTTAGGATTAGGCTACCACCTTAATCCTAACTCTAGGTGGGTCTACCAAGCCCAACCTAGTCCACATACTCGAACCAACCATTTAAAAACCACGTAAAACGTTTAACCACTCACCTAAGCTTCCAAGCTCCAAGCCAAGCAAGCAACCACCCTCAAGTTTCCGGATTTCTTCCCGAAGCTTCTCCAACACAACTTCCCGCTTCTAAACAACCTCAATCACAATTCAAATAACCTCAAATCAGCCCAACATCCAAAATACCAACCCGAAACACAATTTAAACACAAATTACAATGTTGCAAGCCATGAACAAACCCCATACTTTGCAAACTCTGGCAGCCCCAAAACCACATCCAAAATCCATGTTTCCAACACCCTTTACACCCACAAATGATCCCAAATCAACCCCCAACCATAGTACTACCAATAGCCTATCAATTCCCACCTAAAACAACCCCCAAAACTCACCCAAAACCTACCAAAAACCCCATTTATACCCAAATTCGGGAATTGCTCAAAATCAAGCAAAATTCACATATGTTGTACCATTTGACTCATATACTTCATAACTAACCATATTAAATCAAAATATTAGGTTTAGCAACACAAAGACATCATTTTTAATCAAATCCTTTGAAATCCCCATTTTCAAAACTTCAATGAAAATAAAAACAAATGGTACTTTTGAAGAGAGGGAGTTGAGGAGAAGTCAAAAACGATGTTACCTTTAAAAAATGAGTTGAAATGGAGGAGCTTTTTGATGGAATAGTGTTTGGGTAGAGAGCTCTCTCTTTTCACGTTGAAGAAGAGAGTGAATAGTGAAAGATGGTGAGAAATGGGTATTTTTAATTGTTTTGTTTAAATTTAAAGGCTAAAGACCACTTTGCCCTCAATGAATTGGACTATTCACAAAGAAGGAGATCCATGGCTATTTGGGTTCAAATTAAAATATGTTCAACACCTTATATTTTGAAATTAAAACCCGAACATTATTTTAACCATAAAACTGAACCCAAAATAATATTAAAATATTATTTTCACCTAACCCCTAAACCCGGGTTTTACAACTCTCCCCCACTTATGGAATTTCATCCCCAAAATAATCTGACGGAAACAGATACAGAAACTGCTCAACCATATCCGCTTTCCTCTCCCACGTGGCCTCTTCCACATCTCTATGTCTCCACAACACCTTGACCAACTCTATGGTCTTACCACGCAACACCTTGCTATCAGAAGCAAGTATCTCAACGAGCTCTTCATTGTAAGACAAATCCGGATTCAACTCTATCTCCTCAACGGGCATAACATGAGAAGGGTCTGACCTATATCTCCTAAGCATAGACACATGAAAGACATCATGGATCTTCTCTAACTCAGAAGGTAACCTCAAACGATAAGCTACAGGCCCAATTCGCTCAACTATCTCATACGGACCAATGAACCTCGGACTCAACTTGCCCTTACGGCCAAATCTCATTACCTTCTTCCACGAAGATACTTTCAGAAACACTTTCTCACCCACGGAGTACTCAATCTCTTTCCTCTTCAAATCCGCATAAGACTTCTGACGATCGGAAGCTGCTTTCAAACGGTAGTCCCTTTAAGCAAATCCGGCATAGGTAACAATCTCTGACATGTTTCAGCCCAACAAATCGGAGTCCTACATCGTTTACTATACAAAGCCTCATAGGGAGCCATCTGAATACTAGACTGATAACTGTTGTTGTAAGCAAACTCAACTAACGGTAAGTGCTTCTCCCAAGAACCCTGGAAGTCAATCACACAACAACGAAGCATATCTTCAAGAACTTGTATCACTCGCTCTGACTGCCCATCGGACTGCGGATGATAAGACGTACTGAAATGCAAACGGCTACCTAGAGCACTATGAAAACAACCCCAGAATCTCGAAGTAAATCTAGGATCCCTATCCGAAACAATAGACTTCGGAACTCCATGAAGTCTCCCAATCTCACGGATGTACAAGTTTGCCAACTTGTCTAAGGAATCCGTAGTGTTCACTGCTAAGAAGTGAGCACACTTAGTGAACCTATCAACAATCACCCACACAGAATTCTTCTTCGAAGGAGACAAAGGCAACCCCGACACAAAATCCATGGTGATCCTCTCCCATTTCCATTCCGGAATCTTCAAAGGCTGTAACAAACCTGAAGGAACCTGATGTTCTGCCTTCACTCTCTGACAAACCATACAACGGCTCACATACTCGGCTACATCCCTCTTCAAACCAACCCAAAAGTAATCATTCTTCAAATCACGATACATCTTGGTACTACCCGGATGCATAGAAAAGGGACTCGAATGTGCTTCACTCAAAATCTGACGTCTCAACTCAAAATCTTCTGGTACAACAATTCTATCTCTAAAGCACAACAAACTCTCACCACTGAAACTATACTTGGTCGGTCTTCTTTCGGCTATGTCCTAAACATGAGGAACTAAAGTCACATCTTGCAACTGCTTCTCTCTAATGAACTGAATCAAGGAAGACTTCACTTGTAATTCGGTGATCAAACCACCATCATCGGACACACTCAATCTAGCAAACATAGCTCTCAACTCAACTGCAACTTTTCTACTCAAAGCATCGACTACTACATTTGCCTTACCCGGATGGTACTCAATGGTCAAATCATAATCTTTTAGCAACTCAAGCCATCTTCTTTGTCTCAAGTTCAACTCTTTCTGTGTCATCAAGTACTTCAAGCTCTTGTGATCGGTGTAAACTATACACTTCTCACCATACAAGTAATGACGCCAAATCTTCAATGCAGACACAACCGCGGCTAACTCTATGTCATGAGTAGGATAGTTCTTCTCATGAACCTTCAACTGTCTGGAAGCATAAGCAACAACTCTTCTTTCTTGCATCAAAACACATCTTAAACCTATGTAGGAAGCATCACTGTAAATCACAAACTCTTTACCTGAAACAGGTTGCACTAACACTGGAGCATTTGTCAAAGCTTCTTTCAATTTCTCAAAGGCCTTCTGTCTTGCATCTGACCATTCGAACTTAACTCCCTTTTGCAACAATTTAGTCAAAGGAGCAACTACTCTAGAGAAACCATCAACAAATCTCTTATACTAACCGGCTAATCCTAGGAAACTCCTAATCTCGGTCACGGACTTAGGTTGTTTCCACTCAACAATAGCCTCAATCTTTGATGGATCAATACGGATACCTTCGGCCGAAACAACATGGCCAAGAAACACAACCTCTTGAATCCAGAACTCACATTTACTAAGCTTCGCGTACAACTGATTGCTCAACAATCTCTGTAACACAAATCTCAAGTGCTCATCATGCTCTTCTTCTATCTTCGAGTACACAAGTATGTCATCAATGAAAACAACTACAAAACGGTCTAGATAGTCTCTAAAAATTCTGTTCATCATATCCATGAATGGTGCAGGTGCATTCGTGAGCCCGAACGACATCACAAGAAACTCATAGTGACCATATCTAGTCCTAAAAGCTATCTTCGGAACATCACACTCTTTCACTTTCAACTGATAGTACCCGGATCTCAAATCTATCTTCGAGAACACTGAAGCACCTCTCAACTGATCAAACAAATCATCTATGCGAGGCAACGGATACTTGTTCTTCACATTCAACAGATTCAACTGTCTATAGTCAATGCACATGCGCATACTACCATCTTTCTTTTTCACAAACAATACGGGAGCACCCTAAGGAGAACTACTAGGCCTAATGAAACCACGGTCTAATAATTCTTGCAACTGACTCTTCAATTCTTTCAACTCTTTCGGAGCCATACGATACGGAGCTATCGAAACTGGATTAGACCCTGAAACAGTCTCAATCACAAACTCAACATCTCTATCAGGAGGCAAACCCGGCAACTCTTCGGGAAACACATCCGAAAGTCACACACTGTCCTAATATCTTTCGGTCTAGCTTCACTCATATTCGGATTCATAACATAAGCTAAGTAAGCCCCACATCCGGAATCCATCAACCTATGAGCCTCTAAAGCTGACACAACATTAGACAAGAACTTAATGTTCTCGCCTACTACTACCACCTCGTAGTCATCAGAAAGTTTCAAGGAAATTCTCTTCGTCTCAAAATCCAAACTAGCCTGGTGCTCAACTAGCCAGTCCATACCCAAAATAATATCAAAACCATAAAAAGGAAGATCCATCATATCAACTGAGAACACATGACCCTGAATCTTCAGTGGGCATCTCCTATACATACGTCTAACCACAACTGTCTCACCAAAAGAACTAGTCACATGCATACCTACATCTAAAATCTCAACAGGTATATCTAACTTCTGTGCATGCTCACTCAAAATGTAGGAATGTGTAGAACCCGAATCAACCAAAGAAAGCAAAGACATAGACTGTAACTCGAAATTACCTGCTATCATATCAGTGTCGTTCCCGGCCTCTCTCTGAGCATAAACTCTCGCTGGTCCTCCTGCCTCTGGCTGCACTGCCACAACATGAGCAAGGTTCCTCTGAGCATCTACCCTAGGTGCATCAGCCCTAGGCTGGAAGTAGCCACGACCGCGCCCACGGCCTCTCTGAAAATCATTTGCTCTCGCAGGAGCCTGAGCAATGTTCGGTGCCTGTGCCGCCTGATGCGGGCACTCCCTCCTAAAGTGGTCCCTCGAACCATAGTTCCAACAAGCATGAAAGTTACCCCAACACTCACCAGTGTGCTGTCTCCCACAACGGGTGCACTCGGGCAATCGCCCTCCTCCTCTATGGCCCTGATGGCCCCTACCATGATGGCCACCGCCACGCCTCTGGTCAAATTTATGTCCGCCACCTCTATGCCTCTTGGCATCTCTACTATCAAAGTGGTTATGCCTCTTACCAGAACTAGAACCACCAGATCGTTTGGCCGAACCCAAACTGTGTTCTAAATCCTTGGCCCTCGCGACCAATACGTCAAAATCTGAGTAGTCAGAAGCTAACGTGTACCTCTTGACCTCTTCGCTCAACCCATAGCGGAAACGGTTACAGCGTTCCACTTCGGTAGGAACCAACTCTGGAGCGTACTGACTCAAGCGAACAAAACGAATCTCATAATCAGTCACGGAAGCATCTCGCTGAGTAAGGGCCATAAACTCTCGCTTCTTCTCATCTAAATACCTCGGTCCCAAGTACCTCTTTCTGAAAGCAGACTCAAAGAAATCCCAATCAATCTCTGCCTCTGGAACTCTAGTAGTAATAGTGACCCACCAGGTGTAGGCATCACCCTGAAGCAAGGAAATCACACAGCCCAATCTACGTGCGCCTACACAACCCATCTGAGCTAAGATACGAACTGTCTTCTCCAACCATAACTCCGACCTCTCCGGAGTAAATCCTCTGAACTCTTCGGCCCCCAAGCTACGAAGCCTCTCCAAAGGTAGACTAGCATCGTCACACCTAGGCTGAACTGCAGCCTGTGCTCCCGCAACTGCGGCCTGAAATGCTCCCGCTATGGCTTGCACTAGCGGAGTCATATCAATTCCGGCCGGACCTTGGCCACCTTGAGGTCCCTCTCCATCAGCTCCAAGCGAATGAGGTGGTGGAGGAGCTCTAACTCCAGCAGTAGCAGGCCCCTCTAAATGAGCCTCCACTCCAACCACCGGCTCAACGGGAGCCGCAACACGTGGTTCCTAACGAACCACCCTCGGCCTACCCCTCGGCCTAGAAATCGCTCACAAACAATAACTACAACCACAACAAACAAAATATACAAGATTGAGTTAGCAAGGCAAGGCTTCCAAGTGCTCAAGAACGTTTCCCTCACTTAAAATTCTTTTCCGATGTAATAGTAGCAATGGGACTCCCAAACAACATGCTTTTAACAAAACAATTAACATAATTGCCACACAGGCAATCATACTTACAAAGCAAGCAAACACCGTGCATATCAATACAATACAATACAAAACTTAAACTTACCTCACTTATCTGCCAAGGTCTCGGTAACCTTAGGCTCTGATACCAACAAGTGTAACCCCCTCGTCTTGGTCCGGACGCTTGACCGGTCTTAGTGGGCCACACGGGGAAAACCGAAGCGAAACCCGTTAAGGTTCCTTCTCGGTTAACGACCCAGAAAAATTCTTTTAACTTTATCTTGTCTATAGGCATTATTAAAATCCTATGTGAAGCATGACAGCGGAAACACAAACAATCCAACAACGACCATCCAAAACAACATTTTAAAACAACTCATTTTAACCCTTTACAGCAGGCCGTATCGAAACGCCCTTAGGGTGTTTCGATATGCCTTGAGTTAGTCAACAGGCCAGGGTCAACCTGATGAGACCGTTTCGAAACAGGGGTGACCCGTATCGAAACGACCCCAACGGTCAACTTCTCGTGGTCAACGAGATTTGACCGTTTCGAAACTTCAAAGACCCGTTTCGGAACACCTTTGTCTCGACAATTTCTCAAAATTCCAGTAGCAAAAGTGTACCGAAACGGCCCCTACCCGTTTCGAAACGCTCAACCAAAAACAAAGGGTCTGTATCGAAACGGGGTAGCCCGTTTCGAAACACCCCCTGTCTGCAGATTGGTGTTGGCTAGTTCAAGGCACAAGGGTGCCCCTAAACCCCACCAAAACTTCCAACAACACACTAGCAACAATCCTAAAGGCAAACCAACATGCAAGCATGCTTGAACATCATTAAAGCGAGGCTACAAACTAAGGCACAACATCACAAGCCATACATCAAGCATATCATAAAAGGTGATAACTTCAACATGTCCAACACTTAGGCAAATTTTAGGTAGCAAAATACTAACATGGTCACAAGCAAGGCATACATCCCAAAATCCAAATTAACATGCACACACGAGGAGTCTAATATGCTCCTAAACAACAACCATAGAAACATGATCCAAAAACACCATCACACTATTACATGTCCCATTGCTTGACCATTACATCTTAATTTAAAAGTTCAAACTTGGTAGCCAAACAAGCACCACAAGCACACTTGGAGGCCCCCTTCTTGCCCCTAGCAACCCACGAACTAAGGATCTGCATTGTCGAACAAAGAGAGAGCGTAAGCAATAAAGCTTAGTGAGGGTAAGCTCTTTAAAAACAAACCTCGACAATGCAGGGTCCAAGCACGATCTTAGCCAAGGTAAATACATAATTACCAAGGGTCCACAAGAGCCAACAGTTAAAGATGCATGAACAATATTCAATTAAATGCCATGCTCATAAAGCTCTATTTCACAACACATGTAATCGCATATAAACAACCAAATAAGGATCACATTTCACAACACCTTGATACACATATCAATCAATATTGGCACCTAGCTATGACCCGAATACTCGGATAAACACGTTGGAACTCACATCCAACAACCACTTTACCTCAAGGTGGGATTACACTCATCACCGGTCTCGCGGAGGGGATTCCACTCATCCTCACGCCCCGTCGATGGGATTCCACTCATCATCGACTATGTATAAATACAATTTCCGGGCGAACCCGTACTCCTCCTTGGTGACTCAACGCCACCAAGGCCACGCGCGAATTTAGACTCATGTGTGCACACTAACATCCTAATAATCGATCATTTGTACTCAAGCATACTAGTGCCAACATTTAACTCATTCCACATTATTCATTTCAAATCAATTCTGTGCTTAGCACGTACTCACCATGATCACAATCATGAACCATTTCCATGCATGCCATAAGCATTACAAATCATGCCTCATCTCACATGTATAACACAATATACATAAATCAATCATATCACAATTATCACGAGGCATATTCATCAAATAAAAGTTCAACCAATGGCTCTAATTAAGTTTAGGATTAGGCTACCACCCTAATCCTAACTCTAGGTGGGTCTACCAAGCCCAACCTAGTCCACATACTCGAACCAACCATTTAAAAACCACGTAAAACGTTTAACCACTCACCTAAGCTTCCAAGCTCCAAGCCAAGCAAGCAACCACCCTCAAGTTTCTGGATTTCTTCCTAAAGCTTCTCCAACACAAGTTCCCGCTTCTAAACAACCTCAATCACAATTCAAATAACATCAAATCAGCCCAACATCCAAAATATCAACCCGGAACACAATTTAAACACAAATTACAATGTTGCAAGCCATGAACAAACCACATACTTTGCAAACTCGGGCAGCCCCAAAACCACATCCAAAATCCATGTTTCCAACACCCTTTACACCCACAAATGATCCCAAATCAACCCCTAACCATAGTACTGCCAATAGCCTATCAATTCCGACCTAAAACAACCCCCAAAACTCACCCAAAACCCTCCAAAAACCTCATTTATACCCAAATTCGGGAATTGCTCAAAATCAAGCAAAATTCACATATGTTGTACCATTTGACTCCTATACTTCATAACTAACCATATTAAATCAAAATATTAGGTTTAGCAACACAAAGACATCATTTTTAATCAAATCCTTTGAAATCCCCATTTTCAAAACTTCAATGAAAATAAAAACAAATGGTACTTTTGAAGAGAGGGAGTTGAGGAGAAGTCAAAACGATGTTACCTTTCAAAAATGAGTTGAAATGGAGGAGCTTTTTGATGGAATAGTGTTTGGGTAGAGAGCTCTCTCTTTTCACGTTGAATAAGAGAGTGAATAGTGGAAGATGGTGAGAAATGGGTATTTTTAATTGTTTTGTTTAAATTTAAAGGCTAAATACCACTTTGCCCTTAATGAATTGGACTATTCACAAAGAAGGAGATCCATGGCTATTTGGGTTCAAATTAAAATATGTTCAACACCTTTTATTTTGAAATTAAAACCCGAACATTATTTTAACCATAAAACCGAACCCGAAATAATATTAAAATATTATTTTCACCTAACCCCTAAACCCGGGTGTTACAGATGGCAACCTTTTCAAACATACGTTACCATTTCGAAACAATTCGTGGTCCGAGCTATCGGAATAAGATTTCGAGCATCACTCAACGATTGCAATACAATCATGCAACACTTGTCCTACCGTGTAAATCTCAAATTCCAGTACTTGATCATATTCTGCAGCTATATGTATTGGATTAATCATCTGATCTTTCTTTCAGGGAGAACACGGTGCAACTATATGTATATATACATGTAAATCTTAAATTTTTGTTCTATTTTTTTTAAGTAAAGGGTTAACTTGATTAAATTTCCCATGTTTAAGGGCCAATTTTATGGAGAATTCAATGGATGACATGACCAAAGTTAACAAGTATTTCATCCTTTTTTTCTTTATAATACTCCATATAATAGAAAGGATGAAATATGGTGGCGGAGTGCGTGTTTGGTTGCAGAGAAAATGAAAAGAATGATAAGATTTTCGGAAACAATCAATAAATAGAACAATGGTCCAAAACAAGCAGCAAGGTTTCGTGGTGTAGTTGGTTATCATGTCAGTCTAACACACTGAAGGCCTCCGGTTTGAGTCTGGGTGAAGCCTTTGAAAATTTTTATGGCCTTTTTCTTTCCTTCTCCCTTAGGAGGAAAAAGTAAAAACAACGTTGTTGCCGGGGATCAAACCTGGGTCACCCACATGACAGGCGGGAATACTCACCACTATACTACAACGACTTAATTGGTGATCATATTACTTGTTTTGTATATAAACATAACTCTTAGTAGGGTACTATAGACATGTTCAGTTATTGGATTTTAAGATGCGATTGAGTGCTGTAATTCAAATCTTTGTGATGTAAAAATTGGTTTTAATTATTCGTTTATTCATGTAATGCTTGTATTTTCTATTTTACAATATTATTATATTTATGATAGATACCATGATTTCAGTAGGCAAAATATAAAGGTAATGGTATCATTTAATAAACAACCCTTTTTCATAAAACGTCATCCACTTACATTCCTCAGGAAAAGAACCAATGGCAATGGTAAACTAAGAATCCTTTGAATCTCATCAATCATGGCAGCCAAATTTCACTTCATTTTAATTTCAACCCTCTCAGCTTCTTTTTTAGGTATTCATTCACATTGTTTTCTTCTAAAAACAATGTTTAAGGTTACTATACATAATAACTACACAAATTATTGCATTTAATACGATGTTATTACATGTTTTAGATGAAGCCATAGTGCCAGAGTTTGCATTCAGTTGGTTGGATGACAAGGATAAATTCAAAGCTAGGGAAACTGCAACAATCAAAATCAAAGATCTGGGGAATTTTGATAGTAAAGGAAATGCCTCACTTGATAGAACAACTTTTAGTCCTTCAATCACAGTAAATGGGATGACGGGGAATAGTACTTCTTACATATCTGGTCTTTTTCTAAACATCAATGTCGATCTTAGTTCTTGCCAGGGCCGGTCCTGAGATTTTGGAGGCCCAGGGCGAACTGGAAAATTAGGCCCCTAACAATAAGTCTTGAAAAAAAATTAAATTTCAAGAGTAGGCTCTTAATAACAATATTTAAAAAATGAATTTTAAGAGTAGGCCCTAAACAAATATTGAAAATTTTTAATTTTAAGAGTATGCCTCTAATAACAAATGTTGAGAAAATATGAGTATCTAATAACAAGTATAGAAAAAATTAGATCCTAAATAACAAGTATTGAAAAATTTTGAATTTTAAGAGTAGGTCCCTAAGAACAAATATTAAGAAAAAATGGGCATCAAATAACATGTATTGAAAAAATTGACTCTTAATAACAAATATTGAGAAAAAAATGAATTTTAAGAGTAGCCCATAATGATAAAAATATTGGAAAATTGAGCCTCTAATAATAAGTATTGAAAAAATTGGACCCCAAATAACAAGGATTGAAAAAAAATTAAAGAGTATGTCCCTAATAACAAATATCAAGAAAAATTGGGTCTCAAATAAAAATGTTGAAAAAAATCGGACCCCTAATAACAAATATTGAAAAAAAAATAAGAGTAAGCCCATAATAACAAATATTGGAAAAAGATTGAGCCTCTAATAACAAGTTTTGACAATTTTTGGGCCGCAAATAACAAGCATTGAAAAAATTGGACCCCTAATAATAACTATTAGAGAACATTAAACTATAATTATTTAAGTAGCAGAAACTAAAAAAAAAGATGGGCCTCTATCTAATTTTATAACCAAATTATTATTTCGTTTACTTGTTATTTATGGCCCAAAGTGGAGGCCTCTATCTAATATTATAACTAAATTTTAGGCCTTTTTCTATTATAATTATTTAAGTAATAAAAACTAGGAAAAATGGGACCTTAGGCGGTCAACCGATTCGACTTATCTCAAGGTCGACCTTGGTTATTGAGTGTCATGTGACACCCCTTAATTAAAGATGGCTTTGCCCATCACCTAAACAGTTGAATAATCATCTCAATTGTAATGCCCTGGTTTAGGGACCAGGAGTTTATCTGTTTTGATCTAGGATTAGTCTGAGTTAAATTTTAGATTTAAAATAATGATTTTATAAAAGTTTCCATTAATTACAAAAATGTCATTAATGAATTTTGGAGTTGGGAATTTGAGTAAAAAGAAAAGTTTGAAAAGAAAGAGAAAAAAATGTCATCTTCTCCAAATGAAAATCCCCTTTTTCCATAAAACCTCTCCTAAACCCTAAACCACTATTCAATTGCCTCAAATCCCTCATCCAAGCAAGATTTTTTAAGGTAATTTCTTCCTTGTTTCAGTTTTTACGTATCTAGCTTGTTTTCTTTGAAAACCTACTTTTAAAAGCCATTAAAATGCATTTTAATTTGGTGTTGGGTTTGAGAAAAAGGGTATTTCTATGGGTTTTTCGTGTGGGTATTTTAACGTAATGTTTTAGGGTGTTTTTACTCATGCTTGAGTGTCTTAAAAATGTAAAAATGATGGCTAATAGGGTTCTTTTCTTGAGGACAAATACTATTGAGTTCCCTCCATCAAAAGAGAAACTATTGAGTTCTCCGTCTCCCCGGCAGCATGATTCCGTCTCCCCGGCTGACCAAAGACCTCTTCACCTTCTCCTAGAAGAAGCAGAGAATCAAGGTATGTTTAGAGGAATTGGGGGAATTATCCCTGAGAAAACAATATCGCATTTACAATTTGCGGACGACACAATGTTGTTCCTTGAACCAGTACAGGAGTATCTTTTGAATCTGAGAAGAATCTTGAGAAGCTTCGAAGCTTGTTCAGGGCTGAGCATTAACTTCGGAAAGTCTTGCATAGTTGGTATAGGCGTTGAGTCGAATCTAGTTTCCTCTCTAGCAAACGTTGTTGATTGTCAAATTGGAAGTCTGCCTTTATCATATCTGGGTATTCCACTGGGTGCTGACCCGAGAAAAATTGGGACTTGGGTACCGGTTATAGAGAAATTTCAATCAAAGTTGACAGGTTGGAGAAGCAATTCCTTGTCTTTTGCAGGAAGAATAGTCTTAATCAATTCAATTTTATCAGCATTATCGATCTATTACATGTCCTTGTTTGAAGCCCCCAAGATGGTTATCCAGAAGATAGAAAAAATTAGAAGAAGCTTCCTATGGGGTTCTAAAAATGGGAAGAATAAGATGGCAAGAATTAGCTGGGGAAGAGTGTGTTCACCTAAGAAAATGGGTGGAGCGGGAGTTGTGAATCTCTTAGCAAAAAATAAGGCTCTATTGGTGAAATGGGGGTGGCGCTTCGCTACTGAAAAACAAGCTCTTTGGAGAAGGGTTATTAGTTTGAAATACGGCACGCAAGATCGTAGTTGGGCAATGAAACTTGAATGTCCACGAAGAGCGTCAATTGTCTAGAGAGCTATAGTTAACAACCTGAATTCTAAGGATATTTCTAGATGGACGGGAATTGAAGAATTTAGATGGTTAGTAGGAAATGGAAACACAATTTTGTTTTGGGAGGATATATGGTGTGCCGAGAAAGCGTTGAGGGAATTATTCCCCAGATTATATAGGGTGTTATCTAGTAAAGGTGAAGTGGATGCAAAGTGGGTTGTGAATGGATCGTTGAAAGAGATCCGTTGGGCAGATTAGTTCTCTCGACCCTTACGTGACCGAGAAGTTACGCAGCTAAAGGAAATTGGGGACATGATTAAAAGAGTGAAGCTTTGCCCAGAGCTGGAAGATAGAATTCTTTGGGCTCACGATAGGTCAGGGGTATTTTCAGTGAAGAAACTGTCTGAATTGCTGATCGGTGTAGATACGGTTTTTCCTTCTTTTAACTTTGATAAACTGTGGAAGTTAAAAGTCCCCCCCCCCAAGGTGAGAAGCTTGTTGTGGATGGTAAAAATTGACAGAGTCCCTACAAAATCGTTCCTACAAAAGAGAGGAGTTAAATTATCAAACAATAACTATGCTTGTGTGTTGTGTGATATTGAAATTGAAGATACAAATCATCTATTCGTGGCTTGTACTTTCACTGTCAATTTTTGGAAAGAAATCTACAGGTGGTGGCATATTACTTGGCAAGAACATAAGTCTGTAGATGAATTCTTTGATTGCTGTTTATCGACCGGTTTGCAGGGTAGACAAAAATCAGTTTGGATGGTTGTCTGCGCGGCGGGATTTTGGAGCCTTTGGATAGCTCGAAATGATTCGATTTTTAACAACAAACAACTAGTCCTCCGAGACATCTTATTTCAGGCTAAAATTAGAGCATTGATGTGGCTCAAGTCATCGAAAGAAGGCTTCGAGTTTGATCTGAATTGGTGGTGGGACGATCCCTTGAAGTGTTTCTCCATGTCGACTGTGACGCAAACAAGACAAAATTCCATCGCCTCAGGTAATCTTTTTACCTTTCAAGTGTCTGGAATCTGCCGTGATAGAAAATTAGGTTGTGGAGGCATTTTGTGCACGAATTCTGGTATCTTTCGAGCCCTATTCTACGGACCTGTTAAAGGGACGAGTGAGGACACGACAACAATTGTCGCAGTTAAAACTGCCTTGGAAATGTTCATCGCTACAGGCTGGAGCAAAAGCGCAACTCTCTTGATCCCTTTACAATCCAAGCTGGTATTAGCCTATATCAACAACCCTTTGCTACAGCCTTGGCATTGGTGGAACGATTTACCACTGATTGACCTACTCGCTAAGAGGATCGAACATGTAATTTTCTCCCAAGATATCCTTACTCAAGACACATTGGTGAATGGTATAGCAGCTGAAGGCGCACAGAAGGAAAGTTGGTTTAAAGAATGGTGGTAGTAAAGGTGGATGTTGGTCTGGAAGGTTTTTGCTGGATCTCACAATGCTTCCCAAATTGGCAGAAACATCATTGCTTTAGTTTGTTCCTGTTATGGTGTCTCTGTAAATTTTAACGTAATCGAAAATGTTCTTTTTGTATTACTCGGATGTTGGGTACTCTTTTCCTCCACTTAGGTTTAGGGAGGTTTTTAACGAGGCCCTCATCCGGGTTAGGACCTTAATTTGAATAAAAATAACTTTGCCGAGCAAAAATAAAAAGTTTAAATAAGAAGTGGTGTGTATTTTTTTTATACAATTTGTATATCAAAATATAATTTATTAATAAATATTGCAAATGTAAAATGATTCCCTAAATTACTTTTGCTGAATCACTTTCAATTTTCAAAAGCATATTTTTGTTCCCTAAAAATGTTTGAAAATTAGCTTATGACCATATATATTCTCTACTAGTGTTTCGTGTTTTCCTGTAATTTCTATTTTTTATGTTAGTTTAGTTAAATCAATCTTTTTAAATCAAATCTGTCGATTTAAGTTTAAAACCAACCATTTAAATTATTTTTTAATCACCGATATGTAAATCATTGACCGACTAATTCAGATCGGTACTATAGAGACCCATTATGTGGGCGATCATCCCAACCTAATTTATTCTATTCACAACACCAAGATTCAAACTTCTGACCTTACTTAAGAGATCTAGTAACCCCTATTGCTTATTATTACGGTCCGTGTGGGAAACATGACATCGAGAAGGAGGCTGAGAAGTTGGAACCATGTACATTCGCAGAACAGCAGTAGAGAGTCCCGGTTCCCGGTTCCCGGTTCCAGCCTGCCTTTGCGCTATTCTGTTTTCTCAAACAACATACAAACAACATACATTGCCGGAGTGAGGCCAGAAATTGCAGTGACCATTCCAAAATGCTGCTCTTCTTTGAAATTTGTCGTCTCTTTTTTATTTCAAATATATAAACACAATTTTGTCCAATCGATGCTATCCATAGGCTTGATAATGCAGAAGATCACTTGAAGTTCATGTTTGTCCCCCTCTAATGCTTCATCATGATTCCGTCTTGGATCATTCAAACATTCAATTTCCCCCATATATTTTTTTAGATTTTCTGGAGTTATATCCGATATTCATGTCTTTGTATGCATCTATCATTAGTGTTGGCAAAATTCCCACAGAGCATAATTAAGTACACTTGTACTAGCTATCTACAAGCTTATTTTTCAATAGTAATAAGGTTAATCAGGCTGTAAGGTTCATAAACATGACTGATAAGAGCCAGATTACATGAAAATTCGAGCATAAAAGACAATTCTTAGAACTCGGATATCTGTACCTTACAGCATTGGGATGACAATTTTGCATTGTTCCGGACTGAGATGTTAGTAGTACAGCGAGCCTGCTCAAGCAAAGAGAATACTCGTGTTGGAAAAAATGGACTGCAAAACGGCACGTTAGTACTGACTGGAAAATAAAATAAAAACAGAAGTGATCAACGAAACCGTGTCGTTCTCATTTGGATCATCATCTTCCCCCTCCTTTTTCAACTGTCAAATAAAATGTCCAAGAACATCAAAACCGTTTCGAATAGATGCGTGTTTAAACCCGACCTGACCCAACAACATTCGAAATCAAGAATCGAAACCATCAAAACAACAATGTTGTTATCATTCATACGAATTCAAGGTCAAAAAGTTCAAAAATAAAATAAAATAAATATAACATTTTTTATTTAAAAAATAAAAACAAACAAAATGAAAAGGTTATCAGCCCACAAAGATGGCTGCTAGACTAATTTTTTATAAGCTAAAGTTTGATGGTCAGTATGAAATTCTCCCATTGTTTCCAGCCCTATTCAGTTTCATGAAGTTTTAGAGCAATTGATGACCAATGACTCTTTCTCTAGTTACACGTCCATTGTAATTGCCGGAATACATATTTTATCTATTTGTTTCGGTATAAATAGCTTGAAGCGTCTTCGTTTGAGTTCAAGTTGTTCAGAAGTGTTTTCGTTTGAGTTCAAGCTGTTGATCAACGTATCCCTGCTGAATTGCATTATAGGAATGGAAACCCCTTTGAAGTACATGTTTGTTCTCGCATTTAGCGTGAGCAGAAGCCATTGTTGTGTTTTGATAGTTGCTTTGGAAGGGGAGTTTAAATAATTCTTTTGAGTATTGGAATAAGCTCCATAGGAGTTGTTAATATAACACCCTACACCTGATCCGGGAATTATGACCAAATTTAGAGTGTTGGTCGTTGAGTTCATGACACAACCAGCAGCAAATCAAGGGCCTAGTGAGAGGGCAAAGCGCGTAGCTCATGGTGGTGGGCAAAGGTACGAGATGAGCAAACCACGACAAAATGGTTTACCGAAACGGTTAACAACGTCGGTGGTTCTCACAACAGAACATATGTAGTAAACATTCTCAAGTCTACATTTGCTTTGATTCTAATTCGAACTATATCCTTAATTAATGCATTCCAACAATACCTTATGACTCCTAGAGACATCTCTAGACTGCCTATGATTCCTCTCCTCCCATATGTACTAAACATATGCACTACAAGCAACTTTTAAAATAAAAACAAGAAGTAACTTCCCTCTTAGTAAAGCAACAGCTAGCCAAAGCTAATTCTTCATCCCAGCACATCACAGCTCTATTCGAGCAGAGCACATTCAGAAAATAGCTTTCGAAATGCCCCGAGAATAAGAGCATTAGAAAATTGTGGTTCCGAGATTCCTACACCTCCCCACAATTCAAGCATAATTCATCCACTACAATCCCCATCCCCATCCTAATTATTCTCACCTTAGTGAGAAGTCTGTTTAAAATTTTCATCCATAAAAATAAGTCATTTTTTCTTCAAATTAAAAGTAAATATATATTCAAACAATTTACAAGTGTTTAAAAACAAATTAAAGTGTTTCACATAACACAAGCACAAACATTAACGGATCGTAAGTGTTGTTACAAAGGAGAGGTTTAACTCTATAACCCTCAAAAATCCAAAAGTAGACCTAACTCGTCATGAGCTGTAAAATCTAGGAGAGACTCTTCATCAACTGTAAAATCTAGGTTACTATCATGGACACCCGTAGGCTGCTGTTGCTGCAGCGGCTGACTTTGATCGACACCCGTAGGCTGCTGTTGCTGCAATAACGGCACTTGTTGCTGCTGTGGCATCGGCATATTCGAGGAACCAGCATCGAACCCTTGATATTGAGCAATAGGTGCAATCCCGTTTCCAAGCATTTGGACTACACTTTGACCCACAACTGGACCGATATCATCTTCATCTTGTGTTGTATCTAAGTAGAACCAATCATTACTAGGATTGACACCCGAAAATTGTTGTTCCGGCAGCTGTAGACTTTGATTGAAAACGGAAAGCTGCTGTTGCTGCAGTGGCTGGTTCTGATTGACTTCCAAAAGCTGTTGTTGCTGCTGTGGCATTGGCATGTTCAAGGAGCCAGCAGCATCAAACTCTTGATATTGAACAATAGGTGCAATCCCATTTCCAAGCATTTGGACTTCACTTTGACCTGCAACTGCACTCATATCACCTCCCTCTTGTGTTGTATCTAAACCCAAAAGCTGTTGTTGCGGCGGTGGCTGACTTTGATCGAAACCCGAAAACTGATATTGCTGCAGCTGCAGACTTTGATCGACACCTGAAAGCTGATATTGCGGCAGCGGCTGACATTGATCAACACTCAGAAACTGATATTGCTGCAGCTGCAGACTTTGACCGACACCCGAAAACTGTTGTTGCTGCAACTGCGGCACTTGCTGCTGCTGTGGCATGGGCATATTCAAGGAACCAGCTTCGAACTCTTGATATTGAACAATAGGTGCAATCCCGTTTCCAAGCATTTGGACTTCACCTTGACATACAACTTCACCAATATCACCTCCCTCTTGTGTTGTATCTAAACCGAACCAATCGTTACTAGTATTGACACCGGAAAACTGCTGCGGCGGAGGCATTGATGCCAATGGAGTAGGCATTTGTATAAAATTTCCAATATTAGAAACAGCTTCTTGGGGATCAAAACTTGCAGGGTTTTGTCCCACCATGGAACCAAAAGCTTCTTGCGGCATGAGTGTATTCAATCCATCAGGTGAAATCCCATGTCCCAGCACTTGGGCTTCAGACTCAGTATGAACTACAAATTTATCAGCTGTGGTTTCTTCAATTGGGGTTCCAGGTTTTGTCCTTTGTTTCTTCCTCTTGTACACTCTACACAACACCCAGTCGTCAAGCTGAAAAAACAAAAGTCGGAAATGAGTATCAGATACGAATACATGATTATTCTTCGAATTTTTTCATATATTTAAAAGATTGTAAACGAAGGGTTACCAGCATGTCTTGGCTGCTAAGTCTCTGTCTTTGTGGAGCTTTGGTTAACACGTACTCGTGCATGAGCCACTCGGTTTTCTTTTCACCTTCAGATGATTTACCTCTAAAAAAGGCCAAACTCCTCTTGGTTCCGATTTCCTCTCCTCTGGAGTGGACCGGTGTAGGCATTCCGGTTGCCTTCCAGTGCCCATCGCCGGCAGTTCGAATAGGCCGTTTGCCATTTTTGTGTCTGCGATCTCTTGGCGTGAAAAAGTACCACTCACCATTTGACAATGCATTATCATTCATGGCTGTCGACATGAAAATAACACAATCAGTATCGTTTATCGAGCAAAAAAACACCAGAATCGGAAAGAAAGAAGAAAAACACTAGGGTTTTAGAAGAACCTGTGAGAGTATAAGGATCATAGTTATAGAGATCAACGTCCCTAAATATATTTGGTGGCAATGGTCTGTTGTAAATCTTCCTTTTCAAGTAGTAATCAACGAGCTCTTCATCTTTTGGCTTGAACCGATAGCCAGCAGGCAGAGAAGTAAAGAAACCCCCTTCCATGTCGATAGTAGCACCGAGAGAAAACAAAAGTGAGAAAAATAAGAAACTTTTTTGTTGCTCGGCGGAAATAGGAAACTTTTGTTGTTATAATATTCCTAATTTATCTATATCTTATTTAGGGTTTAAATGATTTTTTAAAAATAAAATAAAATGAATTAAATAAAAGAGTTATCTGTAGTGGGAATCGGTTTTATTTGAAATATTATTTATTTGAAATATATTTTATTTAGCTTGTTGAATTCAGCTTGTTAGAAAAATATTATTTTTTCATATTTTATTTGAAATATTTATTATTTTAATTTATTTAATTTTTAATATAATATTTACAACGGAACCCAACAATTGTCCCTGTAGAAAAGTGGATGATGTTCGATCTTAGGATATATGCATGGGTTCAAATCGCTTCTATCTTTGCATATATTTCATGTATTAAATTTATGCAAATGTTCGGGATCGTATTTAGGGGTTGCAAGTCATTCTTAAGGCTATCGAGTAAGTTTTTATTGTTCAACTCCTACATGGTGGCGTATGAACTAAGCACGATAGTTGCATTTTTGTTAGATGCCATTATATTGATGGCATGATCTGCTATATTTGGTTACGGCTTGCTGTAAATGTGTATGCATTTACATTTGATGATTTAGATCCTTAATGGCAAGCTTGTGATTAAAATCATGAAATAGATTGTAATAATAAAAAAGAACATATGAGACAAGTGTTAATCTTGGTTTATGATTAAGGTATATGGTAAGTATGAATATTTAAAATGATAGTACGAGCCTTAATTATAGTTAAAATGAAGGAAGTTGCTTAATTAGTCTTTGGTTGGTAAATCCTTATGACAGAATTGAAAAGCTAAAATTTGAGCAATGTTCATTGTAACACCCGGGTTTAGGGGTCGGGTGAAAATAATATTTTAATATTATTTGGGCTTGATTTTATAATTAAAATAATCTTTTAAGTTCGGGTTTCAAAAACAAATAATTGAATGTTGGACTAAATCGAATTGTTTTACATCTTGCATAGAGATTTTCAAAAGAAGGGAATTTGCCATTTCATTAATGGAAAAACCGTAAATAAGGGAACTTCATTTTAAAACCCTTTTTACTAAAGTAAAACATTGTCTTCTTCCTCCCCATTTCATATTTGAACGACCAAGAGCTCTCTCTCTCCCTACAATCACTATTCCATCACCTTATTCCTCCATTTTAGCTCGGATTTGCAAGGTAACTACGTTTTCAACTTGTCCTCATCATCCTCTCTTCAAAAGTACAAATGGTTTTCATTTTCGTTAAAGTTTTGGAAAATGGAGTTTTGAAGATTTTGATTAAAAATGGAAAATTTATGTGGTTAAGCTTAATGTTTTGATTTAATATGGTTAGTTATGAAGTCTAGGAGCTAAATGTTTCAACATATATGAATTTTTCTTGATTTTGAGCAATTCCCGAATTTGGGTATAAATGGGGTTTTTGGAGGTTTTTGGGTGAGTTTTGGGGGTTGTTTTAGGTGGGAATGGATAGTCCAATGGTAGTACTATGGTTAGGGGTTGATTTGGGATCATTTTTAGGTGTAAAATGTGTTGGAAACATGGATTTTGGATGAGGTTTAGGGGCTGCCCGAGTTTGCTAAATGTGGGGTTTGTTCATGGCTTGAAACATTGTAAATTGTGTTCGAATTGTGTTCCGGGTTAGTATTTTGATGTTGGGCTGATTTGAGGTTATTTGAATTGTATTGAAGTTGTTTGGAAGCAAGAACTTGGGTCGGTGAAGCATCGGGAGGAAATCCGGAAACTTGAAGGTGATGCTTGCTTGGTGGTTGAGCTTGGAGGTAGAAGTGAGTGGTTAAATATTTTTAAAATGGTTTTGAGTATTTGGTTCAAGCATGTGAACCTAGGATGGGCTTGGTAAACCCACCTAGAGTTGGGATTAGAGTGGTAGCCTAATCCCAAGCTTTGATTAGAGACATTGGTTGCACTCTCTAATGGTTGTTTATGCCTCGTGTTAAATTGTTATGGTGTTGGTTATGTATATGTTGTATACATGTATGTTGAGGCATGTTTGATACATTGTTATATGCATGTTGATGATAAAAATGATGGAGATATACATATGCATGATATATGATGTGATATTGTGTTAGTGTTATACATATGGTGTTGACATGTGAAATGATATTATGAGGTGATTGTATGATCCGAGGATCATGGTGAGTACATGCTAGGCATGGAAATGTGGTTTGTGCATGACAGTAAGTCATGGTGAGTATGTGCTAAGCACGGAAGTATTATGGAATGATATTGTGAAAGATTAATGATATGTGTAGTATTGGCACTAGTATGCTTGGGTACAAATGATCGATCATTAGGATGTTTAGTGTGCACACGTGAGTCAAAAATGTGTGCGTGGTCTTGATGATGGTAGTCATCAAGATGGAGTACGGGTTGCCCGGAAATTTTCTTTTATATATTAGTCGGTGATGAGTGGAATCCCATCGACGGGCGTGAGGATGAGTGGAATCCCCTCCGCGTGAAATGAGGCGTGAGGATGTGTGGAATCCCCTCCGCGTGAACGGTGATGAGTGTAATCCCACCGTCAGGTAATGGTTGTGTAGTTGGATGTGAGTTCCAACGGTTATCCGCGTATTCGAGTCATAGCTAGGTGCCAATACGGATTGTGGAGTATGTTGCTCATGTGTTGGTTATATGTGTTTCCATATGTTGAGGTTATGGACTTGTTGAGCATGACATGATTTTGGTAATAGGTTCATGCATCATGATTATTTTTGGCTCTTGCGGATCGGAGGTAAGAACATGCATTTTAGTTTGGTTGTAGACCGTGCTTGGACCCTGCATTGTCGAAGGTTTGTTTTATGAGCTTGCCCTCACTAAGCTTTTATGCTTACGCTCCCTTTTTGTTCGACAATGCAGATCAGTAGCTTGTGGGTGGCAAAGGCAAGGGAAGGTCTCCAAGTGTTGCTTATGGTGAGCTCAAGTATGAAATTTAAATTGTAGATAGTAATAGTCAAGCAATGGGATAGATGTTGCGATTTGAGTTTTGAAGTATATTGATGTTGGTTTCGTTTAAGAGCATGTTAGACTCTTCCTTATCATGTTGTTGGTTCGGCTTTTGGATGCCACATTATGGTTTGCAAGGCATGCTTTATTGCTTACCTTGAATGCTTATGTGTATGTTGGTCTTGTGCCCTTTGGTGGATGCTCTTATGTATGTTGTCTAAGCATGTTAATCTTGATTGCTATGTTTGGTTCGTATGTGGATTGTTGATCCTTTGTATGTTTGGTTTTTATATGTTTGATGTGTGTTAAACATGTTCGTATAGGATGTCTTGTATCTAGAGTTAATGCTTGTGTGTTGTGTGAGGCTTTAGTGGGGTTTTGGGACATCCTTGTGCCATAAACCAGCTAAAACCAGTCTGCTGACAGAGGGTGTTTCGAAACGGGCTACCCTGTTTCGATACGGTCCCTTTGTTTTTGGCCGGGCGTTTCGAAACACGTAGAGACCGTTTCGGTACACTTTCGCTACTGGAATTTTGAGAAATTGGCGAGATGAAGGTGTTTCGAAACGAGTCTAGGGAGTTTTGAAACGGTCAAAATCTCGTTGACCACGAGAAGTTGACCGTTGGGGTCGTTTCGATACGGGTCACCCCTGTTTCGAAACGGTCTCATCAGGTTGACCTTGACCTGTTGACTAAGTCAAGGCGTATCGAAACACCCTAAGGGCGTTTCGATACGGCCTGCTGTAAAGGATTAAAATGCGTTGTTTTAACGTGCTATTCTGGATGGTCGTTGTTATTTTGCTTTTGTTTCCGCTGTCGTGTTACACATAGGAATTAATAATGCCTATAGACAAGTTAAAGTTAAAAGAAATTTTTAGGGTCGTTAACCGAGGTGGGACCTTCACGGGTTTCGCTTTGGTTTTCCCCGTGTGGCCCACTCGGACCGGTCAAGCGTCCGGACCGGGACGAGGGGGTTACATTTGTTGGTATCAGAGCCTAAGGTTTCCAAGACCTTGGGCAGGTAAGTGAGGTAAGTTAAGTTCTTATATTAAATTAAACGGTGTTTGCTTGCCATGTAAGCATGTTCCTTGTTATTCGTGCATGCGGTGATGTGTGATTGTTTGATCGTAAATGTATGTTGTTTGATCGTACGCGTATGTTGCTTGAAGTATGTTTAGTAGAGTCCCATTGCTTCTATTACATTGGGAAAAAAAGAGATTTTTAAGTGAGGGAAATCATACTTGAGCCACTTTGACCTTTCCTTTGCTAACCCAATTTGTATGTTAAACTGTTGATTGATTTATTGCTTTTAGTAAGTTTGAGGCCAGTGTGTGGGCCGTGAATCGGTAAGTGGAAGTTGTGGTTTCTGGAAAAGTGGATGATGTTGGGGGGGAGTTCATCGCTATAGTTAGTGAAGTATGGTTGTACCGGAGCTGAGGTACAATTTGTTGTTTGAGTCAGTGTGTATGTGGGTTGATTCTTGTTGGTGAGGGATGATGAGATTGATTCAGGTATTAGTTGGTAAGAAGATGTGAAGACCTATGAGTGGGAGTCAGAGTGGTATTGATGTTATGGTAGATAAACCTTGGGTACAGTTTTGAGTTTGTTCCCTCCGGTTGATTCTGAATCTATACTTTTGTATGTTGTTAGCAAGCATACAAAGTCTGAAGGTGCCCGGTGAAGTGTTAGAGGTATGTACGAGTACCTTAGTTCTTGTGGCGAGATCAGGGTAAGGGTCTCATGTGAGTAATCTGAAATTCAGAAATGTTAGTTAGTGGTCGTTGGGGTTCAGCCTATGGTTTTGATACAAGACAGTCGGCCAGTATCCGTGAGTGGAAATCGATTTGTGTGATTGGGACAGCGTGCGTCCGAATTGTCTTCAAGCAAGAAGGAGGGATGAATTCGCTTCCGATGTAGTTGAACCGAGAAGGAAGTCTTGAGCTCTAACTCCAGATTGTTTGGTAGTGGGATGTTTCGAGTCGTTAGGATCGATGTTATAGAACCAGTTCAGGCATGATAGTTTATGTGTAATCAGAATTGAATTTTGAAGTTTCGAGATGCTCTAAGAACGGTTTTGAAGAGCTAGCTCATGTTTGGAGGACCAGCCTGAAGACAAGAGGGTCGAGGACTAACAGTTGTGTACTTGTGAAGTTGCAATTTCTACAGGTTCGTCCGTTTGTGTGAGCATGCAAAGAAATTAGATATACTTGTTGAGATCTTAGACGTAGGACACATGTGACTAGACCTTTAGTGAGGCAGTGGTGGTCAGAGAAATGTACAAAATATGTTTGTTGGTGGTTTAGGGTTACTAGTTTCTAGTAAATGTGAAGTAATTGTCTTTCTACGGTTTCGATGTAACTTTTGACATGGTTTGGCTTGAAGAACACAGAGTTAGGATATACGTTGAGACAAAGAGAGAGTTGCCTTGAAGTTGCAGATTTTTGTGAGACTGTAGTGGTAGGTGAGGTCGTGAACTTCTTGTCGAATGTTGATCCAGTTTTAGAGGTCAAAGATTGATTGAGTTTAGTTGACACGCTTGCCTAGCGAATGTGATGGATTTGATTTTGAATGAAGATTAGGCCGCAAAATGTTAGAATAGTTTGTATTTTTCCTAGAAGTGTTTACAAGAATTACCCGGTCTGTCTCCTGACAGAGAAGAAGAGTTTGTTATTGAGACCGTCTCTGAGCTTGCTTCTGCTTTGATTGCTCTGTATCTTATGACTCCAGAAAGAATTCAGTGTGTTGAAGAATCAACTACGAGATTTGTTAGACCTTAGATTCATTAGGTCTGGTACACCGTCTTAGAGTATGACAGTGCAAATTGTGAATAAGAGATAAGACAAAACGAGAATGTGTTTAGATTTCAGACAGTCGAAACAAGTGACAATGAATAGTTAGTATCCGTTTCCCAGCATCAGTGAATTGTTGATCAGTTGGGGTGTGCTCCAGTCTTTTCGAAGATTAATTTGAGATCTAGTTGTTACGAGTTGAAAGTGAGAGAAGTCGGTGTACCGAAGACAGCTTTCGAAGCAAGATGTGATCACTTTGAGTTCTGAGTCATGTCGTTTCATTTGACTAGTGTGTTAGTCACTTTTATAGAGATGTTGAGCAGAATATTTCCTGAGTTCCTTGATCAGTTTGTAGTAATTCTCATAGATGATACATGGATATATTCACGTACCGAAGAAGACCATGACAAGCTTTGAAGTTAGTGTTGTAGATCCTATTAGAGAATTAGTTGTATGCCAAGTTGAGCAAACGTGAACTCCAAGTTAATGAAGATGTTCTCCTAGGACATGTAGTTCAGCCGAGTGTGTTAGAGTAAATCCCAAGTAGGCAAAAGAAGATATGAGTTGGAAGAAATTGAAGACTGTGACAGGTATCTATAGTTCCCAGGTCTAGCATTGTTACTTTCAGAGAATTGTAAATAGTCTTTTGAAGATAGCTGCTCCTTTGACAAGTTGCTACAGAAGAATGTTCAGTTGTGTGGTTAGATGCGAGACAATGAGCCCTTGAGAAACTGAAAGAAACCTTGAAGAGAACTTCGACCTTGATTCAGCCTATATCAGAGGAAGAATTTGTGAACCATAGTGATGCGTTACATGTAGAGTTAGGTTGTGTGTTTATGCAAGACAGAAGATTTGTGGCTTGATCATCGAGATAGTTGAAAGACCGTGGGAAGAGTTATCCGATATGAGACATAGAGTTAATTACAGTTGTAATTGCTATGAAGACTTGGAGACAAAGCTTGTATAGTAAGAAATGCACAGTGTGTATGTATATATCATCAGAACTTGAAATATTTGAAGACTTAGGAAGGGTTGGAACTTGAACAGCATGAGTTGTTAGAATTGTTTGAAGACCGTAATCTCAAGATTTAGTATCATCCGAAGAGAGTTAACGTAGTAAACGATGTCCCGAGTCATGGTGTAGATAGATTAGTAGTAGAGTTGCGAGCCGTGTCTGCCGGATTCCGTTTACCGAATGATAGTAGTTTTGTGGCCGAGTTTCATGTTAAACCTACTTTGAGTCAGATACTTAAAGAGAAACAGTTACAAGACAGGTTCTTGGCACCTCACGTGCAAGACATGGCAGAAGGAAGACCTTCAGAATACAGTTTCAGAGATGATAGAGTTTCGCATTTCAGAGACAGAATAGTGGTATCGATTGACATAGTGTTTTGAGACGTATTGTTTTGGCAGAAGCACACGGTAATTCATTTGTATTGCATCTTAGTAGTATGAAGACGTATTGTGGGTTGAAGATGAGTACTTCTGGATTGAGTTGATGGATGATGTGGTTCAGTATGAGAATAAGTGTATAATTTTCCAGCGTGTCAAAACCGAGCATCAGCTTTCTTCTAGTTTGTTACATCCATGGAAGATTCGTAATGAAAGTGGGTAATAGATTCGAGAGACCTTGTGTCTGGTTCGCCTTTGATTTCCTACGGGAGAGTTTAGCTGAGTAAACGGTGATAGTTGCTCTGGGTGTGCTCGTTTTATACATGTTCACGTTACTTGTACTTTGTATAAGATGGCGGAGTCTTGCTTTAACAAGAGTGTGAGTTGTACAGTGTCTTGAAATTGATAGTGGCCGATAGAGATTCGAGATTTCAACCAGATTTTGAAGACGTCTGCATAGTGCTTGGTTACCTGTTGAAGTCAGATGGTCAGTCAGAGAAAGTCAGGGGTCAAGTTTCCAAACAGTGTTGTAGGAGTTTGTAAATCGGGCTAGTTTTGTTGTTTATTTGTTGCGGTTACCACTAGAGTTAGAAAGAGGTTTGTGATGTGTTCTGTATGTCTATGATTCGGAAGTGTGAGTTAGACCTGTTCCGTGCTATGTTTGTGAAGAGATTGAGTTGAGTTTGAAATTTGCGTGCAACGAAGAAGCGGTTGAGATCTTAGTGTTAGATATCTGTTGTTGGGTGGTAAGCCTACCGAGATTGGTTAGTGTGTTGTGGTGAGAAGGAAATGGGTAAGAGCAGACTTCGTGGTAATTCCTGTCGGTAAATTTCAGGGACGAAATTCCTTAAGTGGGGGAGAGTTGTAACACTCGGGTTTAGGGGTCGGGTGAAAATAATATTTTAATATTATTTGGGCTCGGTTTTATAGTTAAAATAATCTTTTAAGTTCGAGTTTCAAAACAAATAATTGAATGTTGGACTAAATCGAATTGTTTTACATCTTGCATAGAGATTTTGAAAAGAAGGGATTTTGCCATTTCATTAATGGCAAAACCGTAAATAAGGGAACTTCATTTTAAAACCCTTTTTACTAAAGTAAAACATTGTCTTCTTCCTCCCCATTTCATATTTGAACGACCAAGAGCTCTCTCTCCCTACAATCACTATTCCATCACCTTATTCCTCCATTTTAGCTCGGATTTGCAAGGTAACTACGTTTTCAACTTGTCCTCATCATCCTCTCCTCAAAAGTACAAATAGTTTTCATTTTCGTTAAAGTTTTGGAAAATGGAGTTTTGAAGATTTTGATTAAAAATGGAAACTTTATGTTGTTAAGCTTAATGTTTTAATTTAATATGGTTAGTTATGAAGTCTAGAAGCTAAATGGTTCAACATATATGAATTTTTCTTGATTTTGAGCAATTCCCGAATTTGGGTATAAATGGGGTTTTGGAGGGTTTTGGGTGAGTTTTAGGGGTTGTATTAGGTGGGAATGGATAGTCCAATGGTTGTACTACGGTTAGGAGTTGATTTGGGATCATTTGTGGGTGTAAAAGGTGTTGTAAACATGGATTTTGGATGAGGTTTAGGGGCTGCCCGAGTTTGCTAAATTGGGGTTTGTTCATGGCTTGAAACATTGTAAATTGTGTTCGAATTGTGTTCCGGGTTAGTATTTTGATGTTGGGCTGATTTGAGGTTATTTGAATTGTATTGAGGTTGTTTGGAAGCAAGAACTTGGTTCGGTGAAGCATCGGGAGGAAATCCGGAAACTTGAAGGTGATGCTTGCTTGGTGGTTGAGCTTGGAGGTAGAGGTGAGTGGTTAAATATTTTTAAAATGGTTTTGAGTATTTGGTTCAAGTATGTGATCCTAGGATGGGCTTGGTAAACCCACCTAGAGTTGGGATTAGAGTGCTAGCCTAATCCCAAGCTTTGATTAGAGACTTTGGTTGCACTCTCTAATGGTTGTTTATGCCTCGTGTTAAATTGTGATGGTGTTGGTTATGTATATGTTCTATACATGTATGTTGAGGCATGTTTGATGCATTGTTATATGAATGTTGATGATAAACATGATGGAGATATACATATGCATGATATATGATGTGATATTGTATTAGTGTTATACATGTGGTGTTGACATGTGAAATGATATTATGAGGTGATTGTATGATCCGAGGATCATGGTGAGTACATGCTAGGAATGGAAATATGGTTTGTGCATGACAGTAAGTCATGGTGAGTACGTGCTAAGCACGGAAGTATTATGGAATGATATTGTGAAAGATTAATGAAATGTGTAGTATTGACACTAGTATGTTTGGGTACAAATGATCGATCATTAGGATGTTTAGTGTGCACACGTGAGTCAAAATGCGCACGTGGTCTTGATGATGGTAGTCATCAAGATGGAGTACGGGTTGCCCGGAAATCTTCTTTTATATATTAGTCGGTGATGAGTGGAATCCCATCGACGGGCGTGAGGATGAGTGGAATCCCCTCCGCGTGAACGGTGATGAGTGTAATCCCACCGTCAGGTAATGGTTGTGTAGTTGGATGTGAGTTCCAACGGTTATCCGCGTATCCGAGTCATAGCTAGGTGCCAATACGGATTGTGGAGTATGTTGCTCATGTGTTGGTTATATGTGTTTCCATATGTTGAGGTTATGGACTTGTTGAGCATGACATGATTTTGGTAATATGTTCATGCATCATGATTATTTTTGGCTCTTGCGGATCGGAGGTAAGATCATGCATTTTATTTTGGTTGTAGACCGTGCTTGGACCCTGCATTGTCGAAGGTTTGTTTTATGAGCTTGCCCTCACTAAGTTTTTATGCTTACGCTCCCTTTTTGTTCGACAATGCAGATCAGTAGCTTGTGGGTGGAAAAGGCAAGGGAAGGTCTCCACGTGTTGCTTATGGTGAGCTCAAGTATGAAATTTAAATTGTAGATAGTAATAGTCAAGCAATGGGATAGATGTTGCGATTTGAGTTTTGAAGTATATTGATGTTGGTTTCGTTTAAGAGCATGTTAGACTCTTCCTTATCATGTTGTTGGTTCGGCTTTTGGATGCCACGTTATGGTTTGCAAGGCATGCTTTATTGCTTACCTTGAATGCTTATGTGTATGTTGGTCTTGTGCCCTTTGGTGGATGCTCTTATGTATGTTGTCTAAGCATGTTAATCTTGATTGCTATGTTTGGTTCGTATGTGGATTGTTGATCCTTTGTATGTTTGGTTTTTATATGTTTGATGTGTGTTAAGCATGTTCGTATAGGATGTCTTGCATCTAGAGTTAATGCTTGTGTGTTGTGTGAGGATTTAGTGGGGTTTTGGGACATCCTTGTGCCATAAACCAGCTAAAACCAGTCTGCTGACAGAGGGTGTTTCGAAACGGGCTACCCTGTTTCAATACGGTCCCTTTGTTTTTGGTCGGGCATTTCGAAACGCGTAGAGGTCGTTTCGGTACACTTTCGCTACTGGAATTTTGAGAAATTGGCGAGATGAAGGTGTTTCGAAACGGTCAAAATCTCGTTGACCACGAGAAGTTGACCGTTGTGGTCGTTTCGATACGGGTCACCCCTATTTCGAAACGGTCTCATCAGGTTGACCTTGACCTGTTGACTAAGTCAAGGCGTATCGAAACCCCTAAGGGCGTTTCGATACGGCCTGCTGTAAAGGAATAAAATGGGTTGTTTTAACGTGTTGTTCTGGATGGTCGTTGTTATTTTGCTTGTGTTTCCGCTGTCGTGTTACACATAGGAATTAATAATGCCTATAGACAAGTTAAAGTTAAAAGAAATTTTTAGGGTCATTAACCGAGGTGGGACCTTCACGGGTTTCGCTTCGGTTTTCCCCGTGTGACCCACTCGGACCGGTCAAGCGTCCGGACCGGGACGAGGGGGTTACATTTATATGGTTGCCTTTTTTATCGGCAAAATATGATTTTATTGCATACTAGCCTTATTTGGTTGAGAGTCTCGTTGAAAACCTCCCTAAGCCTATTTAGAGGAAAAGAGCATTCAACAACGAGAGAATACAGAGTCGAATTCGCCTTCCACAAAAACCAAAAACACCTACTGCAACCTTACAAACATGAAATGAGTCGCAAAAACTATATTGTATTTGCCCAATACACCATAGTAAAAAAAGGTAAACTATATAAATGACCACCATACTATTGGAAAAGTCGCGATTTGATCACCTTACTTTTTTTCTAAGCAATAAAATCACCATACTATTAAATTGGATGCAATTTGACCACTAGCCGTTAGAGGTTAACGGCAGGGTGACATGGTAGTTAAAAAAATAGGATATAATTACACATTTGCTCCTCATTACATTTACACTCTATCAATTTGGTCCTAATTTTAATTTAAGAAAATAAATTAATTATTTAATTAAGTGGTGACACAACCTTATTGGAGGAATTTAATTATTTATATTTGATTTAATAATTTAAATTTTCTCCTACAATCATCTGGTGACACATGTCACTAGATTGGAGGAAGAAAATAAAAGGAAGGAGCATCTTGCTCCGAGTGGGATTTAAACTAGGATTGCCTTGGATGGAGACATACGCGCTTACCACTAGGCCAAGTGGATCTTTATGATGTATGGTACAAAACCTAATATATATTTCTTAGTTTGTTGCTCGTGTCAGAAAAAAGAAATAAATATGAATTAAGGAGATTCTAACATGAAACTTTTGAGATGCATAAAAACATCTGAACCGCTGAAATAAATCTAATAATTAAATTATTAATAATTATAACTTTAATTAAATAATTATATTAAAAATTAAAAATTTTAAAATTATATTACAAATTTATTTAACGAATCTAAACTCGCGAACATACTTTAAATGAATTGATATAACTTTATGATTATATTAAAAAATTTAAAATTTATTTAACGAATCTAAACTCACGAACATTATTTAAATTAGATTTATTTCAGTGGTTCAGATGTTTTTATGTATCTCAAAAGTGTCATGTTCGAATCCCATTAATCCACATTTATTCTAGTAGTGAATCGTATCGAAACGGGCTTTTCGCGTTTCGATACGGGTTCGAGTGTTGTTCCGAAACAGGGTCACCTTATATCGAAACGAGTCTGGTACCGAAACAACTCGATAGAATTTCGAAACGGCCGTTCCGATACGCCAAGTGGCGTATCGAAACACGATCGCTCAGATTTCTTTAAATGGCATTATAAGGTATCAAACTTTAATTAAAACATGAACTCTCTTTTTATCTCAAACCTTAACCGAAAACCCTTATATAAACTCATCAAATCCCTTGATTTTTTCACATCAAAACCTAATTTTTTTTAGGGTTTTCAATCTTCACATCGAGGATAGAGCTTTGCAAGCAATTTGGTGCATTAGTCATCCCTCATTCATCTTTTATCCTACATCAAGGTAAAAACCCTATTTTCTTTTCTTTTTAATTTTCGTTTAATTTTATTGGTTGCTTTTAGTTACTTTTTGTATAAAACATATACATATAGTATGTGTTTTCAAGTTTTTGCAAAAAATCTTCAAAATCTGAAATTTTTTATTTGAATCTAAAATTATATAGTATATTTTTTAATTTTTTTCGATTTTTTTTCCAAAATTTTGTTTTATACTTATATATGTTTTAAAACTATATTGTATAGTTTTTATCAACACCTTGATTATCGGATTGTATATTGGATTGAATTTGGTTGATTTACACATACATATGTTTTTGTGTCTTGATTTTCTTTTAGATTTCGAATATGGGCTCTAGGAAGAGAGTACGAACCAATGAGGCTGGTGGAAGCTCCAACATCGATGACGATTCGACTCGTCTCAACCTCACTTTACTCTACCAAAAGTCTCTTCGAAACAAAGATGTCTATACCAATTTCAAGCTATTTCAAGATCATGCTATCCGCCGTGAGCGTACCGTTTCTATACCCTTTTTGGATTTCAAACGATTTCAATTCCACTATCTTTTTGGAGGCTCCGTCACGGTCCTTAATGCTCATGATTGCATCCTTCATCTCATGGTCTCGTGGTGATTTCGCCCTTCCGGAGGAAAATTCTCCCACATTAAGCAAGTGGACGATTTTTGGATTCGATGCTTTCATGAGGGACATCGACCAAATCTTTGTCAAATCATGTTTGTCTAGATGGTGTACCTTGTCCAAAATCACAACTCGGATCTTGTCACCTTATTCACGTATGGCACCGCCTTAAGCTACTTATTCTCAAAGTTGGGGATCGATTGCTCTCTTGACTATCCGGAACCTCTCAAAGATCGCATCGATGACCGCACACTTCTCCGGAGCAAATTTCATTTCATTGATGGAGAGTGGACTCGTGTCGAGAATCCTCCTCAAGTTGCAGCCCCCGAACCTCAACCTCAAGTTGCTGCACCAAACAATGAAGCCCTCATGGCTTTCCTTACTGAGCAATTTAATGGCTTGCGCACCCACATGGACTCCGGTTTCACCACTCTTGACACTCATCTCACTTCCATGGAGGGTCGTATCCAAAGTGTGTTGGGATTTTTAGCACGCTCGAATCGATCTTCCGAAACCGTCAAGAGGGTTGAAACTGCTTCCCGAATGAATTGGCTAAAATCGAAAATAGTAGACAATATTTGCACGATGATTTTAGAGTGGTTCGACTACTCAACCGAGTCTACATCCACTACCTTAGCACACCACTAAGGATTTCCCAATTCACTATTATGAATTCTTCCTTTTGAGGCCAAAGGGATAACCTTACAACCCTATCTTTTCAATGGCTAAGATAGAACCACTCTAGTTTTTCTCTCAAGGCTAAACTAGAACCTCTCCCTTTTACAAGGTAGTTTTTGTAAACAATGAAAGCCTCACAAGGTGGGTGTTTACAAGAATTAAGCTCACAAGAGTGTAAAGAATAAAACAATAAAAAAATACTCTCTATACAATATATACAAGAGAAATGAAGAATAAAGACTTAAATGATATTTCTCTTGATCATGAAGCTTGGATGTTGTCTCTTTCTATCTTCAAGTGTCCTTGTGGTGCTTTATATAGTGTGGAATGAGTTTCTAGCTGTTTATGGCCGTTGAAGATGTTTTGGAGCCGTTGGAAGCCATTAAAGTCGAGCTTTAAATGCTCACCTGCAGAATGGTTTCGAAACCATTGAAGAGGTTTCGAAACCTTAAGAGGGGATTTGTAAAAACTAGCCGTTTATGGCCGTTGGGGATGTTTTGGAGCCGTTACTGGGCCAAAGTTTTGAAACCTTCATAGAGGTTTCGAAACCTTTGTGCCAAGGTTTCCAAACCTTAATAGAGGTTTGGAAACCTTTGTTAAGGTTTCAAAAACAGAGGCTTACTGCCCAGAGAGGTTTCGAAACCTTGGCACAAAGGTTTCCAAACCTTAATAGAGGTTTGGAAACCTTTGTTGAGGTTTCAAAAACAGAGGCTTACTGCCCAGAGAGGTTTCGAAACCTTATATGATGGTTTCGAAACTTTCACTTAAAAACCCAAATTTTGGCTAATTCTTGACTTTAAAATGTATATTCGATATAGGTGCAAAGTCAAAACATTTTAAAAATATTTTTCAAGTTTTAAGGACTTTTGAATTATTTTTGAAATCTTTAAACAAGTCCAAAACATTTTTCACATAATTGTTATATCAAAATATTTCTCAACAATCTCCCCCTTTTTGATATAACAAAACTTCTTTGAAAATTTGTTTTTGACAAAAGTTCCCCCTTAATTTTTCACTTATTTCTCCCCCTTTTTGTTATATAAAAAATAATTCAAATCTTTATAGTACATAATAACAATGGAGAGTAAGTTAAAAAAATTTAAGTACAAAAAAATTGAAAAATAAAACTCCCCCTTACTAAAGCATTCCATTATATTTTTAGCACAAAACTTGACACTTAAGAGATTGAATTTCACCATTGAATCAAATCAATTTAAAACACATGAAATTCAATTTGTCCAAGACTTTAAAAAAATTTTATGCAAACATATGAATGAAACAATGTGATTCATATGCATAAAGAATCATAAAAAGTCATGCACTTATAAATATAAATAAGCAATGATGCATGAACATTTATCATCAAAGTAGGCAACCAAATGATTTAAAATCAAATACATTAAGATTAGAGGTTACCCATCTTCTTCACTAGTGTGACTAGAGCATTTGAGATTCTTGCTTTTCTTGCCTTTGCTCCAACACACCTACAAGAGACACTTACTTGGATTTTGGTATCCAAATTGCTTTGGATCCATTATAATTAATCTCAATGTCTCTAGTTCCCTTAGGAACCCATACTTGTCTAATCCTATAAGATTTTTTCTTCTTTATAGGACAAGTATGCAAGGAATGACCATGATAATGACAATGTGAGCATTTTGTCATTATGGGATGAGATGAATTATTAAAAATAATTTCTTTTTCTTTTGCTAAGCTTTCAAGCTTAACTTTCAAATCAAGATTTTCTTTTTCTAAAATTCCATTGCTTGTTTTTGAAAACTCTAAATCATTTTTCAAAATCTCATTTTGTTTTTCAAAATCCAATTTTGTTTTCAAAACAAAATCATATTCAATTTCAAGTTTTGAAATCATTTTCTTAAATTTGGAATTCATGGTCTCAAATTCCAAAAATAATTCATCGAAAGCATCTTGTAACTCATCAAATGAATATGCATTTGAATCATTGGAGTTGGAAGATACCTTGGGCTCATCAAGAGCCAAAACACCATCCACCTTTGGTGTTGAGAGGAGGATTGCACATGATGAAGCATCATCTTTCTTCTCTTCTTTCCCATAGAATTTCTCAAGCTTCTCCCAAATTTCTTTGGCACTTTTGGATGGGGAGACCTTCTTGGAAATCTCTTCACTTAGGGCACGAAGAAGAATGTGCATAGCCTTTGCATTGAGATGGTCATTCTTTGTGTCTTTGACACTCCTTTTCTTCTTCTTCTTAGGAGCTTCCAAATGTCCATCTTTGATAATCATCCAAATGTCGAGGTTGAAGCCTTGGATGAAATACTTCATGATGTTGCTCCATTGGAAGTAACCTTCTCCTTTGAAGAGAGGAGGACACATGATAGAGTGGCCTTCTTCAAATGAAATAATTGTAGAACCGCTTGCCATTTTAAATCTTGAATCGGTGAAATTTGAGCAATCGATCTTTACTCTCGGATGTTAGTCCTTTGATGGAGACGAGGCTCTGATACCAATTGTTGGGATTTTTAGCACGCTCGAATCGATCTTCCGAAACCGTCAAGAGGTTTGAAATTGCTTCCCGAATGAATTGGCTAAAATTGAAAATAGTAGACAATATTTGCACGATGATTTTAGAGTGGTTCGACTACTCAACCGAGTCTACATCCACTACCTTAGCACACCACTAAGGATTTCCCAATTCACTACTATGAATTCTTCCTTTTGAGGCCAAAGGGATAACCTTACAACCCTATCTTTTCAATGGCTAAGATAGAACCACTCTAGTTTTTCTCTCAAGGCTAAACTAGAACATCTCCCTTTTACAAGGTAGTTTTTGTAAACAATGAAAGCCTCACAAGGTGGGTGTTTACAAGAATTAAGCTCACAAGAGTGTAAAGAATAAAACAATAAAAAATACTCTTTATACAATATATACAAGAGAAATGAAGAATAAAGACTTAAATGCTATTTCTCTTGATCATGAAGCTTGGATGTTGTCTCTTTCTATCTTCAAGTGTCCTTGTGGTGTTTTATATAGTGTGGAATGAGTTTCTAGCCGTTTATGGCCGTTGGAGATGTTTTGGGCCGTTGGAAGCCATTAAAGTCGAGCTTTAAATGCTCACCTGCACAATGGTTTCGAAACCATTGAAGAGGTTTCGAAACCTTAAGAGGGGATTTGTAAAAACTAGCCGTTTATGGCCGTTGGGGATGTTTTGGAGCCGTTACTGGGCCAGAGTTTCGAAACCTTCATAGAGGTTTCGAAACCGTTGTGCCAAGGTTTCCAAACCTTAATAGAGGTTTGGAAACCTTTGTTAAGGTTTCAAACAGAGGCTTACTTCCCAGAGAGGTTTCGAAACCTTATATGATGGTTTCGAAACTTTCACTTAAAAACAAAAATTTTGGCTAATTCTTGACTTTAAAATGTATATTCGATATAGGTGCAAAGTCAAAACATTTTAAACATATTTTTCAAGTTTTAAGGACTTTTGAATTATTTTTGAAATCTTTAAACAAGTCCAAAACATTTTTCACATAATTGTTATATCAAAATATTTCTCAACAAAGTGTTGAGAATCGCCTCACCTCGGTTGAAACTCAACAAACCTCTATGGACATGTCCTTTACTAGTTTCTATGGCAAATGGAGACAATTCCAAAAGAGCAATGCCAATGATGAAGATGAAGATGTTGACGAGCCTTAGATCCTTCCCATCTTTCTTTGTAAAAGAGTGATATTGTCAATCTTTGGGTAGAGAGATTGATCGATTGTAAGGTTTCCTCCTAAGTCAAGAAAAGGGGACGAATTCAAGTTAGTGAATTGTTGAAATCCTCAGTAGGATACTGAGGTAGTGGATGTAGAGCTTGTTCGAAGCTTGAACCACTCTAAAATTGCCTTGTATTCATTTTTAAATTATCCATTTGCACCCTTCAATTTTTATTCCACAAATTCGCCCCCTCTTGGTGATTAGCCATCATTTGACCAACTCAACACTTTCCCATTGGAGTTCTTAGGTTCAAATCCCACCAAGATCACATTTTTTTCTCTTTAATTTTCCTTTAAACTAGGTCATGAGATTGGAGAAAAATAAATATTAGATAAAATATATTAAAAATTAGAGTAAACTCATCCAATCGGGTGATGGCTATCAGATTGGTTGATTAATTTTATTTAATTAAATAAAAATAGGACCAAATTGATATAATAGGTAACTAACAGCGGTCAAATGTCTAATTATACAAATTTCCGTTAACTGCCACATCACCTCTTTTGTTAGATTTTAACGGCTAGTGGTCAAAATATAAGTATTTTAAAAGTTTGATGGGCTGATTGACGAGTTGCTTAGTTGGATGGTAAAAATAGGACCGCTCCCAAAGTTTGGTGGCCACTTCAGTATTTTACCCTTATTTTTATGCATATTCTTAACCATGTGTATAGATGTTTATCGGAA
This sequence comes from Hibiscus trionum, assembly GCA_030270665.1. Lineage (NCBI taxonomy): Eukaryota > Viridiplantae > Streptophyta > Magnoliopsida > Malvales > Malvaceae > Hibiscus > Hibiscus trionum. The sequence continues at coordinate 70,570,600 of BSYR01000026.1, read as the reverse complement.
TCAAATCTGATACAATCTTGCCTAAAAATTAAGTCTAACTTAAAACCATGAACATTAACCATTTGTATCATTTATACAAATTGAAGCACAAAAAGTTGAAATAAAAGCAAGTCTATTACTGCAGATAGAGGGGGATACTTCGAAAGAACCCACAAGAACAAAGACCAAAACATAATTATTTTATGGCTAAAGGGTCAAATTTGCCCCTGTAGTAATCCGAAATCAGCAATGTTGCCCCTAACTTTTTTTTTTCCGTAATTTTGCCCTCAAAGTCAGTCAATTGTAGCAATGTTGCCCTTTGACCGATTTGACCGTTAAATGCTGATGTGGCAGTTAACGGTGCTGACGGGGCAATTTTACCCTCGAAGTCATTCATGCAATTTTGCCTTCGAAGTCATTAATTGCAGCACTTTTACCCTTGGTTTATTTAGTTTTTGAATAAAATTGGATAAATAATTTAGTTTTTTCGAGTTGAACTTTAACAAACAGAATATATGAAAAATCGATTGAAAAATTGATGTAAATATCCTTTGAGTCCCTAGTAATTTTAAAAATAAGCAAAATGAGAACTCTCACAAAAAATCAAAATATTATTCAATTTTTTTAAAAAAATCTATAAACTTAATAAAACTAAATACGATATTCAAAAAAAATATTGAAAATAAACCAACGAGAAGCGTGTTAATTGAACGGTGAACGCGAACTATTCTATTCGAACGATGTTCGATTGACACACTTACCGACGATGGGTTGTTAGAAAAAATGTACGATGATCTCAGAAAACGACATTAGTGGTGTTCGGCGAAAACGGCATGGGAGATAAGGGCATAGGAGATAAATACAAGGATATCTAGAAGATAAAGCAGAATTCAACCTGAGCCACATGATTCGAGTTCACCGTACATTTTTTCCTAACAACCCATCGTCGGTAAGTGTGTTAATCGAACGTCGTTCGAATAGAATAGTTCGCGTTCACCGCTCAATTAACACACTTCTCGTTGGTTTATTTTCAATAATTTTTTTTAAATATCGTATTTATTTTTATTAAGTTTATAGATTTAAAAAATGAATAATATTTTGATTTTTTGTGAGAGTTCTCATTTTGCTTATTTTTAAAATTACTATGGACTCAACGGATATTTACATCAATTTTTCAATCGATTTTTCATATATTCTGTTTGTTAAAGTTCAACTCGAAAAAACTAAATTATTTATCCAATTTTATTCAAAAACTAAATAAACCAAGGGTAAAAGTGCTGCAATTAATGACTTCGAGGGCAAAATTGCATGAATGACGTTGAGGGTAAAATTGCCCCGTCAGCACCGTTAACTGCCACATCAGCATTTAACGGTCAAAATCGGTCAAAGGGCAACATTGCTCTAATTGACTGACTTTGAGGGCAAAATTACGGAAAAAAAAGTTAGGGGCAACATTGCTGATTTCGGATTACTACAGTGGCAAATTTGACCCTTTAGCCTTATTTTATTAAAAAATCAAACAAACAAAAAAGAAAAGCCTATCATCTCACAAATATGGTTGCGATATACGATAGACGTAGAAAGTGGGCAATGTAGGCGATTGCTACACTATTTTTTAATAATAAAAATATTTTAAAAAAATTATATATCTTTGATATTATAAATTAAAGGGTTTTGTTTTAATAAACTGCACAGGGCCTCGTAAACCTTTGAACCACCCCGCTAAAGATTGGTAGTAAGTATGAAATTGTCCCATTGTTTCCAGCCCTATATTATTGCTTTATTCCTTTATTGACTTTTGCTTGCGCTGCATCATTCTTCTTTGCATGGCATGGATGCTTTTATCTAAAAGTAATTATACTAGTGCAATAAAGAGAAAAAAATATTTTTTTTGTTCATTTTAAATAGACGGATTCAAGGGTATCCACCGGAGCCCGAAAACACACCCAAAATTTGGGAAGTTATTAAGGTATGGTTTGGTATAACGGATGTAACAAACGTGTGTTGTATTAAATAACACTTGTGTACTAGAAAGATGGATGAAAGATGGTTGTTACTACATCAAGGTGTTTGGTTGATGAAATTTAGAACAAAGTTAAAAGATAAGTGTTATGTATGAATGTACTATTTTTCCCTTAAAATTCTAGCTTCATATTTTCCTTTGTTTTGACATTGATTATTATATTGTTTTTGATTTTATGGTTTATAATTTAATATTTAGGTTTTGGGTTTTGGGGTTTAGGTTTTAGGTTTAGGGCTTAGGTTTTAAGGTTTAAGGTTCACAACATATGGTTTAAAGTTTAGGGTTTAGGTTTAGTATATTTACATTGATGTAAATACGTGAAAAGTAGTATGAAGGTTTAGAGTTTAGGGGTTTAGGTTTATTGTTATTAATTTAGGGTTTAGGGTTAGCATATTTACATTGTTATAAATACCTAAAAATAGTATAATGGTATAATTGACAAGATTTGCGTTAAATCGACGTGACCCAAGGATGAAACTATTAAACTTCCATCTTTGGGGGAAGAAGATAAAATTAAAGAAAAGAAAAAGAAAAAGAGAGAAAATGACGTGGATGATATGCGGTTGCCATGTCAACTCACGTGAATGCCAAGTCACCCTTCCATTTATTATTTAATACCTGAGTGACCAAAATAAGAGCAAATAAAAAGTTTAGTGGTTAAATTATTTTTTTTAATTTTAGTGACAAAAATATATATATGAGCTTTTTACCCTGACTAGCCGTTAAAATCTAAAGGATAAGGTGACGTGTCAGTTAACGAAAATTTGTGAAAGGAATATGGCCTTGGTGGGATTTAAACCTAAGACCTCCAAGTGAAAAACACAAGCTTTTACCACTACACGAAGTACCCTTCAATGATATGAATTGCACCATTATGTATATGATATAATGAAGTAAATGATAGGGCAACAAGAAGTAAAAATATTTGAGAGGGGACTTAAACATGGGTCACATAAGATATGTAAAAACACACAAACTAGTGAATCAATTAAAATAACTAAATTAAAAATAAAAACATTTTAATTATATTTGAAGTATAGTTAAAGAAAGATTTAAAATGAAAATAGATTTATATATTTTTTTTATTTTTAAATTAAATTGAATATTTTTTTAACATTTATTTTAATAACTTCATATATATATATATATATATATATATATATAATATTGAATCGAGTTCTTTAATTTAATTAATAATTTTAATTTTTTATTAAATATCTTAAGTCAATGATTATATATGTTATATTAAAACATATAATTTTGATAATTTATACATTCAATTCATTTGTTTGATCCGATATGTGTTGATAATTTTCTTAAAAACATTTTATAAACTATATGTTTCTTTAAAGAAAGAGATCATTGTGGACAAAGTTGTCCAAATAATATATATATATATATATATATATATATATATTCATTTTAAATCTTTCTTTAATTATACTTTAAATGTAATTAAAGTGTTTTCATTTTTAATTTAATTATTTGAATTTATTTAGTGGTATGTGTGTTTTTACACATCTTATGTGACCCATGCTCGAGACCCCTTTCAAACATTTTTACTTTTTCCCCTAGCATTACTTCATTATATGATATATATAGAATGGTGCAATTCATATTGTTCAGGAGTAGTTGTTGTAGTTGTAAAGGGTTGCCTTTCCCCTTGGAGTACTTAGGTTCAAATCCCACCAAGATCATATTTTTTCTCTTTAATTTTCCTTTAAACCAGGTCATGAGATTGGGGAAAAATAAATATTATATAAAATAAATTAAAAATTAGAGTAAACCCATCCAATCGGGTGATGACTACCAGATTGGTTGATTAATTTTATTTAATTAAATAAAAAATAGGACCAAATTGATATAATAGGTAACTAACAATAATCAAATGTGTAATTGTACAAATTTCCATTAACTACCACGTCACCTCATTCGTTAGATCTTAACGGCTGGTGGTCAAAATATAAGCATTTTAAAAGTTTGTTAATCTGATTGACGAGTTGCTTAGTTGGATGGTAAAAATAGGACCGCTCTCAAAGTTTGGTGGTCACCTGAGTAGTTTACCCTTATTTTAATGCATATTATTAATCATGTGTATAGATATTTATCTGAATCAAATCTGATCCAATCCCACCTAAAAATAAGTCTAACTTAAAACCATGAACATTAACCATTTGTATCATTTAGCATTGACCCGCCTTATTTTGTAATCTCGTTTTGAGATTGCAATTTTAATAATAAAATTTTGGAAAAGGACATAATGGCGGTCACTTTGTTCATCGAAAATTTACCGGGACAATGCACTTGAAAGGGCTATGGTTTGCCTTTGGAAGACATGGAGACGTGGTGGATTCCTACATAGCAAGAAAACTCAGTAGAGGGGGAAGATGATTTGGATTCGTTAGATACAAGACGATGGAAGACGCAGAAATGTCGATAGAGAGGCTAAATGGATTCATATTATATGGGAAGAAGATATATGTAGCACTGGCAAGATTCAACGAAAGATCAACTACAAGGAAGAACATGAGGGAAGAGAATGGAAGGCCAGTCAAAACGAACACTAATACGAAAGCAAAACTGGATAAAGAAGAACGAAGACTAGAAAACATTACAACAAGGTTCAATCAAAGGAAAATAGAGAGTGGAGAAGGAAGCAAAAGCAACCTCAGAAAGTGCACGAGCCATGTTGAAAAGGAGACACTATGGAAGTTCAAGAAATGTCTGGTCGAAAGGATGGCTTCAGCCTATAGTGTGAGGAGCATTATGTCGCATTTAGACAGTTGGGGTTTCGGCGAGATTAGTGTGAAAAGGATAGGCGGGAATTTGTTTCGCCTCTCGACCGAAAGAATCCATAGGAACAAAGACCAAAATATAATTTTTTTATTAAAAAAATCAAACAAACAAAAAAGAAAAGCCTATCATCCCACAAATATGGCTGCCATTATATATACGATAGAAGTAGAAACTGGGCAATGTAGGCGATTGCTACACTATTTTTTAATAATAAAAATATTAAAAAATATATATATCTTTGAGATTATAAATTAAAATGTCTCCTTTTAATAAATTGCACAATGTCTCGTAAACCTTTGAACTGCCCCGCTAAAGATTAGTAGTAAGTATGAAATTGTCTCATTGTTTCCAGCCCTATATTATTGCTTTATTCCTTTATTTACTTTTGCTTACGCTGCATCATTCTTCTTTGCATGGCATGGATGCTTTTATCTAAAAGTAATTATAACAGTTCAATAAAGAGGAAAGAGTATTTTTTTTGTTCATTTTAAATAGACGGATTCAAGGGTATCCGCCAGTGCCCGAAGACGCACCCAAAATTTGGGAAGTTATTAAGGTATATTTGGTACAACCGATATAACAGAGGTGTGTCGTATTAAATAACAATTGTGTATTAGAAAGATGGATAAAAGATGATTGTTACTGCATCAAGGTGTTTGGTTGATGAAATTTAGAATAAAGTTAAAAGAGTGTTATGTATGAATGTACTATTTTTCCTTAAAATTCTAGCTTCATATTTTTCCTTTGTTTTGACATTGATTATTATATTGTTTTTGAGTTTATGGTTTACAATTTAATATTTAGGTTTTAGGGTTTGGGGTTTAGGCTTTAGGTTTAGGGTTTAAGGTTCATTGTATATGGTTTAAAGTTTAGGGTTTAGGTTTAGTATATTTACATTGATGTAAATACATGAAAAGTAGTATGAAGGTTTAGAGTTTAAGGGTTTGGGTTTAGAGTTTATGATTTAGGGTTATATTTACATTGTTATAAATACGTGAAAAATAGTATAAGGATATAATTGACAAGATTTACGTTAAATCGACGTGTTAAATAAATACTACATGTGGGTCAGTGATAAACATCACTTAGCTTGCTTATTAAATAATACGTCATATTAAATTTCAACTCTATTAAAACATGGTTTTTTTTTGCTCGGCAAGATATAATTTATTAATGATCGAATCATACAAGCCTAACCAGATTACGAGCCTCATTAAAAACTTCTCTAACCTAAATAGAGGAAAATAGTACTCAACAATCGGGCAATACAAAAAACAGTAAATTCACCTTTCATAGTGCCCTTAACACCTACTGCCTTCTTACCACAAGGACACCAAACTCGAAACAAAAGTACAACTGCTCCACAAAGACAGAAATTTAAGGCAGAAACAAAATTCAGGAGCAAGTAATCAATAAACTACACTGCCTTAAATTTCTCAACCTAGACTCGATGATCACTCTTCTTCAGCCAAATAAAATATTATATTTCAAAGCCTCAAAAGTAAAACGAAACGATTAAATCTTCCATCATAGTTGGCCACGCTTCTCCAAACTCAATTATCACCATGCCTTGAACACAATTTGTCTTGACACACCTTCTTTTGCTAAATGATCTATCAAGTATTTTTTCTCTCGGGACATGAGAGAATTTTGATGCAGGCACTGCCCTTGTAAGCTGATCTATTCCTCGAATAGTTCCCATCATCGTGAGACTTAACTACGATCTTTTAAGTTCAATACCACTGGACAATCTGATTCGATCAGGAGGCTTGCTTTGCGCGCCCTACTGTTATATTTCCAGAGAGCTCCGCCACAACCAGCTAGCAAATTCTGCAGTTGCAGTCCCATTGACGTTGAAACAATAGATCACCTTCTCGTGGTGGCAACCAAATATTTGATTCTAAAACCGTAGATAAGCACAAGAGTGAATTCTCTCACAAATTTTCCTCATTAAACAATGACTTCTCTAGTTTCACATCCATTGTAATTGCTGGAATCCGTATTTATATCGTTCTGTTTCGGTATAAATAGTTGAGAAACGTCTTCATTTGAGTTCAAGCAGTTGAGAAAACAGAATTGCATTCTAGTCCTAGAAATGGAAACCCCTGTGAAGTACATGTGCGTTCTCTTGTTCCTTGTGAGTATGACCATTGCAGGGCTCAATGGAGTCGTGGGAACGGCTTACTATTACGGTCCGTGTGGGAAACATGACATCGAGAAGGAGGCTGAGAAGTTGGAACCGTGTGCATACGCAGCACAACATCGGAGAGTCCCGGTCTCCAAGCGTTGCTGCACCGTGATGGAGAAAAAGGTGAAGAATCCAGCCTGCCTTTGCGCAGTTCTGTTTTCTCAAACAGAATACAACGCCGGAGTGAGGCCAGAAATCGCAGTGACCATTCCAAAACGCTGCAACATTGCCGATCGCCTGTTGGTTACCAGTGTGGAGGTACATCTTCTCCTTTAAGTACATAATTAATGCTTTAATGGTGTCTGTTTCAATATTCTGATGAAGCAATTGTTTGTTTCTTGCAGCTTTCATATGGTTTAACTTCGAAGACCCCCCGTTGCGTGGTATCGGCAGTATAAGAATGCTGGATTCGCTATAACATCCATCAATTTAAGTTAAATAAAACCTGCTGAAGTATCTTTCAATAACAAGTAAAAGGTGAAGTTGCATGTTTGAACAATAAGTAAAATGTGTTTTTGTTTCTTTGAATAATAATAAATCAAAGGTTACTTTTCTTTCCCAATTATCTTCCCCTTTTTGTTCAAATAGTAAGTCCCAAGTAGTTTTAAGACTAAATAAATTAAGTATTCACCCATTTTTTCCTTTAAAATATTTCTTAGTTTTCAATTTATAAATTAAACAAATTAGATCGTGACACTTTACATTTAAAATTTAAATGGAAGGCTTAACAAACAATTAGACCCTGACTCCCATTTAATTACTATTCATGTTTAGCCTCTTCTAAAGTATCATCACGATTTCGTCTCTAAAAATGAATATATTTAATTTTCTCATATTTTGAATTTTTTTTGAAAATATATTTAATGATCATGTCTTTATGTGCATCCATTATAGGTGTTGGACAAAAATATTTTAAAAAGAAAAATGAAGAGTAAAGCACAAAAATCAATATCGTGATTCGTATATGCCAACATATAGTTATTAATAGATTCCCATGTGGGCAAAATTCCCACAGCATAATTCCGTACCCAGGATTTAGACTAGTAAGCGAAAAAAAAAGTAGAACGAGATTCCACAAACACTCTGACCTAGATACGTATATGTATGTATATATATATATATGGGGGATAGAATTCATTTACACAGTGTAAAACTTAAGAGTTTTACACGTTTTTTGGACCGTTGGATGAATGAAACGAATGGATGAGATTAATAGTAAATATGTGAAGATTATCACTTGGAAAAAAAAAAGAGTAAGGAGTTAATCTGAGTCATTCATTCCCCCATCTAACGATCCAGAAAACGTGTAAAACTTAAAAGAGTTTTGCATTATGTAAGTTATCCTAACTCTCTCTCTCTTTTAAGTTTTACACGTTTTTTGTATCGTTAGATGGGGGAAATGGATGGCTAACTCCTTACTTTTTTTTCCCCGAGTGATAAAACTTAGAGAGTTTTACACTGTGTAACTGGATCCTTATATATATATATATATATATATATATATATATATAGCTTCTACAGTTTTGCTAGCTATCTACCAGCTTATTTTTCCATAGTAATAAGGTTGATCAAGCTGTAGTGTTCCTGCAAAAATGGTTCATACACATGAGTGATAAGAACCAGATCACATGAAAATTCGAGCATGAAAGATATATAATTCTTATAATTCTGATATCTGAACCTACTTACATCATTCGGATGACAATTTTGCATTGTTCCGGACTGAGATGTTAGTAGTACAGTGAGCCTGCTCAAACAAAGAGCACAATTGATTAAAGAACTATTCCATATTCTACTCGGACTAACGGATACTTCAAAAAATAACAAAGAGTTGGAGTAACATTAATGTCGTGCTAATCGGCAGCGAAGAGTAATATTTTGCATACCCTGCCACCAATTCCCTCTTGAAGCACCACTAGAGTTGTTCCCATTTGGATCATCATCGCCCCCCTCCTTTTTCAATTGTCAAATAATTTACTTGGAGAAACATTGGTTAATTGTTACTCGATTTATATATTATATGTAGTCACATTTTCTTGTGTTATAAGGTTTATTTAGTGGTTTAGCATTTTAGTTTTGTACAATTAGTCTCAAGTTCGAATCCCATTAACTCCCCTCTTTAATTTCCAGCAACAAAGTAATCCATTAATAAAATATGTTAGTATCCCATATCACATTAGTGAACTTGGCTCAGCAGCTAGAGCATCACTCCTCCATGCTATTGGTGTGGGTTCAATGCTGGTTAAATCTATTAAAATAAATAAATTAAAACATAAAAATAGATGGGACACATGTCGTCATTTGGTTGATTCATTAATTTTATTTAATTAAATTAAAATTATGACTAAATTGATATAATAGGTAAATGACATGGACTAAATGTGTAATTTTATAAAATTTCGTTAACTGCCACGTCACCCTTTGTTAATTTGTTAACGGCGGTGGTCAAAATAGGTCAATTGCTCGGTCAGCATTGGGAGGATAGGCACTTGGGTGCGAGAGCCTCGCACACCATCGGGATGGAACAGGCCCTTGGGTGCGGGAGCTTCGGCCACCATCAGGAGGATGAGCACTTGGGTACGGGAGCCTCAGTCACCATCGGGAGGATGGGCACTTGGGTGCGGGAGCCTCGCACACCATCGGGGTGAACCAGGCCCTTGGGTGCGGGAGCCTCGGTCACCATCGGGAGGATGGGCACTAGGGTGCGGGAGCCTCGCACACCATCGGGGTGAACCAGGCCCTTGGGTGCGGGAGCCTCGCACACCATCGGGGTGAAATAGACCCTTGGGTGCGGGAGCCTCGGTCACCGTCGGGAGGATGGGCACTAGGGTGCGGGAGCCTCGCACACCATCGGGGTGAACCAGGTCCTTGGGTGCGGGATCCTCGGTCACCATCGGGAGGATGCCGACACTAGGGTGCGGAATCTCCGCACACCATCGGGAGGTCCTAGGCCCTTGGGTGGCCACCATCAGGGTGCTGAGAGAAGGTGTCCCCATTTCAGACATGACAATGTTTACTGGGAGCTGATCTGGAATGTTTTTTTAGCTCTTTAGGGGTAGTGATCCGCGACCCCAACGGCTCCCCACCCAGGGGTCCGGGCCTCAGCACCCTAGGGTGCGAGGTAGGCGCCTAGGCGTCAGTGGTGTTAGTCCCATCCATTCCATTCGTGGGCTTGTTAAGAGAATTCAGATTAATGGAATTGATGGGGTTGGGGGGAATCAGAACCGATCCCCTGCCCGACATGGCTTGCCGAGGGCAAGGACGAGTGGAAATCTATGCTCTGCAAAAAAAAAAAAACAACTCTGCTACCAGGTTCCCTATATTGGGCAAGGTTCTTTAGGAGTGGCTTATGCATAGCTCTGCAACTTCGTGCCCTAGCCATGCTGATTCATTTGGGGTGCCCGTCGTGACCCTGAATGAGGCAAACCACTAGACTCTTTAGTTTTGTCGCCGCATGATCTTGTTGGCTTTGTGCTACTTGCCGAGACCCCGTCACCCCAATACCAAGTTCTTTTGAGGAAACATCCCACTAGGGGGTATGAGTAGACCATCTAATGTTCATGCATTTGACGAGATTGACGCCTCGGTGGCTCAGCCCCCAACCCAGCCCCCCC